>JAOWBW010000047.1:1232793-1832793 GCA_026119855.1 Campanula takesimana
ATTCATATGTTCATATATGTTCTTCATATGTTCTTCGTGTTCATAGATTAAAACCTTATTTATGCTATATTTAGGTTGCGATCTTCATATTACATGTTATTTCATAGCCCGATGATGATCGAGGGTTCATCAACCCGAGGATGATCTAGGAACTACTTCTAAACCCTAATCTTTAGGTAATTTCCCCCTTCATTATGCATGATCCCCGATTCTTCTGCCTATTCTACTTCTCTGCGAACTACGCTGACCTGAGCTTCTCACATTGAGAGGAACGTAGGCAATCTTCGGATCGGATCCGGTCTAAATCACTAACACACTACTAACACATTCATCATGATAGAAAGACCGATCATTCGGGCAATAGGAGTGATAACTCCAATATTCTTCTCTTGTTGTAATTTGACCCCCGTGAACCCAATTAAACATGCTTTTTTCAATGTTTTGGCTTTAATTAAAACGGCGTGGCGACTCTCATAATTTTAATGTCGTTAAGAATATTCCCTTTGTAAATAAAAATAATCACAAGATACTTCCCATGCGTCGCTTCATCGGAAAGGGGTATTCACAGTGGCAACTCTGCTGGGGACTGCTTTGAAACTTTTTCAAACTTAGTGGGTCTAACTTTCGTTCACATCATGATGTTTTTGCCCAATGTCTCACATGCACCTTACACTTGCCATGTTTACACATGCACACCTGCCATGTGTTGACACATGCACACATTTGCCATGTTTACACATGCACAGCGCGCATGCTTACACATGCACACACACTTGCCATTGTTACACATGCACACCTGCCATGTTTACACATGCACACACTACTTGCCATGTTCACACAATTCACCTCACATACTTTGCCATGTTTACACATGCACACACTTGCCATGTTTACACATGCACACCTGCCATGCTTACACATGCACACACTTGCCATTTCACACTGCACCTCACATACTCGCCATGTTTACACATGCACACACTTGCCATGTTTACACATGCTCACACTTGCCATGTTTAACACATGCACACACACTTGCCATGTTTACACATGCACACGCACTTGCCATTTTACACCGTGCTCACACCTGCCATGTTTACACTGCACCCGTGCACTCCGCCATGTTAATACTTGTACCTTGTACCTTGTACCATGTTACCTTGTTATCTCGTTCGCTTTAGTTTTAGGGTCAAACAAAACTCTGCTATGCTCCCTTGTACATTATTCTCTCTCTCTCTCTCTCTCTCTCATACATTGCATTGCATCATCCTAAACATCAAAAACTTCTCTCTTTTCTCCTTAAAAAAGAATTAGTTTCTTGCACACACTACCACTAGTCCGTGTCAGCACTGCACAGGTCCCCATTACCCGGAGTATTCGATGTGCAGGAATTTGTGCGCTACTGTCGCCCTCTTTTCGAGTCACTCGTCTACTCCCACTCACCGTGTACGTTCCGCGAGCGGTGGGAACTTTACCTAACCCGTGTCAACCCACACTAGTATAGGTATCACACCTAGGTTTTTGACCGGTTGGTTTGGCTAGCTTTTTCTTAATAGTCATTAACGTGCTGTCTATGTCGAGTCATCCCCAAGTCATGATGAATCGAGATCTTTGAGAGAAAGTGCACAAAAAAGTGATTTCCCTACAAGGGACGTGCCATGGCGAGATGAGTGTTTATTGTCAAGATCTCCGCTCAGCATTAACTTGCGTAGGATGGCAACATAGCATCACGTTAAATGCCTTTAAGGAAGGGTTAGTCGTAGGATCCGATGGTTGGTGGAAGCCGCTTGCCCTATAGGACCCTCGCCCAAATTGTCCGTTTGGGGGTGTGCAATGCAGGTGAAAAACGAGGGGTCTATAGACGTAATGATGGCCTCCACTGATCGTAGTCTTCTAGCTAGTTGTGAAAAAGGGGTACCCCTTCCAACCAATTAGGATGTAAATAATGTATGTTTTCATAAAATTAAAATATACTTCGCATGAGCCTTCCCCCTCTCCTAAAGCTCCATTGCCCTTCACCTTTCAGCAAAGCAAGTTTGGATCCGTTCGGGTGGTCGACTACAACGTGAAGCTTCTACTACTCCGTCCACGTTCTCAGTCTCGTCATCAGCAATGTCAACTCCTGCTTCAGCTTCAGCCTCTGCTCCTCCTGCCAGTGCCAAGTGCCGCCGAGCTCAACACCGAGGCTGCTCTCAATGGTATCCCTCCAAGCCTCCAGAACTTCCTCGCCGTTTCTCGAAGCAAAGATCAAGAATCTCGAGGAAAGCACAAGGTGCTGGAAGACCAGAACCAACAGTTGAAGGGTCACATTCAACAAAAGGGAACTAAACTGGTGCCCGATGGAGAGATTTCATTTATGTCGAGGATGAAGAAGTCAACACCAACTGTCCCCCCCAATACCAATGCTACTGCCTTCCCATTCCCGAGCTACCGCAATGTTCCACCTCCTTCTCTCTACACCCAACAAGGTTTCACTACCATGAGCAAGAACAAGGCCGTCTATGAACCTTCCCCCGAACTGCTTGGCGGCTACCTCTCCGCTAGCAAACTACCCGCACCCTCGTTGCCTCTGAGTATTGGGATGGCCGCTGCTACTGCTTCCACTACTCCTCCCGTCACTCTGTCAGAAACTATCCCGACATCTCCAATCACCCTGTGGTTATGGCCATGGCAGAACACAAATGCGAAAGTTGATTGAGACCGTAGATAAGCAAAAGTGCACCGACTACCAAGACAATCAACCCTAGCCAAGTGGGGGCTCTCCCCAAGGATTTCAAGATGCCTAAGTGGCAATGTTTCATGGTGACTCGTGTCCTAAGACTCATTTGGATAGTTATGTGTTGGCCATGGAGGGCTCGTGACTGCACCAACGAACAAATGGCTCTCGCGTATTTCATAGCACTTTGGATGGTATAGCTCTGCGTTGGTTTTCTGGGGTTAGAGCCAAGCGAGAGGCAAACGTGGGATCAGATCAGCGCTATTTTCTGTGTGAAAGTATCAGGCTAACTTGGATTGGCATGTGAATCGAACGGATCTTGAGCACACTATGCAAAAACCCGGCGAGGCTATTTATGATTTTTACAAGAGGTGGAACACATCGGTTGTGTGAGGTCCAATACCCACCAAAGGCGAAGGAACAGAAACAGATTTTCTACAAGTGCTTGCTATCGGAGATGAAAGCAGCTATAGGTAATGGTTACTCTCCCTGATTTGCGGGAAATGGTTGACGCCGGAGTAAGGTACGAAGCAGGGTTCACTGGTATTGTGCCGCCAAAGGAAAGTCCAAAGACCAACAACAACACTCCTTCCGCTACAAGGCTCCTACTGCGCCTGCGCCTCCTAGGGGTGGAAAGGAGGCCGTCGGCCAAGTGAATATGGTTCAGAAAGAGGTCCCGTTAGATGTTCAAGCCGTAACGAGGAATGGGCTCCGCCGCAAAGAGAGAAGGGAGCACTTTGACGACTTCGGAATGCCTATGGGGAAAGTCTTTGACGTGTTAGTCAAGAGAGGTCTCATCAAGCCGTTAGAAAATTACCAACCTGCCTCCACCCAAGAAGTGATTGGACGCCTCCAAGTTCTGCAAGTATCACAAGCACATCATCACACAAACGGATGGTTGTATTCAATTGAAGCGTGTAGTACAAGGGTTGATCAATGACAAGGAAGATTGAGAAGCCAAAGGGTCCTAATGTGGTGAATAACCCTCTTCCTAACAATGGAGGGTGGGGTGAATATGGTGCAAACATGCGAGTTAGTATCCTAGAGCTCATGGATGCCCTTGACAAGATAGGGCTCACGATGGTGGATATCTTCACGGCATTGGTGACGCTAGAAATGCTTGAACCATTAGAAGGACACCTTCCCCGCCTTGGTTGCGATTTGTCGAAGTTTTGCCACTACCACAAGTGCACCGGTCACACTACCGAAGAATGTTTTTGAACTCAAGAAGGCCGTGCAAGAGCTCATCCACAAGGGAGTCATCGAAGACCCTAGAGATTATGTAGCTAGCAATGTACTCATGGTAGAACTTAGTGAGATCACTGATCCGGCCGAGCCTGTTGTGGCGGACTGTGATGAGATGGGTTGTATTTCAATGACTAATAATAAAGAATCTTCTTGCTACTTGTTGTCTTTAGAAGAACTAGTAAGTGAAGTCGAATCTCTAGAGGAGGAGAATCCCCAAGCCCCCTCAACCTCTTTCTTGGGCCGAAATCTTCGAGGAGGCCGAAAAGACCGAAGTTTCGCTCCCTTGTCATGACTCTCCCATTGTCTTTGGAGGAGCTACGTGCGGAAGTTTGTCTCCTTATAAGATCCGGTCAAGTGTACCAATCCGACCCGAAGGGTGCAAAGAAAGTCTTGGGAAGGAACCCGAGCAAGCCGACCTAGATAAAGAAGACCCTATCCTCACTCAACTCAAACAAACCCAAGCCCATATTTCACTATGGTCCCTACTCACCTCCTCCCTAGCCCATCGCCTCATGCTCGAGCAAAACCTCACCCACACACCATGTACCATCCACTATTACCCCGGAGGAGTCACCCACCCACAGATGGTAATATCCACTATGGAAACATCATCACTTTCTCGGAGCTAGACAAGCCAGTGTTCGAGTTGATCATAATGAGCCTTTGTACATCACTGTCGAAGTAAATGGCAAGAAGATTCCCCGTGTATTCATTGACAATGGTTCTGCTATTAATATCCTGCCTCAAGGATGATGGATGTGGTTGGCGTTCATGGTGTTGATTTACGCCCATCCAAACAAACCCATCAAAGCTTATGACTACATGTCGCGCCGTGATAGGCGAAGTCACCTTGCCCATTACCATCGGAAAAGAACAAAGATCCTGCCAACCGACTTCCACGTCATAGACATCCCCGCAACCTCTCACATCCTCCTCCTCGGCCGTCCTGGTGTTTACATCAGTCGGGCGCTGTCCCGTCTTCCCTGCATCAGTGTGTGAAGTTTCAATCCGGTAATGAAGTGACCATCATCTACAGTGATCTTGTAACTGCCCAAGGGACGGACACCAAGGGCGTTCCTGTATTACAGATTCAGCATGGGGAGGAGAGCCGACTCTTCAATGGGCTTCGAAATAGTCGCTCAAGCACAGATCTCACCATCGACCTCACCAAAAACAACGGACAAAGTGGCACCTGTTGTCAAGATACTACATAACATGGGTTTTATACCGGGGCTGGGGCTAGGTAAGAACTTGCAAGGCCCCAGAATTGGTTGAAGAGATTAATCATCGAGGGTTGTTTGGTCTAGGATACGCCCTTACTCTTGAAGACAAGATGGAGCAACAGAGGATAGAATTGCTTAAAAAGATGAAACTTCCCTACAAAAGCCCGAAATGCGGCCATACCGTCTGTCCCTAAATGACTACTTTGTTAGGAAGGCGAGGAGTTTTCGTGTTTTGAGTTCGCCAGAGCCATGGATTGACCCCACTGGGAAGTTGCAGAAAGGAGGGTTCGAGATTTTCAGAGATGTGGAATTCGATCGGTCCAACATGAAGCTGACTTACATGGAATATGACAAAGGCCACGGGCAGAATTAGAACCATCAGGTATGAGTACTCCACCAAGGTTGCAGATGACTTGGCAGATCAACTTGAAGCCGCAACCCTTGACAAGCCAGCAATAGAAGCCGCAGAAACTCCAAGTTTGACTGAGACGTGGGACGGCCAATATCTGCTTCAACATCTGGGTAATCTGGGGCTGCATGAAGACATGGTTGCCGTCATCGGGGATGATTCTGAAGATAAGGTGGACCCAAGGACATTGGTGGTACCCATGGGGGACAAGCTCAAGAATTGGTGCATCATTGGGGGACCTATAGCTACTCCGGAATTTATGGTGGGAACACTGGGGCTTACTCCTTCTCCTGTCGCCACTCCTGCAGCATCTCCTGTCACTCGCTCAAAATCCCCATCCCCAGAGTTAGTGTTTTACATTTTGAATTTGAGTCTTCCTCTAAGTCTGACGACCTTACGTCTGAAGACTATGATCTTGTTGCAAACGCTATTTTCCCTCTTTTGCTATGAATGAAACCCTCGACCTTTCCGAGTATCCCTCCATAGTCACTCTTGTAACTGATAAATTGGCTAATAATCAAACTAATGATATACACTTAGTTAATAATGATTCATTAGGAGAGGCAGACAACAACACATTAAATGATGAATACATTAAAGAGATTTCAGAACAGGTTATTAATCAAAAAGAAATCTCGAGCCCAAGCTGCCGATGAGTGGTGTTAACATGCGTGAATTTGGGGACCGAAGCCGAGCCTAAGGAAACGCAGATTGGAAGCTTCTTCAGCGGAGCCGAAGGGAAGCACTGATTGAGCTACTCAAAGAATATGTGGATGTGTTTGCATGGTCGTATAAGGACATGCCGGGGCTCGACAACTCGATCGTAGAGCACAGAATCCCGACAGCACACCAGACGCTAAAGCCAGTCAAGCAAAAACTGCGCCGTATTAAGCCGGAATGGTCTTTGCAAGTGAAGGAGGAGATTGAGAAGCTACTCCGTGTAGGTTTTATCAGGGTGATCGAGTATCCAACTTGTTATCAATCTGGTGACTGTCAAGAAATCCAACGTAAAGTCAGAGTATGTGTGGATTTCCGTGGATCTCAACAAGGCTACGCCAAAGGATGACTTCCCCTTGCCAAATATCGACATGTTTGTGTGATGCATACGCCGCCCATTATGAGGTCAAGTCGTTTGTTGTGGGTTTGCCGGCTATAACCAAATCAAGATGGCCCGAGAGGACCAAGAAAAAACAGCTTTCACCACCCCATGGGGAACTTTTTGCTATACTGTCATGCCATTTGGGCTGAGGAACGCTGGGGCTACCTACCAACGGGCAGTTACGACTTTATTCCACGATATGATCCACAAGGAGATTGAGGTGTACGTGGATGACATGATTATACATTCAAAAGGGTCTGGGGGCCAGCACTTGATAGATCTCAGAAAATTCTTCAACAGGTTGAGAGAGCACGCCATGCGTTTGAACCCCGGCAAAATGCACCTTTGTGGAGTTCGTAGAGGGAAAGTCTTGGGTTACATGGTCACCGAAAATGGGATCGAAGCCGACCCAAGGAAGATTCAAGCCATCCTGGAGATGAAGCCCCCCCCGTACCGAGACAGAGATAAAGGGATTCATGGGACGCCTGCAATACATCAGTCGGTTTATCAATCAGCTGACCACCATCTGCGAACCAATTTCAAGTTAATGAGGAAAACAGCCAGTGTGGAGTGGGATCATGACTGTCAGATAGCCTTCGAGGATCAAACAATATTTTGGTGAATACCCCAATCCTGCGCCCGCCGCATAAGGAGAAGCCGTTGCTACTATACTTAACTGTGACAGATACCGCCGTCGGAGCCATGTTAGCCCAAGAAGCCAAAGATTCCCGGATTGAGAATGCAGTGTACTTTGTCAGTCGAAAGTTACAAGGCAGCGAGCTCAATTACTCCGCGCTCGAGAAACCTGCGTAGGCCTAGTATGGGTGGTGACAAAGCTCAAGCACTACATGGTATCCCATCCGATCTTACTAGTCTCGAAAATGGATCCTATCAAGTACCTGTTCGATAAACCATCCCTTTCTATGAGACTCGCTAAATGGTCAGTATTCTTGGGAGAGTTCGACATATACTTATGTACCGAGGAAGGCAATCAAAGGGAGGGCAATGGCCGATCAGCTCGCAGACGCTCCGAGCACTGAGACGAGAGGACCCGACCCCGAGTTCCCGGATGATGACATTTTCGCAATTGAGGTCGCAGAAAGGTGGCAATTATTCTTTGACGGGGCTGCAAACAAGCGAGGGAATGGAGTCGGACTCCTACTTATTGATCCCAAAGATGAGCACACTCCCATAGCCATCAAGCTGAACTTTTCAGCAACCACAACGCACGCGCCGAGTGAGGCGTGTATAGCCGGATTGGAGGCCGCCCTAGAGCAACGTAAAAGAGTTAGAAGTGTACGGAGACTCTGCTTTGATTATTAACCAAACGGCGAAGAAATGGAAACTATTGATCATTGCCTGCAGCGGTACCAAGGTTACATGGATGAGTTGAGATAGCACAGTTCAAAGAGGAGGTACCTTCCACTTCCTGCCGCGAGACAGAAATAGGTTCGCGGATGCTCTAGCTACATTGGCCTCCTTAGTTGAAATTCCAGAAGGAAGGTCCGTGAAACCATTCAGGGTTGGACGAAGAGAAAACCCCGCCTATTGCTGTGAAATCCAGATCAATGCCGAGGTAAACGGAGACCAATGGTACGCCCAAATCTACAAATTCCTTAAGCACGGAGAGATGTCCTTTGACGGAGATGTGAAGGGCCAAGAGTCTGCAAGCACTCAAAAGGTTGGCGGGGCAGTTTGTGCTGTTAGACGATACTTTGTACAAGAGGCATTACGATGGTCTGTTGCTCTTATGTGTCGACAACAAGAAAGCTGAAGCAATAATGGAAGAAGTACACAACGGGTTGTGCGGACCCCACATGATGCAAGGATGCTTAGACAGAAGATCACTCGGCTGGGCTATTATTGGATTACCATGGAGACAGACTGTATTCAATGGGTTCGACGGTGTCACAAGTGCCAAGTATGCTCCAACCTCAACCACGTCCCCCCACACGACTGTATAGTTCCACCACGCCTTGGCCATTCGCCACGTGGGGTATCAACATTATTGGGAAGATCTCGCCGGCCGGCAGTAATGGTCATGAATTTCGTCCTCGTCGCGGTCGACTACTTCACAAAGTGGGTCGAAGCTCAGTCTTACAAGGTGCTGAATTCCAAGAAGGTAGCGCAGTTTATCAAGAGAACATTATGTGTCGGTACGGGGTTCCTAACCTCATTATATCAGATAATGGCAGTCATTTCGAAGCCGAGTGTGCTCGCTTGCTTGTGAGAATTCAAGATCGAACGAAAAGAAAATCTTCCCATACTATCCACAGACTAACGGCGCGGTTGAGGCGGCCAACAAGACGATAGAGCAGATAATTCGCAAGATGGCTTCGCAAGGACGGGATTGGCCCGAGAAGTTACCATTAGCCACTTTGGGGGTACAGAACGTCAGTCCGCACCGCTACTGGAGAAACCCCTTACGCTTTGGCATACGGCATGGAGGCAGTGCTCCCTATTGAGTTGGAGGTGCCATCTTTGAGGGTCTTGCTCGAGAACCAAGTGAATGAGGTAGAATGGCTTCGTAGTCGCTATGATCAATTGGCAACACTAGACGAACGCAGATGAAGGCCATGGAACACGTCCGGGCCTATCAAAGGAGAACGACAAAAGCCTTCAATAAAAAGGTCAAGCCTGTTGACATAAAGGAAGGAGACTTGGTGCTCAAGCACGCTTACCAATAAATTCAACCCCCTCGGGAAATGGGCCCCCACTTGGGTAGGGGCCGTTTGTGTGGTACAGAAGATCTTCTCTCCGGAGGAGCGGTCAGAATGGCGGATTTGGATGGCAACCCGTTCAAAGAACACAGTCAACATCAGCAAGCTCAGACGCACTATGACTAGACTCCCCTCTCTTAAAAAAAAAAAATTAATTACTTACGCAAAAAGAAGCCCGATAGACTGAAAACCCGCAAGGGCGGTCTATGCAAAATAAGGGTGCGTACAGAGCTCGCTAGATCGAAAACCCGCAAGGGCGGTCTAGGCAAAAGTTAGAGCATTCCCCCTTCTATCTTCCCTTTCTTTAAAATCATTCTAGTCTGACTGGAATGAACTACGGTGACCTGAGCCCCTTAGTCCTATTTGTAAAAAGGGGAACGTAGGCAGCCTTTCAAAAGTGTGCGGTCTAAAAAACAAATAAACATCCAAATCTTGTTAAGCAATAAAGATAGAAGTTGTATTTTCTGAAAGCAAAAACTTTTATTTCCATAGTCATTGCATGATAACATTTAGTTGGATGAGTCTAAGCTTGACATACTTTTTGAATAAATAACCTATTCTGAAATTGAAACTCAAACAAGCAAACTAAATTAAACTAATGTGTCTGCCGCGACTATGGAGAGACGCTCGGGGATCACTCCTTAGTGCCATTTGTGCCCTCGGTCTCTTTCTTCTTGCTTTGCCCACGGCGAACTTTCTTCTTGCTAGGATTCTCACAAAATCTTCTTTCAAACTCGCTAATACCTTTAGCCTTGCCATTAGGATCCTCTTCCCCTTTCCTCTTCTTTGACGCCCCTACTTCTTCTCCGCCTCCGTTAACCATGCTCTTCTCATCTCCTCGCATAAGCCTCAGCCTCCTTAACCCTCAATGAGAACTGGAGCACAGGATCCCAAGATAGTGCCCCTTAGGGTCTCTAGAGTCTGCTCCGCATGCCCAAGTCTCCCCATATACCAATCCAAATACTCGCGTGGCAGGAAGGTGTGCTAGAGCGTGTGAGGAAAGTCCTACGACTAAAGCCGGCCTCGCCCCACATATGAGAAAGAAGGACTGAGGCACTATCATCCAACTGAAGTATCCCAAAAGGGAAATCATCTCTCTCCTCGTCCCAACCCTCCGGGATGGTCTGCACCAAACCATACTGACGAAGCACTCTAGAAGGATAGTAAAAAGTAGTTCCAGAAAGGGTCGGAACTTTGATCATGTGAAGTCCCACTTGTTTCTCCCTCACAGAGTGAATGTGCCAATGGGGCACCACCCACTGAATGTCGTCAGTCACCATTTCCGCCAAATACTTTTCCCAACCTTTGAGAGTCATGCCCTCAAACCGCTCCACCATGCCTCTAATGCGGTGCATCCATGGGGCCACCTTCAGAGAAGCCGCCGGTTTATTCACTCGAAGCCGCTCTTGCAACCACATGGTCAAAAGCCTATCACTACCACAAGGCATCCCACCATAAGCCGCGAGATGGGGAATCCCACAGAGCATCTCCCCAAGAATGGCCGGTACAATATCATAACCCAAACGAGCCAAGTTCACCATACCCAAACATCCTTCACTGGCAAATCCCACCTCAGAAGGGAAAAGGATAGAGCTGAACAAGCACAGTGCAAGATGGTCCAAGGAGCGGTTAGATGTCACGTCTGCATGCATGAAGTGTTGCGGCATCCAAGAAAGGTCGACATAACCGCCCCTAGCATACCTATCAAAGTCATTCGCGGGTACGCCAAAAGTCACCAACTTGTCCCTCAAGCAAACGAAATCAAAAGGCAAGGCAACTTTACCCTTCCCTTCGTAGCCACATAATGCTGCGATGTCTTCATAAGTGGGTGTTATCTCGTTGAATGAAAAGTTGAAGACATGGAGGGTATCATTCCAAAATTTACCACAAGCTTGCAAGAGGTTGGTATTGCAGTTCATGTGCAAAAGTGACCAAAGACACTTTATCCCATACCGTTCATCAAGTTTCCTACGACTCGAACCAGGAAGTTTGGCAACCCACTTCTCCAAAGAGGTTATAAAGACTTTCTTCTCAAGGCTTGTGATCCTAGCCTCTTGATCCATAGCAAAAAGCAAGAAAATTGGCTAAAAGGAACTCAAAAACTGCTCAAAAGGTTGCTGGTACGTTTGTATGGCTGCAAAGGGTTCATTAAATAGTGCACAACTCCCGATTCTTGCCAGGAAAAGGAAAACCGGAGGCGGCGCAGGATTTGGCCACGCGGCCACATATGCCCCTGGCCCCGCGGCCGATATTGTCCTTGGCCGGGCGGCCAACTTCGTCCTAGGCCACGCGGCCAACTTTGCTCCGGATCTTGCCATGGCCAGGCGGCCAACACTGCTCTATGCCACGCCATGGCCATGCGGCCAACTTTGCTCCATGCAGAAATCCAGCTTGTTTCTTCCCACTCCGTGACGGATCCATGCAACTACGTACTGCCTCCTTCCATGGCTCATGCATTGTATAAAATTAGGAACATTTGTAAAATAACTAGTTTGCACAAGTAGGCTCCCACAATAAAATTGCATTTTAGAACATAATATACATACATGCATTTTATACATTTGTCCTGTACATACATATCCCTCTGCTCTCTACTAGCTAACAGTGTAGGAAATAAAGATGGAAAGATGGGCCCCGCCTAGTCAGAATCTTCCTCCGTGGTATCTCCACGCCGCGCTAAAGCCCGAGAACTACCGGCACCCGAACTCCGTCCCCGGACCGCTCGACCACCAATATGAGAAGAGCCCGCACCATTCGGAGACCGTTCCCGACGCTGGGGTGACGCAACGTCGTCCCTCTGACAAGTACATGAATGGTACGCCTCCCTCAGTAAGCGCATCAACACGTTCTCCCGCCGAGCTGAACGGATATATGCCTCCCGAGTCACCTGAGAAGGAAACCAATGCAAGGATTACAAGGCAGAAGGAAATAAGTGTGTGCGAACATGACTGATATAAAGCACAAAGCCGTACCCCAGCGTCGGGCGGAGGAATGAATGTCTCCTCAACAAGATCTGCATCAGTCGGCTCCAAGCTAAGCTCCACCTCCCGGCCACCCCTCATCACTCTCACGCTACTCGAGCGAAGGGGCATGTCAACCAAAGGCCGACTCCGACCAACATAACGGGCCGAGCTCGACCCCTCTCCAGACAACATCCTAGCCCGTACCTGTGGACTGACCAGCCGTGTCCGCACGTAGCCGGCATAGTCGTCACTCCCCCTGTAATGCTCTGCCGGAGTGGGAGCCAAAAAAGTCGCCAACCTCGCGGGACGGAGCATATCCCGAGGAGGGTCATAAGGAGCCCACGGTAACACACCAGCCCTGTGCTGACGAACCACTCTCTCCCCGAGATACATGGCCTCCCCGGTGAGACCCACAAGCAGAACCCTAGAAGCGGTCAAATCCACTACATAGGGACCCACCGAAGCTTCATTGGCCGGGCTCCATGGGTAAAATCTAACTCCAACAGGCTCAGACATCGCAAACACCCTCCTCAGATCAGCAACATCCACTGTCTTCCTGTCCCGGTTTCGGCGGGAAGGAGCCCTGTTGCCCTTGCACCAGTACGACATGATGGGGACAACCTTGTTGGCACTCATCACCAGCTGAAAAGGGGCGACACCAAAGACCTCGTACACCCAAGCCTGTGCATATAATGAGAGAGATGCTTCAGACCAAAAAGATAGAACAGAAATCTCAACAAGTGAAAAGAAGGGTAGTCAAAAGCATACCTCAAAGGCGAACTGAAACCCGTCAAAGGCCGACGAGCTAGCCCTCGAGCAATGGTCCAAATCCCGGTAAATCTCAGCCAAACCGGCTCCACCCCAAGAAATCTCACCGACCAAGTCCAAGTCCACAAGAGCCCCTAGCAGTGAGTACCGGCAGACAGTAGCCCCACTGGGAAACAAAATCTCTGAAAAGCTGTACCATAAGAACAGCCGGACCAAGCAATCCAAATCATATTCCCCCCTACTAAAGGCCTCAATAGCCATCTCCACCAAGCGATTCACCTTCCCGGCCTCTATTCCATAACCCTTGACACCTCCTCCCAGGTCGGTGTCGACTCCCAACAGAGCCTGTCTATAGTCCCGCCGCTCCGCCAAGCTCTCATCAAAAGGCAAAGGGGTACCAGTAAACCTCAACCCCGTGATGGCCGCGAAATCCGTCGGCGTGATGGTAATCTCTCCCCAACTAAAGTGGAAAGTATGGGTGGTATCCCACCAGAACTCCCGGCACACCTCTATCACCGCTGCCACCTTCAAGGTAGCCCCAACCATACGGACACTGTCAAAGAATGGGCCAAAGCCCATAGCCTCGATCCGAGCACGCAAACCGCCCGGTCCCTCCGGCAGGGACGCCCACAGTTTGCCCACAGTCACTGTGGACCCACGAGCCTTGATTCTCTGCAGGTAAACACAGCACAGGTATGTTACCATTCTAGCAATTTACAATTCCAGCAATTTAAATTCTAGCATTCCATTATTCTAGCATTTCGTATTATGTGCATAAAACATACAAATGTGCGAGAAGGAGAGGAATGAAAATTCGAAATTTACCTCTCGCGTCTCCGGAAGCCCCATCGACCAATGACGCTCAGAGTCGATGTAAAAATCGTAATCTTGGTCGAACGTGGACCGCAGCAGATTATCGCGATAATTCCGAGTCGCGGCTCGTGGTCTCAAACCGCCCCGTGGAATCAAGGGCGCCGCTTCAAAGCCCGCTCTTGGATCAGCCCCTACATTCCCTGCGCCCTGAGCATTACCGTGCCCCTCTCCTTGTTGCTCTTGTTGTGGAATCATATACCCACCATGGCCCGGAAAATCTCTAAATAATGCCTCATTGATCCAATCCGCCATATCTCCAAGAGTTATGTGAAATGAAATCTTCAAAATTATCAAAATACGAGCTTTCTCTCTCTAAAAACTCAATTTTCTCTCCCTAACTCGTCAACAATGGAGGAAGGAAGAAGAAGAAAGAAGAAAGAAGAAGAAGAGGGGAGGTGTCTGGTGGTGTGACCAAGGAGTCAGCCCATCGGCAGCCTTGGCCACGCGGCCACCTTCGCCCTTGCAACCCCAGCCGTTAGATCAGCGATCCGCGTGAAGGAGATCTGACCAATCAGCAGCCTTGGCCACGCGGCCACTATTGCAAATTCGTGTGTTTGGCCACGCGGCCAACCTTGCCCCTTCAGATAAAATTCCACTTTTGCCCCTGATCTTTTCCCTATTAATTCATTTTAAATGCCTTTAACACTACTTTGACTAATATTCGTTACCTTTGGGTACGGAAAGCCCCTTAAAATTTCCATTCTTCACAAAATATTTGCTTAGGAGTCGTATGATTGTAGAGACTTCGGCGCCTCTATGACATACCATCCTAGATCAATCGTAATTGGCAGAAGCCTCGGCGTTTCTATTTGCGAAAGATCCAGCATCTATTATCAGGATTCGTATGATTGTAGAGACTTCGGCGCCTCTATGATATACCATCCTTTATCAATCGTAATTGGCAGAAGCCTCGGCGTTTCTATTTACGAAAGATCCAGCATCTATTATTAAGATTCGTATGGTTGTAGAGACTTCGGCGCCTCTATGACATACGCATCCTAGATCGATCGTGGTTGGCAGAAGCCTCGGCGTTTTCTGTTCATGAGAGACCCGACACCTATTACTTTGGCGCGATCGGCAGGAACCCTGGCGATCCTGATTGCGTTTACCATTCCATCTTGGGATTATTTAGACAACGTAGTCTTTAATCTTCCCAAATAACTTCATTACTTACGAATGATTCGTTCTTCGTGCAGGATAGTGCCCGTAGGTTTATCATCCCTAGCAGGAGTCCGATATATCGTTTTATCCCCAGTAGATCTCTGAACTACGACCGGCTTGATTCCTCGGAGGATACGTAGGAAACCTGAAAAGGTTCAGCCACCCGACCGATGCGGTCATCTCTCATCCCTAGCAGGTGCATTTTCCCCAGCAGAAGATGTTGTTCCTCATCAGAGGACAGTCATTCCCAATTTCCATCAGATTTGAACTACGTTTGGCTTGATTCCCCCGTGGATACGTAGGTCGCCTGCCAAGGTCCAGCCGTTCCCTTACCTTTCATCTGTTTTGAAACTCATGTTTCAGACGGATCCTTCTTTTATCGTCGACCCCACATTGCCTTGCAAGAAGCGTCGCCGAGGGGCTACTGTTAGTACCCGACCTGAAAATGAGTTTATTAGGACTTTCCCAAATATACAAGGACTTTATAGGAATTAGAAACCTTACAAAGACTTGTCCCGGATTCCCAAAATATCTCATTTATGGCAAAATCTATCAAATTAGGTAATAAATGGTTTCCTTAAAACCATGCAGAAACCCTAGCTTAAGAATCAAGTCAGCCGGCAGCCTTGGCCACGCGGCCAACATTGCTCCGCGTTGATCTTGGCCACGCGGCCACTATTGTAACCGGCATCAACAATGGCCAGGCGGCCAACCTCGCGCCGGATGATCTGGACCATCAGATCCTCCCATCAGTTTACTATATAAACCACTCCATTCCATTGGTTTTGGGGTCCGATTTTGAGAGCTCTAAGTCCGAGTTTTGGAGTTCTTAAACACTAGTTTGCTCTCTAATTAGCATTCAAACACTCAAGAAGATCCAAGGTTTATTTCTTGCCAACATAGGTAAGTTTTCTAACTTTTTCTTCGTGTTCTTGCATTATTTTTAATGTAGATCTTTTATATTCATGTTCTTGCATGTTTATTCATAGTTTCTTCATATTCTTTGCATACACATTCATATGTTCATATATGTTCTTCATATGTTCTTCGTGTTCATAGATTAAAACCTTATTTATGCTATATTTAGGGTTGCGATCTTCATAATTACATGTTATTTCATAGCCGATGATGATCGAGGGTTCATCAACCCGAGGATGATCTAGGAACTACTTCTAAACCCTAATCTTTAGGTAATTCCCCCTTCATTATGCATGATCCCGATTCTTCTGCCTATTCTAATTCTCTGCGAACTACGCTGACCTGAGCTTCTCACATTGAGAGGAACGTAGGCAATCTTCGGATCCGGTCTAAATCACTAACACACTACTAACACATTCATCATGATAGAAAGACCGATCATTCGGGCAATAGGAGTGATAACGTCCAATATTCTTCTCTTGTTGTAATTTGACCCCCGAACCCATTAAACATGCTTTTTTCAATGTTTTGGCTTTAATTAAAACGGCGTGGCGACTCTCATAATTTTAATGTCGTTAAGAATATTCCCTTTGTAAATAAAAATAATCACAAGATACTTCCCATGCGTCGCTTCATCGGAAAGGGGTATTCACAGGTTGGTACAAGCTTTCACCGATATGGGCCAGAGGAAACACTGCGGGCCGGTGTGGTCCTTGGTTTGAGGGGAGGATTGTTGGAGTGCAACCCTAAGTCCCACATCGGCAATTAAGGAAACAATTGCAAGGTATATAAGAGCACCCACCCACTTCATTAGCATGAGACCTTTTGGGAGTTGACCCAAAAACAAATCCGTGCGGGCTGGGCCCAAAGCGGATAATATCATACTAATGTGGAAAGTGGTGGTGGTGGTTGCGGTCCCTACAAGTGGCACCATAGCTTGGTTGAAAAGGAGAATTAGAATCGACGGAAGAGATCCAAGATCGAAGAAAAACAAGGTAGCGGTTTCTGGTCCGTTTTTTATCCAGCGCAGCGGGTGAAGAAAAAGGCGTAGTGCGTTCGTTCACCGTTGGATCGTGCTGATTTTTGGTTAGTAACTTCGGAACTCATAGATCTTCGATCTGAACGGTGAAGATCGGATTTTGAGGAACGTAGCATCCGAAATTGTATCCGGACAGAAGCTGCTGGTGTTTTGTCTTCGATTGTATGCGTTTGGAGTTTCTTGTTGCGATTTCTCTTATTGGTGACTGGTTGGTTAGAGATCTTGGGATTTCCGCTGCATGCAAAGAAGAATATGGGTCAAGGATCTGAATCATCAATCGACAAGTTCAATGGGAAGAATAGCTTTACTTTATGGCAAGTAAAGATGAAGGCTCTATTGAGAGACAAGGGATTGTGGGTCCCGGTGGCTATGGCGATAAAGGATCGGAAGGATTCTAACGGAAAGGCCGTCTCTACGGGTAATACTCCGGCTGGAGTATCGGATGCGGAGAAGAAGAAAGCATCAGAGAAGGAAGCGGACAATATCATACTAATGCGGAGAGTGGTGGTGGTGGTAGCGGTCCCTACAAGTGGTATCAGAGCCATGGTTCGGATGGGCCCGACCGGGTGGACCGTGTGTGTGCTTTATATGGTGGGGTTCCCCTTGTGCGACATAGCGAATCGAGTCTTGCAATCGAGGGCGATGGTGTTTCGCGGGCTGTTGGTACAAGCTTTCGCCGATATGGGCCAGAGGAAACACTGCGGGCCGGTGTGGTCCTTGGTTTGAGGGGAGGATTGTTGGAGTGCAACCCAAAGTCCCACATTGGCAATTAAGGAAACAATTGCAAGGTATATAAGAGCACCCACCCACTTCATTAGTATGAGGCCTTTTGGGAGTTGACCCAAAAACAAATCCGTGCGGGCTGGGCCCAAAGCGGACAATATCATACTAATGTGGAAAGTGGTGGTGGTGGTCGCGGTCCCTACATATGAGTTTGTGATGATTATGTGTCTATTTCTTGGCCAAGTTTGAGGTTATTCATGCATATACATGCCCTTTGTCCTTGAATGTCATGAGTCTGTCCTTCCTCCCTTTTTCTCATGTATATGCATACTTAGACTAGTCTTTGATGTAAAATAACTTTTTGGTAGTTATCCTAACATGTTAGATATTGATTCCCTTGAGTTTCATAGCTTTTTCTTGAATTTTGGTCATGTTTTGAGGCTCATCTTCGTGACTTAAGTAACCAGTTCCTGTATTCTGTTCTAACCAATGATTTTCATGCTTTAAAAGCTTCATCATAAAATGGCTTTTAGACTTGGGTCAAATCATAAAAGTTTTTCCTTACATGTTTAAGTTCATTCCTGTCAAATTTCATGTCCATATTCAATGTGTAGCTCATGTTTTTATGCTTAGTTTTGAGTTGTGGAGGTGCTGTCCTTCTTGTTCCTTTCTGTGACATGCTTCATTCTTGTGCTTAAATATCAGTGAAAACGTGGTTATTTGACCTGAGTCTAAACATGAGTTTTGTTCCCAATGAAGTTAGTAAAGTGTAAATATTTTCGAAACATTTTTTGGACCAATGAAAGTGCCTTTTTCACTCATTTGTTTCAAACCTCAACCTTCATAAACTGCACTTCCAGTTTCTAACATTGAAATGTCAAAGATCATTTGGGTCACTTTAAACCTATCCCCGGAACTCCAAATTTTGGGAGCTTCATGATTTTGATGTTCTCTTGAACTTCCGTTCTTGTTAATATGTAAAATTCATGAGTTAAAATGGGTAAAATTGGTGACTAATACGCCATGTTTGCTGCGAACCTTTTCTGGGCAGATTTTGTGAATATCTTTCTTGCTTGTGATTGGAGTCTAAAATTCATCCAAAAAATTCATAATAATTCATCAATGATCTCTAATTTTCTGGGAGTAAATCCCAATTTTTAGTTTCGGATTTGGATAAGTTTAGGACAGGTACAATACCTCGGGACGGAAAATGGTGTCAAATTCGATGACCGAGCCTGTGGCCCAGGCGTTCATTCTTTCAAGGGATTTGTCTCCCTATTTCATATTATTTTTATAATTTGTACTTAATCCCCTCCCCCTTATATGTTCTCTCTTCTTATGTCCAAAATCCCTTTTCGAAAACCGATCGGAAAAACCCACCCAAACCGGTTCCTGATCGCGATTTAAATGAACGTTCTTAGACTAGGAGACACCCTTGTATATACATATACATTCTTTTCGAGTTAAGGCATATAGAAATCAACTTTCAAAATAAGGCATAAAATCAAACGTAGGTGGAAGCATGCTAGAGTCCGTAAGGGCGAGAGGAGTGCTGCTAATCACCTTCTCTTCTCGTAACTTAGCCCCCGAACCCACTTCAAAATAACAAGGTTTTATCTCTATTTTTCCTAAAATAAAATGAGCTGACGACTCTCTGCTTTTTCAAAACCAAGGTATAGAAACCGCTATGAGAAACCGAGCGGATTCAAATCGCATTCGCACGGACCAATTTCTTAAGAGGTTCGCTGCACGGGCTCTCACAATACCCATCGTCTTTATCATTAGAGTTGTTGAGACCATTTAATAAGTATCAAATTTTGACTTTGACACTCATTGTTGGAATTTCTTTTAGATAACTATATATACTACTATAGTTGTACTTAAGTTTCCCTTTATAATTGTTTACTTTTGTTTTTAAATAAATGTAAATACTAATGCACTATAAACATTGTGATACATTTCTTTTTTGAATAACAAAACTATAAAAATTTGAAATAAACTAATTTATGATCATGTTTAGTTACGTTTGAAGAAGTTTGATTTGTTTTAAGTTCAACGCATGCTTGATTGGCTGATAGTACGATGATACATATTTTGTTTTTCTTCCATGAACTAATTATTTTTAAAGTGATGCATGTTATGTTTTACCCAAAAAAAAATGTATAATTAAGTCATGTAGAAACGGACTGGAACCGAACTAATAAAATCAAAACTAACTTATCGGTTCTTGAGTTTATTGGTCTGGTCTTTGTTCATAACTTTTATAAAATTGAAGAACTAGTCCGGTCCTCATTTCGTGAAATTTTGATAAAAATCGGACTGAACCAAACCAAGAACACACCTTTATTATTACCATAATACTCTATTTCAGAATAGACATATATAACATATAAATTTTTTAGACTTTAACATTTGACTGAATCTCAAATATTGTTTGCACTAAAAAATCTCCATCTAATATATAATTTTAGTCTTCAGCACCGCTACAAATTATTAATTAAATGTAAATTAATCAGTGTCATTGATGATGGTAGTAAGCAATCTAACAATTAATATTAGCAACACATTACAATTTTTCATAATATGCCTCTAATAACCATAATTCGTATCAACTGCAATTATAAAAAATGCAACACTTTATTCAATAGCCTAGCAAATTTTACAATCTCTTGTTAAACTTCCACATTTTTAATCTTTTTTTCCTTGTCATGATTGTTAAAAGTTGTTTTTGACAAAATCACTTTCTATATAGAGACATTTTATATGATACATTTTATGATAACATTTTAGCCATTTGCACATATTGTGGTTTGGTTTGACACCGACTTCATTTATATTTAGAAAATTGGTAAAAAAATACCGAAGTTGCCGATTTATTAACAAAAAAACATGTATATTTTATCAGACAAATAATATAAAAAGACCCTTGCCACAAAACCATAATTGTCAAGTAACATTCATTTTCACAGTTTGAAAAAAAAAACCGTATCTTATTATCCTTAATGAAAGATTACATCACATATCGCAGTGCGATTCGAACCTAGGTAATTTACATATGATTTGCTTGTTACATACGCTCGGGATGTCCACTGGGGACGGTTACAAATCAAGTAAAATAAATAAGTACTTCTAAACATTTGCCAGCTCGACTTGTAAAAGTAAAACTATCATTTTAGTCAACATAGCACATATAAAGTATTTATTAAAATAATCATTTCATTTACTTTATGTAAAGATTGACGGTAAATAATTCCTAAATCTTAAAAATAACTTATATCATATGTGAATTTATAGATAATACGTAACTAATCATTTCACCACATTAGCTCTTTTTTGATAAATCCGTTAGTTCAATTACAACTAATATTTGACAATAAAAATTATGAAAAATATGTTAATATTGTAGAGCGGACTCATCAAGTGAAGAATAGTAACTTGTTTATAAGTGAACTTCCTGCATCATATACGTAGGCAAACATGTGTCGCTTACACACTGGTTAATACTTCACCGTTTTCCTATAAGAAGAAAAGATAATGCACATAAAAAAGATTACACTAAGAGTAACCTTGATCACAAGTTATAATTTTATTTGCATTTAGTGTAAATAGAAATAAAGTATTTTGATTTGGCCCGTTAAGAAAGTGAGGTAACCTTTTATAATTTTTAATTAATAGTAGCGCAACCAAATTTTTAGCGGTGTATATAAAAAAGTTAGAGCACAATTAATTTAACATCAAATTCCATAGAATATAAAAATAAAAACAAAAAAAAAATTGAACAGTAGTTTTCATAATGGTGTATCAATAACAAATTTTAGACTTTTATCTGAATAATTAAATTACTCTAAAATAATTGCTCAAAGTTTATTCAAATTGACAATTAAAAAATGGGAGTATCACGCCCCAAAATACGCGATTGTACGACCCTCGAGAGTGATACTGAATATTTTAGTCAAGCTGAACAAACCCAATGTTATAAATTATATAACTACAGTACTGTTCGGTTTTGATGTACCATGCGCAGCGGAATAATAACATGAAATCAAACACCCATGAGCTCGGATCCGTGCAAGTTGATTAAATTAAATACAAGATAAAAGAAAATAACCCTTGAAGATCGCATCCATGAACACGGACTTTAAGGTGCTAAAGCAAACACCCTCTATCGGTATCCACACATCGAACAGACTCAAGAACACTTTCTTTATGCGACTGCTAGATCTAAAGGCTTGATGAAGAAACGCTTTCTTTCTAGGAATTATCTTGCTTCTTCAATTATTTTATTTGATGGTCATAGATCTCAAATTAATAATCCTACCTTTATATATTTTAATGTTTCACAAACAATTGATGTAGGTTTCCAAAACCTAGGTTATCCATGGGGTTGGGGGCTGCAAAACCCGGCACACCTTTTTATATGAGAGGTTTGACCTAATTCCTTTGGGACTCGGGATTCCTTCTCCAAGAAGAAATCTTAGGAATCTGACCAAAACGCGTAAGGCATCCGTGCGCCTCCCAGAGAGTTGTACTCCTCATGTGGAGCCGTTGGTCAGCAGTTCTCTGATTCCTAGATTTTCAGATTTTCATCCTTTTCAATCTGTTCTATTGTGTGTGACCCAGTAGGATTATACTAAGTTGGCAATAAGTTCGAACTATTCAGAACCCGTAAGTCATAAGTGGACTCTAGCAAGCCATTATGACTACCCAATTAGTATAACTTTGAAAGTCCAAAGTTACCTTATGGAACATATCACAATCCCTTTGTCACGCGATATCATATTGTACATAAGTCATGTCCAAGTCAACTTATGTTGTCCAATACTTTCTCGATCTTGAGTAGATTGATATGAGAAAATAACATTGATCACATCAATTCATTTGGGCATGGCCATGCACTATCATCAATCTCACTCATCGAGTGTCCTAAGAAGATATCTCTCTGAAGAGGGACAAATCCCATCTTGACTTATCATTCTTCCCTACAAGAATCTGATTATGCCAATCATAGCCGTTATAACTACCCTGTTAAAGGTAGCGTTTGACAAAGTCAAACATAATGTTCATCATGTGGAAGACCATGATAATCTCAGGTCTAAGGATTAAAATGGTATGACTATTATGAGATTTAGTTATGACATTTGACCATGACATAAATCTCATAACGGGTCTATCCAGTACCTTGTTCTCCAACAAGTACCCACAAGTTTAATCCGCATCCTATGCTGTCGCGCCCGTACCCGTGGTCCTACTTGGCCCCACGCTCGGGACACGATCGGAAGACGTCATAAAACATTTTAGGAAAAATTTTCGAAATGTACTTTCATAAAAGTTTCATATAACCAAACACATTTACTTGAAACTTGATTTCATATCCCATAAACAAACTTTAACAATCCAAAGTACTTAGCCATAAGGCTTACACACTTTACTTACAAATTTACAACTCACCAACATGTTCCCAAAAATAGGTGATACAAGATGAAGTCACGGGTACAATACCCAAAAGGTTATACATTTACATAATGTAGCCTTTACATACCAAACTTACTTTCCCAAAATGTCTTACCCAAAATCACCACCTCGACGTCCTCCCTTGTGCAGTAACCTATCCCCTGGGCTCTCCTTTATCTAAAACAGTAAACAAATAAGGGTGAGAATGAATCTCAGTAAGCTACTAAAATGCAACTACATTACATGCTAAAATGATACTCGGAATTGAACAATGTCAATAAACATTCACATAGCACGTAACATGAGAGGCTCCCTATCGCCAACCGTCCCATACCGGTTGGAAATAACGACCAACTCATCATACCACACATAAGGTGTAAATAAACACTCATACGTGGATACTGAGCCAAGGTTCTCGAATCAAACATATAACCATCTGAGAGGTATCAACTGAGCAGCACCAAAGGGCTGAAACCGGTTCATGAACCAAACAACAACAACAACAACAACAACAAGAGGGGAAAAATGATACATAGTCATAACCCAAACGGTGACTAAACTCACACAAAGGAGAGCTAGCCCAGACCCAATCCGTGGCCCAAGGAAGGGGGTTAAAAATGGGAAACCAATGGTAGAAGCCTTACAATGAACTTGGCTCGTGTGCCATTATAATCCCTACCACTGCCCGACTTTACAACAAGTACCAGCTGGACTTCCAAAGGAGCATAGTAATGAATACTTGCTTAAACAACAACCAGGGGCAATGATTCCAAAGTAGGGAACCAAGCCAAACACATCACAAAGATGAACCAATCCAAACCACATCACAAAGATGAACCAATCCAAACCACATCAAAAGATGTTCAACAATACCCCATGTAACACCTATTCACATTCCATAACACATTTGTTCACAAAGGAACCAATTTCAAACACTAGGGTGTTCCACAACAACCCTCTAGGTACTCTAGGATACCACCTAAGACCTAGACCAAGCTTGAACTTTAAATCACTTGAAATGGAACAACTAATTTTTCAGCAACCCTGGGCGGTCGCCTAAACCAGACTGTGCGGCCGCCCAAAACACTCTGCCCCAAGACAAAAACCTTCCAGATAAGTGTGCGGCCGCACGCCCTATTTGGGCGGCCGCCCAACACACCCGCCAGGCCCAAAACTTGCTAATTTTACTCCCTTCGTTTCACCGTCCCAAAAGTATAGTACTTAAATTACTAAACGTTTGTAACACAACTTGGCTACACAACTCAACCTTTCAACCCATCAAAACCAACCATACCAAATACTCACTTTGTCCCAAAATTACAAGTATTACAAATATTATTCAAATCACAAAATTAACAAGTACAAGTATCAAGTATAACATATATGACCATTTTAATATTTAAAGGGGAATTAATAACTTACCTATTTCAGGAAAAAATATTGCTAAAATAAGTTTTGTTCGGGTAGAAATGACCTACTCAACGCCCTGATCATTTTTATATAATTAGATTTTAAAACGGATAAGTAAATAAAAAGAATTAAATCGAAATAGGTTGAACTTACCTTTTTCTCCTAACCCTAGGAAAGTACGAGAAGAAAAGTTCTCTGGGAATAATGAATGCAGAGGAAGAGAAGAAAAGATAAACATATAAAGATTTTACCCACTTTTCCAACTTTAGTCACTGGACTTTCATTTTTAACACTTAAGCCCCTAAACTTATATTTTCACAAAGAACCCTAAAGTTTCAACTTAATCAATCAACTCCCTTAATCATTATTATTACTAACTAAGTAAATAACACAATTAATCAAGTAAGATATACAAATCATAAAATATGATGCAACACATAAAATGCACACATAATGTCAAATTAAAATCCCCAAAAATTTAAAATAAATAGGAACGGGTTTTGGGGTCGTTACAATCACTCCCCCTTAAAGAAAATTCGTCCCGAATTTTAGAATAACTTACCAAACGAGTCAAACAACCAAGGATATTTTCTCTCCATTTCATCTCGAAGCTCCCAAGTAGACTCTTCCACATTATGGTTTCTCCATACAACTCTAACAAGAGGAATACTCTTAGTTCTCAATTCTTGAACTTTAGAATCAATCACCTGAACTGGATGCTCCTCATAGGACATACTGGGTTCAATATCTTTAGGTATCTCAGATAACACATGAGATGGATCATACACATACTTTCGAAGCATCAAAACATGAAACACATTATGAATCTTGTCAAGAGAAGGAGGTAACGCAAGACGATAAGCTCGATCTCCAACTCTTCCCAAAATCTCAAAGGACCGAAAAATCTAGGAGAAAGTTTACCTTTCTTCCCATATCTCTTAATTCCCACCTTTGGTGAAACTTTCAGAAACACAAAGTCACCCTTTTCAAACTCAAGGTCTCGCCTTCGGTGATCAGCATAACTCTTCTGATGACTCTGAGCAATAGTCAATCGATCCCGAATAAGCTTAACCTTCTCAACTGAGTCATTAATCATATCAATACCCCAAATCTTTGCTTCCCCAACTTCATCCCAACAAATAGGTGAACGACATTTTCTTCCATACAATGCTTCATAAGGAGCCATCCCAATACTTGACTGGAAACTGTTGTTATAAGCAAATTCTACGAGAGGCAAATGAATATTCCACGAATCAGAAAAGTCAACTGAACAAGCTCTCAACATATCCTCAAGAATCTGAATGGTTCTTTCTGACTGACAATCTGTTTGAGGATGAAAAGCAGTACTAAATCTCAACTCTGAACCCAAGGCCTTCTGAAATGCTTGCCAAAACCGAGAAGTGAATCTAGGATCCCGATCAGAAACAATGCTAACTGGAACTCCATGCAACTTCACTATCTCATTAATATACAAGGTAGCAAGCCTTTCCATCGAATAGCCAATCTCAATAGGTAAGAAGTGAGAAGACTTTGTCAATCTATCTACGATCACCCAAACTGCATCATGCCTTCTCAGAGTACGAGGTAACCCTGACACGAAGTCCATTGTAACATGTTCCCATTTCCATTCCGGTATCTCTAAAGGTTGAAGCAAACCTGCGGGTCTTTGATGTTCAGCTTTCACTTGTTGACAAGTCAAACACTTCGACACATAATCTGCTATTTCCCGCTTCATGTTGTTCCACCAAAAGTGTTGCTTCAAATCTTCATACATTTTGGTACTCCCAGGATGAATAGTATACCTCGACTTATGGCCTTCCTCGAGAACTTGAAGTTTAATCCCATCAACATTAGGAACACACAATCTACCTCTGAAAGTCAATACTCCTTTAGAACTGAGAGAAAAGTCTTCAAATCTTCCATCTTTGATTTTACCCATAATCTTCACTAACTCGGGGTCATCTTTCTGAGCATCCTTGATTTGTTGAATTAAGGTTGGCAATACTCTGATATTCGCAAATATAGCCCCATGCCTCGATTCAAAAGGACACCAATCTCGAGCATCTTCTAACATCTTCCATTCCCGTATCATCAATGAAGCTACATAAGACTTCCTACTAATAGAATCAGCTACCACATTCGCCTTACCCGGATGATAAGAAATGGTGCAATCATAATCCTTCAACAGCTCCATCCATCTTCGTTGTCTATTATTCAACTCTTTCTGGGAGAAAAGATACTTCAAACTCTGATGATCTGTGAAAATCTCAAACTTTGCTCCATATAGACAATGCTTCCATTTGTGTAACGCAAAAACAATAGTTGCAAGCTCCATGTCATGGGTTGGATAATTCTGCTCACTAGGAGTTAACTTCCTTGAAGCATACACAATTACCTTCCCACTTTTCATTAGAACACACCCCAAGCCTTCTTTTGAAGCATCACTATAAATCACCAATTCATCATTCCCATTAGGTAGTGCAAGAATAGGAGCGGTTGTCAACCTCTTTTTCAACTCTTCAAAACTAACTTGACATTTATCATCCCACACATATGGCACATTCTTTCGAGTCAACTGAGTCAATGGTGTAGCAATCTTAGAAAACCCTTCAATGAATCTTCTGTAGTACCCTGCTGACCCCAAGAAACTTCGAATTTCTGTAACTGATTATGGCCTCTTCCAATTCACAATAGCTTCTATTTTTGATGGATCAACAGATATACCTCTATTAGAAACCACATGTCCCAGAAGAAACCTCATCGAGCCAAAAAGCACATTTACTGAATTTTGCAAACAACTGCTTCTCCCGAAGAATAGATAGAACATTCGCAAGTATTGCTCATGCTCCTCTCGAGACTTGGAATAAACAAGGATGTCATCAATGAACACAACCACAAAAGAATCAAGATAAGACTTGAAAACCCGATTCATCATATCCATGAAAACAGCTGGAGCGTTTGTTAACCCGAAAGGCATAACAAGAAATTCATAATGACCATACCTACTACGGAAAGCAGTCTTAGGAATGTCTTCTGAGTGAATCTTCAACTGATGATACCCACTCCTCAAATCAAGCTTCGAAAAGACAACTGACCCTTGGAGTTGATCAAATAAATCATCAACGTGAGGCAAAGGATATTTGTTCTTTACAGTCACCTGGTTCAGTTTTCTATAGTCGATGCATAGTCTCAAGGACCCATCTTTCTTCTTTACAAACAACTCAGGAGCTCCCCAAGGTGGTACACTGGGTCGGATGAAACCCCTATCAAGTAACTCTTGCAGTTGAACTTTCAACTCCTTTAATTCTGCCGGAGCCATTCTATAAGGTGATTCAGATATCGGTGTAGTACCTGGAAGTAAGTCAATACAAAACTCGATCTCCCTATCAGGAGGCATAGAATACTCAGTAGAGAACACATCAGGAAACTCTTTCACAATATGCACATCCTCTACTTCAGGCAACTTTTTAGTAGTATCAAGAACACTAGCCAAGTACCCCGTACAACCATGATGCAACAACTTTTTAGCTTTCACATAAGAAATAATACGAATTCCCTTACCCAAAGGAACAACCTCAAAAGTAAATTCAGGCACATCAGGAATAGAAAATATAACCACCTTTTTATAACAATCAACTGAAGCATGGTATTTACTCAACCAATCCATTCCCAAGATAATATCAAAATCTTATAATGGCAAAACAACTAAATCAACAAATAAAACATGCTCTCAAATATGCACAGCACAGCCATGTAACACCTTATTAGTCACCAAACACTCCTCTATTGGAGTAGACACTTCTAACACATAAGGTAGAGATTCAGAAGAAACATGCAATCGAGAAGCAAAATGCACAGACACATAAGAATGCGAAGAGCCAGGGTCTATAAGTGCTCGTGCCCTCAAACTAGACACAGAAATTATACCTCCTATCACGTTAGAAGAATTTGAAGCCTGTTGTTGGTTGATAGCAAAAACACGACCTTGCACTTTAGGCTTCCCTGAGGCATCCCTCTTCTGACCCTGAGATGATCCTGCTCCACTCCTATATGGTACAATCCTTGATCTTGGACAATCCTTCTGAAAATGGCCAAGCTGACCACAATTCAAACACTTTCCTTGCTTTTTCCAACATCGCTCTTCAGTGTGCCATTCCTTCTGACAATAATTACATATTCTTCTACCTTGATTTCTGACAATTGGTTGTCCTTGTAGTTGCCCTCTAAATTGTAATGGTGTTCCCTGACCTCCTCGACTATCACCACGCTGTGGTTGAGGTCTTCCTTATCTTCCTGTCCCTGCCAATTCAATTTTCCTATTATGTTCTTCTATATCATGCTCCACCTGATATGCTCTATCAACAGCATCTTGAAAATCTTGCAACTTGTGGGATACTAGTTGACTTCGAATCATAGTTCTCAAACCCTTTACAAATCTAGTTGCTTTCCTTTCCTCAGTTGCTACCAAGTGAGTACAGTACCTAGATAACTCCGTGAATTTGGATGTATACTGAGCCACATACATAGTATTCTGCTCCAAGTTAAGAAACTCCATTTCCTTCTTGTCTTGATCCACCCGAGGAATGAAATGTTCCTTGAACTTCCTTAGAAAATTCTCCCAAGTATAGGGTACATGATTCTCATCCCAATTTGCTTTCAAAGCTCTCCACCAGTGCTCAGCAGCTCCACTCAGTTTATAAGTAGCAAACCTGACTTGTTCTTCATCAGTACATCTCAAGACATCAAATATTTTCTCCATCGACTCTATCCACCTCTCGACCTTTATTACCTCTGGTTCTCCTTCATAACCCATTGGTTTCATCTTCAGGAACTGTTCTAACCCATATCTCAGAGGTACTTGTTCTCCTCCTTGCCTTTGATCATTTAAAGTTTTCATTGCTGCCTAGAACATCCCTTGAAACATAATTCGAGCCTCTTCTCTGGCATCCCCTTGTCCTGAAGAACCAGCCTGATTTCCTTCATTCTCAACCATTTTCAATAAGTACCTCCATAAGACACTCAACGTTACTCACTCTATACACAACTACCCTCCTAGGTCACTTAGTCATTCTAGACCATCTACAACCTAGCTCTGATACCAACTGTCGCGCCCCGTACCCGTGGTCCTACTTGGCCCCATGCTCAGGACACGATCGGAAGACGTCATAAAACATTTTAGGAAAATTTTTTGAAATGTACTTTCATAAAAGTTTCATATAACCAAACACATTTACTTGAAACTTGATTTCATATCCCATAAACAAACTTTAACAATCCTAAGTACTTAGCCATAAGGCTTACACACTTTACTTACAAATTTACAACTCACCAACATGTTCCCAAAAATAGGTGATACAAGATGAAGTCACGGGTACACTACCCAAAAGGTTATACATTTACATAATGTAGCCTTTACATATCAAACTTACTTTCCCAAAATGTCTTACCCAAAATCACCACCTCGACGTCCTCCCTTGTGCAGTGACCTATCCCCTGGGCTCTCCTTTATCTAAAACAGTAAACAAATAAGGGTGAGAATGAATCTCAGTAAGCTACTAAAATGCAACTACATTACATGCTAAAATGATACTCAGAATTGAACAATGTCAATAAACATCCACATAGCACTTAACATGAGAGGCTCCCTATCGCCAACCGTCCCATACCGGTTGGAAATAACGACCAACTCATCATACCACACATAAGGCGGAAATAAACACTCATACGTGGATACTGAGCCAAGGTTCTCGAATCAAACATATAACCATCTGAGAGGTATCAACTGATCAGCACCAAAGGGCTGAAACCGGTTCATGAACCAAACAACAACAACAACAACAACAACAACAACAAGAGGGGGAAAATGACACATAGTCATAACCCAAACGGTGACTAAACTCACACAAAGGAGAGCTAGCCCAGACCCAATCCGTAGCCCAAGGAAGGGGATTAAAAATGGGAAACCAATAGTAGAAGCCTTACAATGAACTTGGCTCGTGTGCCATTATAATCCCTACCACTGCCCGACTTTACAACAAGTACCAGCTGGACTTCCAAAGGAGCATAGTAATGAATACTTGCTTAAACAACAACCAGGGGCAATGATTCCAAAGTAGGGAACCAAGCCAAACACATCACAAAGATGAACCAATCCAAACCACATCACAAAGATGAACCAATCCAAACCACATCAAAAGATGTTCAACAATACCCCATGTAACACTTATTCACATTCCATAACACATTTGTTCACAAAGGAACCAATTTCAAACACTAGGGTGTTCCACAACAACCCTCTAGGTACTCTAGGATACCACCTAAGACCTATACCAAGCTTGAACTTTAAATCACTTGAAATGGAACAACTCCATTTTTCAGCAACCCTGGGCGGTCGCCTAAACCAGCCTGTGCGGCTGCCCAAAACACTCTGCCCCAAGACAAAAACCTTCCAGATAAGTGTGCGGCCGCACGCCCTATTTGGGCGACCGCCCAACACACCCGCCAGGCCCAAAACTTGCTAATTTTACTCCCTTCGTTTCACCGTCCCAAAAGTATAGTACTTACATTACTAAACGTTTGTAACACAACTTGGCTACACAACTCAACCTTTTAACCCATCAAAACCAACCATACCAAATACTCACTTTGTCCCAAAATTACAAGTATCACAAATATTATCCAAATCACAAAATTAACAAGTACAAATATCAAGTATAACATATATGACCATTTTAATATTTAAAGGGGAATTAGTAACTTACCTATTTCCGGAAAAAGTATTGCTAAAATAAGTTTTGTTCGGGTAGAAATGACCTACTCAACACCCTGATCATTTTTATATAATTAGATTTTAAAACGGATAAGTAAATAAAAAGAATTAAATCGAAATAGGTTGAACTTACCTTTTTCTCCTAACCCTAGGAAAGTACGAGAAGAAAAGTTCTCTGGGAATAATGAATGCAGAGGAAGAGAAGAAAAGATAAACATATAAAGATTTTACCCACTTTTCCAACTTTAGTCACTGGACTTTCATTTTTAACACTTAAGCCCCTAAACTTATATTTTCACAAAGGACCCTAAAGTTTTAACTTAATCAATTAACTCCCTTAATCATTATTATTACTAACTAAGTAAATAACACAAATAATCAAGTAAGATATGCAAATCATAAAATATGATGCAACACATAAAATGCACACATAATGTCAAATTAAAATCCCCAAAAATTTAAAATAAATAGGGACGGGTTTTTGGGTCGTTACATATGCACCATAACCATCGTATGATTATCCATTAAACTCATGCTAGCTCTTCATAAGTGCTAGGGACAATGATTGTTATAATAAACATGCAAAAGATATAATAATCAGGTTTGTTATCTCTATAACAATGAAAACATGATGCAAATAAAGGCCTTTCCCAAGGGGGGCATAATATCCAACAAGTACATTAGAGCTACTATCTTTTGACCGAATACTTCAAACATAAAGAATTCAAATATTTACAAACTTTAGACTTCACATAAGTTTATATACAAACGAGCTAAAGCACAAAAACTTAACGAAAGTTAGTCACTTGATATCACTTGACTAACTTGGGTTATGTTTTTGACAAGTTTGTTAACTTATGCTTATGTGTGTGCGCCCTGACTATGTCTAGTTTTTGACAAATTTACATTTTGTCTGATCATTCTCAATTATTGCCTAGATTTTCTCTTCTTTCTTCCCACACGCACCACCATCTCCCAACCTAATAGCTAGTCAATTTCTTCCCATACCTTGTCCAATCAGTCCGCTATCATAGACTCCATCTTCTTCTTTTATCTGGAACCCACCATCAATTCTACCTACTGCCATCAAACCACCGCCGCCACCAATAAAATTAACTTAATCCCACACCCAATTCAAAGCCAAAATTACATTACCAAAATTTTCAGAATCTATATTTTTCATAGTTGATCAATCTAAACGAAAGTACCCACGCCCCCCCCCCCCCAAATATCTGTTCTAATTAAAAGAAAAGACACAAAAATACAGACATCGGAACTGTCGATGCGTCAAAATGTTGCATTCTAGCGGAGGAGGATTTTCGGCAACGATCAAACTTTTTATTTATCGTTGGCCATAGATGTATATATTCATGTTGTAGATGTAGAGGAGGAAGATGGGGTTGGCGGGAGTAATGACTGAAAGAGAGGAAATGAAGGGGTGGGGTGGAAGTGGGGGGTGAACTAGGAAGGTGAGGAAGAAGAGGGGAGGGGTGATGACTCGAAAAGAGGAGATAAAGGGGTGGGGTGGAAAGGGAGACGAGAGTTAGGGATGACAATTTGTCCGAACCCGCTCCGTATCCGAGACGATCCGCTCCGCAGCGAGGCGGGTTTGGTAGACTTTTTTCAAAACCCAGCGGGTCACGGGGCGGATACGATTTCACAGCCCAACCCGCGGGCCCCGCCCCGTATACTAATATATGTAGTTAATTACTATAATGTCCCTAGCCCATTTCAATTATTACATATTACCCCCACTCCCTAGTCAGTAGTCACTAAATCTAATCCTCCTATTCGACATTACAGTCTTACAGAGTACGCGGCTTCTCTCTCTCATCTCAAATCGATTTCTAGGGTTAGAGGATTCTGATGCGGTGCTAGAGTATACCCAACCCACACGGCTTCTCTCTCTCAGGCGACTTCCACTCCGCCGGCCGTCGCTTCCACGTCTTCCTCCGGCCGCCGCGTCCAGGTCTTCCTCCGGTTAGAACGGTAAGTAAATGTCGATTTGTCAATTTCTAGGGTTAGAAATTCAGTAATGTGTCGATTTGTCAATTTCTAGGGTTAAAAATTCAGTAATGTTCAATTAGGAGGAAAAATATCGAGCTATACATTTCTGGTATCTGTATGATGTTTATTTCGGTTGTTCTTCAATGGATATTGATTTTTTAGGCTGATTTTCTACACTTGTTATTGATTTTGGACAAAAAAAATTGATTTTGGACATGCGGGGCGGATGCGGGTTCACTAGTTGGCGGGGCGGTTCGGTACTAGGGGTTCTTTGATGGGCGGGTACGGTTTTGGTCAAACCCGCCCCTTATCCGCCCCGTTGCCATCCCTAACGAGAGTGGGCTACAAACTTGGAATGATATATGGGGGGATTGAGTGGATGGCGGCTGGTGGCTTTTCTTTTGTTTTCCTTTTTCCCCTTTCTCTTTCTCTTTCCCTTTTCGTTTTCCTTTTCTTTTCTCTTTTTCATTTCATTTCATTTTTCTTTTTCTTTTCTTTACTTTTTTGTCACTTAACAACTTTGTTTTATTTTTAATAAAATTTTGGATGGAGTGGTGCCACGGAAAAAAGCAAAAACGTTTAGTGAGGACAATCAAAATAATAAAAGAACAGTAAGGTCATTGAAAATTGTCCCACATTTCAGTGACCAAATTGTTAGTTTCGCCCAAAGAAAAAGAGGCGGCCTGAGGGTTTGTGTTTTGCCACAGTGAAGGTGCAGGCAGTTCCGAGAGAGAGAGAGAGAGACCAAGCAAGCAAGGAAAAAGCAGAGCTATGGAGATGGTAAACGACGTGGAAGAGAAGAAAGCGGAAGAGCAGGTGGTGACGCCGTGGGAAGTGGCAGCAAAAGACGGCGGCAAAATTGACTATGACAAGCTAATCGACCAATTCGGCTGTCAGCGGCTTGACCAATCCGTCATTGATAGAGTTCAACGCCTCACTGGCCGCCCTCCTCACGTCTTCCTCCGTCGCGGCGTTTTCTTTGCTCACAGGTTTTTACCCTCAATTCTCACTGCCCTCTTCTATTTTTCTTAAAGAAACGAAAAACCCAATTTCACAGGCAGCTATATTTCTTTTCCTTTCACAATGTAGACATTTGTTTGACTAGTTCATTGCATGAACATTTTTCTTCAAAAAAATGTACCATTTCCCCATGGAATCATAAATATTTTCATAATGTAGAAATAGTGTTCGATTTATTGACAGAATGAACATTTTTGGATAAGAAATCATTTTCATGGAGTGATATGGTTTTTCAGTAATGTAGAACAAATGTCCGACTTATTATCGACCGAATGAATGAACAGGGATTTCAATGACATATTGGATGCATATGAGAGAGGGGAGAAGTTCTATTTGTATACAGGGAGAGGCCCTTCTTCGGAAGCTTTGCATTTGGGGCACCTTGTTCCTTTCATGTTCACCAAGTATGTTCCCTACTTCCTATCTGTTCCTTTTTTTTGTATCTTTTTTGTATTATTCTTGGTACTACTTAATTATGTTTAATCTATCATCCTATCAAGTTTTTATGAAGTTTTTATTTTTTTTATCAGAAGGTTGCTGGATAAGATGGGTAAGTATCCATCTCGTCTAAAAGCGTAAAGCCTAACTTTGTTTATCAGGCCTTAACTATCACCTTCATATCCGACTCCCCCTTGCTTATGTAGAACTGAGCTGATGTGCGTCATGGAGCAAAAGCTGTGCACTACTACGCTCAAGTTTGATTGGGAGTAATGGGTGCAAGTAGAACTGTTGAAACCCAAGAGCTGACCATTTGTATGTTTATGCCATTTAAGCGAGAAAAGAGAGGTGCTGACAATATTTCAAGCTTTTACAAAGATAAATACTCACACGTGATATCGATTTTGACGGTCTTTACTAGTTTCTCTCTGCTTTTACGAGTAGTAAAAATTCGATTGTCAGCGTTGTTAAGTGACACAAAACTTAGTTATACTTAGTGACAAAGTAATCAATAATATCCCTTTCCCTTCATAATAGTTTGGTAAGTTTTAGGTATACACTGTTGCCCTTTTGATTGGTTATTGTATTTAACATCCGGCTAACTTACTAACCTGCATTTTGATCGGCAACATCTAATTCAAAAAGTAGTGGGATTTGTAGGGTATGTTTGGATACATTAAGAGATAACCAGTGATTGTGAAAGGGATTATGAAATGAGATGGAGGGAGTAACTCATATGTTTTGTTTGTTGGGTGACTTAGTACTACTGTTCCATTTTGATTTATCAATTTTGATGATAGTCATCCTGATGACTTATGTTGAAATTGAGTGAATTGCTTGCGTCACAGAAAGAAGGTAGTGAAAGAAGTAGAGAATATAAAGGAAGCATCGAATAAGGATACATCTTGGTGGAATGAGGTAGTGAGGCATGCGATAAAGACTAAGCGAGAATGCTATAAATTATTGGGGAAATGTATGAACAATGATAACTATGGGAAATATAAGGAAATATAAGGAAGCTAGAAGAGAAGCAAAAAAGACTGTATAAGACGCAAAAGCAAAGGTGAATCAGAAGCTTTATGCTAGATTGGATACAAAAGGAAGAAAATGCATTTATTACTCGTACGAGTGATAGCAAGACCCGTTTAATTGAGAGATACATTTGTGAAGGATGTAGACAAGAGAGTTCTTGCTAGAGATAAGGAAAGGAGGTCGTACTTAGATACCTTGTTTGTTGGTGATCAAGTGCAAAGACATTGTAGATTTAAATATCCCTTTGGGTATGGTTAATTGAGGATTTATGTGGAGAATTCAAAAGGGTGAAGTGAAAATATCATTGAAAAATATGGGATTGAAGAAAAGGGCTTGATTGCATACCTATTGAGGTTGGGAGGTATTCTGGGGATAAAAGAATAATAACACTACTCCATAAGATATGGCGAAGTAACAAAATGCTAGTGGAGTGGAGGAAAAGTACACCTATTCCTTTGTATAAGAACAAAGGTGATGTCTAAGATTGTGACAACTATCGGGGATTAAACTAATAAGTTATTCTAAGAAACTTTGGAAACAAGTGATCAAACAAAAGCTAATGAGAAGTGTGAAGTTCTCGAATGACCAATTTGGAGTTGTGCCCGACAGATCGACTACTGAGGAATTTATTTTATGAGACAGGAAATGGAGAAATGTCGGGATAAAAAGAAGGATTTACATGTGGAGAAGGCGTATCATAAAGCACCAAGAGAGGTATTTTGGTGGGCTTTAGCAAAGAAAGACGTTTCAAAGATATATATTGACATCATTACGGACTTGTATGACGGAGTTAGTGTAAGTGTGAGGACTACTATTGGGAAGACAAAAGACTTCCCTATTACAATAGGAGTGCATCATGGTCCTGCACTCACTCCTTTCCTCTTTCCTATAATCATAGACGAATTGACGAAGTCAATCCAAGACGATTTACAGTTGTGTATGATGCTTGCAAATGATATTGTGTTGATTGATGAGATAAAAAGTGTTGAAAGTAAGTTGAAGTTGTAAAGACAGACTTTGAAATCTTCAGGTTTTCGTCTGAGTAGAAGCAAAACTCAATATTTGGAGTGTAAGCCTGGAATTGGAAGCTGAGGATATAACCTTAGATTGGAAGCTTATAACCTTAGATTGGAGACTTGTCCAAGGTTCTTACTTTTTCGCTATCTTGAATCTATTATCCATAAAGATAAAGAATTGGATGGAGAAGATGCTCATAGAATCATAGCAAGCTGGTCGAAGCGGAAGAGTGACACAAGGTTTCTTTTTGATCTTGGCATTCCCCATGGATTAAAGGGAAAATTCTCTATAAGACAATCAGCATGCACTGTTATATGGTACTGAGTGTTGGGCAGGAAATAATGTCACATTAATAAGATGAATGTGGCAGACATGCACATGCTACGGTGGATGAGTTGGCGTACACAAAATGATCGGTTAAGGAATGATGTGATTAGGGGAGGAGTATGTGTTGCTGCCATTGAAGATAAGATGGAGAATTGTCTAAGGTGGTTTGATCATGCGTGACGTACAACAAGTGATGCATCGGCGAAGCGTGAAGAGTGGATAAGTGATAAGATGGTGAGGAGTAGAGGAAGGACGAAGAAAACGTGGATAAGGGTTGAAAGAGCTGTGGGTATTACTTGAGATCCAAGAAAATGTGGTATTAAAGAGAATAGAGAGGACAAAAATTCATGTGGATGATGGGGTTTGATTTGATTTGATTTTATTATTTTCTCTCTCTCTCTCTCTCTCTCTCTCTCTTTTCTCTCCTATGTTTTCCTCTTCTTTTTCATATTTTGTCTATTATTTTTTTCTTTCTATTCCCCCCCCCCCCCCAAAAAAAAAAAAAAAAAACTTTTCTCACCTATTTCTTTTAAATTCAGCTTTCACAATTTTACTTTTTTCTCCTTCTCACTTTTATTTTCATTGATAATCCCAAATGATGATTCATGGCCGACCCCAAATTATTTTGAGACTAAGTCTTTGTTGTTGTTGTTGCTGTTGCTTGCGTAGGCTTTTGAACAAAGTGTATTACTGCTTGCAGATATTTACAGGATGCTTTCAAGGTTCCTCTAGTAATACAACTAACTGATGATGAAAAGTGCATGTGGAAGAATCTGACGGTGGAGGAAAGCCAGAGACTGGCTCGTGAGAATGCCAAAGATATCATAGCATGTGGTTTTGACATCACGAAGACCTTTATTTTTTCAGATTTTGATTATGTTGGTGGGTAAGTAGTGTTTTTCTCGACTCTAGTTTTCAGTAAATTGTTGATGCCATGATGGTAAGTTATAGTGTACTTATACAAAAGATCTTTTTTCTTTCTTCTTGGAAACTATCTTGGACATGTTTGCGTAGATTTATTATGGGCTCACGTGAAGGGAACTTTTTGGGGATTCCCCTTTTCGATTTGAGATTCTTCCTGTCTTATATCAGGCTATTGTTTCCGTGCTTTTTAATTTATTTCATTGGATTGGACTTCTTTCAACCTGTTTGCACATTCTCCTATAATCTAATAGTACTTGGTTTATAAAAAACATATATTTCCTTGGTTCTCATTCTCTGTTATGCATGCCAAAATCAGTAACTGAATTATTTGGTTGTTGTAATATGTCAAAAGTTTAAGATAGTTAAAGAATCACGAAACAACTTGGTAACTACGAAAATGGACACGATAAACATTTATAATTAGATTCTGATCTCTTGCACTCAGGAGATTAGTCATTAGAGGATTGCTGCAGGTCTAATATGAGGATTTATGTTAGCTGACCCCAAATCATTGGGGACTAACGCTTTGTTGTTGTTGTTGTTGTATTACATAGTAAGTTGAATAATCTGGTTTAGTTTGTAAGAACAGTAACTTGTCAGGTTTTTCTGCAAAACTCTTTTGGATGATTGTCATTAATGTTTTTGGATGCACTATACTGCTTTACTTTCTTCTTTTTCCCCACCTTTTCTGGCTCTTACTAGAATGTGCTTGCAGTGAATTTTACAAGAACATGGTGAGGGTCGCAAAATGCGTCACATACAATAAGGCGAGTGGTGCAGTAACAGACATTGGCGACATGAATGAAGTTTTCTGTATCTGTAGTGTAACTTCTAAGCAATTATACTAGTCCTCACCAGCATACCCATAATGAATATTGGCTGGTGGCTTGCAGGCAGTTGGCATTTTTGGTTTCAAGGATGAAGATCATATCGGTAAAATTAGTTTTCCACCTATCCAGGTAACTAAAACCATTCACTGCCTCTTTTAAGTTAAATTTTATCCTGAAACTCTTACTACTGGTTTAAGGTTCAGATTGGTGAAACTTTCTTGATTACTTGTTTCTTTGGTGCTGTAACTCGTTCTTAGTTCAGCACTTCAGCTCTTTCGGCCAATCTCTTAGTTATGAAGAAGCTTGTCTAATTCTCTTATGGGGTACCCAATAACTATATTGCATTATTGCAGGCTGTTCCGTCATTTCCCAGCTCATTTCCACACCTGTTCTCTGGCAAAGATAATCTTCGCTGTTTGATCCCTTGCGCAATTGACCAGGTTTATGTTACTGATTTTTTTTTTTTTTTGCTAGTGTCTTGTTAGAAATTTTGTTGTTTTTGGAATTATTTGCTAGAACTTATTTATGAAACGGTGATTTCATCACATGGTTTGATCTTATATAGTGCTTGGCCAAGAAGTTTCTTAGATTTGATGGCCTACACTGCATGAAAACTTTACGTCATGTTGAGTTTGCATTTTGAGGCTCTAGAAGCGCCATGTATTGATTTTGAATGTCATATTCCTGGTTCTTGTCTTGGATTAGGATACCCCTGAGTTGGAGTGGAGCGCCACCCTTCCCAGTCATTGGGAGGAGAGATTGTACTTTATTTGGTGCACTAATGGCTGAATGAGTGTGTGTTTTGACATTCAAAGGTTCTCCTTTAAGTTGTTTATTACTCCCCCTATCCCTGAAAATTATTCCCTCTTTTTTGAATTGTTAGTTTGAAGGAACGGTGAGCAATATTTTAGGTTTTCTTGATTATCCTAATGAAAATTTGAAACTTGTTATTGATACCCCATTATACATAGTATCAATAACAATTTTATATATGCATTAGGATAATTAAAAGTAACCTAAATTATTGCTAAAATTTCCTTCAAACTATCAATGAAAAAGAGGGACGAACTTTCCGGGACAGAGGGAGTATATAAGTGTTGTTGTCTTTGGTAAATTCAGCCTGAATGACAGTAGGATGCAAAGACTCCTTGTTCACTTAGTCTTAAGCAACTATCTCACACTTGGTCATCAACAATAATCTCGTATGTCATATCAATCTAATTCAACGTACCTTTTCTGTTCTGAGTTCTTAAACTTAAGTATCTAGAATATGCCCTTCCTCTTGTTGTCTGACCATTATATTCTCATTGTTTCTGGTTTTTTCAGGATCCCTACTTTAGAATGACACGAGATGTTGCTCCTCGGTTAGGTTATTCCAAGCCTGCACTGATTGAATCGATATTTTTTCCAGCCCTTCAGGTTCTTCTCAAAAGTTATATAGCTTCTGCTACTTTTCTCAAATATGCATGCTGTACTGATGAGGATTCCTAGCTTTGTATCATGACTCAGAGCTAAGTTGTATTAATCTTGATATGTTCAATCTATACCACGATGCTTTTTACACGTGTTGTTTATAATGCATTACTCTTTCCTATCCAAACTAATAGCTACATTTTACTTGGCACACAGGTTAGGGAAATCAATTTGACCCTAAAACTAGTGGCTACAATTTAAATTAGCCCCCCAAAAACCCCGTGGACACAAGTCATTCTAATTTCCCAAAGGGGAAGTGATCACGTAGTTCGGATCACCCTAAAATGTAATATGTAGCACTTATTTTGGATCGCAGGGAGTATAGATTATTAGCATCCCCGAGCCGGGTGTTAAGAAGGAGAGCACCAGGAATTTGAGGCAATTGATTGACAGCTAGTTGTTGCTAGGAGTTCACGACTGCAATTGAAGGTTAATGCATAGGAGCCACGCATGACTTCATCCCATTTACTTGATCCTTCTTCAAGCTCGAGATGGAGTTGAAGAAACTAGCTTGACTTCAGAAACAAAATATTATTGGTAGAGAGTTGAAGAACAATGCCACAAAATCGAAAGCAAATTAGGACACATGACTTGAGACTATCTCGACTCGTGTTTTTCTTGCATATTAAGTAGAACATTCAATCGATTAAACCCGCTTTGAAATCATTTGACAAGAAATAATCAGCAAGCAAGAGCTTTACAGCTATCACAATGAGAAAAATCAACCCAAGCAGGCGGGGCATTTGAGATCTTTGCCAGTAGTGGAGCTGTCACTGACGCAATTGATCAAAAAACTTGCACAGTCAACAAGGTTGCCAAAAATGACTGGAAAAGTGCAGGAGCACAAATATCAAATTAGCTGGAATTGACGAGGCTGAAACAACTATTAGTTATATCATAAGCAGAGACAATCCTCTGTCATGAACAAGATGCTGCATGATGAGGTTATTAACCTTTTGGTAGAAGAAATGAAGGTACAATATTTATGAGCTGAAATGGGAAAAATTGATCAACTGTGGTGGATGGGGATGATATGTTTACCTACATAATTAATGAATGAGTTATTTGATATCGGTTCATACTATGAAAACCCACCTGCGGAATAAAGTCATTATTATACTATGGATCTTTAATCCCTATACCAAATATACTTCAGCACAAGGAACAACAGACTATGGTATGAAGAACTGACTTCATGTTGCTATTCTTGCGCTCACAGGGGCATACGTCAAATAGCTTAAGATGTTTGTTGATTATAGGGTTGTATTACTATCTTCTTTCACAATTGGTTTTGTGCCATCAATGAAAACAAAATTTGCATTCTAAAGTAACTAAATTGAAGAAATGCAATTATGTTGCTTTATATTTTTCTAACACCAAGGTTTGGGATTGTTTTATCTGTAAAAGAAGAAAACTTGTATTTATTTTGCTGTCCATTTCTTTGTACAAGCACTACCTTGAAAACTTAATAGGGAATTCTGATTGTAGTGGTGTAAGGTGAGAAGTAAACTCTCCCGTTCTGGAAAAACTTATAATGTCTGAGACTGGATATAGCGACAATATCTTAGGATTGTTCCAAACACCATTTTAAATGCTTTCAAGCTGTACTCCGCTGTGATACTTTTGTATGTGGAATACTTCTGACTTGCATTTATGAATCAAATATTTTGCAGGGGGAATCAGGAAAAATGAATGCCAGTGATTCATCGTCTGCAATATATGTGACTGACTCTGGAAACGACATTAAGAACAAGGTATTCTGATAACTCTTTCATGTAAAAAGAACTAGTAATTGGAAACTCTCCATATGGAATGTTTTTTTCTTTCTGAAATCTGTGCAAGCTACTCCTCCGTCCCGGAATAAATGTCACCGTTGACAAGTCAATATTTTAAACATTATTCTTATGTTTCCTTGATTACACACATATTCATATGCGGCTACTTGAATTTCCCATGGTATTGCATAATGGATAACTTAGGAAGATCACCAAACTTTATATCCTTTTTTTACAAATGCGACATTAATTTTGGGACAAACTTAAATGGAAATTAAGACGTTGATTCCTGGACGGAGGGAGTATTTCTTCTTCAAGCTACATGTACTTTTGGAGGGCATAAAATTCCTGTCTTTCCGATTTTTTCTATTTTACAAAGAGGAATTATTCATCTTTCATCATCTTTCATCTACGATCTTTTGAAGCATGCATCAAAACGGATGAAACATTTGATTGCCAGTCCCATGATTATATATGAGTTTCACAGGAAGTTCGCGATGCATTTTGTATGGGTCTTCTATTCTCCCTGTTTTTTGGTCTCAATTGCAATCTGCAAAAGTGCAATCCAGCATTGCCCATATCAGGAACATTTCAGTGCCTACTCTTGCTGATATTCTTTTCCGAGGATCACGACTAGTGGTCAACCTCTCTTATGGGCATTATTATTTTCTATTCAGTGTCTACATCTATGTGAAGCACTTTTGGTTGTATTTTGAGTCCGTTTATTTAGGATTTTTGTAACTGTTTTCACTTATCATTTTCAAAAATCCTTTTCTGTTATTCTTTTTCTTCAGAAGAACCCTTTGTGAATATTTCAACATGCTGGATGTGGTTTCAGTTGTGCACTTTGTAATTCTGGAACTCCCATAGCCTATGTTGGTAGACTATGTTTTAGGCTTGACTGTTTCAGGTCCAACTGTTTTACCTAGTGTGGGTCCTGTGGGATATACATGTCCCGCATATAGCGCGCACGTGCCTCTCACTTGTCGCCCCTTTTCCCGCTTTCGCTCTTTCCCACAAATCCAACATTCCATTCTAAGTCAATCTTTTGTGTTTGCATGCTAATAAACACCTAATCAAAACCAATCGTTAGATTAGACCCGGGGGGGGGGGGTTCTGGAACTGAACACTTGAATTTCTTAACACTGGATTTTCTTATGTTCCCTTCATAATCAGACATAGGGGGCGACTCGCTAGTTAAGTTTAGATAGGTTAGAGATATGAGAACGCTTGTTCACCATTCTAACAGATTGCAGTCAATTTTATGGTGTTCCCACAAATCTTTTGCAATATACAGATATCAGTTGTGATCCTTTACATGAGTCTGGAGCTGATTTTTTTTTTTTTTTTTTTCTTCCTATTTTGGTACAGGTAAACAGAAATGCCTTCTCCGGTGGGCAAGATTCAATAGAGAACCACAGAAAGTTCGGAGCGAATCTCGAGGTATTTACAAGTTCTAATAACAGATATGTGATTAAAAAGGAACGGCATCTTTCAGTATATAATCATTTGAGTGTGTGTGGGTTTGCGCTTGTGGGTGCTTTATCTTTGAACAGTTAAAGTTTCAAGACCTTAAATATAATGTGGAATGGTGAACAAAGTGCAAAAACCTCCTGTTGCCTCAGGTGCAAGGCAAGGGCCAAGCTTTACTAAAACAAGGCATGCATGTTAATTAACTTACATAATACACAGTTTAATGATGTACAGGACTCGTATCGACACGCCTAATATGGCATTGGAAAAAAAATAAAATTCTTTAGTAGCAATTTTCACAACCAACTTATTTCAAAGGTCAGTATATTCTCAAAACCTAGTCTCGTTAGCATATTCATCAAAACTTGGATCAGAAAGAAGGTTGGAGAGATAAAGAAGATGAACGAACCGGAAAGAAAGCCAAACAAATTCTAAGGAAAATAATATAATAAGAAACAGAATACAAAGCAAACTTTAGAAGAGATGATTGATGGACAAGAGAAAGTAAGAAGATGTGCCCCACCGCAACCGCCCCTCCCCACCGTAACCCAAAAATGATAAAAGGAAAAAATTGGATGTGGCTAGAGGCTGGCAGGTGATGAATCATAGATATGGTTGATCGAGTGGAAGAGTCATTAGATGGGGTATGATTGGGTTTGCGCTACACACAGGCAGTGCTGATAACATTTCATGATGATTGTTAGGAATTTTACGATTCCACCATGTCTTGGTCCCATGTTCAAGAATACAATTTCATGTAAAAAGTATCATCTCGGTAAATAAGGCTTGAGGTGCAGCTGCACCATCAAGCCTGCCGTAACACCTCATGCCTCATGCCAAAAGCATTACATGTCTTTGTTTGCTTATATTTGCGCACCTCTCCTCAGTTCTGCGACCTAACCAACTTTATTTATCATAGGTGCCTTTCAATTACTCCCTCCGTCCCACCTCACTTGAGACTTATTTCCATTTTGGTCCGTCCCACTTCACTTGAGACTTCCTAAAATGGTAATCTTTTTATAATTTTATATTCAATCTACCACACCCACTTATTCTCTCTCTTCATATTCCACCACACAATTCATTCAACCAACCTACTATTAACCCCACTCATTCTCTCTTCTCATTTTCTACCACACATTTTCCTTATTTTATTCTTTTTCCTTAGTTATTGTGCCCACCTCTTAGGTCTCAAGTGAGGTGGGACGGAGGGAGTACATTGGTTTGGGCTCTTAAAATATATTTGAAGCGAAGTGTAGCATATCTTACATTTGCTTGAATTGAATCATCTATGCATTTGACCATCTGCTATAGGGGAAGAGTGTGTTTACTTTTACTGTACGATATAATATTTTGTATCCTTTAAAGAAGTTGATTCTCGCTCTTTCTCTTTCCCTCCATCTTTCTCTTTCCTTTCTCACTGTGAATTCTGTTATATTCTTCAGGTGGATATACCATTCAAGTACCTTGGATTTTTCCTTGATGACGATGCAGAACTTGAACATATTAGGAAGGTATCATAACTGTTTTACATGAAAATACTGTTTGCTATCGTAACTGTTTTACTTTTACTTGACTTACGAGTAACTTAATGGAAAATACTATTTGCTATCGTAACTGTTTTACATGAGAATGGATGCTGATACCGTATTCCCTGAAAATTCTCTCGCTTAATCCTTTTAGGAGTATGGTGAGGGACGCATGCTTACTGGTGAAGTCAAGAAGCGGCTTACTGAAGTCCTTACACAGTTAGTGGAAAGGCATCGTAGAGCTAGAGCAGCTGTGACTGATGAGGTATTTAATCTGCTCTATCATATACTCCATCTGTCCCGGAAAGTTAGTCCATCTTTTTTTTTGTTACTATGAATGAACTTTGGGCAATAATTCAGGCTACTTTTGATTATCTTAATGAGAATCTACTAATTGGTATTGATAGTATTTATAATGGTGTGTCAATAACAAGTTGTACATTTCATTAGGATAATCAAAAGTAACATAAATTATTGCTCAAAGTTCATTCGCAGTAACAACGAAAAGATAGAGGGACTAACGTTCCGTGACAGAGGGAGTATTACCACATTTATTGGTTGCTAATCTATAGTAGAGTATATAAAATAAGCTTCTGTGTCCAACTCCGTAAAATACTCCCACTTTATCTGGTGAACTTTATCGAACTTTGAGCAAAATTATGTGAAACTTTTGTTTATCCTTATGAACTTCTAAAAATTGATAACTGATAGTTTTCTTAATGGTGCACCAGTGATTGAAATATTATTGTGTAAGTTGTAAGTAAATGCATGTTAAGTAGTGATTTGATGTCCTGGACCGTTCCGTTCTTGAACTTGCTTCCTTGCGTTTGTTCAGATTATTTATATAAATCTGTATGTGCATTGCACTTTCATACGGAGTATGAAAGATAACTTTGTGTGTAGGGGCTGATTGTCATCAGCATTATGGTAATAAGCAAATCATCCACATGTGAACTACAAGTTCTAGTTAAAGCATGGACGACGTTGGTGCACCCCGGGATCACATAGAGACCTTGTGGCACTCTTAGGGATGGCAACGGGGCGGGTAAGGGGTGGGTTTGATCAAAACCGTACCCGCTCCTCAAGGAACTCCCCTTATACCAAACCCGCCCCGCCCCGCCAACTAGTAAACCCGTATCCGCCCCGCCCCGCCCCGTATGGTTCATAATCACAAATTTTTTTGGGGCTTTAGCCATGCCTTTAAAGAGTCCAACAGTCCAACAATATATAATTACAGCACAATTATAACATTGTATCAAATTTAAGCCCAATCTAATAATTTCAACCATCTCATTCACACCCAAAGTATACAATTACAACACATTTATAGTAATTTACTGCATATATTAGTATACGGGGCGGGGCCCCGCGGGTTGGGGTGTGCAACCAAACCCGCCCCGCAATCTGCCGGGTTTTGAAAAAAGACTACCAAACCCGCCCCGCTGCGGTGCGGACTGTCCCGGATACGGAGCGGGTTCGGATAGATTGCCATCCCTAGGCACTCTTCCATTTCAACCTACTTGCTTTGATGGGATATAATATAAATACGCCCTCCGTCCCATAACAACTTGCACCATTTTTCTCCGACACGAGAATTCAGGAGAGAGTATATATATTCAAAAGTATTGTGAGTGGTAAAGGGGTTGTGAGAGTTATGATTTCAGAGTAGGACCCATATGTGTGTGAGTATGACGAGTGGGTTAGGGTGAGTAAAAACAGAATAGAAGTTAGACATTATAGGACCCAAAAAGGAAAGTGGTACAAGTTGTTATGAGACGGAGTGAGTAGTCTCTTAAGATGTACTGTTTGTTACAGGTAATGTTAACTATTGGTGCAACAGGTAGAGTTGTATTTATACTCCCTCTATCTCATAATAAGTGTCACACTTTTCTCTTTGGTATGTCCGAAAATAAATGTCACATTTATATATAAGGAAATAGACTTGGTGCAATTTTACCATTGTACAAGCATAAACAAGTAAAACACATTCTTATAAACGTTGACTAGTCAAATGTGACATTTATTATGGGACGGGGAGAATAAACGAGAATGCATGGATGGGGATTGGCAAAAAATGAACACAAGTGTTGAATTTTAAGATGGATATGCGTGTATACGGAAACTTGTGTTGAATACTTGAACGTCAAATAAGAAGCAAAGCGATATATGAAAGTACAAAATAATTGCTTCATGATGTTCTAAAGAATGAATCTCTTCAAGAAAGCTTTTGTCTTTCTTTTGTGTTGTGATTTTAATTTATTTGATTAGGTATGACTTCTAAAGAAGTAAAAATTGTTGATAGTAATTCATTAATACTGAATGGCTAGATTGGAGGATCGGATGGCCAGTCATATAAGGTTTAGGGTGTTTTCTGAAATGGTAAGAAAGGTAAGAATTTAGAGAATGATTTGGCACAGAAAATGGGGGGAGCCAGCCATCTATCCAGAACAGTAACATAGGGTAAACTAATTTCTTTTGGTTGCTAGGGGAAGGAATGTGGTTAGGCTTTGTTAGCAATGATTATAATGCACAACGACCTCCTTTTTTTTTTTTTTTTTCCCCATTGAATGCTTGCTCAAAAGAATGTCCGAAAACTTTTAAAATTTCCTCTTGGTCAAGTGCAAATTTGAAATTTTTTGGACATTCATATTTGGACGGAGGTCGTAATATTATCTCAAGATATGTTTTATATTGTTGAACGGCAAGGTTGTCAGCTATTACATGGTACATAACATAATGTCTGTACTGATGCTTTTGCACGTTTTGTTTGTTTCTGTTCAGATGGTTGATGCATTCATGGCAGTTAGACCACTTCCCACTATGTTCAACTAAAAAGGGAGATCACAACTCAATATGTTTCTTTTCTCCCTCAAAATGGACGAAGAACGCCAGCTTACTTATTTCCTTGAAAGTTACAAGTCATTTTTCTCACACAGTTTATATTTGAGATGGTAGAAACCATTGGATTATTGTTTCTTGTGCTGAAATTTTGTTGTCAGCTAGAAATACCAACTCTGAAAAGGATAATTTTTATATGTACTTCTAGACGATCCAACTTGTGGTGAAATGTACTCAAAACCCATTGTGGACAGATTTGCAGTTGTGATTTTCGGTACACTTCTAATTTCGTTACTGTTACGTTTATTTATTTTTTCTCTCAGAGTTGGTTATGTTGGTTTTTATAGTAGAAATATTGATCTCCATAGACCATAGATTTATATGCTAAGCGTTTAATCATTGAAAGCAATCTGTTTTGCATCAGATTAATTTTAACGCTTGTTTTGCATATTGTTTGATATTCATTTCATCTTTGTTATCTTCATTATGGGAATCACCTTACCAAGTTCCGTCTTCAGTTGACATTCCGTAATGCATTCTCTTCCTTCGGCCTTTCTCTTCCTGTGATTTTCCTCTTTGACTCTTCCTCTTGTTTTCCTCCATGATTACTGAAATTTTAAACAAATTTTATAATGAGTGGCAGTCTGAAGCGTGATTTGAAGTACAACTTGAACCGCTGTTTAAAAGTGGACATAACTGTTTAAAAGTGGGCAGAACTGCGGTCTAAACCATGGTTAGAAATGCAGTCTAAACCATAAACCATTGTTGGAACTACGCTTTGAAATGCAAAACTGAGCTGTTTTGTCTATTGGTTCTATCTATAAACTTGGCCAAAGCGAACCAAACATACCATTTACGCCCCCAATTTACGTAGGGTTTTGATGCTGCCAAAAACATGTCGGATCAGCCCTTCGTCTAGTGGGTCGGATAAATCCAGCAATGAGAAATTCCCTGTTCGGATCTGCGCACAATGAACACACGTAAACTACGCCGGGGCTTCACCGGCGAAGGCCCTCCGGCGTGAGAGTAAGAATACGAGCGGTATGAATGAATAGAGAAATCAATTGACAAGTTTAGAGCCAAAGAGTTCATTACCCGTTTCCTGTGTAGAGGACCTGTTTATATAGGCGCGGGTGAATGAGTCCTGACTTGTTAAGAAAGCCAGGGAGCCCGTGTTAATGTGAGACTCGTATTCCTTGGAGATAGACTCCAGATAAGGATGAGTGGTATCCCAGTTACCTTGTAGAAGAGATATCCTTGTTTAGATAAGGATCTTCACTATTAGAGTTTCAATCAAACTCTGTAAGTGGACTCTCGATGATAATGGGAGGTTTCTGGTATAGGTTGGCACGTCATCCAGCTCGTCTCGGTATAGAGGTCGGCTAGGGATTAGGTCCTTGGATCTCGGCCTAGGTAAGGCCTGCCTGCTCGGCCTAGCTTATGTCGGCATGAGATTATGAGCCTCTATGAGGTGGGTCCTTTGGTGTGTGGGCCCAGAGCATATGGGTCACATTTACCCAAGTCGGTTTATGTCGTTCAGTGGCCCCCCGAGTTTCTATCTCGGCATACCGAGTAGAAATTGTGCCCCTCGTACTTGCTCTGCACTTCATTTACTCTGATTTGATGTTTAGCCGCCAAAATCCTTTGAGGTTTAGATTTCCTGATGTCATGCTGATTTTTCCAGGTGAAATCATTATTTCTCTTGGAGAGCGAGCACCCATTAATAGCTCCACAATTATGACTGAAATAAATATTCCGCCCCCTTATTCTGAGGGTATATATGGGCTGTCGCTCGGAATTTTACTCCTACAAATTTTATCTTCTTCAAGATCCTCTCAAGAAAACCTCCAATGGCTTCGAAAAGAAATTATGACGATGCATTCCCGGAGGAAGTAGATTCAGACGAAGAAAACCAGACTGGAGGTTCAAGTTCATCAGGCAGTCATGACTCTATATCCCCTCCAAAACAAGGTTCATCCTTCCCGGCGGAAGACTCGCCCGTCCGACAGTAATGATGAGTTCTCGGAACCGGATCCAATCTTCAGCGAGAATGAATTTTCCGATGATGATTCAGGTGCAGAAGAGTCAGAGGATGAGGACGAGGATGATGATGATGATCCAGAACCCATTATTATTGACGAATATGGGTACGATGGAGACGTTAAGTGGGAGGAAGATGATGAAGATCAAGATCAAGATTGTGATCTTTCTTGAATCTTTAGTTAGGATGATCCAGTAGTTTCTTTCTTTTTTTGATTTTGTATAGGTCAGGCCCCCGGCCTTGTTGTGGGGGTCTTTTGGGTATGTATAATGGAACCATCTTTTATGCTTTTCGTCATTGTCTTGGAATTGTTTATTCTATGCGTGTGCACCTTCAACTTGATCTGTTTAATTTACAGATCGATCTAGGCTAGTATTCGTCCATATGTATCTCGGCAATTGTACCTTGGCATCCTCCCGATCCGTTTACATCTACCGTAAGTCAAACCGTGACTGGGGTCCTCGGTAATTTGGACATCTCTGGATCTCATCTTATTTGACCCTCCGACTCGTCACGTCTGTGGCTCCAGGTCGGCACTTTTATGCCTATTGACTCGTCACCAGTTTTGACGGTTGAGTTGTCTTCAAATGTTTTTCCTTGGACTGTTCACTGTCAGGCGGCGCGTAGGATTGATTGACAAGACATCCCCCTTAAAAATACACCCCTATTAATTAGGGGTAATGATGAGGCTTAGTGGGGAACGTGCCAACCCACGGGTTCACACTTGCGCTCGGGTTCGAGTCGGGTATGACCTATCCGACCCGGAATATAAATTCAAAATTTCCCCTTTTCATTTCACTTTTTCGAGATTTTTCAGAAAGAGTAAGAGATTCGACTACTGCCGGTTCGCAGCTCCGCTTCGTGCTCTGGTTCTTCGTCGACTTGCTCCGATCAAAGTGTTTAAGGAGGCCTTTCGACTAGCTTCTTCCGATCCCTTTCCATTTTAAGGTATTTTTCACCCTCACTTTTGTCGATTTTCCATAGTTAGGGTTCCGGGCATTTCTTTGAAGATTTTACTGTTTCGTCCGCCATTGCTCAAGTTAACTATATTATTTGAACTTTCGCCTTCTTCTAATGTCTGGTCCTTCGACTTCGGGTACAAACCCCTTGTATGGTTTCTATCAAAGAAACAATAGGATTTATATTGAATCAAATGGGCATTGGAACATGTTGTCGTTACTAGCCGTGGGAGATATCCTGTATTCGAGGGGGTCACCTAGAGAAGATCTGAGGTATCCATCCGGATTCTATGCCCCGAGAGTTAGGGAGGGTGAGGATGCCGATATGATTGTCTTTGATAATGAGGATAAGGTCCTTGACCATATTTACTTATTCTATGTAAAAGACAAGTCCTTGATTCGATCTCGTCTTGAGGGGGCAACCTCCTCGGTCCCAGTAGTCGATTCGGGGGGGGGGGAGTATGGCCTTATCAAGGCTTCTCGATGAGTCTAACCCCTCTGTTTCTTCTACAGGTATGGCCGGGGAGAGCACATCTGATAGAATAGTGGACCGTTTTGATGCCAGTGTTTCTAGGCCGAGACGGGGTGCCGGTGCTAGGACAACGAGTAAGAAAATGGGGGAAGTCAGGTCCTGTTGTAGACAGACATCCCAAACCTGGAGATGAGATGTTATAGGCTCTGTATTCCTGGTATAGAATATATCGTAACGAATATCGCGTGTATTATAGTAAAGCCGTTCCTTTGGACACCGATGAGAAAGTCCATAATTTTTATTATGAACAGGCAGTCGTTTCATTTTTCTTCAAGCGGTTTCAGCTAGGTTTAAGGCTCCCTCTTGATCCCTTTATCAACGAATTCCTAGAGTCTTGGGAGATCGTGCCGGCTCATATCGGTGCCAACGCCATTCGGTATTTGGTCAGTTTCATCGTATTGTGCCGTAGTCTTAACTTCGAGCCCTGTATGTCTGCCTTTGATCATTTTTTCAACGTGAGTTTTAACTAGGCTACGAGGACTTTAACCATTAAGTCGGACTCTTCCAAACCCAAAATCATCTCTCCTATTTCTGGCACTGTCAGTAAAGTGTCTGGGTGGAACGCCCATGTGATTAGAGTAGAGTCCCGTTTTGGCTGGGAGTTTGCTGTTCCGGATTATGTTCCGTGTCGTCCTACTGAGATCCATAAGCCTGAATGGAGTGACGACTTGATCGCCAAACTTGAGGAGTTTTCTAACCATGGTACCCTGGATTAGAGTGAGCTGGAAAGGGATCCTCGGTACTATGTCCAAGCCGGGTTGATGAAGGGGCCTCTTGACGGCGTTGTACCCAAGGTGGATGTTTTGCGAGGGAATAGATTTCCGGATTGGATTGTACACCCAAACTTTGTTTTTCTTCATGAGTGCGTGCGTTGCCAAGAGCAGAACAATATTTGTCTTAAGACTGAAGACACGATAGGCTGTAATTATCAAACCTTGCTCTTTTTTCCTTCCTGATTTTCTGTCTCGTCTCGGTCTGATATTTATCTTCTGTGCAGTTTTGACTATGGAACAAATAACCGAGATCGAGGTCGATGAAGTTGATCCTGTTGAGGCGGCCAGGTTGAAGAAGGAAAGATCGAGGGCCGTTGCCTTGGAAAAACGTCATGCCGATATGGACGCTAGGCAGGCGCTGCTCCAAAATAAGGAAGCTTCAGCGGTCCCTCTGGCGGACCGAGTCATCGAGGAGGCTGGTGGGGGTACTGAAGATGTAGTCCCCGAGACCGAGCAAGCCCCTTCAGACAACCAGACTCAGAGTCAGGGCCAGGGTCAGGACGTTCAAGACATGACTGAGGTGGAACAGGGAGACGTTCATGGTCGCCAGAAAAGGGCCAGGGAGGTCAGGGAGACCTGTGATCGGTCCGCGAAGAGGGCGGCTCCTTCTACTCCTGACTCTGTTTCTGTCACCGTTACTTCTGAAGACGAGGTGAAACGCTGGGTGGAGCGTTTTAGTGAAGTCTCCATCCTGTCGGGCTTGGACGTGTCGGTTCGGTCAGGTCTTCCTCTAAAGAAGGGGGGCCCAGTAATAAAAAGGGATATGAATGCCGATACCATAGACAAGCTGGCTACTGAGAGACTCACCTCTCAACAAATGCTGAACCGCAAGGGCTTGATACTTAGCAGGGTACTATTTCTGGTTATCCCGGCTTCTTTGCACTCTTCCCCTATTTGCTCACTTTTCCTTTTTTGCAGCTTGCTTCCCTTGCACACAGGTTGATTACACCATGTACCGACAAGTCTATGAATCTTTGAAGGAAAAAGAAGCCGAGGTGGGGAAGCTCAAAGATCTTAACGGTGATCTTAATGGTAAGGTGATTGCTTTGGAGAAGGAAAAGGCCTCTTTCGATACTCTGCAACGTCAGGCTAAGGCCGAGTTGACTACTTTGAGCGAGTCTTTGTCGTCTTCAAAAGCTGATGTCGAGGAAGAAAGGAAGAGGGTTGAGATGCTCACTGTTGAGAAGGCCATGGCCGAGGAAAGACTTGCCCTGTTAGAAGACAGATATGCTCGTTTGGAGGAGAGCGTGGTGGGAAGGGAGAAAGCCGCTATTGAAGCTTACAAGAAGGGGCCCCAGTTTAGGGAGGATTTGAGCGACCGTGTCGGCACGGTGTACAATGATGCCTGGTCTAATTTGACTCGTCTTCTCTACATCGATCCGGAAGTTAACGTGCCGTTGGAGAAATGTGCTCGTCTTTTTCAGCAAGATGCTTACAGCGTAGAGGCAAGGGCGGCTCACTCTATGGTCCCATTTTCTGAAGGCGCTCTCAGAGTCATCAAGGCTCGGGACCGAAAGGCTAACAGATCTGTTTGGGACCCACCAGCATTGGACCCTAATAACTTTGAAAAGCTTTTGGAAAGATCCGCGGCTGATGCAAATGCCGGTGTGGATTAAGGTTATTTTTGTGATGTAAGGCCGATGAGGCCATTCGATACAATTAGTTTTTGTTGCCAAGTATTTGCATGACTCGGCCCAACGTCGTCTGGGGGAGTCCAAACACAGATCTCTTGTTTTTTTAAAAAATTTATGCCACTCGGCCCAGAGTGTTTGGGGGAGTCTAAACATTTGATATTTGTAGGGACTTATCTACCTCGGCTTGAGGTGTAAATTAGCCCTTGTTTCCTTGACTGTTATGTAGCCAAGTGTCATCGCGTCACCTGTTCATGTTACTTTATCTCGGTTTGAGATGTATTAACAGTCTAGAATGACGTGATTTTATTGCAGCCGGTTAAGGCTGTGTTTGTAGGCCGTGGTCGATCACCGTTAGGGGCCGTGACGAGTGTTAAATGCTCAATTTTGCAAGGACTAACTCATGGCTAGTCTCAAATTGTCGTGGGGACTAAACGTAATAATCTTAACCCAAATTTGAGAGTACTGGCCGGCCAAATTAGGTTTTAATTGTAGCCGAGCTAGGCTATGTTTGTAGGCCGTGGTCGTTCACCGTGGTGGCCGTGACGAGCGTTAGGGGCTCGGTTTTGTAAGAACTAACTCATGGTTAGTCTCAAATTGTCGTGGGAACTAGATGTATTAATCTTGACCCAAATTTGAGAGCACTAGCCGACAGAATTAGGTTTTGATTGTCTTGAGTCGTGACGTTTAAGTCTTAACTCGGAATGACGATATCGGCATTGGTAAGTAATGCTTGGACCGTGCTTAAGAATCAAAGTTGTAAAAAGGAAAACTTTATTGATAATAATAAAGGACTATCTAAATTGATAAATGCTATGAACTAAAGACCGAAAATTTAACTAGAAGGTAATGAAAGATAGATAAGATGCCGAGCTGTTACTGAGTATTTCCTCAAGTGCTCTGAATGCCATGGGTGTTTAAGCTCTTTTCCTTCCGGAGTTTTGAGTATGTAGGTCCCTTCTCTGATAACGTGAGTGACAATGTAGGGACCTTCCCAATTTGGAGAGAGCTTATTTTGGTGAGCCTTCAAGTGTGTCGACTCGATCTTTCTGAGTACCCAGTCACCGACTTCAAAAACTCTTTTCTTTACCTTGCTGTCATGGCAAGCCTTGGTTTTTTGCTTATAATTGATCATTCTGAGTTGAGCCGTCAGCCTTTTTGCTTCGACTAGGTCTAGATCCAGGAGTCGGTTGTATTCATTGACTACCTCGTTATAATTGGACACCCTGAAGATAGGTAAGGCCATCTCGGCTGGAGCCATAGCTTCTGATCCGTAAGTTAACGCAAAGGGAGTCTCCTCAGTCGGCCCCCGAGTGGTTGTACGAACTGCCCATAAAGCAAGGGGGAGGTCGTCCAGCTACTTTCCTTGGCTTCCTTCTAGACTCTTGGTTAGGGCTTTCAGTATTAACTTGTTCGCTGCCTCGGCTTGCCCATTACCTTAAGGATGACTGACCGATGACTTTTTGTGCTTGACGCCCAGTCTGTTTAATTCTTCGGTGAAAGCGTCAGAGAACTGGAGTCCATTGTCGCTCACGATAGAATGTGGGACGCCGAACCGACACCATATGTAGTCATGGATGAAGTTGATGGTGTTTTCCTCTGTGATTTTTGCCAAGGGCTTAGCCTCCACCCACTTTGTGAAGTAGTCAACTGCTACAATTACGAACTTGTTGCTTCCTTTTTTCAAGGGGAATGGCACATTATGATCTCCCTGTCGGTGAGTCTCTCTTCTATTGAGTCAGCCAGGTCTCTGAACCTATTGTAGAAGTCCATAGTTGATTCGCTCTTTCCCTGAACTATGTTTGCCAGATCTGACAATCTTTTCTTTCTAGCCCCGGCAGTGACGAAATACTCTAGGAAACTTGATTTTAATTTGGAGAAGGAGTTGATGCTTCTTCTTTCTAGGTCCATAAACCAAGACCTGGCTGCTCCAACTAACGTACTAGCGAAGGCCTTACAAAGCACATCGTCTTTGTTGGAAACCAAGGCCATCATACCTTCGAAAGACTGGAGGTGGTCCATGGCGTCAGAACTGCCAGAATATTTGTCCAGGAGTGGAAGCTTCAACTGGGGATTGGGTGGAGAATCCTTTATCCACTGAGCAAACGGACGCATTGCGTCATAGTCGGTCTTCGGCTTTCTCTGCCCCTGGTTCATCTCTATATTGTCCATCCTCTCCTGCAAATCCAATATGATCTGCTCACTGAATCCTGAGCTGCGATGGGAGCTTCTCGGCCTGTCTATTTCTCTGTCTCGGCTCCTCCCAACAACTCGGCTTGTGTCTGGATCATCGCGAGGTCGTCTCGGAGGAGTACGACGAGGTGGCTCCTGTCTGGGTGTGACTTGATCTTGATTTTGCCACCGCCGCCTTTCTCCTAGAAATCTCACATCTGGAGATTCTGCCTCTTCTTCTCTTCTACGGTTTATCTGATCTCTCAGATCTCTTCCATCGGGATTAATTGGGCCAAGTCGACCTTCTAGTCGGCTTGGTGGAGCAGCTCGATTTCCTGGGGGCGCGTCACGCGGTTCCTGATGACGTCTGTCCTCAGTGCGTGTGTTCCCCCTGCGGTCACTTCTTTCTCCGCCTCCCAAAGCTCCTCTCGTGCCAGAGGGCTGGGCGAAGGGTGCCAAGGAATGGTCAGGGTCAAATTCTAGAAGAGCCCTCTGAGCATCAGCTAGTTGCTGAAGGGTTGAGAGATTCTGATGTAATAATGCCCTCCGATCAATTGGTGCCGGCCTAGAAGGGCCAGCCTCGGTAAGCTGAGGACGTGAAGTCGTCCGTCTCCGCCGTCCATACTGGTGAGCAATTTCAGGTGCCGGCCCTCTGGAACGGGTGTGCATCCCGCCCCCCTGAGGTGGAGGAGGGAGGCCTTGATTCAGAGCGTTGTTATTTGCCACGTTAGGTGGTGGCGGGTTGAGATTGGCGTCTGGTGTAACGCTACCTTCCCGACCGTAGGTGCGAGTTTCAGACATGAGGAAGTTTGTGGTTCTCCGAACAGAGATTCTCCAACGACGTTTCCCGGCAATGGAACCAAACTGATGCTGCCAAAAACGTGTCGGATCAGCCCTTCGTCTAGTGGGTCGGATAAATCCAGCAATGAGAAATTCCCCGTTCGGATCTGCGCACAATGAACACACGTAAACTACGTCAGGGCTTCACCGGCGAAGGCCCTCCGGCGTGAGAGTAAGAATACGGGCGGTATGAATGAATAGAGAAATCAATTGACTAGTTTAGAGCCAAAGAGTTCATTACCCGTTTCCTGTGTAGAGGACCTGTTTATATAGGCGCGGGTGAATGAGTCCTGACTTGTTAAGAAAGCCAGGGAGCCCGTGTTAATGTGGGACTCGTATTCCTTGGAGATAGACTACGGATAAGGATGAGTGGTATCCCAGTTACCTTGTAGAAGATATATCCTTGTTTAGATAAGGATCTTCACTATTAGAGTTGCAATCAAACTCTGTAAGTGGACTCCCGATGATAATGGGAGGTTTCTGGTATAGGTCGGCCCGTCATCCAGCTCGTCTCGGTATAGAGGTCGGCTAGGGATTAGGTCCTTGGATCTCGGCCTAGGTAAGGCCTGCCTGCTCGGCCTAGCTTATGTCGGCATGAGATTATGAGCCTCTATGAGGTGGGTCCTTTGTTGTGTGGGCCCAGAGCATATGGGTCACATTTACCCAAGTCGGTTTATGTCGTTCAGGTTTCCACCCACCTAAATTTGTGACATTACGATAAATTTTAACATGGAAAGATGACCCTTGTTCCATCGATACTCATATATGCTTCATTAGAAAACCAGAAAGTTAAAACTTAGGAAAAGGGTGTACTCAAGTTGGTTCGATCTGCTGCAGCTTTTACAGACAAAACATGTATCAGATCAGTAAACAACTAAACACTTCTCTCCTAACTTTCTAATGGAATGAGATGCCAAAACTGATTGGAATATTATGGCTATAGTCTGAAATAATGTACAACTTACACCAGCAATGTAAGAAAAAAATAATGAAAAATAAATAAAAAAAGATGAACAAGTTGGTTGAATTCATTTTGCACTTTCTTGCATGTATTTTATGAACAAAATCCACACAATACTTAGCTGGGGGAGCTTGTCTATCTGCAAGATCTTGGTGTTGTTTTGAAATGTTCAAAAAAGTCAAATCAATCGTCGTCTTCTTCTTCTTCTTCTTCTTCTTCACTTTTAGATCCATGGTTACTTCCTCCATCATTATGCACGTCCACGTTACTGTAACATCTCGAATCTAAACTGAATACGCTCCGTGCTTGTGAACCCTGCCTTGAGTTTTCACCATTTTCTTCACCATCCGATGAAGATGATTCTTCTTCTTCATAGCTGCTTCTTCTTGAACTAATCGAACCAACAGTACTATATTTAGATTTTTCGGTGCTTTTCCTGCTCAAGTTTGAATAACCCCTATGTTGCTGCTGCTGTGCTGAACCAAAACTGTTGTTACTGCTTCCCCTTGATGACTTCCGACTAACGCTCCTCCCTTCCTCCTTTGCCTTTCTGCTCCTTGTCCGGGATTTCGAACCCCGTTTCATTGACTTTTTCACTTCTCTTTTACCTTCATCTCCACTCTCTTCTTCATCTTCTTCGTCCTCATGATATAAACTCTCTGATGAACTACCACTATCTGAGTGGTGATACGTATTATTATTATTATTATTGTTATTCTTGTCCTTTTTACTCTTTTGTCTTTCTTTAGGAGCTTCATCTTCTGAAGAACTAGTACTGCTGCTGTCTCCCTGATGGTGGTTTTCTCCATTGTCACGAGTCGAGGTCTCCATCTCTGATGGTGGGGCCGGGGACGGAGGTGGAGGAGGGGAAGCAGAAGGCTCATCCATTGGGACATTGGTAAGGAAACTTAGAGCGGCCACAAGATCACCAACCAAGGGTCTAACCGATGGCTCGTCCTGCAAACACATGGCTGCAACCCCAACTGCTTGGTTTAAACTTCTCACTGGAAATTTACCATTCAACAGCGGATCTGCCAATTCAGGAAATCTCTTTGGATCCCTAAAGTAGGGTTGTGCCTGTTTATTTCCAGAAACATATGTACATCATCATAAATTCATAATGACAAGTTGTCGACAAGACGAAAACCAAAACAAGTACTACCCCTGTCCCAAAAGAAAGAGTCGCTTTTTGACATGTCAAACTTTTTAATGATTTGTAGCTTCACTTCATTTTAGGAAGTGCGACTCTTTTTCTGGGACAACGGATGGTGTAAGAATTTGAAATGCAACTTACCCAAGTGACTAAATTTTGCTCGTTTGGAGGGCGAGAAGAGTCCATGGCTTTACGTCCCGTGATAAGCTCAAGAAGAATGACACCAAAACTATATATATCCGATTTCACGGTGAGTTCACCGTTTCTTTCATATTCTGGTGCACTGTGCCCATTTGTTATCATCCTTTGAGATGGAAGCGCGCTATTCCCGAGTCCTAGTTTAGCAAGCCCATAATCAGTGAGTTTTGGGTTAAACACTTCATCCAACAAGATATTCGAGGCTTTTAGGTCTCTGTAGATAATGGGCGGGTTGGCCTTATCCTGTAAGTACTCGAGACCTAGTGCAGCACCAGAAGCTATTTTCATCCTTGTGTTCCAATCTAATGGCTTTTTATCTGGTGTCAAATCTGCATTATCAAATTATACGCATTTTAGCCAACCAAACCAAAGAGAGACAGACAAATAGACCGATAGACGGACGGACAGACAGACAAATCTCCAATTCAAATTATACGAGTTTTAGGCAACCAAACGAAAAATAGATAGATAGGAAAATATACCTAGTAGATGAGTTTGAAGAGAGCCCCCGGGCATGTATTCGTATACCAAAAGTCTTTGATCTCCATCAGCACAATATCCAATAAGATCGACAAGATTCGGGTGGTGGAGGAGAGTCAACATCAAAACTTCAACAAGAAAATCCTTGTTTCCTTGCATTCCATTTTTGTCTAGTTGCTTCACAGCAACAACCTATGCATATAGACATGAAATATATGAACTATCTGTTACAATGCAAGTGGAAATGAAGGAATTATGAGTTAATAACCAAAAGGGTTTGCTAGTAACCTGTCCACTAGATTGAAGTGTTCCTTTATATACTTTTCCAAAACCGCTTTCGCCTAAAAGACATTCCTTTCTGAAATTCTTGGTTGCAGAAGCCAGCTCCCGGAAAGTGAAAGTCTTTGCATTTGCTCCATCTTCTGTCACGTCAACTCCTTCGCCATCATCATCATCATCATTGTCGCTATGCCCTTCTTCTCTAGATGGTGACGGTGCATGTTTATTCTTACTCTCTGCAGCAAAAACAACATCATACTCTCATCTTTTTCTTTAAAAATTTACAAAAACGGGGAAAGGAGATGATGCAGCGGAATCAGTATCATTATACTACCTCCGTCCCAAAATGAATGTCCAAATTTACTCTCGATCAAGACATTCATATTGGGACAGAGGGAGTAGCAATATAAGCAAGACTAAAATATATGATGTAAACAAGCATCCTTGTTGGGATGGGAGGAACCAAAACAAAATAAGCAAGAAATTAAAGCAAAAATGAAATAAAAGAAAAGATTAGAGAAATGTAAGGATGAAAATGTACCGGGAGAGGGAGGGGGGATTTGTGGAGAAGGGGAAGAAGGTGGCAATTCTCTAGGTTGGGCCACAGGCAGGGGTTGCTCTTCCTCCTCCTCCCCTTTGCTATCTGTTTTTTTGCTTCCAAAGCATGGCAAACAACTCATGCTTTTCTTTTTTTCTTTCTTTCTTTCTTTCCTATAAGAAAATCTTCCAATTAATTAACATTTATTATTTACAGACTTATTAAAATTATGATAAGAGGGCGGGGCGGGGCGGGTGGTGGCGGCCTGATAAGGGTGATGATGGGGAGGGGAGGGGAGTCCTCCACGGAATTGAAGGACCCCAAAACAAAGGAAATCAATGGGAAGAAAATGCAGGTGGTGATTGAAAAGCAATAATGTACATTTAGGGGGAGGAAAGAAGAATTGCCATTTCTTCTTTGCGGGGCTATGGAGATCTACCGATTGTTTTTGTGTGTTTGAGAGAGAGAGAGAGATGGGAGAGGGAGAGAGTTTTTTTCTTGAAAATCTCTCTCACCCTCGAGAAAAAGAGGGAGATTTAGATGGTTCTTGGTTATAATATACTTGTCTGTTTGGTTTGGTTTGATTTTTGATGCAAGTGTGTTTGCATTGCCTAGTGGCAAAATTAGATATTGCTTAAAAGGGAGACATTTTATTTATTTATTATTATTATTATTATTATTTGAGGTTTTTACCATATAATCATTGTAGGAAACTTATATTATATTTTAAGACAAAACACGTTTTTTTAGTAATCATTTATGATTAATTTTCTTTCTTGTTCTGGCAAGTTAGTTGAAATTACATTCCTTGCCATTGCTTAAATAACAAACACGTGGAATCGTACGTGGATCAACCGAACAAAATCAACCCGGTTATTTGAAAAGACATTTTCTAACTTCTTTCACTCTCTACTTTTCACTTTCTCTGTACGCTCTCTCTCTCTCTAACCATCATAGAAGAAGCTTCAAAAGTGTGATTTTCTACAAATTTTGAACAAATTTCAGAAGAAAACACAAAATAATCGGTAAGTTCTATGTTTTTTAAACTTCATATTTCTCTAGCATTTTAGTTTAGTTTTTTTTTTTTTTTTTTTTTCCAATATATATTTGGAAATATGCATGAAAAAAAGAAAAAATCGACTTCGAGTTTCGTATGTTTCACAAACAACTAATTTCTCAATCATTTTTCTATTTTGAAGTCTCCGGTTTAATTTCTCAGTTATTGTTAGTTATTTCATACTAACTAGTTAAGAATGAACTTCACATTGTTCATATTTTTATAAGAAATCTAAATTCTCATTTATTTGTTGATTTTTATGTCTCTTTTCTCTATTTTATGAGTTAATTTGAGTTTATAAATTACTGAAATAGGTAAATTCTCATTTGAAGTTCATTTGTTGTTTTTTTTATTTACATAAATTCTCAACTGATTTTATTATATTGATTGTTATGTTATACTAACCTCCGTCTCAGCTCGATGTGCACTTTTCACTATTCATTTAGTCAATTCAATTCAACTTTGACCATAATTTTATGAAAATGTTGATATTCATTAGCAATTTTAAAACTTGTTATGTTTCATCGTTACAAATAGTATCAATAAAATTTTATAGAATTGCATAGAGATATCTAGATTTTCATAAAATTATGGTCAAATATCAATTGAATTGATAAAAAAGTCAAACAGTGCACATTGAGCTGGGTCGGAAGTTAGTATATACTTATTGTTCTCAACTATTTAAAGTAGTGTTGAGATATATTAATGTTCCTACGTTCTCACAATTTTTTCTTCTTAAACATCTCAATAATTTAGTTCATGATTTCTGATTTTTGTTAGGTTTTCATGTCTACTGTCTTTATGTTCTCAACTATTTAAAGTAGTGGCTGATAGATATTAATGTGTCTAGGTACTCAAGTATTTTTCTTGTTAAATCTCTCAATTTATTATTTCATAAGTTCTCAATTTTTGTTAGGTTTTCATGTCTGCTTTGTTTATGTTCTCAACAAATTTGAAGTGATGGTTGGGAGATATTAATGTGGCTAAGTTCTCATTTTATTCATTATCTTTAAACTTCATTTGTGAAAATATGTTATCAGTTGTTTTTAGAATTTCATGTATGATGTGTTTTATATTCTCAAACATTTTAGTAATGGTTTGGTTGTTATTGTGTTTTAAGTCATTCTCTTTGTCTATATTGGTGAGTTTAATTTCTCAACATAACTGTAATTTTTTTTTCTCTTTAGATGGGAAAAAAACAAGCATTAAAGTATAAGCCCTACGACCAAATTCTAAAAAGCCATTGAATTGATGTCCGACGCCTCAAGTAACACCAACACCTTCACCACCTTCAGTTGAGACTCAAGCATAAGTGAACACACCTTTAATAAGGTCTAAAATGAAGGAGATGGAAAAGACAATGACAACAAGAACACCAACACCTTCACCGCCTTTTGTTGAAACTCAAGCAGCATCACACACACCTTTAAAAGGTCTAAACGGAAGGAGACTGAAAAGTGTTGGGTTTTGAGGGATTATGCGCAACGGAAACAACATATGAAAAATAAGAACAAAACCCAAGAGCCATAAATCCGTTCATGATGATTAAATTAATACACGATGAATTTAGAATACTAATCGTTGTTATACGTTTAAAATTTTAGATCTTCAAATCTTCAAGTCCTCAAGATTTATGATTTAATCTTCTCCATGTTCTTCGGATCACGATCTCAGGAACATGAACTTGAGATGCTATAGGAAGCACCCTATATGTGTATCCACACTCGAACGAATATCTAGAACAATTCTAAATCCGGATTGCTATCTCCAATAGAAACTCTTTCTATGAAAAAGGCTCTATGAATTTATTGGTGTTCTTGAGCTTTTGATTCTCAATCAAAACTCAAAAATATGTTTCTCAAACATATGGAGCCTACCAATAATGATACAATATCATTTAGGTCTGAATAGGGTTTAAAGAGGGTCTTTTATACTTATTAATCCTTAATTCTTAAGGAAATTATTATAATAAACTTGCAAAACATATAATAATCATCACATGATTATTGATTAAACTTATACTAGTTCTTCATAAGTACTAGGGACGGAGATTATTGTAATAAACATGCAAAATATATAATAATCCAAGGTTGTCATCTCCATAACAAATGAGAACATGACATAACATAAGGCCTTTCTCAAGGGCCTAGGGCATAATCTCCAACAAAAGGATAGTGACAGAATCTCCTCATCCTCAAGAAAAAATACAAACATTTGTAACAAGGTCAAAGCGGAGGAAGACAACACATGTACAAGAACAAGTGCAAGGTAAAAATACCAATTATTGTTAGCCATTGATCTCTGAATTTGTGAATATAAGTCCTCTACTATTTCCTACTCTGTTTATATTCTCAGTTATAATTTTGTGTGTACGATCTAAACTAATTTTTTCTTTATAATTTTTTCTTTAATCTCCATGTGTCTATAATATTTCTCAAGTATTGTTTGATTCTTATTGCACACTTTGTTATGTTCTCAATTTTTTTTTTTGATGGATGGGTTGTTATTGTGTTTTAGTTCTCATTTTGCTCATCTTATATTTTGTCCATGTTTGTGAATATAAATTCTCTTTGATTGTTTGTTACTGTATGTCCACTTTGTTTATGTTCTCAATTACAGTAATTCTTGATTTGTTACATTTAAAGATTCTCATCAACATCAAGAGAAAATACAGTCACTTGTAAATAGGAAAAAGCTTAAGAAGACCACGCATAGGCAAAAAGTACAAAGTAAAATTATTGTTATTTGTTAGATATTCATGTACTTTTTGTGAATATAAGTCCTCACTATTATAAGCTATTCATTCATAGTGTGATTTATGTTCTCAATTAGTTTGGAGTGTAGTTTGGGATATAATTGTGTTTAAGTTCTCAACTAATTTTTTCTTTTGTCCTCATTTATATGCCTGTAAAAGTTCTCAGCGATAGTTTATTCTCTATGTTCACTATGTTATGTTCTCAATTAGAATATTTTGATGGCTGTGCTGATATTGTGTTTTAGCTCTCATTTTATTCATTTTATTTTGTCCACATTTTTAAATATAAATGTTCTCAATTGTTTTTCAGACGTCGCAGTTGAAGATGAGGTACTTTATACAAAATGAGGGAAACCAAAGAAGGGTATATAATATACATACAGATCTAGTATTCAAGCATCTCTAACCCTTCCCAAGAATGCAAAATTCCCCACGACTACTGTTGACTTGTTGAAAAAGTCTCATTTCTTTAACATGTTCAATGCAACAACAACAATCAGATAGAGCAAAGGAAATCAGACATGGTTAGTAAATATATAATCATATGTTACGATGAAGTGATTGGAAAGTTCAAGATTGGGAAGAAATATGTTGGCTTCATTCCAAATGACATCAAGATCATATTTGGGGTAGTTTCTGGGAATGAGGAAATGAAGATGAAGTCTATATCAAGTCTGATCGGATCTAGTTTGGCTCAAAGGAGATTCCCACCTGATATTAAAAAAGTTGGTTTGTCAAAAGTGAAACAACTGATAATCGATCTTTGTTAGAGTACAAATGAAACAAGTGTGAAAGAAATCATAATGCTAATGACAGTTTTTGCAATGGGGACGTTGTTTTTCACATCAACTGGAGAATTGATTCAAGTATCTTCTTTTACTATGTTGAAGATATTGACAAAATGAAGAATTACAACCGGTGTTCTGCAATTCATGAGAGGTTGATGGAGTCGATCAAAGAATTCCACTCGAATCTTATTCTTATTATAGGATGTGTGCCAGCTCTTACTGTAAGTTATGTTTCATTTTTGAAATGTTGTTTTTTTTTTTTTTTTGAAAATTTAAATAAAATAATAACATAATAATGTTGTTCATCTTGCACTATTGGTTTTATAAACATACAACAATAACAAATCCAATGAGGCAGATGATTCCAAGATTTATGAAGTGGGAGATCCCAAATAAGTTTGATTTGTTCAAAGAAATGAGAATTGATACACTGAAAGCAAACCAAGTTTAGTTTATAACTTAAGTAGCTATATAGGTTGAGAACTTGAAGTTCTATGCATAACACTTTTAGATCATAAAAAGTTCTCGATTATTTAATGTTCTCAATTGAGACAAAAAGTAAATCAAAAAACCAAATAACACATTTTCATTACTTTAGTTCTCAATTAAGAACTAAATGTTTAATGTTATTTGTTGGTACTTTTACTTATTATTTATATCCTTTTTTTTAGAAATATGTTTTGGTACAAGAGTTAGTTTTAACTGATGAGGAGATTCAAATGTTTCGACAAAATGAAGTGGCTTAAAAAAATGAAAGAGGGGACCATGCATTTCAAGGAGAAGAGATAGAAGAAGAAATAACCGAAAGATATGTTGTGGATGAAGGGAGAGAAAAAGGTAGAGAAAGTAATTTCCCAAATGAGAATTTTCCATCAAATGGGGATGTTGACTGTGACTGTTGAGTTGGAACAAGGCACACCACAATCTAGAAAGTTTGAGAAAGTTCATTCTCAACAATTTGTTGCTGTGGAGACTCAAGAAAAATACCAAAATGAGATCAGTGATCTTAAAACTGAGAAGATGAAGCTGTATTAATCTTGAAGAACTTATTGATCTGAATGCTATGTATGATGAATTGTTAACAACAACAAATGTTGAATCTGGTAAGAAATTAAAAGAATTGATGCAGAAGAATGAAGAGTTTGAGCAAATGATGAAGGATTCTCTAGGAAGGATTGAAGTTTTAGAAAAGGAGTTGAAAGATAGAGAAGCTTAGAAAATCAATGAGTTGAAGCTTGAACATGAAGAGGAAGTGAATAAATTATTGAACATGTTTAGGGAGATGAACAATGATGAAAAAATAAAGCCTGCTCATGAGGAGATTAATAATCTGAAAAACAATTCGTGAACAAGAATATGTGAAGTTAAAGGAATTGGATGATATGAATAATCACTATTCTGAGAGGTTGAAAAAATTGCAAGATGATGTTGAAAGGCTTGAAAAAGAAGATCAAAGATCTGACTTTGAAAAGAAATTGAAGGATGTTGTTCATGGCAAAAAAAAAAGAAGAAAGAAAATGAGGTTCCATCCATGATTGTTAGGCTAAAAGTAAAAAAAGAGAACATTGAAGGTTTTAAGTTTCTATATCATGCATGATGACTTGAGAACTTTATATCTCAGTCATTTTTGGTATACTGAAGACTATGAGATTTTATAGATATTTGATTATTATTTTTTTGTTTTGAAAGATCATAGATGATTATTTGGAAATTATCAAGGACAAATACAACAACACAGTATTTAGCTCATCTCAGAAAATGACTGTTGGGGTACTCTCGGCAAATGCAATGGTATGAACAAAATACATTTTATTGTTGTTGTTTTACTTTAAAATTTCTATAACCTATAAAACATATATTAATATCATATTATACATTGTAGCTGTATATGGGAAGCAATTATGATAATGACTAAAGAAGATTACATGTCGTGGAGCCTTTCAAAAAGTTTATGAAAGAAGGAACCACGTTCGTTGTAATCCCAATACATATCTTTCAGCAACAAAAACTTCTCGATATTGGACTTTGCTAGTTTTTGATAATAAGCAAGTTGAGTACAAATACAACTCAGTGTGCATTCCAGGGATAAATTCAAATGACAAATACCTTCATTATGCAAAAAACATGGTAAAAATACATTACTATAAAATTTATGCACTATTTCATTTTACATTGTTAGAAATTCTTACAAATAATAATTTTGGTTTTTTTTTCTTCAGTTCGAATTCACAAAGAATTTGATACTACAATCTGACAACAAAAGAAACGCTTGTTGATATGAAAACATCCGCACATCAGCATAAATTTAGCATGGATTGTGGAGTTATTGTGCTGATGGAAATTGAAGATATTTTTCAGACTAGTAGCGTGAATGAAAGCTATGAAGAGAATGCATCATATCCTTACAGGACAAGGATGTTTGAAGAGTTTTTGGGTGACAAGAATGTTATGAAGTGATGAACAATTATAAATAGCAAAAACAAGTTTTCGGTTGACAGAATTGTTTGTAAAATTTGTAAGCAAGTGCACAGTTGGTGGTTTTTGGTTTGAACACTTGGTAAAGTTGGTACATGGTTATTGGTTTAAAATTAGGAAGTTCAGTTGGTGACTCAATGTTTAAAGTTGGTTTTGTTGGTTTAAAAATTAGCAAGTGATGGCTTAATTTAGTTGATAATTCTGATTTATCACGGTTTTCAACCGTAACCCATGTTTAGATTGATGATTACAGTTAGGCAAGTTATGATTTTTTCTACGGCAATTACCGTCACATTTTTTTTTTGAAATCCGTGATAAATACTTGCCGATATGTGTTGCGGACATATAACACATATTTTACACCACGGCTAGAAACCGTAACACAAACCGTGGTAAATACTTTTTGCCATGGTAATTACAACGTTATAAAGCTTTTTTGACCCTCGCAAATACCACGAACGAAAAGCCGTGACAAAACAGTGGCAAATAACTTTTGTGTCGGTTTGTGTACTTTTTGTGACGGTCCGGCTACCGTCGCTAAAAACTTCATTTCTTGTAGTGTATTAACGGTAGTTGGTTGTTCTATATTGTACGTAATTTTTGTTATCTTAATTTGAATTTGGGAAGTTCCATATGCAATGAACAAAAGGCTTATTTGTTTTCCAGACAATTGAGAACTTAAATTATCAACTATGTTTAACTTGCAGTTGGTCATTTTTTGTGAGTCAATTAAAAAAATGATGGCATAAGTTCTCAATTATAATATCAGGAAAACACATGAAACTGTTTATAATGTATTATGAGTTTTCAATTGTTCATGAATTGAATGTGTCTTTTTTCATATTATATAGTGAATAACAAACATGTGAGTTATAGTAAAAAATATAACAGTGGCACTCACTACATATAAAGACCAAATGCATTTTATTAAATCAAATGAGAACTTATTTTATCAAGTATTCAGAAAACTCTAATAACTGTTCACAAATTCAACCAAAATAACATAATGACATATAGTACATATAATTAGAGATGGCCAAACCGAACCGGAACCGGAAAACCGGACCGGAACCGGATTGGAAAGGCCCGGAACCGGAGCAAACCGGGGAGGAAACCGGAACCGGACAAACCGGAACCGCAAGGCATCCGGGCCGGTTCAGGGTCACATATATGCCGAACCGGACCGGAACCGTAACCGGACCGAAAATCCCTTGTTTTTCAATAATTTTACAGGGGGGGACCGGAACCGGATCGGAACCGTACCGGAACCGGAACGAACCGGAACCGGATTGTGCCAAACCGGAACCGGAACCGGGGTAAGCGCGGGCCGGTTCAGGGTCACCCTTTTGCCGAACCGGAACCGGCGGTTCCGAACCGGAACCGGGCCCGGAACCGGTTTTGGCCATCCCTACATATAATGACATATAGTACTGGTAAACCGTAATATGAAATTATTTCTCTAAAGACACCTTACATGTCTTCTTATTATGATTTCTTACTTTTCCGCAATGACTGCATTTCATTTTTATTTTGAAAACAACCTCTCCTCTTGAAGAAAATTGATTCTTTTTGGTCTTCCCAGTGGACGCTTGGATAAAGAAGGAAGTATGACCGTCTCTTTGTCTGCTGTAACAATTATTGATTCACCTCCAAATGAAACATATGGCTATATGGGAAGTTCATAGCAACTTCTATAGGTGCTAGTGTGAAAATATTTGTCAATATATTAAAAAGAGTCTTTGTTGCATCTAAAAAACACTGCAGTTGCATGGACACACGGGAACCCTTCATGCTGCTACTTTCTGCAAGTGAACGTAAACTCATCTACGTTCACAACCATTGATGGAGTAGACTTAACTTCAAAAATAGATTAAGACGAGGAGTGAATAATCCAATCTCTGCCCTTTTCTACATTATTTATGCACCTTTTCTCTTGTGTTGGACATAAGGAAGATGACCAACTCAATAATTCTTCTCTACGACTAGACATCTGCCTCATCAACTTCAAGCGGATTTGATCAATTAATTCAGAATCAGGGAGCGCGCGAGCATCTTTAAATTGAGAATTAAAATACTTTGCTGCATTTGAAGTCATCTCCCCATAGTTCTTTCCTTTAAAATATGCATTCGCATAATTATCGTGAGGAAGATGATCAAGGAAATCACATACCTTATCCCCACTTTCATGCCTCATTGCGTCTTAAGTGGTGTGGAAAATTTCTTTAGTCGGAGCAGATGCACATTGACATAGTTTGTAAATCATTTTTCACTGAAGTTATCCATTGAATCCCCTCATTTTGTCCCTCAAATTGTTACTCAAGTGACTTATGCAAAATGAGTGAAAGCAGAGGGACATAATGCTCCTGACTGCTGAGATAATGTCTGGATGTCGGTCTGATATAAAAGTAATACCGCTTCGTTCTAACAGAGGCTCCAATTGTTCAAGGAACCATGTCCAATTATCTATATCCTCAAAAGCAACAACAACATGAGCAATGTTAAACAGACCTATAAACAAGAAGAAAAAACAAAATATAAGTCATATTACAAGAACTATTAATTTATAGTAGAGATATAAGCTGATATGAACATTTATACAAATAATTGAGAACTTTGGTCCTCAATTATTTGACTCAGCAGGAACACAATAGAAGAACAATTTTATAATGTTGTATATAACAATTGAGAACTTTGGTCCTCAATTATTTGACTCAGATGGAATAAAGAGAGGAACAAATTTCAAATGCTAAAAAGTACTAAAAACAAAGATATCAAATGAATTACCATTGTTTCCATCTTTAGCTATTGAAGTCAACATAACACCTTTATACTTTCCGCGCAAGTGCGCTCCATCATGAAACAACAAAGGACGACAATACTGAAAACCATATAAACTAGCACCAAACAAAACAAAACACCTCTTAAAGTGATGAAATGATGGATCATAATCGAGAACAAAATGACTACTCGGGTCCAATTATTTCATCTTATCGAAGTAGGGTCTAAGCTTATCATAAGCTAACTCAGCTTCACCAAAAACCACATCTCTTGCTTTCTCAATAGCTAACCACGCAACCCTATACGTAAAACTAACACCATAATCTGACTGAAGAAGACGCAACACTTCAGCAGCATCTGTGGATGGCTCAGACCAAACTGATTCAATAATAATACTTGAAATAACCTTAGAACTCAACTTTTTTTCTAATTCCATTCACGTAAACATCACCACAACTATGATTCTTTTCATATGTCTTTAAATACACGAAACCATTAGCATTATCAACTGAAGCATGAATTTTCCAATGACAACCTCTTGCTTCATTGTGTAAGCACTTGGCAGTGAGACGTACTTTGTCATTTTTCACATAGACAAAGTCAAAACCAACAGCTGTGGCATATTGTAGATACCCCGGGAAACCACAGCTTGGCTAGAGCGGTGAATTATCCTAGGATGTCTAACTTGTTTTAGATTGTTTAGAGTCGCCACCTATGTTTTTAAAGGAACATAAGAAAAACCTAGAAATAGCCTAATTTATGTACAAAACCAGAGATTCGGGAGAGAAGGGTTCGGGGGTTAGGTGACGGAGTGGGAAGTACTTAAACACCCACTACGCCCCGCTTACGCGGGTCTTGCTACTATTGGTGTTCTAATATTTACATGTCCTTCAATTAATTAAATAGAAATGTGCTAACAATTGTGATGAGAAGAAAAGGGGAAATAAAGGGGGAATAAAATAGAATTGTTTTATTTATTTAATGATAAAGATTACATGTACCAAGTAATGTTAAAGAATTACATTAAGAGATGAAGAGAAATTAACATGGTGAATTAAAGTTGAGATTAAAATGTAGGGAGATAACCTTAACTAACTTCGATATGTGAAGTAGTCATGTTGGTCATGTCCCATTAATGGGGATTGCATACATTGACTAGAACATGAATAGAATAAAAAAAAGAAGACTTGTACCTTTAGAAAGAAGACTTCAAACTTGGATTTGAAAATGATGTTGTTGTGTAGAGGTTTGTGTAGAGTTTCGTTGTGTAAAACTCTTGTTGGGAGAATTTGTGTAGGGAAAATGATATAGAATTTGTGTAGAGAGAAAGTTCCAACTCTAAAAAAATGAGGTCCTTTTCCAAGGTAGAAGATGATGGTTTTTATAGGTAAAAAAGAGAGGGAAAGGTTGGAGGGAAATTGGTCAATCCATGTGAGATGGAATTGACCAATAGAAAATAAGATAAATAAAATAATAAATGAAATAAATAAAAGAAAATCAAATAATAATAAAAAGAAATATTTTGTTTTTAATGAAAAGGCTAGAATAAAGGATTGGGAGGTTACAAAACTAGGGGGGATGAATGTGGATGTAAAAAGGTGGTTTTTGTGATCAAGAAAAGATGTTTGTAAATAAAAAAAGGGAGGGAAATAAGGTGCAATCCGTTACTGCCAAAGTGGGAAGCGCGCGGGTCCGGATTTTGGGGCGGGACGCGCGCGCGGCTCACTGGCAGTGCCGGAAGCGCCCGCGGGTGAAAAATGACAGAATGACAGAATGACCCTAAAAGTTAACTCTGTTATGCAGTTTAGTCCAAAACTAACGGAATCAGTTAGGAACTTAACCGAAGTAACAGAAATAAAAAAAATAAGTTAAATAAAAATATTTTGTATGCAATCGGGGTGAGAGGTCCAAGGCGGGGTGTCTACAGAGCCCCTCGGCGACGTGGATTGCGAAGCAAAACGCGTCGACGAAAGAAAGACAACCGCCGAGGACATCGACAAGAGAAAACAAAGACTCAATAAAGAAGGAATTTGAAATTACAAAGGATAGGAGTGCGCTCCCTGTGTGAGCGGATTTCGTGGATGGAAAGGGTGTGGTGGCTTGAGGCGGCCCACCACGGCCACAATTTTTTAAAAAGGTGTGGTGGATTGAGGCGGCCCACCACGGCCACAAAAATTTAAAAATGTGTGGTGGCTTGAGGCGGCCCACCTCGGCCACAAAAATTTTAAAAAGGTGTGGTGGCTTGAGGCGGCCCACCACGGCCACAACATTTTTAAAAGGTGTGGTGGCTTGAGGCGGCCCACCACGGCCACAAAATTTCAAAAAGGTGTGGTGGCTTGAGGCGGCCCACCACGGCCACAAAATTTTTAAAAAGGTGTGGTGGCTTGAGGCGGCCCACCACGGCCACAAAAATTTAGAAAAGTGTGGTGGCTTGAGGCGGCCCACCACGGCCACATTTTTTTTTAAAAAGGTGTGGTGGCTTGAGGCGGCCCACCACGGCCACAAAAAATTTAAAAAGGTGTGGTGGCTTGAGGCGGCCCACCACGGCCGCAATTTAAAGAAAGAGGGGAATTTTGAAATTGTGAAAGATGGGGGTGCGCTCCCTGTGTGACCGACTTAATAACACACTCCCGTTTGCGAGTGGTTTGATGCACGCTCCCGTTTGCGAGCGGCTGATGACGAACTCCCGTTTGCGAGCTGTCTGAGATAACATGCCCCCGTTTGCGAGCAAGTTGATAGGAAACGCTCCCGTTTGCGAGCGGTTTGATACACGCTCCCGTTTGCGAGATGTGTGAGATAACATGCCCCCGTTTGCGAGCAAGTTGGTAGAAAACGCTCCCGTTTGCGAGCGGTTGATGACGAACTCCCGTTTGCGAGCTGTCAGAGATAACATGCCCCCGTTTGCGAGCAAGTTGATAGGAAACGCTCCCGTTTGCGAGCGATTTGATACATGCTCTCGTTTGCGAGCTGTGTGAGATAACATGCCCCCGTTTGCGAGCAAGTTGGTAGAAAACGCTCCCGTTTGCGAGCGGTTGACGACGAACTCCCGTTTGCGAGCTGTCAGAGATAACATGCCCCCGTTTGCGAGCAAGTTGGTAGAAAACGCTCCCGTTTGCGAGCGATTTGATACACGCTCCCGTTTGCGAGCGAGTTGATGATTGAAATCTGCTGGGGAATGCTTGGTTGCTGATGACGTGTGGTTGCTTGATTTTATGGGGATGCAGGCATAGTTGACTGTGAATCACTTTCTGTTGGGGATGAAGTGCCTTGAGTAGCGGATGCTGTTTCGCTTTGCGGTGGTACCTGTTATGTGCTTTGCAGGTATATGTGCATGTGCAGGGACATGCATGAAATATGATGATTGAGAGAAATTGTGCCCGTGGTGTGATGTGATCTTGAAAGCACCTTTGTAATGAGAGAGAAGTAAGAATGTAGAAAGTGATCTTGTGTGCGGTGTGATTTTGAGGAAAGCATTGGATGTATTCATACCTTCACTTACCATTGCCGCTTGAGAGGAGATGGATTCTTGATGTCCGCGGAGGATGCTTTGATGGAGAATGTCCATTCTTTAGATGTTGATGAGAGAATGCCCTTGATGTTGGGTTGGCGAGATGGTACTCTGGATGATGGGTTGGTTGTGCCAAAAGGCTGCCTACGTATCCCTTTAAGAGAATCAGACCAGCGTAGTTCAAGGATGATGGAGAACGCTGGAGGAGAGGCTAGGAGGAAAGCAAAGTAAAGCACATAATTTTGCACATAGAAGGAGAAAAAGAAAGAATTTTTTTTTTTTTTTTTTTTTTAATTCGTGGGTGAACCATTTTAGCCATTGTGTGTTTGTAAAGCCAACCCAAGATCAAGTCATGCTCAGTCGAAGTCCGGATTGCCTCGCTTGAATTCTGTTGTCGCTGGTGTGCCCAACGAAGATTGATGTCTAGCCCCAAGAGATTTGTCGATTATGGGGCTTCAAAAGGCTTTTGATGCCGAGATGAAGGGTTGCTGATTGCAAAGCCCCTAGAATGCCTTTGATGCCAAATTTTGAGGGACTTGCATAGCTCCAAGATAAATCAACTCTTGGCCCATTCGAGTAAATCGCCCTTTGTTGTTGTAGTGAGCAAGCCCCAAGAGGAGATCGTTGATGCCAAGCTTTGAGAGATTGCAAAGCCCCAAGTGTCGTGGGCTTGTAGATGGCGGGATGTGAAGACCTTTCATTGTAAAGCCCCAAATTATCTCGTGATTGGCTCGGCATTGAGAGCGGATGTACCGTTTGGTAGAATTCTTGATAGAGATCTCCTTCTTGCTCTTACTGGGGAGATTAATGGCCTCATTGTGGTCGATACCCAAATGGCTGAGGGCTTATGTCAAAGGATACAGTAATGTCTTGCGGTGCCGTCGAGGTCGCGGAGGATAAGGTCTTGGCGTGATAAAGTCTCAAATGAGTATGCTTGCTTGACTCTTCTTGAGTTGAACTAATGACGGATCTTCGGATGCAACTAGTGCTGTGGCCCAACTTTATCTAAGCTGCACCTTGTGCTTTTGATCTTGGAGAAGGGGGTGCTGAATTGCAGAAACATTGGGATTGGCCGTGGCATTTCCCGCTATAACCCTGTTTTGATTAGAGTTTAGCATATTGAATCTTTTTCCTTTTCTCTAAGACTTCCTTCAAAATCTCGCTGTGAGTTCTAACAAAAATCATCAACTTCATTCATAACATCGGAGTCTTCATTTAAAATCAAGAGGCCTTTGACTTGAAGTGATGAGAGACCCTTGAATCTTGATTATTCTCATGGAGCCATAAGACTACTCCACATTGCACTTGCTCGAGTATTGTTGCCCAAAAGACTGTCGGTCGCGAAGCCCTAATACTGCCCTTTGCTTGAATTACTGTAATGCCGTAGCCCAAAAGATTGTAGATTGCGAAGCCCGTTGAGATCTTCGGTGCCGAATTGAGGAAGCTTCCAATGTTGCACATGACTTGGCTGGGGATACTGCTGGGGAGTTAATTGCTCTTTGCCGAGGGAGCCTTTAAGACTTGACCGTAGCCCCTAGAGTGCCATCATTGATTGCGAGAAAGGTCCACCCTTGATTGGGGAAACAAGCACGGGCACACATGACAAGAGGGCTTTTTTGACATCCCTTTTGAGGGACTTTGAGGATAGTCTCACACATCTTTCTTGAGCATAGCCCCTAGGGCGTATTGATTGCCAAATGAAGCAAAAGAATCCCTTGTTCTTGAGTCACATAGCCCCTAGGGCGTCACCATTTGTTGAGCAAAGAAAGAGTGACTCGTCCTCGTGTGAGGGAATAAACATGAGAGGATATGGCAAGAGCTACTCCATTTCTCGGGAGCCTTTCGGCGTACTTTAGAAGCACATACTTGAAGAAGCCTTGAAAACTGAGACACATGTTGTTGCTATTTGCTGCCCAAGCCAATTGACTAGCTAGGGATTATTTGTGCAACCTCGTGCCCTTTTATGATGGGCTTGTTCTCGGATGGATCTTGGTTACCACGGGCCTTCTTTTCATGAACCCAAAAATGCACACTGCTGGAGAATGATGCCGATAACCCAAGACAACCTTTGATGGTGCTATATCTTGTCGAGCCTTTTGCAATCCCAAAGTTGACTCGGTGGGGAATTGACCTGCTGAGGAGATTCAATGTAGAACTTGTCTTCTTTAGAGGCCGGGGATCTCCATTTCTCTTTACCTTCTCTCTCTCACTCTCTCATTTTTTTTTATGACGCACCCTGTTTTTTGCCTAGACCGCCCTTTCGGGTTTTCAATCTAGCGGGCATCTCTTTTGCGTCTTCATCATTTTTTTTTTTGACTCAATTGATGAGGAAGTGTGCATTGACTCTAGCTGAGGAGATAAGACATATGATTTTGCGGTGGAGACCTTTTGTCACTAATGATGAGTGACATTGACTTGACTAGGGAAGTGTCCCTTGACATGTATTTTTTATTGAATTGAATGACTCGCGAAGGCAAGTAAGTCATTAAGAGAGAAGAGAAGGAAAGCCCCAATTTGATTGCAAGAAATTGGGAGTATGCAGAAAGAATAGAAGTCCCTAGACTCGACAAGGAGCGCGAAATGATTCCAAATCTAAGAAAGTTGTTCAATCTTTTTGGTGATTAATTTATTGGCAAATGAATCGTACAAAGATGTCTTGACAAGTTCGAGATGAAGGCCAATCACCATAACGCGCTAGGGCTAAACATATCTTCTTTCTTGCATGAGACCGGACCCGCAGGTTGCCTACGTTCCTCCAGTGTAGAGGCTCAGGTCACCGTAGTTCTTGTGGATTCTCAATTTTTCGTGATGAATTGTTGCTTCGTCCTTCGTTGGTGGATGATGATGATGATCTTGATGTGAACTTCTTTGATTGAGGGGGATTTTTTTTTTTTTTTTTTTGTGTGCTCTAACTTTTGCCTAGGTTGATTTGATGGTTTCAACCTAGCGAGCTCTTTTTTTTTTTTTTTTTTTTTTTTTTTAAATCCCCCTTTGAGAACTTTGCTTGACTTCTTCATGATTGTTGCTCCACCTTGTTTGTCTTGGCTTCGTCGTTGATGTTGGCGTCGATGTTTAGCCCCTAGGCGTTCAAGTGATGGCCTTGTTCTAAAACTTGTTTAGACATTTTTTCATCATTTTGCCAAGAATTAGATCGAACAACTTGGAAGAGTGTATAAGGAAAAGAACGACTTTTATTTGATAAGAAGACTCGACACTTAACATGGGAAGAGAGAAAACATTAATGCACACAAAAGAGGACTTTTGACTCTTTTTTTTTTTTTATTCCTACTACTAGGTAGAGAAAGAGAAACGGAGATTGCTGTCGTCGTCTTTGCCGTTGTAGTCTCCTTGCGGCATGATCTCTTGTTGAAGGCCCATTTCAAAACCAAGCTTTTTCCTTGATGGGTTCTTGCATGTTGCCATTCTCTAGCGGTTGCTTTTCACCCACAGTAAATTCGCCGTTGTCGATCAAATCTTGGATGATGTTTCGGAGAAGGAAGCACCCTTCGGTAGTGTGGCCACTATGCTTGTGGTAGCCGCACCATTCTCCATGAGCATGATTTTTCAGTATCGCCTTCGGCTTATACCCCTCCAAAGGTTTGATCTTCCCTCTTGCCACCAAAATTTCAAATGCCTCGGCTTGGGTTACTCCTAGGAGAGGAGTGAAAACTCGGTTGTTGGTGGTACCTTTGTAGCTTTTGAGGGTCGGGCCACTTGAGCATGCTTTATCATTGAACTTTGCTTTGCTGTCGGTGAGCTCTTGCAAACGGGCTTTGAGTTCGGAAACCTCTTCCTTGTGAATTCTTCTTTCATAATCAAGACGGGCCTTGAGTTCAGAAACCTCTTCTTTGTGAATCCTCTTGTCGATATCGAAACGGGCTTGCCACAAATTGTCTTTACGGCGGGCATCCTCGACAATCCTATCCATTTGTTCCCCCATTGATTTCATTATGTTGAGTAACCCTTCATTGGACACGAAATCATTTCCACCGTTGTTGTTGTTGCCGTTGGAAGCCATTGGACCTATTGGAAGAGCACGGTTGATCTTAGATTGGCCCCACAAACACCTTTTGGATAAAATGAATTAACCCACAAACAAAGAAAAAGACTCAACCACATAAGGAAAAACGACACTTTTTTTTTTTTTTTTTTTACAAAGTCGGAAGGACGTGGTCCTTTTTGGGGTTTCTAGGAAAATTGTGGAATCGTCACACTAGTATATAGACCATCTCGCGGTCCCATATACTCATCGGATTCCACCACGCTTGTGAATCCTACATGTAACGGGATTAACCTAAATTAATGTAGTAAAGCATACATGCGGGGACGGATTTTTATTTTCGTCCAAAATAACCACTTTTGGGGACGGATTTCTATTTCGTCCATTGCAACAAATTGGCATGTATGATTTGAAGACATTAGTTTAGGGAAATCTCGGTACATGAAAGCCGACTTGAGTCACGGAGTGTTAGACCCTAACTAGAATTGTGTGGTTTGTGCTCGGCTTGAATATGAGGCTTAAAGGTCACCCCCGGCATGTAGTCTTGAACTACGCCACGGGCTGAGGTTGACCGCTTCGGAAGAGTCAAGGTCGGGTGGAGCTTGAAACTTCCTAGGACGGGCCTCGACGGGTTTGGGGTTGGATTTGTGCGACTCGATAGTGAGCAGTTGATAAGAATATGTGCATGTAGTGTGAGGTCTAACATGTGACAAAACATTTTTTTTTTTTTCAAAGGAAATAAAAAAAAACAAATAAGCACGTAATTTACAACTTTCGAATCACCCGTGTGACCGATAAAAATAAACATAAAGTAAAAGAAATTGTATGCAGGCCCGGTGCCCACACACTGTCATTCTGTTCTGTTTCTGTGTACTGTAGATACCCCGGGAAACCACAGCTTGGCTAGAGCGGTGAATTATCCTAGGATGTCTAACTTGTTTTAGATTGTTTAGAGTCGCCACCTATGTTTTTAAAGGAACATAAGAAAAACCTAGAAATAGCCTAAATTATGTACAAAACAAGAGATTCGGGAGAGAAGGGTTCGGGGGTTAGGTGACGGAGTGGGAAGTACTTAAACACCCACTCCGCCCCGCTTACGCGGGTCTTGCTACTATTGGTGTTCTAATATTTACATGTCCTTCAATTAATTAAATAGAAATGTGCTAACAATTGTGATGAGAAGAAAATGGGAAATAAAGGGGAAATAAAATAGAATTGTTTTATTTATTTAATGATAAAGATTACATGTACCAAGTAATGTTAAAGAATTACATTAAGAGATGAAGAGAAATTAACATGGTGAATTAAAGTTGATATTAAAATGTAGGGAGATAACCTTAACTAACTTCGATATGTGAAGTAGTCATATTGGTCATGTCCCATTAATGGGGATTGCATACATTGACTAGAACATGAATAGAATAAAAAAAAAAAGACTTGTACCTTTAGAAAGAAGACTTCAAACTTGGATTTGAAAATGATGTTGTTGTGTAGAGGTTTGTGTAGAGTTTCGTTTTGTAAAACTCTTGTTGGGAGAATTTGTGTAGGGAAAATGATATAGAATTTGTGTAGAGAGAAAGTTCCAACTCTAAAAAAATGAGGTCCTTTTCCAAGGTAGAAGATGATGGTTTTTATAGGTAAAAAAGAGAGAGAAAGGTTGGAGGGAAATTGGTCAATCCATGTGAGATAGAATTGACCAATAGAAAATAAGATAAATAAAATAATAAATGAAATAAATAAAAGAAAATCAAATAATAATAAAAAGAAATATTTTGTTTTTAATGAAAAGGCTAGAATAAAGGATTGGGAGGTTACAAAACTAGGGGGGATGAATGTGGATGTAAAAAGGTGATTTTTGTGATCAAGAAAAGATGTTTGTAAATAAGAAAAGGGAGGGAAATAAGGTGCAATCCGTTACTGCCAAAGTGGGAAGCGCGCGGGTCCGGCTTTTGGGGCGGGACGCGCGTGCGGCTCACTGGCAGTGCCGGAAGCGCCCGCGGGTGAAAAATGACAGAATGACAGAATGACCCTAAAAGTTAACTCTGTTATGCAGTTTAGTCCAAAACTAACGGAATCAGTTAGGAACTTAACCGAAGTAACAGAAATCAACAAAAATAATTTAAATAAAAATACTTTGTATGCAATCGGGGTGAGAGGTCCAAGGCGGGGTGTCTACACATGTTTGCACAAAACATTACGAAACTCACTAATCCCACCTTCAAAATCCTATCCAATGCCTTCAATATCACTAGCCCACTTTGCACTCTTCAACTGCTTATTTTGGTGATGAAAAAAACTAACAGTAACATCAACAATAGAAAACATAGTACCTTCAACATCACTTAACAATCCACTAACAACAGCCGATGAAGATGACTCATACGCGCTATGGATTTATGCGCACCTTCAATACTCACGCGCGCCTAAAAATCCATGTGTGCTTGTCAAAGTGTTGCGCATTGACTTGATGTTGCGCTTGAAGATTTATGTGCCCCCAAGCTTACACGCCCATTTAGAGTGCCCTAATCAAAATTGGTTCAGCACTTCATAAAATTTCATTCTCTTACTCCAATTTATTTCACAAGTACCAGGTATGTTTGTCTTTATTTATTGCATATAGGATTCATGTCTTTTCAAGACATTCCATGATTACTCAAGGGTACATGTACAATTAATTTTCCCTCATTTTTCAAATTTATTATTTCTAGGGATTATATGCTTGCAACCCCAACTTATATCAAAATTATTATTTTGATATATGTGTAAAAATCCAAGGTTGTTCTTAACAGTTAAAAGGGAAGTGGAACAGCCATCTTGTCCTTTAATGACGTCATGATTTTTCTTCTCCACTAACCCACTTCTTTCTATTTTCTCTCCATAACTACTAAAACCATCACTCCACTACTTCAAATTTTCAGTTGGTATAAATAGCAGTACACTCAGTTTTTATCTTCCCACTACAAAACTAACCGCCTCGCTCTCTCTCTCTCTACTTTATTATTTCGTGCTCATCTCTGCACTCTCTCTCTTTCTCTTCGCCAGTTTCTCTTTCTCTCTCTAGACAATTTCATTTTCTTGCATTTATACATCATGGCTCCCAAACCTTCATCAACACAAGTTCTGAAAAAGATCATCAACGACATGGTATGAATTTCTTGAACTTTATGCTCGAAATTTAAATTTTCATGGTGTCGGGTTTTTTTTATTAAACCCGAATTCATTTTTGTGCTATTTCTTGCCCGATCTGTAAATTTAAGTTATGATTCTTGTTGGGTTTCACTCCTCTCTTGATTTTAAGTTCATAGACTCCAAAATCATGACGATACATGTTCATTTGTTGTGTCTATTGTGCCAAAAACCATTTTCAAACTTTTTGTATTCCGAAATGATTTTCTTCATTTTTGAGTTTGAGTGTTGATGTTTTGATTTTTTATTCATATATTAGTGTTCTATGTTGTGTTGGGATCATTTTGATGTATAACATTGTAAATTTGGTTCAAGTTGATGTTCATGTGTTCTTCGAGCATTCATATGATATTATTCTTCATGTTCTTGAATTTTGACCTTTATTTGCTTCGCTTTGATTTTCCTATTTGTTTCTTATATTTGTCTATGTTTTGGATTGTGATCTGAATAGTACTTGTTTGTCTTGATATCTAAATATTTTCTAAGTATGATTGTTGTCTGCGCTCACCATGAGTTGCGTTTTTCTATTGTGTGCACCTCTATTTGTTTATGCATTTTTACCGTGTGCGCGCCCCTTACCTTTGTACGCTCTTTACTTGTATGTGCGCCTATTCTTGTTGCACGCCCCTTTATGAAATCGTTTGTGCGCCTATGATAGACTTACGCCTCTCACATTTTTTGCGCCTTTATCTCTTCATGATTTAACACTCTAATTTTGTTTCAGAATTCAAAAATTTTCGTACTTGGATTAGAGGTTATGAAGCTGACCTCAAGAAAGACGTTATTGGGAGCCACATTCTGGATGGCTTAAGACGATGTGGTGTCGCGCCCCGTACCCGTGGTCCTACTTGGCCCCACGCTCGGAACACGCACAGAAGACGTCATAAAACATTTTAGGAAAATTTTTCGAAATGTACTTTCATAAAAGTTTCATATAACCAAACACATTTACTTGAAACTTGATTTCAATTCTACACAACAAACTTTCACAATCCAAAGTACTTAGCCATAAGGCTTCCACACTTTACTTACAAATTTACAACTCACCAACATGTTCCAAAAATAGGTGATACAAAGATGAAGTCACGGGTACACTACCTAAATGGTTATACATTTACATAATGTAGCCTTTACATACCAAACTTACTTTCCCAAAATGTCTTACCCAAAATCACCACCTCGACGTCCTCCCTTGCAGTGACCTATCCCCTGGGCTCTCCTTTATCTAAAACAGTAAACAAATAAGGGTGAGAATAAATCTCAGTAAGCTACTAAAATGCAACTACGTTACATGCTAAAATGATACTCGAAATTGAACAATGTTAATAAACATCCACATAGCACATAACATGAGAGGCTCCCTATCGCCAACCGTCCCATACCGGTTGGAAATAACGACCAACTCATCATACCACACATAAGGCGGAAATAAACACTCATACGTGGATACTGAGCCAAGGTTCTCGAATCAAACATATAACCATCTGAGAGGTATCAACTGAGCAGCACCAAAGGCTGAAACCGGTTCATGAACCAAACAACAACAAAAACAACAACACCAACAACAACAAGAGGGGGAAAATGACACATAGTCATAACCCAAACGGTGACTAAACTCACTCATAGGAGAGCTAGCCCAGACCCAATCCGTGTCCTAAGGAAGGGGGTTAAAAATGGGAAACCAAATGGTAGAAGCCTTACAATGAACTTGGCTCGTGTGCCATTATAATCTCTACCACTGCTCGACACCACAACAAGTACCAGCTGGACTTCCAAACGAGCATAGTAATGAATACTTGCTTAATCAACAACCAGGTGAAATGATTCCAAAGTAGGGAATCAAGCCAAACATATCACAAAGATGAACCAATCCAACACACATCAAAAGATGTTCAACAATACCCCATGTAACACTTATTCACATTCCATAACACATTTGTTCACAAGGGAACCAATTTCAAACACTAGGGTGTTTCACAACAACCCTCTAGGTACTCTAGGATATCACCTAAGACCTAGACCAATCTTGAACTTTAAATCACTTGAAATGGAACAACTCCATTTTTCAGCAACCCTGGGCGGTCGCCCACACCAGCCTGTGTGGCCGCCCAAAACACTCTGCCCCAAGACAAAAATCTTCCAGATAAGTGTGCGGCCGCACGCCCTATTTGGGCGGCCGCCCAACACACCCGCCAGGCCCAAAACTTGCTAATTTTACTCCCTTCGTTTCACCGTCCCAAAAGTATAGTACTTACATTACTAAAACGTATTAACAAGTACAAGTATCAAGTATAACATATATGAACATTTTAATATTTAAAGGGGAATTAGTAACTTACCTATTTCCGGAAAAAGTATCGCTGAAATAAGTTTTGTTCGGGTAGAAATGACCTATTCAACGCCCTGATCATTTTTATATAATTAGATTTTAAAACGGATAAGTAGATAAAAAGAATTAAATCGAAATAGGTTGAACTTACCTTTTCTTTCTTAACCCTAAGGAAACGTAGAGAAAGATGGTGAAGCAAGGAAAGAAAATGTTGGCTGATACCCATGTCCCGGGTAGTCTATGCGCATTTGTAGAAAGTCAGGGAAGGAAGAGGAAAGCAACAAAGGACATCAATCCTTTGAGGAGATTAAATAAGAAGATACAAAGTGCGGAGAAACATGTCAAAGCTTCTGAAGTTGGTGCTAGAGTTATTGATGAGGCATTTAGAGCGGTAGGTGCGCCTGATGTTGGTGCGCCTAAAGAGAAGCTCATAGCCGATGCACTTAAAAACGCGCCCCATCTGTTGGGCCTACTATTGTTGTCGCGCCATCATCTGTTGCGCCTCCCAAAGTCAGATCTGAAGTTGCTATCAAGTTGGCTCATGAAATTTTTGGAGATGAGGATACTGAAAGTGAAGAAAAAGAAGAAAAAGATAGGGTTGAGGGAGAGCAGACTCAAGACATTGAAATTGAAAAAGAGCCTTAAATTGAGGGGGAGCAACCGAAGGAGGACCCTTCTGGTACTCGTGATATCACACCTACTCATTCTAACTCCAAATTTCACTTCAAAACTCCCTCTGATTCTAAGTCTGACACTCTTACCAAAACCATCTCTCCATTTCATTCTAAACAACCTTCTCACACCACCACTTCTTCCTCTACCAAATCTGAAAGCTCCAGTTCTCGCTCTCTACCTTCTACCAAACTTTCTCCACTTGCTCCAAATTTGCAAAATCTCTGACCCTGGCACGCCCTCTTCATTCCACGCGCCTACTGATATTGCGCCTATTCTCTCCTCTATTCAACAACAACTCTTTAAAATTTTGGATGCCCAAGCCAAACTTCAAACTCAATTTAATGAGCATGTCACTCAGTTGGTTTGCTTGTGCTCCTCATTTGATACATTTAAGGAGGAGAAGATTTTAACAAAGGCAGAGGTTTCTAAATTGCTCAAATCCATTAAACATAGCTTGTGTGATGATTTCATTAATGTGTTGAGTAAAGGGGTTGTGATGGCAAATGATAGTGCCTCACTTGAAAAGATTGAAGAGTTGAAAAAGGTAGTTTCTGAGGCGACCACGAAATTGATGGATGGATTTGTGAAGATTGCACCTAGAGTTGCTCCTGATGGCTCCAGCTCCAGCGTGCCTGCTCAGATTGACCTTTCTCCCATTCTCTCCAAGTTGATGAGATAAAAGAGATTGTTGTAACTCACTTTGGAGTTGAACACTCTTATGCTGATGCGCGCCTGAACCAGATTACCACTAGCATTGAAAGTGCCCAAGGGGCTACTGAGTACACACTCCAAAATGTATTGAGAGTATGGCAAATGAGTTCCAAGTAACACAAGGAACTATTGATGAATACAACACTGTAGATGCTGATCATTTTGCCTACATCAGAGATGGAGTTAGAGCTACTCACAATGTCGTGGAGCGCGCAAGTGAAACCCTCACCACTTTCAGCCAGCAGATTGATACCATAGATGATTTGGTACACCCTAGAGATCTTGATGACGCGCCTAGTGACCCTTGATGCGTGCCTATCAGTTGGTTTTATGTTTAGTTTGTTTATTTTGTGTTTGTTTCTAGTTGAACTCTTAGTAATTTTCAGTTAGTATCTTCTATTGTGCTTACATGTTTTAGCACTTCTTTTGATTCTCTTAACTTGTAATTTGTAACTCCTATCTTTAGACAAGTTATTAATGAGAATATATGCATTTAATTATCTCCAAAACCTTGTTCATTCAAACTTCTTGTTTGTAGAGCAATGAATGCATCATTTTTTTAAAATCCATATACATAAAACCTTATCTGCTCATATTTTTCATGCATATTGTTTAAACAATCAGTTTAAGCACATTTCAAACTTAAACTCATATATTTTGAATGTACTAATTGATTATTTATATCTTTCCAATTGTAAGCCTTAATATTTAAGGATAGATTAAAAATCTATAGCATTGGCTAGTGTGCATTAACTTGAGGTATGATTTACTAAATTTAAATCTTTTGGACATACTTTTATCAAGTATAATGTTCTACCTTTGTTATAGTAGGTAAATGAATCAATCAAGTAGGGGAGATTGTTGGGTATTCCCACTTATATCTCATGTTCTTAATGATAGATTTGATTGATACATTACCTAAGTTATATTTTATGGACTTTAGGACCCTATGTAAGAAGTATGTATACTTCATTTTTAGATAATCCATTTTGTAGACTAGGCTTTGTAATAGGATCTATGCCAGGAATTTTCTAAGTGTCAGAACTTTGGTGCGGCCCAAACATCAGTAAGATGCACCTTTACCATCAGTATGGCGCGCCTTCTTACTTCAGTAAGGAGTGCCCCAACATATACTGGTATTGGTGCGCCTCTCTATGTTGATGCGCCTTTAAAATGTGATGGGCCCATTTGCTCTGCCAGAAAATGAATAGCACGCCTATTCATTATAGTGCGCCCCATTCAACCTTCAACACTTAGATAAATATGAAGACTTGTGAAGATATGAAGACTTCAGTATTCAAACTAAAAGCCAGAATCTAATGGTGAATCAAAGTTTTGGGAGCACTCAAGATGAAGACATCTGTCCTCAACAACTCTCAAATACTTTGTGTCTAACGGCTATAAATGGACACGTGCTCAAATCAATGAACTCCAACACATGGATTCTCAACGACTACATTTCTCAAGCTCACTATAAATACTTCATAACTTCAAACATTTGAAGTGGCTAGAATTCACGCTTCGAGAGAGAAGTTTGAAGATTGTTCTTAAATTTCCCAGATTTTCAAAATCACTTCATATATTCATCACTAGCCTAGATCCTAAAAGCCTTGTAACACTTTAGTTTTATTGTGCTCTCAATATCATAGATCTAAAGAGCTTTGAAACTAAGAACACACACTCACCTCTTCAAGTTTAATCACTTGGATCTTTCTTGAAAGAGATACACTGGTTTTAGTCTAAGATTTGTTCTTTCATAGATAATAGATCTTGAGTTGATCATACTTAAAAGTTGTAATCTGTAACAATCTCATAATATAAGATCTCCATTAGAAATCCAAGACTAACCATCTTGGTAGAGGACGTAGATATTTTCATGATCGAACCTCTCCAAATAGCGCTCCTTTCTTACTTGCAATTTACTTTCAAGTTTTCAATTTCATCTTACTACTTGCTTGTTTATTATTTGCAGATTTTGAATATTGTTGTGTTTGTGAGTTATTGCCTTAGTTCATTTTTACACATTCTTTAAGCCAAATTACTTAGTGTGTGTGTGCGCTCCTTTTCATTGTTTACACTCTTTTTACTTAACTAATTTCCGTTGTGTATTTCACTCTATCTTTGAAGCGCATTTCATAATGCTTAAAGGACTTAGTGTGCATTTGCAATTGAGTTTTCAAGGGTTCGATTTTTTTTTTAAAACAACTATTCATCCCTTCCTCTAGCTATTTTTCATACCCTTGTTGCCCTTTGGGACCAACAGATCATGACATAAATCTCATAGGTGGTTCATGACCAGTACATGTTCACCAACAAATACCCATAAGTTTAACTGCATCGTATACACATAATCATCACATGATTATTTATTAAACTTATACTAGTTATTCATAAGTACTAAGGATGGAGATTATTATAATAAACATGCAAAACATATAATAATCAAGGTCGTTATCTCTATAACAAATGAGAACATGACATAACGTAAGGCCTTTCTCAAGGGCCCAAGGAATAATCTTCAACATCAAGGGTTTGTTGTATAGAACACATTTTTCTTTCTAGTTAGTATTTTTATTTTTAAAATATGAAAAAAAAAATTAAAAAAAATATATTAAAAATAGAGAGGCTAAGTGAAAACACGAAAGTGAGCTTAGGTAAAAGATGAGGGTTGAGTAATAAAATATTTTATATTCACCAGATTGAAATCATAAGGGAGGTTTACAGTTTCAGGTGAGATACACTATTGGAGTAGGAGGTTCGTATAGTGGAGTTTATGTTAAAAAATCTCGTCCTTTCTAGTGATATAAGGAGGTGTTGGTGTTTTGTTACGAGGTATGTTTTGTGCGTAATTCAAAAACACACAAAAAAACTTTATGAGTGAGATTGTAGTGTGAGATAAGCATGGGGGAAATTAGGACATTTTTAGTTCCCTGGGCTTTTAAGTGGGTATTAGTTTGGATACCGTTTATTATGGGTGTTGGTATCGAGCTAATGTCATTTTTATTATTTCTTTGAGGAGTTATAAAGAGACGGAGTTTCTACACTTCGATTTTGGTTGTTGACTTTTATTTGATGGGTTTAGAGGAGACTATTAATCATTTTCTTCTATGCCATGCTATTTAGACTGGTGTTTAGAGGGGAGTTAGGATTTTACTCAGGGACGATTAAAGGTCTAATCGTGGGGGAATTTGATAGGATGAATTTGACACCATTATTTCCTAGGTTTCTATGAATTTAAAATATGATTTTTTTTATGTATGGGAAAATTCCATTTTTGTCAATCATACTTTGGGTTATGTTTCACTTTTACCATCAAACTTATTTTTTTCATTTTACCATCGTACTACAAACAATAGTTTCATTTTATAACAATTTTGGTAATAAAATGACATCATTGTTTGTAGTACGATGATAAAAATGAAACAAATTTAGGTATAAAATAACGAATTTGGTATAAAAATGACACTATTGTTTGTAGTGCGATGGTAAAAATGAAAAAAATAAAGTTCGATGTTAAAAGTAAAACATTCTTCAAAGTACGATGGACAAAAACGAAGTTTTCGCATCATGAATTTTTGATTTGTTTTTATGTATTTTTGGGCAAATATGTAATTTGGGGGTTTTATTCGGGGGTATTTTAGTATTTTTATATTTTTTCCTGGATGTAATATATTTGAGGAAGAATCATAGCCCAAGATACAAGACCAACCCATTAAGATAGAAGACCAATCAAGCAAGGAAATGGCCCAAGAGGAAATTCTGAGAAAGGCTAGCCCGAGAACCCCAGTCCATGTTCAAATAACCAAGGAAGATCTGAGGCTGGGGTGGCCCATCGCCAGCAAGCAAGACGACCCATTATCTAACCCAGGTGGCCCGATTCCAGTAGACCAAGCCCAACACGTCGCAGAGCACGCCTGCCTAATCCGTCACGACTTGTGTACACGAGTCATGAGCTAGGCGGTTTTGGGGCGAATCATGTGGAGGAGCGCGACTTGTGAAGTGTGGATCAGCTCCTGGCGCGAGGCGAACAGGGACGGCGAGTGAAAGGCTTGGCGCGCGCGTGCGAGGCACTGCAAGCGCGTGGGAGCCGGATTTTGCCCTACTTTTATATTTTTTTTATTTTCTTTTATTCCTTTTCATTCCTTTTTGGTTTAGGACTTTTCTAGGGTATTTAAACTAGGTTTTTATCTTTTCTTTTAGACAACAACTTTAGAGATAATTTTAGATCTAGGTTTTTATTCTTTTTCCATAAAGATTTTTAGTCTTTGGATGAGGAATTAAATCCAAGCTTTGGGTTTGAATCTTGAATCACTGTTTATTTAAGTGAGGTATTTTTCTTATCTATCTTTTATCTCTATTCATAATTTTACTTGTGCTAAATTTAGATTTATTGCTAGGGTTTTTAGACTTGATCAACCTATTTACTCTGGTTAATTTATATTTGCTAAAACTTTCTATTTACTGTGCCAGTGTAGAAATTCATAGTAGCATATTTACGATTTATGTATGTGCCATGGTAAATTGTGAAGTGAGTAAAATTAGACGATTATCTATATGAAATAATTATAGAATTTGTTCTTGATCTTAGTTTTTTTAAATCGTTCATCAATTAATATTGAGATCTAGACTATGCCAGTTTTATTAATTTATTAATTAGGGTTTCTAGTGAGTGTGTCATTGCTAGTATCTAATCTCAAAGAGGTAACAAAGATTGAAATAAATCTCGTGATCAAGTGAATAGGTTAAAAAGTGAAAAGATGTATCGATGATGTTAGAGCAATAACAAGACTTGATAAGAAAAGCGAGCAATCACAAGAACACCAATTTACGTGGTTCACCAACTTGGCTACGTCCACGGGGAGGGGAGAAAATATTATTATCAATCTGGAGAAACGATTACAAGAGCTCACTATTACTGCTACACGCATTATTGATCACAATAATTCCTGACTGTGTAACTGTAGAATTACAGACATTGCTCTGAGCACTCTAATAATTTGTCTATGACAATCTGAGGTATGATTTTAATCTAAACTACTGGCCTCTATTTATACTGTTAGAGTAAATGACTTTGAATAAGTCAAATTTGAGAAGAAAAAGGAAAGTAATTAAATCATTTTTGAGATTTAATTAAGGATTCCTTCTGTCTTCTGGTTTAGGTCTCTAGCCTATAAATACTAGCCATAAACTAGTGTTTTTGTGTGCTTGATTCAATTGACATGGAGAGAAAGATCAGTAATTCTAGTTCTAGGGATTTGCATAGGTAGGAACTTTGTGATCAAAGTTCATGCAAACATAGATTAGTGTGATTATCTTCTTGTAATTGTTTCTCCGCCATAATAATATATGTTTCCCTTTGCCCATGGAGGTAGCCAATAGAGATTGGTGAACCACGTATATTCTGTGTTGATTTGCGTTCGTTATTATTTATCTCATGGGTTTGATTTACTAACAAGTGGTATCAGAGCTCTGGTTGCACCAGAGTCTGGTTAGTAAAGAAAGATCAGGGCATTCTGCTGCGGTAGAAAGAGATTGATTCCGGGATAGACAAGAAAATCAACAAGTCTGACCCAAAGAATAGGTTTATTATCTGATGGAAGATTATGCATTGGGCGTGCTGGTCGCGGACAGAAAAAATGCAGATCGCGTGCAGAAAACGTGCAGTTCGCGTGCAGTCTTGGTGCGGGTCGCGTGCAGTCTTGGTGCAGTTCGCGTGCAGTCTTGGTGCGGGTCGCGTGCAGTTTTGGTGCAGTTCGCGTGCAGTGTCCGTGCAGAAATATGTGCTAGAAATAGCAAATTTGGTAGATCAGCATCTGAAAGTTCGTATGGTGTTCGGTGGTGATCCAAGAACGCATCTAGAACATTTCGGTGTCTAGTATCTACATCTGAAGACGGAGATTTGAAGCTAGGGTTCTGTGATCAGAAGTTAGCTGTCTGGTATAATCTGAAGATCTAACATCTGTTGTAGTCTATTCTAGCGATCTAGAAGTAGATACAAAATCTGTGTTGCCCGAGGCAATAATCTGGTTAGATTTCAGAGTTGTACATCTTACTCCGTGTCTGAGGCTGCAGCGATGGTGAGCAGTGACAATCTGAATGAGGATGGTGGTTTTTCCCTGGTGACCGAAGAAGAAGCGTGCAAAGAAGTTGCATGGGTTCTAGATTCGGGAGTTTTTTATCGCATGTGTTCGCGCAAGGAGCAGTTTACAACGTACGAGCAGAAGGATGAAGACCGTATTTATATGGCTAATGGATCTATCTGCGAAGTAGTTGGCATGGGCTCTGTAAGGGTGAGAACTTCTGGTGATAAATATCTCACATTGAACAAGGTGAGACACGTTCCACAAGTAGCAAAGAATCTGGTATCACTTAGTCGGTTGGACAAGAAGGGTACAGTTTCAAATGTGAAGGTGGAGTTCTGGATGTCTACAAAGGTTCGGATGTGATTCTGAAGGGCGGAAGAAAAGATTCCTTGTTTATCCTCCAAGGTTCTGAGATTGGTGAGGGTGTTGGCGAACAGGTGGAGCATCGTTTTACTCTAGGCCGGAGTGGACTGGGCAAGCCACGGCTAGGAGATCAACAAATACCAATTGTGTCAGTCATGGTTGGCAAGATCCAATGTCGACTGGATGGGCCACGTCTGAATGACTGTTAATTGCCCGTTGGGGTGATTCTGGGTGTCCGTAGGATACATTGCATGCAGAAAATCTGATTGTCCAGAGGATAAGGTTGTTTGCCTGGTGAGGCAAATTCTGAGTGTCTTGAAGATACATGGCGCGCGAAAAAATCTGGTTGTCCGGAGGACAAATCTAGTGTCTTTGACGAAAGACAGCTGAGGCAAAGGTTGAAAAATCTGGTATGAGAGATGTGGCTCAAGGTGGAGTCTATGTCGGAAGCTCGTGCAACTGAATTATTAGGGGAGATTCAAAGTCAAGGTGGAGATTGTTAGAGTAAATGACTTTGAATAAGTCAAATTTGAGAAGAAAAAGGAAAGTAATTAAATCATTTTTGAGATTTAATTAAGGATTCCTTCCGTCTTCTGGTTTAGGTCTCTAGCCTATAAATACTAGCCATAAACTAGTATTTTTGTGTGCTTGATTCAATTGACATGGAGAGAAAGATCAGTAATTCTAGTTCTAGGGATTTGCATAGGTAGGAACTTTGTGATCAAAGTTCATGCAAACATAGATTAGTGTGATTATCTTCTTGTAATTGTTTCTCCGCCATAATAATATATGTTTCCCTTTGCCAGTGGAGGTAGCCAATAGAGATTGGTGAACCACGTATATTCTGTGTTGATTTGCGTTCGTTATTATTTATCTCATGGGTTTGATTTACTAACATATACTAGTAAAGTTTATCTCAAAATCTCTTAGGAACTTGGAAACCTAGTCCAAAACTGACTTGGAAACCTTCCTTCTGCACTCTATCCCGGAATTACGAAATCTCTCTGTTGTTTAATCCTTTAACTCGGCGTCCCAAATTCAAAGGCATTAACCCAACATATGATATTTGAATAAAAAGGCGAGGATAGTTTCGAATCTAAAGTGTTTTTTTTTTTAATTATTGTGCTTCCTTAATTTAGTTTTATTCCCGTTTTAGGATTTAATAATTATAATTTTCCCCCAATCTTGTCAAGTGACAATTGCGTAAATAAATAACCGTTATTCGTAGATCGATCCTAGATTTATCCCAGATATATTAATTAGGACCGAGTTCCAATTTAATTTAGTAGGTGTGCGATTTAGCCTAAGTGGGTGAAAAGTAAATGGGTAAGTGATGGTGTTTTGGTAATATATGAACTTTATGAGGATAAAGATGTCCAAACAAAGAATCTTAAACTGGGAAGACAAATTCTCATATGCATCCGCCGCACCAGGTGCGGGGGGTCTTTTTGACCCGACACCCGACCCGACTTGCCCACCCACTTACCTGATCCGTACCCGGCATATATAAGATGCTTTTTTTTTAATTTATTCATTCGTTTAGCTTCTAAAGGCAGTTGAGGGAGAAACCGCTTGAAATCACTCTGATCTTTTCTTCGATTTGTTCTTTTTTTTTTCTTCTCATCGATTTTTCTTTAAACCTGAATTTCTACAAGGTACTGTTCGTCTAGTATATTTATATATTGTTTTTTTAAAGCGTCATTTTGCTTTTCATTGTTGATGCATGAGGTTTATTTCAAATCTGTTGTCTATAGGTTCGATTATTTGCATATTCTTACTGTTATTGGTTTGATTGTTTCATTTTAGTTGAAAATTTTTGGTTTATTTCGAACATGCTGTCTTTATGAAATCCTAGGTTTAGTTCATGATTATTTTTTTGTGATTTCAGTTTTGATTACATTTTTATGATAGTGTTACAAATTCCTGATGTATATTTGCCTTTTAAGTTTAAGTAATGGTTGAGAAACCTCAAACGAGATCCCTGAGGTTTAGTCCTTCAAGTCCTATTGCTGATAATATACGCTGTGAAGATGAAGCTGAAGGTGATTGATATTAATTAATGTTATTTTAAACTTTCATTTGTTAATTGATTTATATATTTTTCTTTTGTTTGGTACTGATTATATTTTATATTTATAGGTGCAAATACAGAGAAAGTTGTAAACGAAGAGGGAAATAAGTGTGGTCGTTTTAAGAGTAGGGCAAAAAAACTTAATGTTGCCAATAAATTTCTGTCAGATGATGATGATTCTCAAGAACGAGTGGTAGATGATGAAATTGTTCCCCAAGAACCAGTGGGAGTAGCATTAGATAAATCTCCATTAGAGAGTGAAATTTTGCCTGATGTGGTTGTTGCTACACAGTCTGTTGAGAAGGGAGTTGAAGATGCAGATATTGTTGATGTTCTGAGAGATTTTGTTGTAGAAAAGGACCCTCCTGCCCTAGATAAATTTGCAGTTAAATATGTACTTGATAAGGGTTCTGCTCAAGGTAATATTGTTGTGGCAGATTCTTCTAAAGTTGTTTCTAGTTTGGGGAAAAAGTCATCTGTTCAAACCAGGTCAGTGGCAAAGAAACCCAATGTTGGTGAAACAGTTGAAAACGTTTTAGCCAAACTTATTAAACCAAAGATTGTGGGGAAAAATGATGGGAAAGGGAAAGATGTCGGAAATATTGTTGAGAAGAAGAATTTGAGCTGTAGATGAGGGAAAGAAGATGTTCAATCGCCTGCAAAGAATTTGGGGCCAAGAGGTGGGAAAGATGATGTAGTTCAATCTCCTCCGAAGAAGCGTGCATTGGAAAAGAAGGTATGTAGACATTATGACAATATGTTTTCATTTTTAATTATCTTTTCTTACTATGTTGTAGAATTATTAATCACATATATGTTTTTTTTTTCATAAACAGGGATCTGAGATTGTTCTGTCAACTAAAGGAATAATTAAAAAAAATGATGCTGAAAGTTCTTCAAAGCAAATAATTTTGAAAAGAAAGATTGATAAATAAGATGACACACTAGATGTCAAGAAGATAAAATTGGAAGAAGTTAAAGTTGAAGATGACAAGTAAGTTCTTAAGTAATACTTTTGTAGTTTTAAATGTAACAGTTTGGTTGTTATAAAGTAATTGTTTTTAAGCCTATATTATATGTTTTAATTGGATTTTCTTTTATGTTTTATAATTAGATCATGGATTTCCAAGAGTTGTCCCTCGGCATTAATTGACCTTATCAAGCTTTTTAATGAGGAGAAAAAAAAGAGATATTGAAAGTACTGGTTTTGGTGGGATTTTTAAAATAAAGGTTAAGAATGTTCAACTTGAACTTGTCAAGTGGCTATAGAAAATTCTAATGGTGTTAGTAGAATGTTGAGTTTGTCTGGTAACAAAAAGGTGGTGATTACAGCTGAGGATTTTTATAATGTTATTGAGTTGCCAACGAATGGTTCTGAGGTTGATTGTTTTAAGACTAGTGAGCCTGAAATTCCAGCGATTTATACTCGTTAAAAAAAAAAAAAAACTTATGGTCTTGATTCTAGCATTAATATTGGTCATTTGAAAGGTCTTTTGGTTGATGGATTTGAACATGGTGCCCTTGATTTTAAGAGATTGTTTGTGTTGTATTGTATTTCAAGTTTTCTAGCTCCAAGGGCTAATTACATTGGGGAGAAGCCAGTGTTAAAATCCTTTTTAGATGTTGATAAAATTAGAGATTTTGATTGGAATTCTTATTATTTTGAGAGGCTGTGCTGTTCTATCGTCAAGTACAAACAAATATCGGTCAAACACATAAGTGGATGTCCTTTAGCTCTGTAAATTATATATTTTAATCACTTGAAATGGAGAGGGATAGCTGAGCCAAATACTCTACCACTCATTCAACATTGGGATGGTAAGAGTATTAGGAAAAGGATTGTCGAAGAGCGTGAGGCTGGTGAGTTTGGGCAAGGAGAGTGGTTTGATGTTCTAGATGTCGTGCGTCAAAGACATAATGTTAAAGATGAAAATATTCTGAAAGAGAAGGGAAAGATAATTGATGAAGATGTTGCTAATGTAATGAGCGTAGTTGATGAGATTAATATTGGTTTGGAGAATATTGGTGAAGATGGAAATAAAGGTGGTGGTGAGAATGAAATGTTCATAAGATTTCGTATCCCCGAATGCGAACAAACTGATTCTGAGATTAAGAAGATTGCAAAAGATGCAAGTATCATTTTTCTGTAAATGTAACATTTTTATCTATATTTATAACAGTTCTTTTTTTTTTTTTAAATGTAATAGTTTCATGTAACATTGTAACATTTCTGTGTTTTATGGGAATGTTCAATTTTTAAATGTAATTGTTATTTTTTCTAAATCTAACAGTTTTCATATAATATTGTAACATTTCTTATTTGTAAGGAATTGTTCTTTTGTTAAATGTAATTGTTATTTTGGTAAAATGTAACAGATTTTGCTTAACAATGTAACTCTCCTCTTTCTCAGGAATATCAAGAGGTGTTTTTTCTTTTGAGGGATATGTGGATTATGTCTGAACATTACATGCATAGGCTTAAGAATATGAAAGACACTATTCCTAAGAAGGCTTCTGTACCTGAATCACCTGACTCTCAAATTGACAAGTTCTATTATGATGAATCTGTATTGAAGATCATTGACGAAGAAGTTGAAAACCTGATTCACATGAAGCATATGTCCTCAGAGATGCCAAGTTTTGATCTTCTTCCAGCTGGTGTATTTAAACTCCGAAGGCTGTTGAAAAGACTTTTGAATTTATGGTTGATGATTGTGAAGGTTTCGGGGTTGATGAATGTGGAGGTTTTGGTTTGGAAATGCAAAGAAATCTACTGGCTTTTCTGACCTTGTGAAAAATAATGAAACATATTCCAATTTGTCAAAAGTATGTTGTAATATGGCGGAGCAGAAAAATTACTTGTCAAGTTTTCTGTCTCATTATAAACGACTCTTTGTTGACACTTGTAGATACCTCGGAAAAACCACGGCTTGGCTAGAGCGATGACTAATCCTAGGATGTCTATTTGGTTTTAGAGATTAGAGTCGCCACCTATGTTTTTAAAGGAACATAAGAAAAACCTAAGAAATAGCCTAATGTTTGTTACGAAAACCAGAGATTTGGGAAGAGACGGGTTCGGGGTTAGGTTACGGAGTGGGAAGTACTTAAACACCCACTCCGCCTGGCTAAAGCCGGTCTTGCTACTAAAGGTGTTCTATGCTAAAATGTCCTTCTTTTATTAATATAAACTTGTGCTAATAATTACATCATGAGAAAATGGGGAATTAAAAGAGAATAAAAATGTTGATTCTTTTATATAACAATTTATGCTAACTATTGTTGGAGATTATGCCCTAGGCCCTTGAGAAAGGCTTTACGTTACATCATGTTCTCATTTGTTATGGAGATAACAACCTTGGGTTATTATATGTTTTACATGTTTATTATAATAATCCCCGTCCCTAGTACTTATGAAGAACTAGTATAAGTTTAATTGATGATCATGTGTATGTGATACAAATTAAGCTTATGGATACCTGTTGGAGAACAAGTACTGGACTTGACCCACCTATGAGATTTATGTCATGGTCAAATGTCATAATTAAATCTCATAATAGTCATATCATTTGATATCCTTAGACCTGAGATTATCATGGTCTTCTACATGATGAACATTATGTTTGACGTACTCAAACGCTACCCCTAACCGGGTGGTTATAAAGGCTACGATTGACATAATCGGATTCTTGTAGGGAAGAATGATAAGTCAAGATGGAATTTGTCCCTCCTTAATGTAAAACGCAAATGATGCAATACGAGTATATGATTATATCAAATATTATAATCATATTGGTATTTTATTATTAGTTTAGTTTTAATTAGTATTTTTATTAGTATTTTCGTCATTAATTTTGATGGGTCATTTAAAGTATGTTTTAGAGTAGGATTAGGAGTTATTTTGCTATTTTTAAGTCCTATTATGTTACCATATAGGTTAAGAGTAATTCTAGAAGGTTTATGATTGTTTTTCAAGTTTTATGGGCACTATAAAATAGGCCTAAAGTTGTATTCCGAATTTTAGCTTTTATTCAATAAAAACTCGATTGCTTTGCAATTATTTATCCCTCTTTAACCTCCATTATTTCTTTATTCAAGAATTTCATTGAAATTCTTCTTGGGAATTTATATTCCTTGCAGATTAATTGATTTCGATAAATTATTGTTTATCATTCCGCTGCGTTTTACATCAGTTGGTATCAGAAAAGGACGATCATTGGACGATGACTACCGATGGAGGATACAACGAGGGCATGGAAACCGCCATTACTAGAATCAATGCTTCTTTACGTCGGTTGGAGCACCACTTAATACAACAAAATAAGCTTTTGACGACGTTTGGGCGACTAGTAGTTGATGGTGGAGATGTCTACCCCGTAAACCGAAACAGCGCGCGTGAGGAAGATCTCCATCACGTTGATCCGTACGGTTGGGTTACCCAGTTTGCGTATTTAAAGAGCGAGGAACGCTATGCTCGAGACAGAGAATGCAAGGCAAGACATTGGGCTGAGCGTCAATATTGGGGTGAAATAGAAGATGTTTTGCATACCCACTGTCGAGCGTTAGAAAGAGAATTAAATATAATGCAACGCAACATTCACCAAGATTTGCAAGTTGGTGGTACAGGTTTTGATGAGGATTTCAAAGGAGGAAAGATTAGTGATAATTTTTTTTTCCGAGGGTGGAGACATTGCTCCAAACTCGAAATCCGAGGATCCACTTTTTGAAGTGGTGGTGGAACATGAATGTGTGACCGCATCCTTGGAGGTACGTTCTGAGGAGCAAATTTCTAAAGTGGTCATGACTGAAGATGAACGTGAAAACGAGTCGTTGGAAGTGCATTCAGAGGAGTCCCTTCTTGAAGTGGTGGTGACGGACGACGGTGTGACTGGGTGTTTAGATGTGCAAGATGCAGGCAGCCGCATGAAGATCCCTAGCCGAGCACAACATCACCCGCAAACAACCCAGCCATCCCTAGAATCAGCTCCGATCCAGCCGAACCTTCCAAAAGACCCGACCGGACTAGATGGTACAGTCCGCCCACGCCTCCACACAGACCCGCCCGGACCGGGTTGGGAGATCCGACCGCACCAGCTTGAAGACCCGCCCGGACCTAGAAGAATTGGGCCAACCCACGTCACCTGCTTGGCCGAGAATAATGTTGTTTTGATAGGAAATTGGCACACTAGCGTTGAAAGAATATCTTATTTCTTACCTTGTGCAGAATTGCCAAAATTTTTGAGGCTCAGAAAAGAAAGAGTTTATTCCAATTATCTTTTCAAGTGGAGTGGACGACTTCAAAATTCAAGAACGAACTCAGGGACGAGTTCTTTTGAAGCGATGGTGAATGATGCAATACGAGTATATGATTATATCAAATATTATAATCATATTGGTATTTTATTATTAGTTTAGTTTTAATTAGTATTTTCGTCATTAATTTTGATAGGTCATTTAAAGTAGTTTTAGAGTAGGATTAGGAGTTATTTTGCTATTTTTAAGTCCTATTATGTTACCATATAGGTTAGGAGTAATTCTAGAAGGTTTAGGATTGTTTTTCAAGTTTTATGGGCACTATAAAATAGGCCTAGAGTTGTATTCCGAATTTAGCTTTTATTCAATAAAAACTCGATTGTTTTGCAATTATTTATCCCTCGTTAACCTCCATTATTTCTTTATTCAAGAATTTCATTGAAATTCTTCTTGGGAATTTATATTCCATGCAGATTAATTGATTTCGATCAATTATTGTTTATCATTCCGCTGCGTTTTACATCAGTTGGTATCAGAAAAGGACGATCCTTGGACGATGACTACCGATGGAGGATACAACGAGGGCATGGAAACCGCCATTACTAGAATCAATGCTTCTTTACGTCGGTTGGAGCACCACTCAATACAACAAAATAAGCTTTTGACGACGTTTGAGCGACTAGTAGTTGATGGTGGAGATGTCAACCCCGTAAACCGAAACGGCGCGCGTGAGGAAGATCTCCATCACGTTGATCCGTACGGTTGGGTTACCCAGTTGGCGTATTTAAAGAGCGAGGAACGCTATGCTCGAGACAGAGAATGCAAGGTAAGACATTGGGCTGAGTGTCAATATTGGGGTGAAATAGCAGATGTTTTGCATACCCAGTGTCAAGCGTTAGAAAGAGAATTAAATATTATGCAACGCAACATTCACCAAGATTTGCAAGTTGGTGGTATAGGTTTTGATGAGGATTTCAAAGGAGGAAAGATTAGTGATATTTTTTTTTTCCGAGGGTGGAGAGATTGCTCCAAAATAGAAATCCGAGGAGCCACTTTTTGAAGTGGTGGTGGAACATGAATGTGTGACCGCATCCTTGGAGGTACGTTCTGAGAAGCAAATTTCTAAAGTGGTCGTGACGGAAGATGAACGTGAAAACGAGTCGTTCGAAGTGCATTTAGAGGAGTCCCTTCTTGAAGTGGTGGTGACGGACGATGGTGTGACTGGGTGTTTAGATGTGCAAGATGCAGGCAGCCGCATGAAGATCCCTAGCCCAGCACAACATCACCCGCAAACAACCCAGCCATCCCTGGAATCAGCTCCGATCCGACCGAACTTTCCAAAAGACCCGACCAGACCAAATGGTACAGTCCGCCCGCGCCTCCACACAGACCTGCCCGGACCGGGTTGGGAGATCCGACCGCACCAGCTTGAAGACCCGCCCGGACCTAGAAGAATTGGGCCAACCCACGTCACCTGCTTGACCGAGAATAATGTTGTTTTGACAGGAAATTGGCACACCAGCGTTGAAAGAATATCTTATTTCTTACTTTGTGCAGAATTGCCAAAATTTTTGAGGCTCGGAAAAGAAAGAGTTTATTCCAATTATCTTTTCAAGTGGAGTGGACGACTTCAAAATTTAAGAACGAACTCGGGGACGAGTTCTTTCGAAGCGGTGGTGAATGATGCAATACGAGTATATGATTATATCAAATATTATAATTATATTGGCATTTTATTATTAGTTTAGTTTTAATTAGTATTTTTATTAGTATTTTCGTCATTAATTTTGATGGGTCATTTAAAGTATGTTTTAGAGTAGGATTAGGAGTTATTTTGCTATTTTTAAGTCCTATTATGTTACCATATAGGTTAGGAGTAATACTAGAAGGTTTAAGATTATTTTTCAAGTTTTATGGGCACTATAAAATAGGCCTAAAGTTGTATTCCGAATTTTAGCTTTTATTCAATAAAACTCGATTGATTTGCAATTATTTATCCCTCTTTAACTTCCATTATTTATTGGGGCTTTGACCAATAAGTCCATCAGACAAATGAAAACGACCATTAAGGACAGACATTATGAAAACTCACCAAAAAGTCCCTAGAATATTTGTTGGACCAAATTGCCCCTATGCCCACATGCGCACTGCGCACACAGCAACCCGTCCCAGCCTATGCGTTTTCTTTTTTTAAGCAACAATCCTATGCGTTTTCTGTTTTCTGTTTCTCATTCTCTCTCTCTCTCTCTCTCTCTCCTCTTTCTTTCTCTCTCTTCTTTTTTGTTTTCCACCCAAACTTTTAAAATGTAATATCTTAAAATCTAGAAATCGGAAAAATAATCCGAGACCACTGTTTTAATCGTGTCGTCAAAACGAATCAAACAAGTACACTCAACCCATAATTCAAATTTTAGAAATAAAAATCTCATTTTTCACTAGTAAAAATTTGAGAAAACCATTTTTCATTTCTCAATTAATTAATTTCACAATTTTAGAAATTAAAATTTCATTTTTCACTTGTAAAATCATTTTTCAACTGATTTCTCAGTTGTATGATTTCTCAATTGTGTGATTTCACATTTGTGTGATTTCACAGTTGTGTCATTTTTTTATTTTTCATTTTAAAAACTGATAAATTCATCTATCATTTTTTCACAATCATTATAATAACTGAGACATGCATTTCACTGTTGTTCACACGTGAATTTGAATATAATAACTGAGACATTCATTTAACAGTTGTTCATAATTGAGTAAAAACTGATAAAATCATCTCTCATTTTTCACAATTGATGACTTAATTTATCGGTTTAATTATATAATAAATGAGACATTCATTTCTCAGTTATTCACATATGAATTTGAGTACAAGAACTGGTACATTCATTTCTTAGTTATCAATTTTTCTCTGTTTTTAATATATAATAATAAATGAGATATTCATTTCTCATTTATTCACACACGAGTTTAATTTAAGAACTGGTAAATTTATTTCTCAGTTGTTAACACATGAGTTGAGTGTAACAACTAAGAAATTCATTGCACAGTTTTTACAAAGGATACTCATTTTCCTAACTATGTGTTGTCAAATGCTCTTTAAACAATTGTGAAATAATTATTTTTTTATTAAAAATGAGTAATTGTCCAATTGTGAAGAATTAATATTCCCAACCCAAAAAAAAAAAAAAAAAAAAGACAACAACAAATGTGAGGTTGTAGTGTTAAATAAATAATAGTCTACTAATGGAACAAATAAAAAGATTGGCATTGTGGTTAGGAGTCTTAGCCCACACCAATAGGTCTTGGGTTCAAATCCTCTTAAAAGCAAATAATTTTTATTTATAATACTTGGGGTTGCAGTGGGTGAGGTCCGGCGGCAGCGGTGGTGGCCAGGGCGGTTGGCCGGAGGCGGCGGCTTGGCGATGGTGGCAGGGCGGCTCGGCGGCGGTGGTGGTCGGCGGCGGGCGGGCGGTGGTGGTCAAATGTAAAGGTGGCAGTCAAAATGGTCAAAGGTTAGAGGTGTTGGAGGATTTAATTTGGGCTGGGGGTATTTTTGCCATTTAAAAGGTATGAAGGATTTATTGGTAAAATTGATTTGAACCTAAGGACCCTAAGGTAGAATTTAAAATGTTGTGTTTTTATTGGTAAATACCACATTCCCCCAGGGACTTATTGGTAAAAATCCCTTATTTATTTATTCAAGAATTTCATTGAAATTCTTCTTGGGAATTTATATTCCTTGCAGATTAATTGATTTCGATCAATTATTGTTTATCATTCCGCTGCGTTTTACATCAGTTGGTATCAGAAAAGGACGATCCTTGGACGATAACTACCGATGGAGGATACAACGAGGGCATGGAAACCGCCATTACTAGAATCAATGCTTCTTTACGTCGGTTGGAGCACCACTCAATACAGCAAAATAAGCTTTTGACGACGTTTGGGCGACTAGTAGTTGATGGTGGAGATGTCAACCCCGTAAACCGAAACGGCGCGCGTGAGGAAGATCTCCATCACGTTGATCCATATGGTTGGGTTACCCAGTTGGCGTATTTAAAGGGCGAGGAACGCTATGCTCGAGACAGAGAATGCAAGGCAAGACATTGGACTGAGCGTCAATATTGGGCTGAAATAGCAGATGTTTTGCATACCCAGTGTCGAGCGTTAGAAAGAGAATTAAATATTATGCAACGCAACATTCACCAAGATTTGCAAGTTGGTGGTACAGGTTTTGATGAGGATTTCAAAGGAGGAAAGATTAGTGATAATGTTTTATCCGAGGGTGGAGAGATTGCTCCAAAATCGAAATCCGAGGAGCCACTTTTTGAAGTGGTGGTGGAACATGAATGTGTGACCGCATCCTTGGAGGTACGTTCTGAGGAGCAAATTTCTAAAGTGGTCGTGACGGAAGATGAACGTGAAAACGAGTCGTTGGAAGTGCATTCAGAGGAGTCCCTTCTTGAAGTGGTGGTGACGGACGATGGTGTGACTGGGTGTTTAGATGTACAAGATGCAGGCAGCCGCATGAAGATCCCTAGCCCAGCACAACATCACCCACAAACAACCCAGCCATCCTTGGAATCAGCTCCGATCCGGCCGAACCTTCCAAACGACCCTACCGGACCAGATGGTACAGTCCGCCCGCGCCTCCACACAGACCCGCCCGGACCGGGTTGGGAGATCCGACCGCACCAGCTTGAAGATCCGCCCGGACCTAGAAGAATTGGGCCAACCCACGTCACCTGCTTGGCCAAGAATAATGTTGTTTTGACAGGAAATTGGCGCACCAACGTTGAAAGAATATCTTATTTCTTACCTTGTGCAGAATTGCCCAAATTTTTTAGGCTCGCAAAAAAAAGAGTTTATTCCAAATATCTTTTCAAGTGGAGTGGACTTCAAAATTCAAGAAAGAACTCGGGGACCAGTTCTTTTGAAGCAGTGGTGAATGATGCAATACGAGTATATGATTATATCAAATATTATAATCATATTGGTATTTTATTATTAGTTTAGTTTTAATTTGTATTTTTATTAGTATTTTCGTCATTAATTTTGATGGGTCATTTAAAGTAGTTTTAGAGTAGGATTAGGAGTTATTTTGCTATTTTTAAGTCCTATTATGTTACCATATAGGTTAGGAGTAATTCTAGAAGGTTTAGAATTGTTTTTCAAGTTTTATGGGCACTATAAAATAGGCCTAAAGTTGTATTCCGAATTTTAGCTTTTATTCAATAAAAACTCGATTGCTTTACATTTATTTATCCCACTTTAACCTCCATTATTTCTTTATTCAAGAATTTCATTGAAATTCTTATTGGGTATTTATATTCCTTGCAGATTAATTGATTTCGATCAATTATTGTTTATCATTCCGCTGCGTTTTACATCACTCCTCAAGAGAGATATCTGCTTAGGCCACTCGTAGAGTGAGATTGATGAAATGCGTGGCCGCGCTCAAATGAATTAATGTGATCAATGTCGTTTGCTCATAATCAATCTACTCAAGATCGAGAAAGCATTGAACAATATAAGTTGATGTGGACCATGACTTATGTTTAATATGATATCGTGTGACAAAAGGATTGTAATATGTTCTATGAGGATAACGAACTTCGGTTAAGTTATATTAATTGGATAGTCATGAGGGCTTGCTAGAGTCCGCTCATGACTTATGAGTTTGACCTTGGTTAGACTCGTTGCCAACTTAATATAATCCTATGGGGTCACACACAAAAGAACGAATCAAAGAAAAGGCTAAAATTGGAATTGCGTAAAAGAGCGTAAAATCGGAATTAAAGAAAAACGGAGAAGGCTGGAAAAGGGCAGGTCCGGCCGGACCCAAGACATGACCCTGTCGGACCATGCCTTGGTCAGGGGGGAGCAGTGTGGTGCCCCGGGCGGACCAGTCTTCCAGAAAGCCTGTTTTTTCTGATTCGGATTTTGACGGGATTTGGACTAAATTTCTTAAATGGTTTAGGACTTTTGAGTTTAAATACACCTCTCTTTACAAGGTATTAACCTAATCAGAATATATCATTATTGGTATCCTCCATGTGTTTGAGAAACATATTCTTGAGTTTAGATTATGAATCAAAAGCTCAAGAACACCAATAATTTCATATAGCCTTTGAAGATTAGAAAAGCGTGTTTTCTAATGGGTCTAGCAATCCAGATCTAGAATCGTTCTAGATATTCGTTCGCGTGTGGATACACATAGAGGATGTTTGTTTTAACATCTCAAGTCCGTGTTCCTGTGATTCTGATCCGAAGAACTTGAAGAACGAGGAGATCAAATCTTAAAGCTTGAAGACTTAAAGATTTGGAGATCCGAAAATTTAAACGCGCAACCACGGTTAGTATTCTAAATTCATCTTTCTATTAATTTAATCATCATGAATGGATCTTGGGGCTTAGGGTTTTGTTGATTGTTATCGCTTTCTTCTGCTGCGTATGTTGCCTCAAAACCCAATAGTGGTATCAGAGCCCCGTTCATGTATGATTATTTTAATAATCTCATGTTGATAATATAATTGGATAAAATGTGTTAACATGCTATTTGAATTTAGATTCATGGTGTTTATGTAGTTTATGTGGTTTATTGTTTTGTAACATTAATCGCACTATTAATCGCAATAAAAATTATGGTGGATTTAAAATTGTTAAGGTTATCAATTTCTGATTTGATCAAAGTTTTGATAATCTAGAGATTCAAGAATAAATGGTTTATTCAAGGTTTTGATGATCATGATGATTGGATCATCAAGAACATCAAATCCTAAATTGAATCGGGAAAAAACAATTTTGAGATAATTTTTCGAACTTCAGATTTTTTTCAAAATCTGCAGAAGGTCCGACCGGACCCTAGTACTGACCCGGCCAGACCCTTGGTTCTGGCGAGGGGGCAGGGACTTGGGTTGTGGGTTGGATATTGTGGTTTGAAACTCCTATTTGTTTTAGTCTTGTGAATTCTGAGATTGGATCAAGGTTTGGACGGCTAGCCTACGTTCTCGAGACTGTGTTTCCCAAACTTGATCGCAATCAAAGATTCAAAGATAAAACGAAGTTATAATTATGAAGAGTTCATAATTGCTAAAATTGAGAAACAAAAGTTCATGATTCAAGTTTGGAGATCCATGTGGAATTGTGAATGCAATTGGCCTATGTTCATCGAGACCATCTATTGCTCAGTTTCGGCCACATGGACTACTTTCTTGGTTTCTTGAATTAGTACGGAATTGTGGTTGCCTATGGCTTAGTTCGGCCGCACTTCTTGTTGTCTTGATTTGGAGATGATAACCAAAGTTCAAAGAGTCTCATCCTCATAATTATCGAGAAACTAATGACACATAAATATCGTGCTTAAATTAATGGAGATTAATTTAATGACTAATCTTGATGCTTTACATGTTATGTGCTCATAAACGTGTTGTATTCTATATGAGATGAACCTTCTTTAAAACTTAAGTCATGTGCCAATCCATTAAAGGTAAGACAAATGTTTTCAAACCTAAAGGAAATAATTGTGGCTAAAATTATAACTCTAAATAATACAATTTGGTAACATGACAATTGGATTGACCATTTAAAATTGTAATCTAAATACTGGATGATCAAAGAAAGCGAATGGTAGTGAGACTTCCACTTCGGATATTTATGTTATAAAATTAATCTTTATACTTTTAATTATTGGGCATTGGATACCGGATGTAGATCCCACATTTGTAAAATGTGCAAGAATTAGTAAATTGAAAGACTACTTAAGATAAAGTTAACCTACGGATGGTAATGATGCAAGAGTTGCAACATTATTCGTAGAATTTGGTACTACTTAGTAAAACTATTCAAAGATTCCGATTCGATCGAGATGATGAATAATTGAACCAAGAATTTGACAATCATTTTTAAGATTGTGAAATTGTTTCACAATGAACTCCACAAAGAACACCATTTTGGAATGATGTGTCTACGTGGAGGTATGGAACCTTATTGGATATGGTTCATTAGATGATAAAGTCAAATTGATCTTCCACTATTTAACTTTGGGTTATACATTGGAAACTGCTATAATTACACTAATTGAGTTCCATCAAAATAGGTTCAAAGATACCATATGTGATATGGAATGAAAGAAAACTTGGTTTGTCTTTCATAAAGATTTAAGATGGTGAGACCTTTTTGAAAGGAATTTTTTGGAACAAGCTCACACTTAAATCTAATAAATGTATTTTCATGGGATATCATAAGAAAACTTGAGGATATTATTTTACTCATAAGAAACAAATTGGTTGTTGCTTATGATGGTACTTTTCTAGATAAATTGTTTATCTCTAAAAGAACCAGTGGGAGTAAAATATATCTCGAATGGTTCGAGACCTTGAAAATTACATTGAATCTTAGATGGAAGTTGAACAAACTTTCACAAGTAGTTGTGAAAATTCTTTCAAGTTACAAAAGTTACTTGCATATGTGATTGAATACAATCTGTAACAAGAAATATTGGATTTCTCAAAATAGAATGTATTGAGGTAAAGCTCATTGAGAATGACATATTTACCACCTATCAAAATGCGAAGTCCGCTCCAAATTTAGATTAATGGCTTGGACTCATAAAATCTAAAAGGCAATCCATGTATAATAATCAAGTTTAGAACTTTATCATTCTAACCTAAGGTGTAAAAACCAAAGGATGGAATTAAGTTTTCTTGGAGACAACTAACATGGATAGCAAAGGTACATACCAATTAAGCAAGACAAAATGTGAAAGGTTGACTCATATTTCGACTATGATAAAACTTTCTCACTCGTAGTCATGCTTTAAGATATTAGAATTCTCATTGTCAAATCTTCATATTTGGAATACAAAATTTGACAAATGGCAGATTCTAATAAAGTATGTTAGTTGCGGAAATCCATGTGATGGATTGAAGCAAGCTTCTTGGAGTGTAAACAATCATTTTGATGAAGTGTTCAAATCGTTTGAAATTCATCAAAGATGAGACTTGTGTTTGCTAAGAAATTAGTGGGAGCATAGTCTAATTCCTAGTCTTGTATATGTGGTTGACATATAGTTCATTTGAAAGAGTTTCTTAATGAAGGACTTAGGAAGAGGCCGCTTATATCCTTGGAATTAATATCTATTGATATAAATCTAGGAAGATGATTGGTTTGTGTCAAAGTACTTGTAGAGACAAAGTACTGAATTGTTCAATATACAAGATTCTTGGAGAAGAACTTGCAAGGTTGTCTGATGACAATGTTCTTGGCAAGATTTAGTCTTATTGAAAGACTAATGAGCAATAATAACATGATTAGGATTCCATATGCTTCGGCAATTGGATCTATCATGTAAGTCATATTATGTACTTAGACGGGATAACTCGTATACTTGGAGTATGATGAGAACAGACTAATCATATCCCAGTAAAAGTCACTAGATAGTGGTCAAGAATGTCCTTATGTACTTGAGAAGAACTAAGTATGCATTCTTGATGGTTGTTGACATGGGAGATGATCTAGTAAGTGGTTACGTAGATGCATGCTTCCACATCGACAAGGGTAATTTAAATCGCAGTATAAACATATGTTTAATGTAAGTGCTATTAGTTGAAATAGTTCCAAGCAAATACATTGTAAATTATTCTACGAATAAAATTGAGTATTTAGTTACAAGAGTTGTAACTAATGTAGTTGATTTGAATATAGATGTTATTAGTAAAACTAGAAATAGTTTCTAGTACTACTAATCCTATGGACCTTTATAGTGAAATAATGGTTATTCCACAAGCTAAGGTGCCAAAGGCTCATCCATGATCCAAACACACACTCAGACGTTTCCATCTCTACGAGAAATCGTTGATATGGGAGATGTCAAAATATGCAATATACCTTATGATGATAACAAGGAAAATCTTCCTACATAAGATTCTCCACATGCTGTTATGATGGTCATAGGCTAATCTAAATGGTATTGAATACGCGTTGATTGGGCCTAGTGCAAGTGGGAGATTGTTGGAGATTATTCCCTAGGCCCTTGAGAAAGTCTTTGCGTTACATCATGTTCTCATTTGTTATGGAGATAACAACCTTGGGTTATTATATGTTTTACATGTTTATTATAATAATCCCCATCCCTAGTACTTATGAAGAACTAGTATAAGTTTAATTGATGATCATATGATGATCATGTGTATGTGATACGAATTAAGCTTATGGGTACTTGTTGGAGAACAAGTACTGGACTTAACCCACCTATGAGATTTATGTCATGGTCAAATGTCATAATTAAATCTCATAATAGTCATATCATTTGATATCCTTAGACCTGAGATTATCATGGTCTTCCACATGATTAACCTTATGTTTGACGTACTCAAACGCTACCCCTAACTGAGTGGTTATAAAGGTTACGATTGGCATAATATGATTCTTGTAGGGAAGAATGATAAGTTAAGATGGAATTTGTCCCTCCTCAAGAGAGATATCTGCTTAGGCCACTCATAGAGTGAGATTGATGAAATGCGTGGCCGCGCTCAAATGAATTGATGTGATCAATGTCGTTTGCTCATAATCAATCTACTCAAGATCGAGAAATCATTGAACAATATAAGTTGACATGGACCATGACTTATGTTCAATATGATATCGTGTGACAAAAGGATTGTAATATGTACTATGAGGATAACGAACTTCGGTTAAGTTATATTAATTGGGTAGTCATGATGGCTTGCTAGAGTCCGCTCATGACTTATGGGTTTGACCTTGGTTAGACTCATTGACAACTTAATATAATCCTATGGGGTCAAACACAAAAGAACGAATCAAAGAAAAGGCTAAAATTGGAATTGCGTAAAAGAGCGTAAAATCGGAATTAAAGAAAAACGGAGAAGGCTGGAAAAGGGCAGGTCCGGCCGAACCCAAGATATTACCCGGTCGGACCATGCCTTGGTCCGGGAGGACCAGTATGGTGCCCCGGGCGGACCACTCTTCCAGAAAGCCTGTTTTTTCTGATTCGGATTTTGACGGGATTTGGACTAAATTTCTTAAATGGTTTAGGACTTTTGAGTTTAAACACACCTCTCTTTACAAGGTATTAACCTAATCAGAATATATCATTATTGGTAGCCTCCATGTGTTTGAGAAGCATATTCTTGAGTTTAGATTATGAATCAAAAGCTCAAGAACACCAATAATTTCATATAGCCTTTGAAGATTAGAAAAGCGTGTTTTCTAATGGGTCTAGCAATCCAGATCTAGAATCGTTCTAGATATTCGTTCGCGTGTGGATACACATAGAGGATGTTTGTTTTAACATATCAAGTTCGTGTTCCTGTGATTCTGATCCGAAGAACTTGAAGAATGAGGAGATCAAATCTTAAAGCTTGAAAACCTGAAGATTTGGAGATCCGAAAATTTAAACGCGCAACCACAGTTAGTATTCTAAATTCATCTTGCTATTAATTTAATCATCATGAATGGATCTTGGGGCTTAGGGTTTTGTTGATTGTTATCGCTTTCTTCCACTGCGCATGTTGCCTCAAAACCCAACAGTGGTATCAGAGCCCCGTTCATGTATGATTATTTTAATAATATCATGTTGATAATATAATTGGATTATATGTGTAAACATGCTATTTGAATTTAGATTCATGGTGTTTATGTAGTTTATGTGGTTTATTGTTTTGTAACATTAATCGCACTATTAATCGCAATAAAAATTATGGTGGATTTAAAATTGTTTGTGTTATCAATTTCTGATTGGATCAAAGTTTTGATAATCTAGAGATTCAAGAATAAATGGTTTATTCAAGGTTTTGATGATCATGATGATTGGATCATCAAGAACATCAAATCCTAAATTGAATCGGGGAAAAACAATTTTGAGATAATTTTTCGAACTTCAGAATTTTTTCAAAATCTGCAGAAGGTCTGACCGGACCCTAGTACTGACCCGGTCGGACCCTCGGTTCTGGCGCGGGGGCAGGGACTTGGGTTGTGGGTTGGATCTTGTGGTTTGAAACTCCTATTTGTTTTAGTCTTGTGAATTCTTAGATAAAACGAAGTTAGAATTATGAAGAGTTCATAATTGCTAAAATTGAGAAACAAAAGTTCTTGATTCAAGTTTGGAGATCCATGTGGAATTGTGAATGCAATTGGCCTACGTTCATCAAGACCATCTATTGCTTAGTTTCTGCCACACGGACTACTTTCTTTGTTTCTTGAATTAGTACGGAATTGTGGTTGCCTATGGCTTAGTTCGGCCGCACTTCTTGTTGTCTTGATTTGGAGATGATAACCAAAGTTCAAAGAGTCTCATCCTCATAATTATAAAGAAACTAATGACACATAAATATCGTGCTTAAATTAATGGAGATTAATTTAATGACTAATCTTGATGCTTTACATGTTATGTGCTCATAAACGTGTTGTATTCTATATGAGATGAACCTTCTTTAAAACTTAAGTCATGTGCCAATCCATTATTAAAACACTTGTGAGTACACCGGGTAGTTTTATGCAGGCTACGCCCTAGCGAGGTGCATTAATTCTATCAGTGTATGAGCAAGATGAGGAATCAGAGTTTCCTATACGTTTAACGTGGTTTGACTTAATTAGACTATCAATACAGTTTTGGGCCTAAGGCACAAGATGAGATTAAAACATGTTTGACATTGGATGTCTAAAACAATCTCATAAAAGATCTAAGAGTCATATATAATATGATTGACAAGATTTATCTACCTAAATAACTTGGTTTTGAGCAGTCGTGCTCTAGCCAACTCAAAATTGGGTGAAATATGGATCTTAGCCTACATAAATTATATCATACAATTGTTGTATATGAAGGTTATATAATTTAGTGGGAGTATTTATGAAATACAATAATCATCTCTTAAATGATTGGTATGAAATATAAGAGTATATTTATTTGCATATTTCTGTAGAATATTATATTATACTTTAATTATGTTTGTTACTGCGATCTGTTCTTAAAAGGACAAAGTTAAAAGAGAATGAAATTAATTTCTTTGATTGGATCATGAGCTTAAGAATTGTTCTAAAGCAAGAATGGAAATTTTACATTCTTAATAATCCTAAGTAACCTAAATTGCAATATTAATTTGATTAATATGTTCCGTAGGATCATCAAAATTTAATTTGATTAACTTGTTGATGATCTTAGATTTATGAATAAATTGTTTATTCTTGATTTTGATGATCATGATGATTGGATCAACATGAACACCAAATCCTAATTGAATATAGAAAACAAATTTTTAAGGTAAATTTTGGAAATTTAAAATCTATCACTTTTATGATAAACATTTTGAGTTGAATTTAATTGTCAGATGGCTGGTTTTAGCAACCGTGTTTCCTGAAATTAAATGTCAAGTTCAAAATCAATCCGGGATTGAATCTAGTTTCAGATGGCTGGTTTTCGAAACCGTGTTTCCTGAAATATGATGTCAATTCAGAATTCGGAAGACTGATATCAGAATCTTGAATTGTTCTTGATTGCTGAAATCAGTTAAATTGATGAGACGTGTTCGTGCTCTCAATATCTGAACTATCATACGGAAAGATGATGATCTAAGTCAAAAATTTGATTTTTGACTTCATGAATTTCTAAAAGGAAAGATGATTAAAAGATAAAGGTAAGACAAATATTGTCAAACCTAAAGGAAATAATTGTGGCTAAAATTATAACTCTAAATAATACAATTTGGTAACATGGAAATTGGATTGACCATTTAAAATTGTAATCAAAATACTGGATGATCAAAGAAAGTGAATGGTAGTGAGACTACCACTTCAGATATTTATGTTATAAAATTAATCTTTATACTTTTAATTATTGGGTATTGGATACCGGATGTAGATCCCACATTGGTAAAATGTGCAAGAATTAGTAAATTGAAAGACTACTTAAGATAAAGTTAACCTACGGATAGTAATGATGCAAGAGTTGCAACATTGTTCGTAGAACACTTATGAAGTGGCTTTATTCATTAAGTAGAAAGTATTACTTTGTTATAAGATAATGAAAGATATCTATTTCTTATTGAGAATAAGAAAAGGTGCTTTATTTATTATGATTTACTTTATTGTATTGTTAAATCATATAAATAAATCTTATATCCTAAATTTTGAATAACAAAATAATAAATAAAGCTATAACATAAATAATTAAATTCTTTATGCATTAATTGTTTTGATCAAATAAATGAGAGACGCATATCTAAAATTCCATGGGACGGAGTTTTAAAGTCATATGATTTTGAATCATATGATTTATGCAAATCTTATTTACTTGGACCAAGACATCTTTTACTAGGAGTAGTAAAAGGGCTAATGACTTATTAAACCTAATACATGCTGATGTATATGGTTCATTAAGTGGCAATGCTAAAATAGGATTTTGGTACTACTTGGTAAAACTATTCAAAGATTCCGATTCGATCGAGATGATGAATAATTGAACCAAGAATTTGACAATCATATTTAAGATTGTGAAATTGTTTCACAATGAACTCCACAAAGAACACCATTTTGGAATGATGTGTCTACGTGGAGGTATGGAACCTTATTGGATATGGTTCATTAGATGATAAAGTCAAATTGATCTTCCACTATTTAACTTTGGGTTATACATTGGAAACCGCTATAATTACACTAATTGAGTTCCATCAAAATAGGTTCAAAGATACCATATGTGATATGGAATGAAAGAAAACTTGGTTTGTCTTTCATAAAGATTTAAGATGGTGAGACCTTTTTGAAAGGAATTTTTTGGAACAAGCTCACACTTAAATCTAATAAATGTATTTTCATGGGATATCCTAAGGAAACTTGAGGATATTATTTTACTCATAAGAAACAAATTGGTTGTTGCTTATGATGGTACTTTTCTAGATAAATTGTTTATCTCTAAAAGAACCAGTGGGAGTAAAATATATCTCGAATGGTTCGAGACCTTGAAAATTACATTGAATCTTAGATGGAAGTTGAACAAACTTTCACAAGGAGTTGTGAAAATTCGTTCAAGTTACACAAGTTACTTGCATATGTGATAGAATACAATCTATAACAAGAAATATTGGATTTCTCAAAATAGAATGTATTGAGGTAAATCTCATTGAGAATGATATATTTACCACCTATCAAAATGCGAAGTCCGCTTCAAATTTAGATTAATGGCTTGGAGTCATAAAATCTAAAAGGCAATCCATGTATAATAATCAAGTTTGGAACTTGATCATTCTAACATAAGGTGTAAAAACCAAAGGATGGAATTAAGTTTTCTTGTAGACAACTAACATGGATAGCAAAGGTACATACCAATTAAGCAAGACAAAATGTGAAATGTTGACTCATATTTCGACTATGATAAAACCTTCTCACTCGTAGTCATGCTTTAAGATATTAGAATTCTCATTGTCATATCTTCATATTTGGAATACGAAATTTGACAAATGGCAGATTCTAATAAAGTATGTTAGTTGCGGAAATCCATGTGATGGATTGAAGCAAGCTTCTTGGAGTGGAAACAATCATTTTGATGAAGTGTTCAAATCGTTTGAAATTCATCAAAGATGAGACTTGTGTTTGCTAAGAAATTAGTGGGAGCATAGTCTAATTCCTAGTCTTGTATATGTGGTTGACATATACTCCCTCCGTCCCATTGAGAGTGAGACTAGAGGAGTGGGCACGATATTTAAGATAAAGTGATATATATGTGGTAGAAAATGAAGAGAGAGAATGAGTGGGGTAAATAGTGGTGTTGGTTGAATAAAATGAGTGGTGGAAAATGAAGAGAGAGAATGAGTGGGGTTAAATAGTGGGGAATGATGAATATAAGTATATTAAAACATTTCCATTTTGGGTAGTCTCACTTTAAGTGGGACGGCACAAAAAGGAAAGAAGTCTCACTTCTAGTGGGACGGAGGGAGTAGTTCATTTGAAAGAGTTTCTTAATGAAGGACTTAGGAAGAGGCCGCTTATATCATTGGAATTAATATCTATTGATATAAATCTAGGAAGTTGATTGGTTTGTGTCAAAAAACTTGTAGAGACATAGTACTGAATTGTTCAGTATACAAGATTCTTGGAGAAGAACTTGCAAGGTTGTCTGATGACAATGTTACTTGGCAAGATTTAGTCTTATTGAAAGACTAATGAGCAAGAATAACATGATTAGGATTCCATATGCTTCGGCAATTGGATCTATCATGTAAGTCATATTATGTACTTAGACGGGATAATTCGTATACTTGGAGTATGATGAGAACATACTAATCATATCCCAGTAAAAGTGTCGTGCCCCAGACCCGTGGTCCTACTTGTCCCCACGCTCGGGTCACGAGTGGAAGACGTTATAAAACACTTTTGAAAATGTTCCGAAATGTACTTTTATAAAGTTTAACAAAATCACAACTGAAGTTCAAAGACTTCATCTAACTTTAAACAAACTTTACAACCACTTTCACAACGAAAGTACTTAGCCAGAAGGCTTACAACTTTTAAAAAAATGTACATACACCAACCTTAACCAAAATAGGTGTAACAATAGAAAGTACGGGTACTCTACCCAAAAGGTTTTACATTTACATAATGTAACCTTAACAAAACAAGTCCCATCTCTTACCACTCCAACGTCCTCCCGTGCCAAGTGTCCTATCCCCTGGACCCACCTTTATCTAAAACAGTAAACAAATAAAGGGTGAGAATAAATCTCAGTAAGCTACTAAATGCAACTACGTTACATGCTGATATGATAATCATAAAGAACAATATCAACAAATAATCATATAGCATATAGCACATAACATGAGAGGCTCCCTATCGCCAACCGTCCCATACCGGTTGGAAATAAGGACCAACTCATCATACAACACATATTGTAGGAGTAAACACTCCTACGAGAATACCAAGCCAAGGTTTACCCAATAACATAACTGTTTGAGAATACCATCTGAGAAAACCAACTGAGAAAACCATCTGAGCAGCATAAATAGCTGAAGCCGGGATCCCGAAAACCAAACCATAACCAATAGAACCAAAGTAACCAGAGAGGGAACTATGACACAAAGTCATAACCCAAATACTCACCAAAGGGAGCAATTCATCCCATCCAAGGCCAATCTGGACTGGGGAAATAGAGAAGGCACAGTGGACAACCTTATAGTGAACTTGGCTTGTGTGCCACTATAATTCTCCCACCGCCTGACACAGAAGGTACCAATGGAAAACCTTATAGTGAATTTACTTGTACCACTATAATTCTCCCATTGCCTGACTCCACAACAAGACCAGCTGGACTTTTCACAAGAAGCACAGTAATGAATACTTGCTAAACAACAACAACCGGGGCAATGATTCTAACATAATGAACCAAGCCAAACACATCAAAGATGCACATAAAGAATCACTCACAAAGAGTTTACAACAACATGATTCAAGGTCACAATACATTCTTGCACACACTTGAACACCCCTATTATTAACCATAACAATATCCCAGGACACTCATATATTGGTCCTAGACAATACCCCAAGGATTAAACCAAGGTTAACCTTCTATACCTTACCTCAACCAAACTATAAGACTCAGGGGAAAATGTGCGGCCGCCCAAAACAGGGTGTGCGGTCGGACACATCCTGATTTCTCAAGAACAAAATCTTCCAGATAAGTGTGCGGCCGCACGCCCCTTCTGGGCAGCCGCCCAACACACTCGACAGGCAAAACCCAAAATGATTCATACTCCTTTCGTTTCACCGTCCCAAAAGTACAACCTTAACATTTATAACTTTACTAAGACTACAAAATTAGTCTCAAAACAACTTTAATACTACCTTGAACTCAACCAAACCAACATACTAAATACTCTCTTTGTCCCAAAATTACAAGTATAACAAATATTACCCAAATCACAAAATAACAAGTACAAGTATCAAATATAACATATATGACCATTTTAACATTTAAAGGGGAATTAGTAACTTACCTATTTCCAGAAAAAGTATCGCTGAAATAAGTTTTGTTCGGATAGAAATGACCTATTCAACGCCCTGATCATTTTTATATAATTAGTTTTTAAAACGGGTAAGTAAATAAAAAGAATTAAATCGAAATGGGTTGAACTTAGCTTTTTCTCTTTAACCCTAACTGAAATGAGGAATGTTCTGGGAGAACTAACTATGCGCAGAGGGAGAGAAAGATATTTGCTTATAAAGGGTTTTTATCCACTTTTCTCATTTTAGTCACTAAACTTTCCATTTGTACACATAAGCCCCTTAACTTATATTTTCAACAAGGACCCTAAAGTTTCAACTTAATCATTTAACTCTTTTAATCATTATTTTTACTAACTAAGTAAATAACACATATAATCAAATAAGATGTGCAAATCATAAAATATGATGCAACACATAAAATGCACACATAAGTCAAATAAAAATCCCCAAAAATATAAAGTAAAGAGGGACGGGTTTTGGGGTCGCTACAATCACTCCCCCTTAAAGAAAATTCGTCCCAAATTTTAGGGTTACTTACCGAGGCCCTCAAACAACCAAGGGTACTTTCTCTCAATATCTTCCCGAAGTTCCCAAGTTTATTCTTCCACATTATGGTTCCTCCACACAACTCGAACAAGAGGAATACTCTTATTTCTCAATTCTTGGACTTTAGAATCAATCACTTGGACTGGATGCTCCTCATAAGACATACTCGGCTCAATATCCTCGGGTACCCCAGATAAAACATGAGAATGATCATACACATACTTCCGAAGCATAGAAATATGAAACACATTATGGATCTTATCAAGAGAAGGAGGTAATGCAAGACGATAAGCCCGATCTCCCACTCTTCCAAGAATCTCAAATGGACCAATATACCTCGGAGCAAGCTTGCCTTTATTTCCATATCTTCGAATACCAACCTTAGGGGAAACCTTCAAAAACACAAAGTCACCTTTTTCGAACTCAAGGTCTCGCCTTTGATGATCGGCATAGCTTTTCTGTCTACTCTGGGCAGTACTCAAACGATCCCGAATAAGTTTAACCTTCTCAACTGAATCATTAACCATCTGAACACCCCAAATCTTGGCTTCTCCCACTTCATCCCAACAGATAGGAGATCGACATTTTCTCCCATACAAGGCTTCATAAGGAGCCATCCCAATACTGGACTGAAAACTGTTATTATAAGCAAACTCTACGAGAGGCAAATGAATATCCCAAGAATCTGCAAAATCAACTGAACAAGCCCTCAATTCTGAACCCAAAGCCTTTTGAAATGCTTGCCAAAATCGAGATGTGAATCTAGGGTCACGGTCAGACACAATGCTCACTGGAACTCCATGTAACCTCACGATATCATTAATGTACAAAGTTGCAAGCCTTTCCATAGAATAACCAATCTCAATAGGTAGAAAATGAGAAGACTTTGTCAATCTATCAACAATCACCCAAACTGCATCAAACCTTCTTCGAGTACGAGGTAACCCTGTCATAAAATCCATAGTAACATGTTCCCACTTCCATTCCGGAATCTCTAACGGTTGAAGCAATCCTGCGGGCCTTTGATGTTCAGCTTTAACTTGTTTACATGTTAAACACTTGGATACATAATCCGCTATTTCCCTCTTTATATTATTCCACCAAAAGTGTTGCTTCAAATTCGGATACATTTTAGTACTCCTCGGATGAATAGTATACCTCAATTTATGGCCTTCATCAAGAACTTGGCGTTTAATCCCATCAACATTAGGCACACACAATTGACCTCTGAAAGTCAATACCCCTTCAGAACTGAGGGAGAAATCCTCAAATTTACCATCTTTGATCTTATCCATAATCTTTACCAACTCCGGGTCATCCTTCTGAGCTTCCTTTATTTGTTGAACTAAAGTTGGTAATACTCGAATATTCGCAAAAATAGCTCCATGCTTTGATTCATAAGGACTCCAATCTCGAGCATCCTCCAACATCTTCCATTCCCGCACCATCAATGAAGCTACATAAGACTTCCGGCTAATAGCATCAGCTACCACATTTGCCTTGCCCGGATGATAAGAAATGGTACAATCATAATCCTTCAACAGCTCCATCCATCTTCGTTGTCTATTATTCAACTCTTTCTGGGAGAAAAGATACTTCAAAATCTGATGATCTGTGAAAATCTCAAACTTTGCTCCATAAAGATAATGTTTCCACTTGTGCAACGCAAAGACAATAGCCGCAAGCTCCATGTCATGGGTAGGATAATTCTGTTCACTCGGAGTCAACTTCCTCGAAGCATATGCAATCACCCTTCCATCTTGCATTAATACACACCCGAGGCCTTCTTTAGAAGCATCACTATATATTACCAAATCATCATTACCATTAGGTAGAGCAAGAATAGGAGCTGTAGTCAATCTCTTCTTCAACTCTTCAAAGCTAACTTGACATTTTTCATCCCACACATAAAGAACATTCTTTCGAGTCAACTGAGTCAAGGGAGTTGCAATCTTAGAAAACCCCTCAATGAACCTTCTATAGTACCCAGCTAACCCCAAGAAGCTTCGAATTTCTGTAACTGATTATGGTCTCTTCCAATTCACAATAGCCTCAACTTTGGATGGATCAACTGATATACCTTTATTAGAAATCACGTGCCCAAGAAAAGATACTTCATCAAGCCAAAAAGCACACTTACTGAATTTAACAAACAACTGCTTCTCACGAAGAATAGAAAAAACCATTCGTAAATGTTGTTCATGCTCCTCCCGGGACTTGGAATAAACAAGAATATCAAAAATAAATACAACCACGAAGGTATCAAGATAACGTTTAAAGACCCTATTCATCATATCCATAAAAACAGCCGGAGCATTAGTCAACCCGAAAGGCATAACAACTCATAATGACCATATCTACTACGGAAAGCAGTTTTAGAAATGTCTTCAGAACGGATTTTCAACTGGTGGTACCCACTCCTCAAGTCAAGTTTTGAAAAGACAACCGACCCTTGAAGTTGATCAAATAAATCATCTATATGAGGAAGCGGATATTTGTTCTTTATAGTTACCTGATTCAGCTTTCTGTAGTCAATACACAATCTCAAGGACCCATCTTTCTTTTTGATAAATAATACTGGAGCTCCCCACGGGGATACACTAGGACGAATGAATCCTCGATCAAGTAGCTCTTGCAACTGAACCTTCAACTCTTTCAATTCAGCTGGGGCCATTCTGTAAGGTGCCTCAGATATAGGAGCTGTACCTGGAAGTAAGTCAATACAGAACTCGATTTCCCGGTCAGGAGGCATAGCATACTCAGAAGAAAATACATCTGAAAATTCTTTAACAATAGGCACATCCTCAATATCAGGAACCCTTTTAGTAGTATCCAAAACACTAGCCAAATACCCCGCACAACCATGGTTTAACAACTTTCTAGCCTTCACATAAGGAATAATTCGAATGTCTCTACCCCAGGGAACAGTTTCAAAAGTAAATTTAGGAACATTAGGGATAGAAAATGTGACCACTTTTTTAGCACAATCAACAGACGCATGATATTTACCCAACCAGTCCATACCCAAGATAATATCAAAATCTTGTAATGGTAAGATAACTAAATCAGCAGGTAAAACATGCTCACGTATATGCACATCACAAGAATGCAACACTCCCTTATAGGAGTAGACACCTCTAACACATAAGGTAGAGATTCAGAAGACAAATGCAATCGAGAAGCAAAATGCACAGACACATAAGAATGCGATGAGCCAGGGTCTATAAGTGTACGTGCCCTTAAAATAGACACAGAAATAATACCTCCCATCACATTAGAGGACTCTGAAGCCTGCTGTTGAGAAATGGCAAAGACACGACCTTGAACCTTAGGCTTTCCTGAAGAATCCCTCTTCTGGCCCTGAGAAGACCCAACTACACTTCCCGATGCTTGCATCTTAAACTTAGGGCAATCCCTCTGAAAATGACCCAACTGACCACAGTTCAAACATTTGCCCTGTTTTTTCCAACATCTTTCTTCTGAATGCCCTTCTTTCTGACAATAATTACAAACTCCTCTGCTCTGACTCCCTGAAGTATTACTTTGATTTCTATTACCTGACTGTCTTTGAAAAGACCCTTTGAATTATGAAGATCCACCTTGATTTCCTCTATTATCACCACGTTGTTGTTGTTGCCTAACTTGCTTCCCTGCGCCTAACAACTCCATTTTCTTCTTATGTTCCTCAATATCATGCTCCACCTGGTAGGCTCGATCAACTGCATCTTGAAAATCTTGCAACTTATGGGATACTAGCTGAGTTCTAATCACAGTTTTCAAACCTTTCACAAACCTCGTAGCCTTTCTCTCCTCAGTTGCCACTGAGTACAATACCTGGACAACTCTGAAAACTTAGCTGAATACTGAGCAACTGACATAGAACCTTGCTCCAAGCTTAGAAACTCCATTTCCTTCCTGTCTTGATCCACCCGGGGAATGAAGTGTTCTTTAAACTTTCCCAAAAAATTCTCCCAAGTGTAAGGTACATGAGTCTCATCCCATTTTGTTTTCAAAGCTTTCCACCAATGCTCGGCAGCTCCATTCAGCTTATAAATAGAAAACCTGACTTGATCTTCCTCAGAACATCTCAAAGCATCAAAGATCTTTTCCATTGATTCAATCCACCTTTCAGTCTTAGATACATCAGGCTCTCCATCATACTCCATAGGCTTCATTTTTAGAAACTGTTCTAGGCCATATCTTGGTGGTACCTGTTCCCTCTCTTGCCTCTGATCATTTAAAGTTTTCATTGCTGCTTCGAACATTCCTTGAAACATAATTCGAGCCGCTTCTATGGCATCCCCTTGCCCCGAAGAGCCAGCCTGATCTCCTTGATTATTAACCATTTTTAATGAATACCTGCATAGAACACTCAACGTTACTCACTCTATACTCTACTACCCTCCTAGGTCATTTAGTCACTCTAGACCATCTATAACCTAGCTCTGATACCAGCTGTCGCACCCCAGACCCGTGGTCCTACTTGGCCCCACGCTCGGGTCACGAGTGGAAGACGTTATAAAACACTTTTGAAAATGTTCCGAAATGTACTTTTATAAAGTTTAACAAAATCACACCTGAAGTTCAAAGACTTCATCTAACTTTAAACAAACTTTACAACCACTTTCACAACGAAAGTACTTAGCCCGAAGGCTTACAACTTTTAAACAAATGTACATACACCAACCTTAACCAAAATAGGTGTGACAATAGAAAGTACGGGTACTCTACCCAAAATGTTTTACATTTACATAATGTAACCTTAACAAAATAAGTCCCATCTCTTACCACTCCAACGTCCTCCCGTGCCAAGTGTCCTATCCCCTAGACCCGCCTTTATCTAAAACAGTAAACAAATAAAGGGTGAGAATAAATCTCAGTAAGCTACTAAAATGCAACTACGTTACATGCTGATATGATAATCATAAAGAAACAATATCAACAAATAATCATATAGCATATAGCACATAACATGAGAGGCTCCCTATCGCCAACCGTCCCATACCGGTTGGAAATAACGACCAACTCATCATACAACACATAGTGTAGGAGTAAACACTCCTACGAGAATACCAAGCCAAGGTTTACCCAATAACATAACTGTCTGAGAATACCATCTGAGAAAACCAACTGAGAAAACCATCTGAGCAGCATAAATAGCTGAAGCCGGGATACCAAAAACCAAACCATAACCAATAGAACCAAAGTAACCAGAGAGGGAAATATGACACAAAGTCATAACCCAAATACTCACCAAAGGGAGCAATTCATCCCATCCAAGGCCAATCTGGACTGGGGAAACAGAGAAGGCACAGTGGACAAACTTATAGTGAACTTGGCTTGTGTGCCACTATAATTCTCCCACCGCCTGACACAGAAGGTACGAATGGAAAACCTTATAGTGAACTTACTTGTACCACTATAATTCTCCCATTGCCTGACTCCACAACAAGACCAGCTAGACTTTTCACAAGAAGCACAGTAATGAATACTTGCTAAACAACAACAACCGGGGCAATGATTCTAACATAATGAACCAAGCCAAACACATCAAAGATGCACATAAAGAATCACTCACAAAGAGTTTACAACAACATGATTCAAGGTCACAATACATTCTTGCACACAATGAACACCCCTCTTATTAACCATGACAATATCCTAGGACACTTATATATTGGTCCTAGACAATACCCCAAGGATTAAACCAAGGTTAACCTTCTATACCTTACCTCAACCAAACTATAAGACTCAGGGGAAAATGTGCGGCCGCCCAAAACAGGGTGTGCGGTCGCACACATCCTGATTTCTCAAGAACAAAATCTTCTAGATAAGTGTGCAGCCGCACGCCCCTTCTGGGCGGCCGCCCAACACACTCGACAGGCAAAACCCAAAATGATTCATACTCCTTTCGTTTCACCGTCCCAAAAGTACAACCTTAACTTTTATAACTTTACTAAGACTACAAAATTAATCTCAAAACAACTTTAATACTACCTTGAACTCAACCAAACCAACATACTAAATACTTCTTTTGTCCCAAAATTACAAGTATAACAAATATTACCCAAATCACAAAATAACAAGCACAAGTATCAAGTATAACATATATGACCATTTTAACATTTAAAGGGGAATTAGTAACTTAACTATTTCCGAAAAAAGTATCGCTGAAATAAGTTTTGTTCGGATAGAAATGACCTATTCAATGCCCTGATCATTTTTATATAATTAGTTTTTAAAACGGGTAAGTAAATAAAAAGAATTAAATCAAAATGGGTTGAACTTACCTTTTTCTCTTTAACCCTAACTGAAACGAGGAATGTTCTGGGAGAACTAACTATGCGCAGAGGGAGAGAAAGATACTTGCTTATAAAGGGCTTTTATCCACTTTTCTCATTTTAGTCACTAAACTTCCATTTGTACACTTAAGCCCCTTAACTTATATTTTCAACAAGGACCCTAAAGTTTCAACTTAATCATTTAACTCTTTTAATCATTATTTTTACTAACTAAGTAAATAACACAAATAATAAAATAAGATGTGCAAATCATAAAATATGATGCAACACATAAAATGCACACATAAGTCAAATAAAAATCCCCAAAAATATAAAATAAAGAGGGACGGGTTTTGGGGTCGCTACAAAAAGTCACTAGATAGTGGTCAAGAATGTCCTTATGTACTTGAGAAGAACTAAGTATGCATTCTTGATGGTTGTTGACATGGGAGATGATCTAGTAAGTGGTTATATAGATGCATGCTTCAACATCGACAAGGGTAATTTAAATCGCAGTATAAACATATGTTTAATGTAAGTGCTGTTAGTTGGAATAGTTCCAAGCAAATACATTGTAAATTATTCTACGAATAAAATTGAGTATTTAGTTACAAGAGTTGTAACTAAGGGAGTTGATTTGAATATAGATGTTATTAGTAAAACTAGAAATAGTTTCTAGTACTACTAATCCTATGGACCTTTATTGTGAAATAATAGTTTTTCCACAAGCTAAGGTGCCAAAGGCTCATCCATGATCCAAACACACACTCAGACGTTTCCATCTCTACGAGAAATCGTTGATATGGGAGATGTCAAAATATGCAATATACCTTATGATGATAGCAAGGAAAATCTTCCTACATAAGATTCTCCACATGCTGTTATGATGGTCATAAGCTAAGATCAATGGTATTGAATACGCATTGATTGGGCCTAGTGCAAGTGGGAGATTGTTGGAGATTATTCCCTAGGCCCTTGAGAAAGGCTTTACGTTACAACATGTTCTCATTTGTTATGGAGATAACAACCTTGGGTTATTATATGTTTTACATGTTTATTATAATAATCCCCGTCCCTAGTACTTATGAAGAACTAGTATAAGTTTAATTGATGATCATATGATGATCATGTGTATGTGATACAAATTAAGCTTATGGGTAGTTGTTGGAGAATAAGTACTGGACTTAACCCACCTATGAGATTTATGTCATGGTCAAATATCATAATTAGATCTCATAATAGTCATATCATTTGATATCCTTAGACCGAGTACTCAAACGCTACCCCTAACCGAGTGGTTATAAAGGTTACGATTGGCATAATCGGATTCTTGTAGGGAAGAATGATAAGTCAAGATGGAATTAATCCCTCCTCAAGAGAGATATCTGCTTAGGCCACTCGTAGAGTGAGATTGATGAAATGCGTGGCCGCGCTCAAATGAATTGATGTGATCAATGTCGTTTGCTCATAATCAATCTACTCAAGATTGAGAAAGCATTGAACAATATAAGTTGACGTGGACCATGACTTATGTTCAATATGATATCGTGTGACAAAAGGATATTAATATGTTCTATGAGGATAACGAACTTCGGTTAAGTTATATTAATTGGGTAGTCATGATGGCTTGCTAGAGTCCGCTCATGACTTATGGGTTTGACCTTGGTTAGACTCATTTCCAACTTAATATAATCCTATGGGGTCACACACAAAAGAACGAATCAAAGAAAAGGCTAAAATTGGAATTGCGTAAAAGAGCGTAAAATCGGAATTAAGGAAAATCGGAGAAGGCTGGAAAAGGGCAGGTCCGGCTGGACCCAAGACATGACCCGGTCGGACCATACCTTGGTCCGGGTGGACCAGTGTGGTGCCCCGGGCGGACCACTCTTCCAGAAAGCCTGTTTTTCTGATTCGAATTTTGACGGGATTTGGACTAAATTTCCTAAATGGTTTAAGACTTTTGAGTTTAAATACACCTCTCTTTACAAGGTATTAACCTAATCAGAATATATCATTATTGGTAGCCTCCATGTGTTTAAGAAACATATTCTTGAGTTTAGATTATGAATCAAAAGCTCAAGAACACCAATAATTTCATATAGCCTTTGAAGATTAGAAAAGCGTGTTTTCTAATGGGTCTAGCAATCCAGATCTAGAATCGTTCTAGATATTCGTTCGCGTGTGGATACACATAGAGGATGTTTGTTTTAACATCTCAAGTTCGTGTTCCTGTGATTCTGATCTGAAGAACTTGAAGAACGAGGAGATCAAATCTTAAAGCTTGAAGACTTGAAGATTTGGAGATCCGAAAATTTAAACGCGCAACCATGGTTAGTATTCTAAATTCATCTTGCTATTAATTTAATCATCATGAATGGATCTTGGGGCTTAGGGTTTTGTTGATTGTTATCGCTTTCTTCTGCTGCGCATGTTGCCTCAAAACCCAACAACTATTACATTAAGAGATATGGGAAATTAAAGGGAATTAAAATGTAGGGAGATAACCTTTAACCAACTTCAATGTAATGAAGTGATCATTTGGTTATGTCCCATTTGATGGGGATTGCATACATTCAAGAAAACATGTAAATAAAAGAGAAGAAAGTTGTACCTTACTTCAAGAAGAAAAAAGAGAATTTCAAACTTTGACTTGAAAATGGTGTGTTTGTAGAGAAATGGTGTGCAAGAACTTGTGTAGAGTTTTTATAGAGAGAAGTTGAGGTCTTTTTGGTAGAGTTTTTGTACTCAATTTTTGGTGTCTCTTGAAATGAACCAAGAAGGTCCTTTATATAGGTGAAGAGGGGAGGAAAAGATGGTCATTGGACCAATAAAAATAAAGGAAAATAAAATAATAAAGAGAAAATAAAATAATAATAAAGATAAAATATTTTGTTTTAAGGAAAAGGCTAGAATAAAGAATTTGGGAGTTACAAAACTAGGGGGGATGAACATGAAGGTAAAAAAAGGTTTCTTTGACTCAGAAAATGGAGGGAAATTGGTGCAAATCCGTAACGGCCAGAGTGAGAAGCGCGCGGGTCCCGCTTATGGAGCCAAACACACGCGCATCCCATAGATTATGCCGGAGGCGCCCGAGGGTAAAAATGATAGAATGACAGAAATGACTCTAAAGTTTAACTATGTTATTCAGTTTAGTCCAAAACTAACAGAATTAGTTAAGAACATAACAAAAGTAACAGAAATTAACAAAAACAAGTTAAATAAAAATACTATGTATGCAATCGGGGTGAGTGGTCCAAGGCGGGGTGTCTACAACACTGACAATAAAGATCGTCATGTAATTGATTTCTGTCTTTTTGATAGCAATGGTTTTTATGATAAGTAAGATTCATTTTTTCTTATTTATTTTTGTTAGTATCTGTTATTCAATTTATTGCTGCTACTGATTTTTAGTTTATTGTGGATTATAGGGGAACAAGAATGTTTCGTTTTGTTTTTGGTGAGTTTACGCATGTTTGTAAGTACCCCAATCTGAAATTGACCAATTTAGAGGAATTCTTAGCACCATTCAGGAATAAACTGATAGGCTGGGACCTCACTTAGACAAACCTAAAATTCCAGGACTGTTCTAGAATTAAAACTTGGAAAAATCCAGAAGCTCGCCAGGCTGAGCCGTACGGATGGTTTGGACGCGGGAGATCCCGAGCCGTACGACTACTATGGGCACCATCAGTCCTTATAAATTGAGACCCTTGCTGATCATTTCAGGGAGGGGGGGGAGAAACATAGTTTTATAGGTGAAACTCTACAGAAATACAGTCTGAGAGAAAGACCACCAAATACTTGAGTGAAAAGAGAGGAAGATAGGCCACAACCACCATAGGTGAAGCCTCCTTCTCCCCATCTTCTCTCCATCTCAAACTCTTTTGTTCTTGTTCATGTTATTTATTTACTTGCATTTCAAGCCTTGCCCTTGTCAAGCACCTTTATATTGCAAGTCTTGTCCTTTTAAGCACCTTATATTCTTGTTATATACCTTGGAACCAAACCATGAAATGGTTCAAGGTGCCCTCACATCCAAGTATGTGAAAAGGGGTTAAAACATAAAGAAGATCATGATTTGTTAATTTTTTGTCTTTTAAATAGCTTGATGATCCATTTTTATGGTGAAAGCATGTGTCTTTATGTTGTATCTGGCCATGATGATTATTTGGAGTGATAAAGCCTCCATCTTTATCTCCCAAACCTTGATCTAGCCACTCATTCATCACATTTGGGTCATAAAGGTTCAATCTTTATGCTTCCAAATGTTGATTTTGTTGTCCCTAAAGGTTTAATCTTGTATATAAAGACCCTATTTTGATGGTAAAGTTTGAATCTTTACTCATCAAAATGGCCATCTTGGCTCAAAGGCCACATTCATCACCTTTTCTAATTCTTCTCCAATGATTGCCTTAATCACACCCAAATCCATGTATTTGGGGTCCATTAAGTGATTAATGAGCATAGGAATGATGTCAATCAAAGCTTGTTTGTGAAAATGCAAACTAAAAATAAATAGTTCAGTCCAGTTTCAGCAGAATGCTCTGTTTCTGCCTGAAACTGGACATTTTCTGGACAAACTGTAAAATCCCCGGGAAGACCTTGTATAGACGTACAGTTGAGTTGGGTCAGAGGGATGATTTTTGTTTTCTGTCTTATTCTGTCAAGATCTGTGCAAATGAACCCCTTTTTGTTCTGTTAAAACCAATAACCAGTTAACTTCGCATTTTTTTTGTTAAATACACACACACACACATGCACTTTTCGTTAACAAACACAAGGGAGACTCGGCTTTGTCCGAACTCATAAATCTCTAACCATTTTCATTTGTTGGGTTAAAAGTTAGCAAATGTGGCGACTCCATTAAGTTTGTTAAGTTACACGTGTTTTGCATTTCTTCCTCGAACGAACGTCGTCTCGCCCTCGAGGGGGGGATCCTTACAGTGGCGACTCTGCTGGGGAATAAAGTGTTTTCAAACTTCTTTTTAGAAGCTTTAGGGACACTTTTGTGTGGGTCAAACTCCCGTCCCCGTTTGTTGACTTTGTGCATATTTTTGTGTGTATTTTATGTTTCTGTTTTGATTTCTGGGAGTGAAACTGTCCCGGAAATGCAACAAACTGGGGCTTGATGATCAGAAGCTGAAAATTCGCAAAAAATAATGGAACTACATCCCTAGCCGTATGGCTGGTTTCGCTGGGTCCACATAATGTTTCAAGTTAATAGTTTTGTGCAGGGCAGAGACATTCTGATGGTCCCCTTTTGCTTCTTCATGTCCAGGTTCAAATTTACAGCCTTGTGTGTGCACATTTGCCTTCTCTTTCTTACCCAAAAAGGGATTTTCAAAGCTTGGTAATGCACAAATCTTTTGGACATAAAATTAGGTTTTCAAAGCCTCATTGTGCCTTCCCCCTTTAGAAAAATTTTGGTTTCTCAAATTCTTTTGTTGTGCACAACCTTTTTGTACAAATGATTTTCAAAATGTTGTTGTTCTTGTTGTAAAATTTTGGTCTAAAAAACCTTTGGGTGTGCACAACCTTTTCCATGTACAAAGTTTTGATTCTTGCTTATTCATATATTTGCTTGATTACTTGTACAAATTACTTGTTTAAATTGGTTGTCCATGTCTTGTATATGCTCCTGACATCAAAACGGACCGAAAATTTCTATTTTGACTCAAAAGGGAACATAGAAGGCTTCACACAACGCGCACTTGACCTTGTGCACATTCCAAAAGCCCTTTAAACCCGTGATCGATGCCACGATGCAGCTTGATTGGTGCTCTTGTGCCCTTCTCGCGCGCACGGGTCCATTCCACCTCCCCTTCCGAGCTGAGTCAACCACACATGTCCGTGACACACAAGTACCATGACCTTGGTTGGTTTTTGGTCTAGCTCATGTCATCACGTCCCTAATACGTGTCCAAACGCTAATTATGGCCAAGTTAACGCCCGAGTCACGACTCCTTGCGAAAGCAAGTGTGACCAAGGTCATCTTTGACCCGGCCTTTGACTTATGCGTTAATGGTAACCATAATTAACCAAAGTCGTGTATTAAGGATAGGTTGACACCGCGTCACTAAGGCTCTAATGCTTGACCCATCCTAATCATCCTTAAGCCCGAGGTTAAGGTCTGAGATCCCTCATTAAAATGAGGCCATGCCTGAATTTCGTTGAAGCGTTAAGTCAATCTTAACCTTAACCGGGGCTTAACTATGATGAGAATGGCCCATGCATTGGAATTTTGTGACGCACTAGACCTTAGGTTTGGTTCTTTTGGTCGGTGGAAGCTGCGTGCCCTATAGGACCCTTGCCTGGGATAGTCCGTCCTTGGGAGTGTGCAATACAGGTGAAAAATGAGGGGTCTATAGGCGTAGTGATGGCCTCTACTGATCCAGGGTTTAGATCAGTTGCGAAAAAAAAAGAGAAGTCTTTTCCAACCAATTAGGAATAAAATGCGTTTTAAGTAAACAAAAAACAAAAATCATCTGATAAATAAAGACAATAAGTTTTCATGTTGCATGAGCCTAAGCCTCTTCCCAAACACTAGCCCAAGTTGATGCACAAATCTAAAATGAACCTCCCTCTCCTCCGCAGCTCGTAAGAAGTGGGTCGGAGTTCCGGGTTGTCGTCTGGTTAGCGCCGAGTCTGACAGTTCATCAGCAGCTTCAATCAGACTTCTCCAAATGACTAGTCCAGCAGGAAGTAGTAGTGGGGGTGACAACACAGTTGATCCTAATGGGCTCACCAGGGAAGAGTTGGTACAAGCTCTAGAGGTCGCCAGGGCCAGGGAAGAAAGCGTCAAAAAACATCAGGAAGATATGCAGAATAGGGTTGTGGAAGCCATGAGATAGAGAGGGATAGCCGTCGTATTTGAGAATGATGGAGGTTTTGTGGAAATCACGGATGAAGAGGAGGTTGAAAATGTGCAAACCCGGGGTTATAACCAGGTCCCTCCTCCCCAAACTTACCCTAATGTGGCGACCTTGCGTCCCGCGTTCCAAACCACCATTCACCAAAGTGTGCCCACCACCCAGGTTCCTTTTCTCCCGCTAGAAGGATTTCCTATGTGCCCACCCGGATTCAACCCGTATGGTCAGATCCCAACAAGTCGAGCACCCTTAGCCCCAACCACCACCGGGTTGCCACCTCTGGCCTTGCCAACCTCCTCCCAAGGGGTGCAATACCCATTTCACTACCCGGTAGCACAGACCCTTGAAGGCACCCCATCATACATCCCAGCAAATAACCCAGGACATGGGTATGTCTACACTCATGCTCCACCTTAGAGCCTGCCCCCGGTAATACCATCCACCAGTGTGCCTCCGACCGTAATGCCAGTAACAACCCAAACCATGGGATCCATCAACTCTAGCCCGCATATGGACCCTCAAATTGGGTGGTTGGTGGAGAAGTTGAAATAAATGGAAGAAAGGTTTGAAGGGATAAACGGGAAGAAGTCCACTGTGGGAATCACCGATCCCGATAAAATTGTTCCCCTCCCTCACAGATTTAAAATGCCAGAGATTGATAAGTTTGATGGAACTGCTTGCCCCCAGACTCATCTCAATGCCTACACCTTAGCAATGAGGGCAAAGGGTTGTACCATGCAACAAATGGCCGATCACTTTCAACTTTCTCTGAGAGGAAATGCACTCAAATGGTTCTTTAACCTAAAGGATGAATCTCAGGTCACATGGGACCGTATCAAAGAAGCATTCCTCACCAAATACCGGTCCAGCTTGGAATGGGAAACCAATCGCACTGACTTGCAAGGCACCTTACAAAAGAACGATGAACCAATTGGTGAATTTTATAAGAGATGGAATTCCAAGCTTGGAGAAATTTCCAATCCGCCCACTGAGGACGAACAACTAGATATTTTTCAGTCATGCCTGAAACCTCAATTGCAAGCTTTGATCAGTCACCACTTTTACCTCAATCTCTGGGCTATGGTAACCGCAGGGTCCAAGTTTGAGGAAACTCTCAGCGAGCTGTCCTCCGCCCAAGGTAGTGGTAATTACTACAGATATCGCCCTCCAACGACCGGCAAAGGGAAAGAAACCCCAGGGGCAGTTAACAACATCCAAGGGGAAAACCCGGGACAAGCTCTACAAAGGGCCGAAAACCCGGAGAGACGTCCGTATGTGAGGTTTGAAGACTTCAGGATGCCTATGAGCAAATTATTTGAGGGGCTAGTCAAGCAAGGCCTTGTAAAGCCTCTAGTTAACTACCAACCTAGGAATCCCGAGAAACACCTCGATAAAAGTAGGAGATGTGCCTTTCACAATTATCACGGACACAACACCGATGAATGTTCCATAGTGAAGCGCATCATCCTTGACCTAATTGACAAGGGGAAGCTTGAACACCCTCGTGGCCCGAATGTAGTCAACAACCCCTTCCCCGACAACAGTGCCATCAACATGATTGAGTTCGGGCAAAATAGAGTGAACATGATTGAGCTTGGGGAACCAGCACCGGTAACCTTCTGGGAATTTAATACCCCACTGATAGAAATCGGGGAGAGATGGAAAGACATCCTGTGGGCGTGTGTACAAAAGGGAGAGATGGAATGCCCCCCAGATTGTATGATGGCCAACGTACTAAGTGCAAGGGTCCCGCACCAGAATGCCGATGACTTGGTCCTGATTAAACTCACTGAATACAGTCTAACCTACGAACAATGCATGGAGGAAATGAGAAGGGCCATTAACAATGAGTTGGAAGGCCATAGCCACGATCCAAATGGGTGTTTTCCTCGTCACAACGATCACTTCCATGTCATAGAACCATATAGCTCGTCAACCAGCAAAAGATTGGTTGAAAAGGTATGTCCCTGCAACGAGGAAAATGTGTCTGAAGTGGCAAGAAGCCCGGAAATCCCCAATTAGGAGGAGCACCTCACCCAGATGAGAGGGGCAATCCGCTCCATGTCTCGTGAAGAACTCTGGCTCCTTTGTGAAAGTGATGATGATGAGGTATCTTCCCATGTGCCTCCCTGTATCCCATCCCAAAGTGAAGAGGAAGGCTTTCCGGCTTTAGATGACTTCTTATCCTTGCCACCACTCTCGCCACTACCTCAGTTTGGCGATGATGGGTCGATTTTTCCGGACCACTTCTGTTGTATGTTGACTTTGGAAAAACTCTGAGAAACAATAGGAGTTTGGGAAAAGCAAGACACCCGCCCTGTTTCCCTCAAAGAAATCCGTGAGTCAGCATATGCCTCAAAGGGAACGATCACAGTGAATGAGTTAAGAAAGGAAGCATGGCCTTACTCCACCAAGGATTTGCCGACACCCGTGGAAGAATTGGGGAATGTTCACGACTCAGCGGAAGTAAGTGTGTTGACCCGCTCCGGGCAAGTACACACGGAGAACCCCAAGAAACCTCCACTACAGGAACACCTCTTACCACCCTCTTTTGCCAAAGAGGCAGGAGACATGGATCTCGAAAAGGAAGACCCCTTCCTTACTCAAATGAAAAGGACCCAAGCCAACATATCCCTTTGGTCCCTCCTCACGTCGTCTTACCCGCATAAGCTCAAGTTGGAGGAATGCCTAGCTCAAACCATGGTACCCACCACGGCTACTCCCGAGGAAGCCGTACAAATGATTGGAAGTGTTCAGTATGGAAACATCATCACCTTCACAGATTTGGATCTTCCCAAATTCGGAGCCAACCACAAAAAGGCTCTTTACATCACGGTACAGTTGGATGACCGTCGCCTTCCCCGGGTCTTGGTCGACAATGGCTCCGCCATGAATGTCCTCCTTACCAAGATGATGGGCTTACTTGGTCTTAAAGTTGAAAACTTTAAACCCTCCGCAATCACGGTCAAAGCCTATGACTCAACGGCACGATCAGTCTTAGGGGTGGCTACCTTGGATCTCTGGTTTGGGAAACAAGTGGTGCCGACGGAATTCCAAGTACTTGACATCCCCATCTCATTCACTGCCCTGTTGGGACGCCCGTGGCTTCACAAGGTCAATGGAGTGGCTTCTACCTTCCACCAATGCGTAAAATACGTGCAAGGGAACAACCTAACGGTCATCTATGGGGATAGTGTCACCACAGAAGGATCTAACACCAACGGAATCCCCGTGCTAGAAATTAAACACGAGGATAGTGGTATGGTCTTGACCGGCTTCACAGAAATACCGTATGAGACCCATGTTTGTTGCGTAGACCTCACGCTCACAAAGGATAAAATTCCCCTGGCAATGAAGATGATGCGCCTGATGCACTACCTCCCGGGGCTTGGTCTTGGAAAGAGGCTCCAAGGGGCTCACAAGATCGTCGAGATTATGGAGCAAAAGATGCTCCACGGCTTGGGGTATAAGCCAACTCCCGAAGACCTCAAAATGGATAAAGAAATGGCCTGAAAGAAGAGCCGAGCCAAAGCTCAAGGAGTCCCATACAAAACTCCTAACCTCCGCCCATATACCTTTGATATGAGCCGTTACTTTGTGAAAGGAGGAGACCAGACCGAAGCCCCGAGGAAAACGGAGCCAATGGTGACCAATTGGGACAAGCTTCAAGAGGACCTTATGAGATTTCGAGGGATAACCGCCAATCCCGTGAGGAGGGCATTCCTGGAAATGCCCATTCCCACCAAGGTCGCGGTGACAGATGAGTACTCTTTCAAAGGGGTGCCCGAGATGGTGAAACAATTTGAGGTTTGGTCCATGGAAGGAAACGGCAAGGAAGAAGAACCCACTTGGGGTCGGTATGACAGGTGCAAGTTTGAGGAGGGGGCTCCCAAGAAAGCCAAAGAGGAAGTCACGGACGACGAATGGAATGGCGTGGTAATGCAAGAGTTATTTGGGGAAGGAATGATTGCTTCAATAGGGGATGGATCCCCTGAGATTCTCGACCCCCGCACCTTGGTGGGGAAAGATGACATGCCTCTGAAGAATTGGGTGACTTTCTCCGGACCATTGGCTAGCAAAGAGGAAATGACCACCAAACTCGGATTGGTTCCCCGCCCCCTAGAGTCAAATGTCATAGGGTCTGATGTAGTCGAGTCTCCTCAATCCCTTGTCTTCGAGTTTGAGTCTGTCTCCTCCGAGGGTATCACGCCCGAGGATTATGATCTTGTGGCAAACATTGTATTCCCTTTTGAATTGAATGAAATGATAGACCTTTCCGAGTATCCCCTCATTGCCAACTTATTAGATGATAAATTAACTAATAATCTGAAAACGGTTAATGATGAATCATCTAATAATGCAGACACACTAAACGAAAAATATATTAAAGAACTCTCAAAACAGGTTATTGACCGAGAGGAAAACCATGCCCAAGCTGCCGAAGTGGTTTTGACTACGATGAATTTGGGGACTGGGGATGAACCAAAAGAAACTCAGATGGGTAACTACTTCAAAGGGGCTGAGAGAAGAGACTTGGTTGAGTTGCTCAGGGAATATGTGGATGTCTTCGCTTGGTCCTACAAGGACATGCCAGGGTTGGATGCTTCGATTGTAGAACACAAGATTCCAGTGGACCCCGAAGTGAAACCGATTAAGCAAAAGCTTCGACGAATCAAACTGGAATGGTCTTTGCAAGTCAAAGAGAAAATTGAGAAATTGCTCCGAGTTGGCTTCATAAGGGTGATAGAATATCCCTCGTGGCTTTCCAACATAGTGACGGTGACAAAGGCCAATGGAAAGGTCAGATGTTGTGTTGACTTCAGAAACCTCAACAAAGTAAGTCCCAAGGACGATTTCCCTCTCCCGAACATCGATATGCTTGTGGACATGACCTCTAGTTTCAAGGTCAAATCCTTCGTGGACGGCTTTGCCGGATACAATCAAATCAACATGGCTGAAGAGGACCAAGAAAACACCGCTTTCACCACCCCATGGGGACCTTTTGCTATACTGTAATGCCTTTTGTGCTAAGGAATGCTAGGCCTACTTACCAAAGATCCGCAACCGCACTTTTCTATGACATGATCCACAAAGAAATAGAGGTGTATGTAGATGACATGATCGTCCATTCCAAAGGAACATGTGGGCAACTCCTAGTTGACTTAAGGAAGTTCTTTGATAGGTTGAGAAAGCATTCTGTAGATACCCCGGGAAACCACAACTTGGCTAGAGCGGTGAATTATCCTAGGATGTCTAACTTGTTTTAGATTGTTTAGAGTCGCCACCTATGTTTTTAAAGGAACATAAGAAAAACCTAGAAATAGCCTAATTTATGTACAAAACCAGAGATTCGGGAGAGAAGAGTTCGGGGGTTAGGTGACGGAGTGGGAAGTACTTAAACACCCACTCCGCCCCGCTTACGCGGGTCTTGCTACTACTGGTGTTCTAATATTTACATGTCCTTCAATTAATTAAATAGAAATGTGCTAACAATTGTGATGAGAAGAAAAGGGGAAATAAAGGGGAAATAAAATAGAATTGTTTTATTTATTTAATGATAAAGATTACATGTAACAAGTAATGTTAAAGAATTACATTAAGAGATGAAGAGAAATTAACATGGTGAATTAAAGTTAAGATTAAAATGTAGGGAGATAACCTTAACTAACTTCAATATGTGAAGTAGTCATGTTGGTCATGTCCCATTAATGGGGATTGCATACATCAAGAAGAAGAAAACAAAGGAAGAAAATGGAGTTGTACCTTGAGAAAGAGGACTTGGAACCTTGACTTGAAAGTGTTGTTGTTGTAATGAAATTGTTGTAGAACAATTTGTTGTATAAAAGCTCTTGTTGGAGAATTTGTGTAGAGAATTGTGTATAGTGTAGGTGTAGTGAAAATGTGAGATTAAGGTCCAAAGAGTGTAAAAAGAGTCCAAAAAGAGTCCCTTTCTAAGGTAGAAGATGATGGTTTTTATAGGTAAAAAAGAGAGGAAAATGATGGAGGGAAATTGGTCATCCATGTGAAATGGAATGGGCCAATCACAAATAAGATAAATGAATAAAGGAAAATAAAAGAAATAAAAGAAATAAAATAATAAATGAAAGAAATATTAGTTTTTGGGAAAAGGCTTAGAATTTGGGATTGGGAGTTAATGAGAAAAGGGGGGATGAATGTGGATGAGAAAAGAGGTCTTTTGTGATCAAGAAAGAGATATTGCAAATAAGAAAAGGGAGGGAAATAAGGTGCAACCGTTACTGCCAAAATGGGAAGCGCGCGAGTCCGGCTTTTGGGGCGGGACGCGCGCGCGGCTCACTGACAGTTTCGGAAGCGCCCGCGGGTGAAAATGACAGAATGACAGAAATGACTCTAAAGTTAATTCTGTTATGCAGTTTAGTCCAAAACTAACGGAATCAGTTAGGAACTTAACCGAAGTAACAAAAATTAATGAAAATAAGTTAAATAAAAATACTTTGTATGCAATCGGGGTGAGAGGTCCAAGGCAGGGTGTCTACAGAGCCCCTCGGCGACGTGGATTGCAAAGCAAAACGCGTCGACGAAAGTAAAAACACCCGCCGAGGACATCGACAAAGAAAAAGAAAGAAAAGAAAGCAAAGACTCGATGAAAGCAGTAATTTGAAATTGCTAGAGATAGGGGTGCGCTCCCTGTGTGAGCGTCTTTTGCTGATAGAGGGGGTGGCATGATCCGTTGGTAAACCTGCCGGCTGAATCTGTTGAGTGAGGCCGTTAGTGAACCTTTGAATGAGGCCGTTAGTGAACCTTCGAGGAGGCCGTTAGTGAACCTTTGAATGAGGCCGTTAGTGAACCTTTGAGGAGGCCGTTAGTGAACCTTGAGGCCGTTAGTGAACCTTTAAGGAGGCCGTTAGTGAACCTTCAAGGCTGTTGGTAAACCTTTGAATGAGGCCGTTAGTGAACCTTTGAAGAGGCCGTTAGTGAACCTTGAGGCCGTTAGTGAACCTTTGAATGAGGCCGTTAGTGAACCTTTGAGGAGGCCGTTAGTGAACCTTTGAAGAGGCCGTTAGTGAACCTTTGAGGAGGCCGTTAGTGAACCTTCGTTGACGAATCCGTTAGTGAAATCCGTTGATGAGGCCGTTAGTGAACCTTCGAGGCCGTTAGTGAACCGTTGTTGTCGAATCCGTTAGTGAAATCCGTTGATGAAGCCGTTAGTGAACCTTCGAGGCCGTTAGTGAACCTTTGTTGTTGAATCCGTTAGTGAAATCCGTTGATGAGGCCGTTAGTGAACCTTCGAGGCCGTTAGTGAACCTTTGTTAACGAATCCGTTAGTGAAATCCGTTGATGAGGCCGTTAGTGAACCTTTGAGGAGGCCGTTAGTGAACCTTTGAATGAGGCCGTTACTGAACCTTTGAAGAGGCCGTTAGTGAACCTTTTAAGAGGCCGTTAGTGAACCTTTGAGGAGGCCGTTAGTGAACCTTTTGACGAATCCGTTAGTGAAATCCGTTGATGAGGCCGTTAGTGAACCTTTGTTGACGAATCCGTTAGTGAAATCCATTGATGAGGCCGTTAGTGAACCTTTGAGGAGGCCGTTAGTAAACCTTTGAATGAGGCCGTTAGTAAACCTTTGAAGAGGCCGTTAGTGAACCTTTGAAGAGGCCGTTAGTGAACCTTTAAAGAGGCCGTTAGTGAACCTTTGAGGAGGCCGTTAGTGAACCTTTTGACGAATCCGTTAGTGAAATCCGTTGATGAGGCCGTTAGTGAACCTTTGTTGACGAATCCGTTAGTGAAATCCGTTGATGAGGCCGTTAGTGAACCTTTATTGACGAATCCGTTAGTGAAATCCGTTGATGAGGCCGTTAGTGAACCTTCGAGGCTGTTAATGAACCTTTGTTGACGAATCCGTTAGTGAAATCCGTTGATGAGGCCGTTAGTGAACCTTTGAATGAGTCCGTGGGGATGCGGGCATGGTTGACTGTGGACCATTTTCTGCTGGGGATGAAGTGCCTTGAGTAGCGGATGCTGTTGACTTCGTGGTGATACCTGTTATGTGTGTGCTTGGCAGGTATATGTGTTTGTGCAAGAAGATGCATGAAGAGAGAAATTGTGCTCGTGGTGCAATGTGATTTGAGAGCAGTTTTGCATGAGAGAGAGCTTTTGTTGGAATGGAGAAAGTGATTTTGTGTGCGGTGTGATTTGAGTAAAGCCTCGGATGCATTCATACCTTCACTTGCCATTGCCGCTTGATTGGAGATGGATTGCCGAAGGATGTTGATACTTTTGATGAAGATGATGAACTGCCGTTGCCTTCGATGGAATGTTGTTGAGATGACATTCTGAATGATGGGTTGGTCGTGCCAAAGGGCTGCCTACGTATACCTTTAAGAGAATCAGACCAGCGTAGTTCAAGGATTATGGAGAATGCTGGAGGAGAAGCTAGGAGAAAAGCAAAGTAAAGCACATACTTTTGCACATAGAAGGAGAAAAAGAAAAAGAAAAATCTTTTTTTTTTTTAGATTAGAAAGGAAAGAATATGCACACATGTGAGGAAAAGATTTTTTTTTTTTTTTTTTTTTTTTTTTTTTTTTTTTTAGTTTGTGGGTGAACCATTTTAACCATTGTGTGCTTGTGAAGCCAACCCAAGATCAAGTCATGTTCAGTCGAAGTCCGGATTGCCTCGCTTGAATTCTGTTGTCGCCGGTGTGCCCAACGAAGATTGATGTCTAGCCCCAAGAGATTTATCGATTATGGGGCTTCAAAAGGCTTTTGATGCCGAGATGAGGGGTTGCTGATTGTAAAGCCCCTAGAATGCCTTTGATGCCAAATTTTATAGCTCCAAGATAAATCAGCTCTTTGCCCATTCGAGTAAATCGCCCTTTGTTGTTGTAGTGAGCAAGCTCTAAGGTTCGAGAGATTGCTAAGCCCCAAATGTCATGGACTTGTTGCTTGCGGGCTTGGAGATGGTGAAATGTGAAGACCTTTCATTATAAAGCCCCAAATTATCTCGTGATTGGCTCGGCATTGAGAGCGGATGTACCGTTTGGTAGAATTCTTGATAGAGAGCTCCTTCTTGCTCTTACTGGGGAGATGAATGGCCTCATTGTGGTCGATACCCAAATGGCTGAGGGCTTATGTCAAAGGATGCAGTAATGTCTTGCGGTGCCGTCGAGGTCGCGGAGGATAAGGTCTTGGCGTGATAAAGTCACAAATGAGTATGCTTGCTTGACTCTTCTTGAGTTGAACTAATGACGGATCTTCGGATGCAACTAGTGCTGTGGCCCAACTTTATCTGAGCTGCACCTTGTGCTTTTGATCTTGGAGAAGGGGGTGCTGAATTGCAGAAACATTGCGATTGGCCGTGGCATTTCCCGCTATAACACTGTTTTGATTAGAGTTTAGCATATTCAATCTTTTTCCTTTTCTCTAAGACTTCCTTCAAAATCTCGCTGTGAGTTCTAACAAAAATCATCAACTTCATTCATAACATCGGAGTCTTCATTTAAAACCAAGAGGCCTTTGACTTGAAGTGTTGAGAGACCCTTGAATCTTGATTGTTCTCATGGAGCCATAAGACTACTCCACATTGCACTTTCTCGAGTATTGTTGCCCAAAAGACTGTCGGTCGCGAAGCCCTAATACTGCCTTTTGCTTGAATTACTGTAATGCCGTAGCCCAAAAGATTGTAGATTGCGAAGCCCCTTGAGACCTTCGGTGCCGAATTGAGGAAGCTTCCAGTGTTGCACATGACTCGGCTGGGGATACTGCTGGGGAGTTAATTTCTCTTTACCGAGGGAGCCTTTAAGACTTGACCGTAGCCCCTAGGGCGTATTGATTGCCAAATGAAGAAAAAGAATCCCTTGTTCTTGAGTCACATAGCCCCTAGGGCGTCACCATTTGTTGAGCAAAGCAAGAGTGACTCGTCCTCGTGTGAGGGAATAAACATGAGAGGATATGGAAAGAGCTACTCCATTTCTCGGGAGCCTTTCGGCGTACTTTAGAAGCACATACTTGAAGAAGCTTTGAAAACTGAGACACATGTTGTTGCTATTTGCTGCCCAAGCCAATTGACTAGCTATGGGTTATTTGTGCAACCTCGTGCCCTTTTGTGATGGGCTCGTTCTCGGATGGGTCTTGGTTACCACGGGCCTTCTTTTCATGAACCCAAGAATGCACACTGCTGGAGAATGATACCAATAACCCAAGACAACCTTTGATGGTGCCATATCTTGTCGAGCCTTTTGCAATCCCAAAGTTGACTCGGTGGGGAATTGACTTGCTGAGGAGATTCAATGTAGAACTTGTCTTCTTTAGAGGCCGGGGATCTCCATTTCTCTTTCCCTTCTCTCTCTCACTCTCTCATTTTTTTTTATGACGCACCCTGGTTTTTGCCTAGACCGCCCTTTCGGGTTTTCAATCTAGCGGGCATCTCTTTTGCGTCTTCATCATTTTTTTTTGACTCAATTGATGAGGAAGTGTGCATTGACTCTAGCTGAGGAGATAAGACATGTGATTTTGCGGTGGAGACCTTTTGTCACTAATGATGAGTGACATTGACTTGACTAGGGAAGTGTCCCTAGTATTGACATGTATTTTTTTATTGAATTGAATGACTCGCGAAGGCAAGTAAGTCATTAAGAGAGAAGAGAAGGAAAGCCCCAATTTGATTGCAAGAAATTGGGAGTATGCAGAAAGAATAGAAGTCCCTAGACTCGACAAGGAACGCGAAATGATTCCAAATCTAAGAAAGTTGTTCAATATTTTTGGTGATTAATTTATTGGCAAATGAATCGTACAAAGATGTCTTGACAAGTTCGAGATGAAGGCCGATCACCATAACGCGCTAGAGCTAAACATATCTTCTTTCTTGCATGAGACCGGACCCGCAGGTTGCCTACGTTCCTCCAGTGTAGAGGCTCAAGTCACCGTAGTTCTTGTGAATTCTCCATTCTTCGGGATGGAATTGTTGCTTCGTCGTGTAGCTTCGTCCTCCTTTGGTGGATGGAATGATGTTGATCTTGATGTGAACTTCTTTGATTGAGGGGGATTTTTTTTTTTTTTTTTTTTGTGCTCTAACTTTTGCCTAGGTTGATTTGAAGAGTTCAACCTAGCGAGCATTTTTTTTTTTTTTTTTTTTTTTTTTAATTCCCCCTTTGAAACATTGCTTGATTTTTCTCCATGGTTGTTGCTTCACCTTTGATGTCTTGGCATTTTCTTCGTCGTTGATGATGTTGCCTTCGTCACAATGTTTATCCCCTAGGCGTTCAAGTGATGGCCTTCATTCCAAAACTCGTTTAGACACTTTTTTCATCATTTTGCCAAGAATTAGATTGAACAACTTGGAAGAGTGTATGAGGACAAGAACGACTTTTTATTTGATGATGAGACTTGACTCAAAATTTCACATTAATTGGACAAAGAAAACTTAATGCACACTTAAGAGGACTTTGATTCTTTTTTTTTTTTTTTTTTTTAATTCCTATTACTAGGTAGAGAAAGAGAAACGGAGATTGTTGTTGTAGTCCCCATTGTCGTTGTAGTCTCCTTGTGGCATGATTTCTTGTAGAAGCCCCATTTCGAAACCAAATCATTCTTCTTTGATGAGTTCTTGCATGTTGGCACTCTCTAAAGGTTGCTCTTCACCCACAGTAAATTCGCCGTTGTCGAACAAATCTTGGATGATGTTTCGGAGAAGGAAGCACCCTTCGGTAGTATGACCACTATGCTTGTGGTAGCCGCACCATTCACCATGTGCATGATTCTTCGGTATCGTCTTCGGCTTGTACCCCTCCAAAGGTTTGACCTTTCCGCTTGCCACCAAAGTTTCAAATGCTTCGGCTTGGGTTACTCCTAGGAGAGGAGTGAAAACTCGGTTGTTGGCGGTACCTTTGTAGCTTTTGAGGGACGGGCCACTTGAGCATGCTTTACCCTTAAACTTTGCCTTGTTGTTGGTGAGCTCTTGCAAACGGGCTTTGAGTTCGGAAACCTCTTCCTTGTGAATCTTCCTCTCGAGATCAAAACGGGCTTGCCACAAATCGTCTTTTCGGCGGGCATCCTCGGAAAGTCTATCCATTTGTTCCCCCATGGCTCTTATTATGTTGAAGAGTCTTTCGTTGGACACGGAGAAGTACCCACCATTGTTGTTGTTGCCGTTGGAAGCCATTGGACCTATTGGAAGAACACGGTTGATCTTAGGTTGGCCACACAAACACCTTTTGAGTAATATGATTAAACCCACAAACAAGGAAAAAGACCCAACCACATAGAAAAAAATGACTATTTTTTTTTTTTTTTTTTTATAAGTCGGAGGGAATGAGTCCCTTTTGGGGTTTCTAAGAAAATAATGGAATCGTCACACTAGTATACAGACCTTCTCACGGTCCCATATACTCATCGGATTCCACCACGCTTGTGATACCTACATGTGTCGGGATTAAACTAAATTAATGTAGTAAATCATACATGCGGGGACAGATTTTTATTTTCGTCCAAAATAACCACTTTTGGGGACGGAGTTTTATTTCGTCCATTGCAACAAGTTGGCATGTATGATTTGAAGACATTAGTTTAGGGAAATCTCGGCACATGAAAAACCAACTTGGTCACGGAGTGTTAGACCCTAACTAGAATTGTGTGGCTTGTGCTCGGCTTGAATATGAGGCTCAAAGGTCACCCCCGGCATGTAGCCTTGAACTACGCCACGGGCTGAGGTTTACCGCTTCGAAAGAGCCAAGGTCGAGTGGAGCTTGAAACTTTCTAGGACGGGCCTCGACGGGTTTGGGGTTGGACTTGTGCGACTCGATAGTGAGCAGTTCATAGGAATATGTGCATGTAGTGTGAGGTCTAACATGTGACAAAACATTTTTTTTTTCAAAAGAAATAAAAAAAACAAATAAGCACATAATTACAACTTTCGAATCACCCGTGTGACCGATAAAACAAACAGAAAATAAAAGAAGTTCTGTGCAGGCCCGGTGCCCACACATTGTCAAAACCACTTTGTTCTGTGCACTGTTCTGTTTCTGGAAAATGCCCAGAAGCGCGCGCATTAGGATGCCTACTCGGGAGGCGCGCGCGTTAGACAAAGAGGGGCAGACGCGCCCGCATCTGGGTAACAACCTGTAAATCAGCGGGTTCAAGGGATTGCCTTGACCCTAAATAAAAATGCTTTCCCCTGCAGAATTTGTTAGCACAGAAACATGGAATGGAAGGACAAGAAGGAAGACGGGCGATTCTGGTAATTGGGGTCGGACGCGCGCACTTTAGGCCAAGGAGGCCAGAGGCGCGCGCTTTCCACCCTTTTCACCAGAATGCCCAGAAAACAGTAATAAGAACACCAAAAGTTAAGAACGCAAGTTTAACTCTCTAATATGTCCCCAGCAGAGTCGCCACTGTAGATACCCCGGGAAACCACAACTTGGCTAGAGCGGTGAATTATCCTAGGATGTCTAACTTGTTTTAGATTGTTTAGAGTCGCCACCTATGTTTTTAAAGGAACATAAGAAAAACCTAGAAATAGCCTAATTTATGTACAAAACCAGAGATTCGGGAGAGAAGAGTTCGGGGGTTAGGTGACGGAGTGGGAAGTACTTAAACACCCACTCCGCCCCGCTTACGCGGGTCTTGCTACTATTGGTGTTCTAATATTTACATGTCCTTCAATTAATTAAATAGAAATGTGCTAACAATTGTGATGAGAAGAAAAGGGGAAATAAAGGGGAAATAAAATAGAATTGTTTTATTTATTTAATGATAAAGATTACATGTAACAAGTAATGTTAAAGAATTACATTAAGAGATGAAGAGAAATTAACATGGTGAATTAAAGTTAAGATTAAAATGTAGGGAGATAACCTTAACTAACTTCAATATGTGAAGTAGTCATGTTGGTCATGTCCCATTAATGGGGATTGCATACATCAAGAAGAAGAAAACAAAGGAAGAAAATGGAGTTGTACCTTGAGAAAGAGGACTTGGAACCTTGACTTGAAAGTGTTGTTGTTGTAATGAAATTGTTGTAGAACAATTTGTTGTATAAAAGCTCTTGTTGGAGAATTTGTGTAGAGAATTGTGTATAGTGTAGTTGTAGTGAAAATGTGAGATTAAGGTCCAAAGAGTGTAAAAAGAGTCCAAAAAGAGTCCCTTTCTAAGGTAGAAGATGATGGTTTTTATAGGTAAAAAAGAGAGGGAAATTGTAGCGACCCCAAAACCCGTCCCTATTTATTTTAGATTTTTGGGGATTTTTATTTGACTTATATGTGCATTTTATGTGTTACATTATATTTTATGATTTGCATATCATACTTGATTATTTGTGTTATTTACTTAGTTAGTAAAAATAATGATTAAAGGAGTTAAATGATTTAAGTTGAAACTTTAGGGTCCTAGTTGAAATTATAAGTTAAGGGGCTTAAGTGTTAACTTTGAAAGTTGGGTGACCAAGTTGTAAAAATGGGTAAGATATTTAAGAAACTTTCCTTGTTTCTTTCCTTCACTGTGTATTTCAATTGTTCTGCAACTTTCTACGTCTCAGTTAGGGTTAGAAGAAAAAGGTAAGTTCGACCCATTTCAATTTAATTCTTTTTATTTACTTACCCGTTTTAAAAACTAATTGTATAAAAATGATCAGGGCATCGAATAGGTCATTTCTAGCCGAACAAAACTTATTTCAGCGATACTTTTTCCGGAACTAGGTAAGTTACTAATTCCCCTTTAAATGTTAAAATAGTCATATATGCTATATATGATACTCCTACTTGTTAATTTTGTGATTTGGGTAATATTTGCTATACTTGAAATTTTGGGACAAAAGGGAGTGGTATGAAATGGTTATTGTTGGTGTTAGTCTTGTTCTTAGGCTAAGGTTTAGCCTTTGTGTAAGTTGAAATGTTAAGGGTTGCAAGTATTGGTAATTTTGGGTTGTGAAACAAAAGGAGTAAACTTTGGTTAAGTTTTTAGGCCTGCCGGGTGATGTGGGCGGCCGCCCAAAAATGGGTGTGCGGCCGCACATCTATCTGAAGGATTTTCTTCTTGGGACAGAGCATTTTGGGCGGCCGCACATCCCTGTTTGGGCGACCGCCCAGTTGTCTGAAAAAGTTTAGAGTTTTCAACTAAGGGGTTTAGAGATCAACCTTGGTCTAGTTTTTGGGTAGTGTCCTAAAGTACTTAGATGATTGTTGTGGAATGTTAGAAATGGATTAAATGTCCTTTTTATGGACTCTTTATAAGAATTCTTTGTGTGCATCTTGTGATGTATTTGGCTTAGTTCCTTCTTGGATTAAATGCCCCGGGTTTTGTTTAGCAAGTATTTATTACTGTGCTTCTTGTTAAAAGTCCAGCTGGTCTTGTTGTGGAGTCAGCCAATGGAAGAATTATAGTGGTACAGGTAAACCCACTATAAGGTTTTCCATTGGATCTTGTGAGTCAGGCGGTGGGAGAATTATAGTGGCACACAAGCCAAGTTCACTATAAGATGTCCACTGTGCCTTTTAGTTTCCCCAGTCCAGATTGGCCTTGGATGGGATGAATTGCTCCCTTTGGTGAGTATTTGGGTTATGACTTTGTGTCATATTTCCCTCTCTGGTTACTTGGTTCTATTGGTATGGTTTGGTTTTCGGGTTCCTGACGGCTTCAGCTATTTATGCTGTTCAGATGGTTTTCTCTGATGGGTTTCTCAGATGGTATTCTCATCAGTTATGGTTATTAGTTAAACCTTGGCTTTGGTATCCACCGGAGTGTGGGCAATGTGATAAAAGTGATATATGAGTTGATAGTTTGTGATATATGCTATATGATTACTGTTGATATTGTTTTTTTATGATCATCATATCAGCATGTAACCTAGTTGCATTTTAGTAGCTTACTGAGATTTATTCTCACCCTTATTTGTTTATTGTTTTAGATAAAGGCGGGTCCAGGGGATAGGACACTCGGCACGGGAGGACGTTGGTTTGGTAAGAGTTGGGACTTGTTTTGTTGAAGGTTACATTATGTAAATGTAAACCCTTTGGGTAGAGTACCCGTACTTCTTATGGTTCCATCTATTTTGGTAAAGGTTGATGTATGTATATTTGTTTAAAAGTTTGTAAGCCTTCGGGCTAAGTACTTTCGTCTTGAAAGTGTTTGTAAAAGGGTTGTTTCAAGTTAAGTGAAGTCTTTGAACTTCAAGTGTGTTTTGTTTAACTTTCTAAAAGTATATTTCGAAAAATTTTCTAAAGAGTTTTATAACGTCTTCCGCTCGTGTCCCGAGCGTGGGGCCAAGTAGGACCACGGGTACGGGGCGCGACAGTTGGTATCAGAGCTAGGTTGTAGATGGTCTAGAATGACTAAGTGACCTAGGAGGGTAGTAGAGTATAGAGTGAGTAACGTTGAGTGTTTGATGCAGGTATTCATTAAAAATGGGTGAAACTCATGGAGATCAGGCCGGCTCTTCGGGGCAAGGGGATGCCAGAGAAGAGGCTCGAATTATGTTCCAAGGAATGTTCGAAGCAGCGATGAAAACTATAAATGATCAGAGGCAAGAAAGGGAACAGGTACCACCAAGATATGGCCTAGAACAGTTTCTGAAAATGAAGCCTATGGAGTATGATGGAGAGCCCGATGTATCTAAAACTGAAAGGTGGATTGAATCGATGGAAAAGATCTTTGATGCTTTGAGATGTTCGGAGGAAGATCAAGTCAGGTTTGCTACCTATAAATTGAATGGAGCGGCTGAGCATTGGTGGAAAGCTTTGAAAACTAAATGGGATGAGACTCATGTACCTTATACTTGGGAGAATTTTCTGGGAAAGTTCAAAGAACACTTCATTCCTCGAGTAGATCAAGACAGGAAGGAGATGGAATTTCTTAACTTGGAGCAAGGTTCTATGTCAATTGCTCAATATTCAGCTAAATTTTCAGAGTTGTCCAGGTATTGTACTCACCTAGTGGCAACCGAGGAAAGGAAAGCTTCGAGGTTTGTGAAAGGTTTGAAAACCGTGATTAGAACTTAGCTAGTATCCCATAAGTTGCAAGATTTTCAGGATGCAGTGGATCGAGCTTACCAGGTGGAGCATGACATTGAGGAACATAAAAGGAAAATGGAATTGTTAGGCGCTGGGAAGCAAGTTAGGCAACAACCACAACGTGGTGAGAGTAGAGGAAATCAAGGTGGATCTTCACAATTTAAAGGGTCTTCTCAAAGACAGTCAGGTAATAGAAATCAAAGTAACACTTCAGGGAGTCAAAGCAGAGGAGTTTGTAATTATTGTCAGAAAGAAGGGCATTCAGAAGAGAGATGTTGGAAGAAGCAGGGCAAGTGTTTGAACTGTGGTCAGTTAGGACATTTTCAGAGGGATTGCCCTAAGTATAGGATGCAAGCATCGGGAAGTGTGGTTGGGTCCTCTCAGGGTCAGAAGAGGGATTCCTCAGGCAAGCCTAAGGTTCAGGGTCGTGTCTTTGCTATTTCTCAGCAACAGGCTTCGGAGTACTCTAATGTGATAGGAGGTATTATTTTTGTGTCTAGTTTGAGGGCACGTACACTTATAGACCCTGGCTCATCGCATTCTTATGTGTCTGTGCATTTTGCTTCTCGATTGCATATGTCTTCTGAATCTCTACCTTATGTGTTAGAGGTGTCAACTCCTATAGGGGAGTGTTTGGTGACCAATGAGGTGTTGCATTCTTGTGATGTGCATATACGTGAGCATGTTTTACCTGCTGATTTAGTTATCTTACATTACAAGATTTTGATGTTATCTTGGCTATGGATTGGTTGGGTAAATATCATGCGTCTGTTGATTGTGCTAATAAAGTGGTCACATTTTCTATCCCAAATGTTCCTAAATTTTCTTTTGAAACTGTTCCCTGGGGTAGAGAGATTCGAATTATTTCTTATATGAAGGCTAGAAAGTTGTTGAATCGGGGTTGTGCGGGGTATTTGGCTAGTGTTCTTGATACTACTAAAAGGGTTCCTGATATTGAGGATGTGCCTATTGTTAAAGAATTTTCAGATGTATTTTCTTCTGAGTATGCTATGCCTCCTGACCGGGAAATAGAGTTCTGTATTGACTTACTTCCAGGTACGACTCCTATATCTGAGGCACCTTACAGAATGGCCCCAGCTGAATTGAAAGAGTTAAAGGTTCAGTTGCAAGAGTTACTTGATCGAGGATTCATTCGTCCTAGTGTATCCCCGTGGGGAGCTCCAGTATTGTTTGTTAAAAAGAAAGATGGGTCCTTGAGGCTGTGTATTGACTACAGAAAGCTGAATCAGGTAACTATAAAGAATAAATATCCGCTTCCTCATATTGATGATTTATTTGATCAACTTCAAGGGTCAGTTGTCTTTTCAAAACTTGACTTGAGGAGTGGGTACCATCAGTTGAAAATCCGTTCTGAAGACATTTCTAAAACTGCTTTTCGTAGTAGATATGGTCATTATGAGTTTCTTGTTATGCCTTTCGGGTTGACTAATGCTCCGGCTGTTTTTATGGATATGATGAACAGAGTCTTTAAACCTTATCTCGATACCTTCGGGGTTGTATTTATTGATGATATTTTGGTTTATTCCAAGTCCTGGGAGGAGCATGAACAGCATTTGCGAATGGTTTTATCTATTCTTCGTGAGAAGCAGTTGTTTGCTAAATTCAGTAAATGTGCTTTTTGGCTCAATGAAGTATCTTTTCTTGGGCATGTGATCTCCAATAAAGGTATATCAGTTGATCCATCCAAAGTTGAGGCTATTGTGAATTGGAGGAGGCCAGAATCAGTTACAAAAATTCGAAGTTTCTTGGGGTTAGCTGGGTACTACAGAAGGTTCATTGAGGGGTTTTCTAAGATTGCAACTCCCTTGACTCATTTGACTCGAAAGAATATTCCTTATGTATGGGATGAAAAATGTCAAGCTAGTTTTGAAGAGTTGAAAAAGAGATTGACTACAGCTCCTATTCTCGCCCTACCTAATGGTACTGATGATTTGGTAATTTATAGTGATGCTTCTAAAGAAGGCCTCGGGTGTGTATTAATGCAGAATGGAAGGGTGATTGCATATGCTTCGAGGAAGTTGACTCCGAGTGAGCAGAATTATCCTACCCATGACATGGAGCTTGCAGCTATTGTCTTTGCATTACACAAGTGGAAACATTATCTCTATGGAGCAAAGTTTGAGATTTTCACAGATCATCAGAGTTTGAAGTATCTTTTCTCCCAGAAAGAGTTGAATAATAGACAACGAAGATGGATGGAGCTATTGAAGGATTACGATTGTACAATTTCCTATCATCCGGGCAAGGCAAATGTGGTAGCTGATGCTATTAGCCGGAAGTCTTATGTAGCTTCATTAATGGTGCGGGAATGGAAGATGTTGGAGGATGCTCGAGATTGGAGTCCTTATGAATCAAAGCATGGAGCTATTTTTGCGAACATTCGAGTATTTCCAACTTTAGTTCAACAAATAAAGGAAGCTCAAAAGGATGACCCGGAATTGGTAAAGATTATGGATAAAATCAAGGAAGGTAAATTTGAGGATTTCTCACTCAGTTCTGAAGGGGTATTGACTTTCAGAGGTCGATTGTGTGTGCCTAATGTTGATGGGGTTAAACACCAAGTTCTTAATGAAGGTCATAAATCAAGGTATACTATTCATCCCGGGAGTACTAAAATGTATCAGAATTTGAAGCAACACTTTTGGTGGAATAATATGAAGATAGAAATAGCGGATTATGTATCCAAGTGCTTAACATGTCAACAAGTTAAAGCGGAATATCAAAGTCCTGCAGGATTGCTTCAACCGTTAGAGATTCCGGAATGGAAGTGGGAACATGTTACTATGGATTTTGTGACAGGGTTACCTCGTACTCGAAGAAGGTTTGATGCGGTTTGGGTGATTGTTGATAGATTGACAAAGTCTTCTCATTTTCTACCTATTGAGATTGGTTATTCTATGGAAAAGCTTGCAATTTTGTACATTAATGAGATCGTGAGGTTACATGGAGTTCCAGTGAGCATTGTATCTGATCGTGACCCTAGATTTACATCTCGGTTTTGGCAAGCGTTTCAAAAGGCTTTGGGTTCAGAGTTGAGATTTAGTACAGCTTTTCATCCTCAAACAGATGGCCAGTCCGAGAGAACTATCCAGATTCTTGAGGATATGTTGAGGGCTTGCTCAGTGGATTTTTCAGATTCGTGGGATATTCATTTGCCTCTCGTAGAGTTTGCTTATAATCACAGTTTTCAGTCCAGTATTGGGATGGCTCCTTATGAAGCCTTGTATGGGAGGAAATGTCGGTCTCCTATCTATTGGGATGAAGTGGGAGAAGCCAAGATTTGGGGTGTTCAGATGGTTAATGATTCAGTTGAAAAGGTTAAACTTATTCGAGATCGTTTGAGTACTGCTCAGAGTAGACAGAAAAGCTACGCTGATCATCGAAGACGAGATCTTGAGTTCGAAAAAGGTGACTTTGTGTTTTTGAAGGTTTCCCCTAAGGTTGGTATTCGAAGATATGGAAAGAAAGGCAAGCTTGCTCCGAGGTATATTGGTCCATTTGAGATTCTTGGAAGAGTGGGGGATCGAGCTTATCTTCTTGCATTACCTCCTTCTCTTGATAAGATCCATAATGTGTTTCATATTTCTATGATTCGGAAGTATGTGTATGATTCTTCTCATGTTTTATCTGAGGTTCCCGAGGATATTGAGCCGAGTATGTCTTATGAGGAACATCCGGTCCAAGTCATTGATTCGAAGGTGCAAGAATTGAGAAACAAAAGTATCCCTCTTGTTCGAGTTGTGTGGAGGAATCACAATGTGGAGGAATCGACTTGGGAACTTCGGGAGGAGATCGAGAGGAAGTACCCTTGGTTGTTTGAGGGCCTCGGTAAGTAACCTTAAAATTCGGGACAAATTTTCTTTAAGGGGGAGTGATTGTAGCGACCCCAAAACCCGTCCCTATTTATTTTAGATTTTTGGGGATTTTTATTTGACTTATATGTGCATTTTATGTGTTACATTATATTTTATGATTTGCATATCATACTTGATTATTTGTGTTATTTACTTAGTTAGTAAAAATAATGATTAAAGGAGTTAAATGATTTAAGTTGAAACTTTAGGGTCCTAGTTGAAATTATAAGTTAAGGGGCTTAAGTGTTAACTTTGAAAGTTGGGTGACCAAGTTGTAAAAATGGGTAAGATATTTAAGAAACTTTCCTTCTTTCTTTCCTTCACTGTGTATTTCAATTGTTCTGCAACTTTCTACGTCTCAGTTAGGGTTAGAAGAAAAAGGTAAGTTCGACCCATTTCAATTTAATTCTTTTTATTTACTTACCCGTTTTAAAAACTAATTATATAAAAATGATCAGGGCATCGAATAGGTCATTTCTAGCCGAACAAAACTTATTTCAGCGATACTTTTTCCGGAACTAGGTAAGTTACTAATTCCCCTTTAAATGTTAAAATAGTCATATATGCTATATATGATACTCCTACTTGTTAATTTTGTGATTTGGGTAATATTTGCTATACTTGAAATTTTGGGACAAAAGGGAGTGGTATGAAATGGTTATTGTTGGTGTTAGTCTTGTTCTTAGGCTAAGCTTTAGCCTTTGTGTAAGTTGAAATGTTAAGGGTTGCAAGTATTGGTAATTTTGGGTTGTGAAACAAAAGGAGTAAACTTTGGTTAAGTTTTTAGGCCTGCCGGGTGATGTGGGCGGCCGCCCAAAAATGGGTGTGCGGCCGCACATCTATCTGAAGGATTTTCTTCTTGGGACAGAGCATTTTGGGCGGCCGCACATCCCTGTTTGGGCGACCGCCCAGTTGTCTGAAAAAGTTTAGAGTTTTCAACTAAGGGGTTTAGAGATCAACCTTGGTCTAGTTTTTGGGTAGTGTCCTAAAGTACTTAGATGATTGTTGTGGAATGTTAGAAATGGATTAAATGTCCTTTTTATGGACTCTTTATAAGAATTCTTTGTGTGCATCTTGTGATGTATTTGGCTTAGTTCCTTCTTGGATTAAATGCCCCGGGTTTTGTTTAGCAAGTATTTATTACTGTGCTTCTTGTTAAAAGTCCAGCTGGTCTTGTTGTGGAGTCAGCCAATGGAAGAATTATAGTGGTACAGGTAAACCCACTATAAGGTTTTCCATTGGAGCTTGTGAGTCAGGCGGTGGGAGAATTATAGTGGCACACAAGCCAAGTTCACTATAAGATGTCCACTGTGCCTTTTAGTTTCCCCAGTCCAGATTGGCTTTGGATGGGATGAATTGCTCCCTTTGGTGAGTATTTGGGTTATGACTTTGTGTCATATTTCCCTCTCTGGTTACTTGGTTCTATTGGTATGGTTTGGTTTTCGGGATCCCGACTGCTTCAGCTATTTATGCTGTTCAGATGGTTTTCTCTGATGGGTTTCTCAGATGGTATTCTCACCAGTTATGGTTATTAGTTAAACCTTGGCTTTGGTATCCACCGGAGTGTGGGCAATGTGATAAAAGTGATATATGAGTTGATAGTTTGTGATATATGCTATATGATTACTGTTGATATTGTTTTTTTATGATCATCATATCAGCATGTAACCTAGTTGCATTTTAGTAGCTTACTGAGATTTATTCTCACCCTTATTTGTTTACTGTTTTAGATAAAGGCGGGTCCAGGGGATAGGACACTCGGCACGGGAGGACGTTGGTTTGGTAAGAGTTGGGACTTGTTTTGTTGAAGGTTACATTATGTAAATGTAAACCCTTTGGGTAGAGTACCCGTACTTCTTATGGTTCCATCTATTTTGGTAAAGGTTGATGTATGTATATTTGTTTAAAAGTTTGTAAGCCTTCGGGCTAAGTACTTTCGTCTTGAAAGTGTTTGTAAAAGGGTTGTTTCAAGTTAAGTGAAGTCTTTGAACTTCAAGTGTGTTTTGTTTAACTTTCTAAAAGTATATTTCGAAAAAATTTCTAAAGAGTTTTATAACGTCTTCCGCTCGTGTCCCGAGCGTGGGGCCAAGTAGGACCACGGGTACGGGGCGCGACAGAAATGATGGAGGGAAATTGGTCATCCACGTGAAATGGAATGGGCCAATCACAAATAAGATAAATGAATAAAGGAAAATAAAAGAAATAAAAGAAATCAAATAATAAATGAAAGAAATATTAGTTTTTGGGAAAAGGCTTAGAATTTGGGATTGGGAGTTAATGAGAAAAGGGGGGATGAATGTGGATGAGAAAAGAGGTCTTTTGTGATCAAGAAAGAGATGTTGCAAATAAGAAAAGGGAGGAAAATAAGGTGCAATCCGTTACTGCCAAAATGGGAAGCGCGCGAGTCCGGCTTTTGGGGCGGGACGCGCTCGCGGCTCACTGACAGTTCCGGAAGCGCCCGCGGGTGAAAATGACAGAATGACAGAAATGACTCTAAAGTTAATTCTGTTATGCAGTTTAGTCCAAAACTAACGGAATCAGTTAGGAACTTAACTGAAGTAACAGAAATTAATGAAAATAAGTTAAATAAAAATAATTTGTATGCAATCGGGGTGAGAGGTCCAAGGCGGGGTGTTTACACATTCCATGAGGCTCAACCCGGCTAAGTGCACTTTTGGGGTTTCCCGCGGCAAAGTTTTGGGGTACATGGTCACCGAACGCGGCATTGAGATTGACCCCCAAAAGGTTAAGGCAATTGTAGAAATGAGGCCACCTCGTACTCAAACGGAGGTGAAAGCTTTCATGGGACGACTGCAATACATTAGTCGTTTCATAAACCAACTCACCCCCACGTGCGAGCCCATTTTCAAATTGTTGAGGAAAAACGCCAAGGTTGAATGGAATGAGGAATGTCAAAGGGCCTTCGAGAAAATCAAAGCCTACCTTACCCATCCACCAATCCTTTGCCCTTCACACAAGGATAAGCCTCTCTTGTTATACTTGACAGTAACAGATGCCTCGGTGGGAGCTATGTTGGCCTAAGAGAAAACAGATTCAAAAGTAGAGAACGCCATCTACTTTGTGAGCCGGAAACTACAAGGGAGCGAACTTAACTACTCCGCCATTGAAAAGACGTGTGCCGGACTGGTATGGGTGGTGAGAAAATTGAAGCACTACATGCACTCCCACTCGATATATCTCATCTCCAAAATAGATCCCATCAAATGTTTATTGGAAAATCCTTCTCTGCCCATGAGACTCACCAAATGGTCTTTCTTCCTAGCAGAATATGATATCATTCATGTGACGCGAAAAGCAGTCAAAGGGAGAGTTATGGCGGAACACTTGGCAGATTTCCCTAGCAATGAAGAAAAGGAGACTGACTCCCAATTCCCAGACGAAGGGATATTTGCTCTTGAGGGCGAAAACAAATGGCAACTGTTCTTTGATGGCGCTGCGAACAAAAGGGGAAATGGCATTGGGATGCTCTTAGTAGATCCAAAGGACGAGCACACCCCTATTGCCATTAAATTTAACTTTGACGTGACCAATAATGCCGCCAAATATGAGGCATGCACAGCCGGCATAGAGGCTGTCCTTGAAAGAAATGTGAAAGAATTGGAGGTCTACGGAGATTCAGCCTTGATCATCAACCAAGTGTCTAACAAATGGAAGACGTTGGACCCGGGGCTGCAAAAATACCATGCCCACATGGAGGAACTCATGGCCCAATTCAAAGAGGTCAGTTTTCATTACATACCAAGGGATCGGAATCGCTTCACGGATGCCTTGGATACCTTGGCTTCCTTAGTGGAAATCCCTGAGGGAAAATCAATAAAACCCTTTAGAGTGGGTAGAAAAGAAAATCCGGCCTACTGTTGTGAGATAGGTAGGATCACGAAGGAGGAAGAAGAGCCATGGTACAATCAAATCTACCGATTCCTCAAAAAAAGAGAAGCCTCCTTCACAGATGAGGAAGGAGAATACAAGGATGGGATTAAGGCCAAGGGCATGGCAGCCCTCAAAAGGTTAGCATCTCACTATGTGATCTTGGGAGACATCTTGTACAAGAAGCGCCATCAAGGCCTTCTCCTAAGGTGCATAAGTGCAAAGGAAGCACAAGAACTCAAGAAAGAGGTCCATAGTGGAGTGTGTGGCCCCCACATGAATGCTCAGGCCTTAATGCAAGTCATCCTACGAATGGGGTATTTTTGGATATCGATGGAGACCGACTGCATACAATTCGTGAAGAAGTGTGATAAGTGCCAACGGTTCTCCAACCTTAATCACCTGCCGCCTCATCATTTGTACTGCATGACAACCCCATGGCCTTTCTCGACTTGGGGCATTGACATCATTGGAAAGATTTACCCACCCGGGAGCAATGGTCATGAATTTGTCTTGGTAGCCGTGGACTATTTCACGAAATGGGTCGAAGCCAAATCCTACAATGTCTTGACCTCAAAGAAGGTCACGGAATTTATGAAAGAAAACATCATGTGCCGTTACGGAGTCCCAAATGAGGTCATCACTGATAATGGCTCGCACTTTGAGGGCGAATGTGATCGACTGTTAGGAGAATTTCGAATCACCCGCCACAAGTCCTCCCCTTATAGGCCACAAACTAATGGTGCGGTAGAAGCCGCTAATAAAACACTTGAGAGAATCATCAAAAGGATGGCAACACGGGGTAGGGATTGGCCCGAAAAGTTACCTCTAGCGTTATGGGGCTACCGAACGTCAATCAGAACGGCTACCAGAGAAACCCCTTTCGCTCTAACTGTTGGTCCCAGAAGGGCAACAAGGGTATGAAAAATGCTAGAGGGGGGGTGAATAGCGTTTTTAAAATTCTTTTCAAACCCTTTTGAAAAATAATGGCTAATGCGCACAGGTCTTATTTTGACTAAGTATAGTGCGCAACAAGAGTGTGAAATGCACAGCGGAAACTTAAAGCAATCACTTATGCGCAGGGAGTATGCGCAGAAGTGTAAATACGCACGCACTAAGTTTAGCTTAAAGATTGGCGCAAAATGGAACTAAGGCAATAAGCATACAAGCACAATTCAATCTGCGCAATGTAACTACAAAGATCAAACAAAGCAATATATAAGTAAAGCTTAAGAGTAGAATACAAAGCGCAATAAATAGACAAGCTATTTGGAGAGGTTCAATCGGGAAATGATCTACGTCCTCTACTAAGATGGTTAGTCTTGGATTTCTAATGAAGATCTTATAATATGAGAGAGTTACAAGTTACAACGATTTAGAACAAACAATCTCAAAGATCTATAATCTATGAAAGAACAAATCCTAGACAATAACCGGTGTATCTCTAGAAGTAAGATCGATGAAATCGAAACTTCAAGAGGTGTATGTGTGTGTGACAGAATTCTGGGCTCTATGAATCGTATGATGGAAAGCATAAAGAATTCTGGTGATACAAAGGCTTATAGGATCTGGGCTTGGATTGAGTATGAAGGTATGAAGGTTGTTCTTGGGAATTCTGGAAATGAGCAAGCAATCTTCAAATCTTCAAATCTTTCTCTTTGAAAGCAAAAGCACAAGCAGCTTGGAAAATGAGGAAGAGCTGGCTATTTATAGTGGAGCTCCAAGAACTAGCCGTTGGGGAGCTTCAGCAAGGACGATGTGCTGTCACAGTGTGATTGGTGCGCAGCTGTCCTTTATAGCCGTTGGAGACAGCAAGTTGACAGCTTTCAGATATCTTCTAGAAGGGTGACAGCTGTCTTCAATTTGAATTTCAAACTGAGGCGCGTCTCTCCATCCACGTGTATGCTGAGTGTGCATATTTTGTCGATTGTCCACATCCGCACTTTGACTCATACTAAAAAGCGTAGATTTACATAACACTTTCTAAGCTATACAAAGGTGAGGTCAGGAAATAAGAGATTTGACTAAGGTATATCTGCGCTGCTGTAGATACCCCGATCTCGCACCTCTCATAAAACCCTTTTAATCGGTCTAAACCCTAAAATTGACCTAAGCCCTCGATTTGGCTATGCGGGAGTGCCGTAAGCCTTATCGGTGCCTCGAATGGATTAACAGACTTTAAATTCATGATCAGAGCGAAAAAACGAGTAGACAGGCATGTACTTCAATTTTTGAGTGGCGGGACCCGAAAGTGGGGCCCGCACCCTTAGAACTGCTCGTTATTATCCATTCTGTGCACTTAAAAATGTATAATTGTCATACCTTGCTCATTAACATTTTTCAGATAGACGTACGTGACCACAAGATTATTTCAAGCAACTTTCATGTTGAGACCGCGGACAACCGGGACACCGTTGTGCGCACACTCGGACAAAACTTGAACTGTTGGGGAACCAATACCGGAGCAAAAATTGTGATCATTCACACCTAAAAGAGTCAGACAAGTGGCCCAAGTTGGCTGGCCAAAATAATAAGGAAGGAGCCAATCAGAATGCAACAAGTGGCACTTTGGGAAAAAGGCACGGAGGCATAAGCCGTACGGCTGGTTTGGGAGGTTCAGACAGCAGTTTGTTCTTCAACAACTTGGCCACAAAAGTCATGATTTTGATCATTCCCAGCTGCATTTGAGGTGGGTAGCCACCCCCTAAACTGACTCCTAAGCCTAGCAAGGGTGGCCTAAGGTCATTTCCCACCTCCCTCCTCCATATACTCACCTCCCTCATCCATTTTATCATAGAAGATGATACACACCACACTCTTGCTCTCTCTAAGCAACAAAAAAAGCTCTCAAACCTCAGTCCATAAACCACCATAACACCACCATATCACCACCATAATCCCATCCAAAACACCATACAAAGCAAAGCAAACAACTCACTCAAACACTCTCTCAATCTAAGGCAAACACCTTAAGAAAAGCAACAAAAAAGTCTTCCCTTGGAAGCAAAGGAAGCACATCTAGGTAATCTTTTGTTCTTGTAAAGTTCATCCATGTAAAATGTAGGTCCTTATGTGATTTAGAAAAGGGTCTAGCCACTTGTTAGGCTAGACCCCCATTTGATGTCCAAAAGATGTAATGTTCATACTCTTGTTTTTCTTTTCTCTAAATGATGATATACCATGATTAAATGCTCAAGTGGATGTGTTTCTGTGTTATTACATATAGATCTATGTTTACCCAAAGTTTCATGTTCATATCATCTCATTTGAGTGAGTTTTCATGGGTGTTTTCATCCCCTTTGTAAATGTTCAGCAGACTGTCCATCTGCATCTTTCTGTCTTGTTGCTTTGTTTATGCATAGCAAACGTGGTTTTTGGTTTTAGACCTCAAAAGGTATTTTGTTCTAGACAAACAAAGGAAGATGAGAATGTAAATATCTTATTTTTACCCTGATTGGAAGAGGTTCTTTCCTTTTTTTGTTTCAACTCTCTGTTCTCAGATTAGCATACTTCATGTTCTGACACCAAAATGCACAAAGTGGATCTTTTGTGGAAGTATGAATATCTGTCAGATTAGGCTGTTGAAAGTATGATCTTGCATGCCTTATTTGGACACCATAACATGCTCCTAAAATCAGAGGAAAATTCATGGTTGATACTTGATGTGTTAGGGACTTTTCCTAACATTCACTTTCCAGATTGTACAAGCATAAGGGCAGGTACACAAGGAAGGAAGGGACAGCAATCCCTAAAATCTTTGGGGACGGAGTTTGGACATTCTTTTTTATGGGATTTGTTTCCCTTTTTGTTCACCATTGTAAATATTAATCCCCCAACCCTTTTGTGATCTCCTTTACTGGACATGAATGCTAAACCATTTTCAAAACCAAGTATATAAATCACCATTTTGGTTAGGGCATAAAAGCAAGACATAAAATGAATTTAAGTGGCATGCATACTAGAGACCATCACGGGCGAGGAGAGTTCCTAACCCCTTCTCTTCTCGTAACTTAGCCCCCAAACCCACTTTCTCTAAACAAAAGGTTTTATCTTCGTTTTTCCTAAAATAAAATGAGGTGGCGACTCTTGACTGTTTTGATTCCATCGAGAGGAAACCATTGTGTGGGAACCAAGCGCATTTCCAAAAGCGCGTGAGCACGAAACAGAACCGAATCGCCCTCGCGGGACGATCATTTCGCGGATTCCGACTTTCGAGCGCGGGCTCTCACAGTGGCGACTCCGCTGGGGACAATTTTAAAAGTGGGCTAGACTCTAATCTTTGTGTGTGCCATGCTTTACTTGACTTGCTTGGGTTGTATATATTTATGCCCTAACCTTTGTTTTGTAGGGACATTCATTTTCCTTCACCCTCTTATTTTTGTATATATGCATGCGTGGTGGGTGATTCCCTAACAAAAAAAAAAAAAAAAAAAAAAAAAAAAGAGATTTTCTTGTTTTCTTTACTTGCTTTCAAAATCATTTTTCGAAAGTATAGATACCTCACACACATGCACGTTTTTGAAAATAACGTCTCGTAGAACCGTACAAACCCGAGAAGGTAACCCGAGGGTATAAGGGAGCTCATTGGACTTCCCTATAGGGCCCGCGGTGTACATTCTCACCCCAAAGCGCGCCTATTAGTCATTGCGATGGGTGTAAGCCAATCTCACCCGTTACCAAGCCGCGATGTCCAATTTTTTCAAAAAAATGACACGTCCCAGACTTCATGCCGGTTTTTGTCTAGCAATTTCACTTCAATCCTATGCATTTCCCAAAAAGGTCATAAACAACCTACATTGTGGAAATTCATTGAAATGCTCGGATTGACTTTAAATTATCAAGACCCTCCCTTAGACCGTAACCGAATGGTGGATCCCCGAAAGAGTATAGGCCCTTCGCTAGGGGCTTGGACGGCCAATAGTACAGGTGCAAAACGTTGGTCCTATACTTTGGAGACGGTATCCACTATTCCAAGATTTCATGCGAAAATGTGTCAAAACAAAGCAAGGTGCTTGTCCGGCATTCATAGGTTTGTGCGTTGCTTGCGCTTCAAATTTTGAAAAAAAATAAAATAAAAAAATTAGCTTCTTTTGTACATAAAGCTTCATTCCCCGGGAATCTAAAATAGGTTTCATTTTTCATTCATCTTGTAGAGGGAGAATTCTTCTTGTTCTCTAGCGCGACATTCAAGGTCCCTTTCAAGCGCCACTTTGATCAAACCTTACTCCGGTTATCCTTCGAGCTATGACTAAGAAAGGAAAGGGATCTGCAAATCAGAGTGGGAACTCAGGCTACTTTGGGCATACCTTTGCCATGGAAGAGTGGTTAAAACTGCGCTTGGAGGCCCATATCAGTGCGAAGATGGGTAATTTCAAACCCGATCCTCAAATGGAACAGTGGTGGGAACAATGTTTGGAAGCCCGAATCAGTGCAAAGATGACTAACTTTGAACCCAACCCTCGAATGGAACAGTGGTTGAAAGAGCGTTTGGAGGCACATACAAATCTTATGTTAAGGTTCTTCCAAGAATGTCAGAAAGAAATGGCTAACCGTGTTGTGGCTCTTTTAGTGGACCAACCGAAACTTAAGAATGCTATGCAGACTTGTCCTGGTCCAGAAGCACCAAAGGAAGGAGCCTCGTTTGAGATTCCTAATCAAGATGTGAAGAATGACGAGTCACCTCTTTCAGAGATGCAACCAATACTTAACAATCATATGGTGATTCATTCCCCTCCAGCCATCCTAGAAACATCAAGACTCAGTACCACAATGGTCCCTTTTGGCCATGATGCACTCCCAGAATGAGTTTCAGATCTAGAAAAGCACCGAAGGCTCGGTGGCCCTCTGCCAATTTGCTGCCCGATCATCACTCAAGAGTTCGCAAAAACATGAGTTTCTTCCGGTCACGCTCCCCAATCAAGATGATGAGACAAAGCATGATGCGTCTCCCAAGTTTAAAAGCCAGCAGGGGCTCATCGATCCCCTATCAGATTGCTCTGTAGTCGAATTGACAAAGGATAAGAATGTTTTAGTCATGTCCCCTGATCAAGAATCCGATCACGAAAGGGTGGATCCTCCTATTCCAGAAAATTATATAAGGCTCAATGACCCTCCAGTAAGTTCTCCTGTGGTTCCAAGAACAAGTATTATCAGCCTCAATGGTAATTCATCCCTAAGCAAGGAGTTACAACAGAGGCTCAGCAAACCCCTCAAGATGACTGGGCGTGTTCCTACTTCCCCTCGATCGGGTAAATCTATTTTTGTCGACGATAGCTCATCATTTTCCTTTAAGGGCGGCCCAATGGCTACCGCCGATGTATTTTCCAGATTGAAAGATGCCCCGGGTATTTCACGAATGAAAAGGAAAAGAAATGATCAACACTCAAGCCATGTAGATGTTCCATATGGCATGTCGTCCCAAAGGCTAACGGTGCCACTTTTTAGAATGGGGTCCTGTGGCCTATACAAGAATGCAAGATTCTCCGCCCGTCACATCCGGCACCATACCGTAGCAAGTATTGTGAATATCATGGAAAAGCCTCGCATGCTACTAATGAATATTACACTCTCAAGGATAAAGTCCGTAATCTCATGGGGGCTCGGAAGCCCGAGCCAGATATTTGATCCATGGGGCTCACTTGACTCCCAAGGCCACTACTTTTCACCCCGACGGCGTAAGTAATAAAAGGATAGACTTTTGGTTTGCTAGCTTGCAAGGCTGCAACACTTTTGTTCATGTTTGGAGATTTCTAGCTTCCTGTATCTAGATCTCTTTTTGCTTGTGACTGGGCTCCCCGCCCGTACTCCTAATCCTGTCCCTTTTGCGTATCGCTTAGTAATGTGCTCACACATCTTCTTTGTTTTCTAAGTCTAAGAGTGTGTTGTCTTCGTGCTTTTATTTTATTGCTTGTCATGTAATATATGTTTTCAGTCAATGAACTTGCCTTATAACTAAGTGCCTTCTTAATCTGGACCCGCAAACAATTAATCTCACCTAATAAAAGCAATCAATGAAATCTGAACAAATTTTAGACTGTGATTGATTGAGATGGGAACTAGGGCCGAAGGCAATCAACGAAGTTCACGAAGGCGATCGACAAAGTCACCCGACGAACGAAGATTTCAGGGTGCAATCAAGGGCATGATCAGAGAGGCCAATCAAATGGCAAAGGCTAAAGACTATCACACTGATGCAAGTGCAAGTGTCGGCGATTTTCCTTTAATGTATGATGCATTGTAAATTCTTGCATATTGTATGTTTATGTTTTTGTAAAACTTGTTGTATTCCGAACGCTATGATGTTTCTTCTTGAGTGAAAAAAAAAAAAAAAAAAAAAAAAAAAAACGAAAGAGAGCAAAAAAGGGGAGGTCAAAAAAAAAGAAAAAAAAAAGAGAAGAAGCATTATTCATTTATTTTGGTATATATTCCATTTACTTTATTGTTTAATTCAATTGTTTCGAAAAGGATATCCCGACACTTCAAGTTTATGTGTGTGCCTTCAACGACGAAAGTTGGCAATTCATACTGAAGACTTCATCACTTGTTGCATAAAGATAAGACATGGGCCGAGGGTCCGACAATCTCATGTGACATCATCAATTTCAAGGAGCACCGCGCATGCAAGGCCAATCTGCACTAAAGAAGATCTTGATCTTTCAACTTTGGGCAAAGCACCATCAACGACGACAACTGGTGGCTTTTGTTGGAGACCAACGTGCTCTACCAACTCCTTACACTGAGGTAGCCTAAGAACCAAAAAAACCGTGTAGCCTCCAAATGGTGTGATCAAAATCAGGAAAAGGAGACGAAGACGAAGGCCTCTCATCAAATGAGGTCAGACGGCAACGCGAATCATATCTCATGCCCAACGATGTTCTCATGTCGATTTGTCACAGTCTAACTTGTGTTCAAATGATTTGTCAAGCTTATTTAATCAGAATTAAAATTCTAATCCAATTTTAGAAGGGTCCATTTGATTTTGAGGCACTTGACCATTAACGCTTGTTTAAGTCTTGAGTCTTTGATTTCAATGTGTGAGCATACTTTTCTCGAGTCTAGGGGCTTCCCCCTACTCTCGTCCTTCCGTCATTTCATTTCTGCGCAAACACAATGTCAGAGATCCCACTGGGATTTCCCTTTGCTTTCACAAAATACTGGCCTCGTGCCTTCCCCTGCGAACTCCTGGAAGCTGTCACAGCAAAAGAAACAAAGGAATGCTATTCTTTATATCTCAGAATCTCAAATGCCGGCAAGAGATGTCGAATTAATGAACACCAAACTGGGGCTGCATGTCAGAGTTTTGGGTTTTGTTTCAAGAGCAATGATGTGGTTGTATAACAATATGATTTGTTGAGAATGGTTGCTCCAGGTAACACGGATATTCAGATGGAAAAAATGCCAGGGTACAAGACAACTCTCATTGACAGTTGATCCTTTGAAGGGACTCAGAAATGCAAAGATTAACTTTTGAGAATCATCATTAGTTTCAGTAACTCTCAAGATTGAGAACATCAAGGATATGGGACAACTCTCATAGACAGTTAGCTCCCTGAATGTGTGGATCAGCAAAAATGCAGTGCCATCTCGGATTGACAGTATGGCCCACTAATCTAAAAGCTCCTTCTTCGGCAACATCAGGATTGTGTCCCGCCGAACAACTCTCAAAGACAGTTGACTCCCTACCGATTGGGTATCGCATGTCAGGAATTGTGAATTTCCTCAGACAAAGAAGCATCGAATGATTGAACAACTCTCAAAGACAGTTGACTCCCTACCGATTGGGTATCGCATGTCAGGAATTGTGAATTGCCCCCGACAGAGAAGCATCGAATGACAAGATAACTCTCAAAGACAGTTGACTCCCTACCGATTGGGTATTGCATGTCAGAAATTGTGAATTGCCTCCAACAGCGAGACATCAAACATTTGAATAACTCTCAATGACAGTTAGAGCCCCCAAAGGTTAAAATGCCAAAACATGAAGTGGTCTTGATACGACAGTTTGGATCAACATGAGATTCACCCTTCAAGTGAAACAAGAGCTTCATATGCCAGATTCAGGGGCTCATCCTAAACATGACTGGGGCTTCCATATCCAACATCTGAGGTTGATCTTTGAGAGACACTGGGGCTTCAGCAGCAAGAATGTTGGGGGTCGATGTCAGAAAGAACAAATGGGGTTTCTTCAGCCGACGACTGGGGCTGGCCCAACCATGGCATCTGGAGATATACCGTTGAGTGGTCTTGATCAAATGGGTGTTCGGAATTGACCTTTTGAGTGTTCGCGCTAGACTTTGCTTCACCATGCACATATCTATATTCCTCATTTTCGCAAAAATGCAAAAGTAACAATAAAGTGCACAATCCATTTCATTCATGATTCTCCCTCTAGTTATTCATAAAATTTCAGTCATTAATTGATAAAAAACAAAGTTTGAAATGCAAGCAATGCACATGTGTCAAATAAAAGAAAAATCAAATGCAAAAAAAAAAAAATCATCATGCATAAAAGGAGAAATTTGTCTTTCATCCATCAAAGGCAAATGGTTGCAAAAAGAAAAGAGGGAATGTATTCTTGTCCCAATCTTTCTCCGAATCTCTCGATCTTAAACATTTCAATCCATGTATGTGTTCTAAAACTTTTGTTGCACATGAATGACACTCTCGAGCACAATAATGTCGAAGATATATTTTGCTTGCTCTTGGAAATCTCTTGCAGGTACGCATCATGCACCCTTCCACATCATGGTCCTCACAAGAAGGGTCCTCATCAACATCAATGTATATTTTTCGCATGCTTGTGAAAATTGCTTGCAGGTACACATCATCCATTCTGCCACATCATGGCCCTAACAAGAAGAATCCTCGACGAAGTCGACGCTCATGTTTCTGCGTAGGGAATGAAATTTCCTAATGACCTTTTGAAGAAAATCTGTTCGAGTTGCCAAAGTCAAACTACGTTGGTCTGATTCTCGAAAGAGATACGTAGGCAGCCTGAATTTTCAGGCACGACCACATACTTGCAAAAAATCTTATGCAGGTACGAAGTTGACATCACAACGAACCACAACATGGTCTTCACAAAAAGTTCCTCGCCAACAGCAATGCTCAGGAAATGAGATTTCCCAATGGCTTTTTGAAAAATAACTTGTTCGATTTGCTAAAGTCGAACTACGTTGGTCTGATTCTTTAAAGAGATACGTAGGCAACCTACGAAGTTGACATCACAACTAATCACATCTTGGTTTCACAAAGAGGTTGCTCATTGCAAGCGATCAAAATCCCAAAACAATGGCAAAACCAAAGAGCTAACTTGCAGGTCACAACAGACAATGTTGATCGTGTCATTTCTCCTGATATACGTGAGACTTCAGTCAAAATTGAATGATTTCAACCCGGTATCAATTGCCAAGAGTTGCAGCGACTCCAAAAGCGGAGTAGATTGATTGTGAAAGAATCAAAAACCCTTTTTGGGTGAACAGGGATCCAAAATGAGGTTGCAGCACTCGAGACGGTGCCGATGGACCACGCAAAGTAATGTTTCAGCAACTCTAAAAGCGGAGAAGCTTAACTGTGAAATAATCAAAAACCCTTTTAGGGTGAACGCGAATCCAAAATGAAGTTGCAGCACTCAATACAATTCCAAGAGGCCACGCGAAGCGATGGTTCGGTGCTTGATAAAGCACAAAAATCTCATCACACAGCAACTCTGTCACGACCCGAAAACCCGCCTCTATTTTCCAATAATAAATATTTAATTATTTAGTTATGACTTAATTAATTATTTGAATTATTTATTTATTTAAATATTTATGTGTGCATTTTATGTTTCATAATATTTCCGTGCCTAGCATTTAAATTGTTATTTGTGCTAGTGTAGTATTATTTGGTCTTAATTGTTAGTAGGAAGTATTAGAGTTGTGTAGTTAGTAGAGGAGGGGGTCTAAGTGTAAGTTTTTGAAATTAATCATCTCCCTACTCCCTCTCTTCTCCCTCATCCTCACTCCCATTCCCAGTATACTCTCTCTCTCTCTCCTTGGTTGGGTAAGTTTTTCTTCTCTCCCTTCTCTCTTCATTTTCATCCTCTTCCTCTCATCTTTTCTTATTGCTCATTTTATGAAATGTGTTTAGATCGTCGATAGGATCGCGTAGAACCAAAAATATTTGAATTCCGTCATCTTTGAGAAATTTCAGGTAAGTTGCTTTTCCTCATTTTTATGCTAAAGTGTTCATTTCATGTTTATATAATGCTTTAGTTGATACATTTGATGTTTGATTGAGTTTGAGATTTATTTGGAATTTATTTTGGTTCTTGGTTAAAATGGTGATTGTTATGAATGTTGGGTTTGAATCTTGGTTTGGGGTTATATATGATGTTGATTAGGTCCCCTTTCAGCCTAGATGTTGTTTTGATTCATTGTTGAACTTGTGGAAAGAGTTGATTTTGAGCATTTAGGAAATGGGTGAAATTTGGGTGAAAATGGTAGAACCCAGCTGCAATTTCCGACCAAGAATCAGGCCAGGCGCCCGCCTGGATCAAGTCGGGCGACCGCCCATCAAGCCTCAGGCGCCCGCTTACTTGTCCCTTTCATGACCAAAAGTTTCTGCCTATTGAGGGCGCCCGCCTGCCTCCATCTGAGCGTCCGCCCGCACCCCTTTGGGCGACCGCCCGCAACTCTTTGGGCGCCCGCCCGCCCCAAATTCCTAGCATTCCCTTTTGTTTGGTTTAGGCTTGGTTTGTATATTAGGTATAAACTTCGGGTGTCACTCTAATTAACTTAAATAAACATTGTGGGATACTCTAGTTTTGAAATTGGTTCCTTTGTGAATAAATGTGATATGGGATTTGATTAATTATTGTGTGGGAATGTTGAAGCATTTTTATGATGTGTATTTGATCGGTTCATCTTTTTGGTGATTAATTGGAATGATTCCCTACTTTGGAATCATTAGTTGTTTATCGTGCTAGTATTTTATTACTTAGCCTTTACTTGAAAGTCCAGCTGGTATTTGTGTCGTGTTTGGGCGATGCGAAACATTATGATGGCACAAGCCAAGTCCATTATGATGTTGACCATTGTTTTGCCCCATTATTCCCCTCCTCCAGATTGGCCTTGGATGTGAGATGAGCTAGCCCCTTTGTGAGCACTTTAGCTATTGGTTTTTGGGCTTTGACTGTGTGTCATTGTCCCCTTATTATTATTGGTTCCGGTACCGGGGGTTTTCTCTTCATCTTTCATGCTACTATGAAGATGTTGATTGTTGATTATTGAAGGTGCGCAGCGACCTTTATTTGGTTCTTTCAGTTGGGAAACCTTGGCTAATATCCTTTGTTACTTGTTTATTTCCGCTGCTATCTGTTAATTGATAAATGCTATGTGTTAAGTGATATTTATTATTGTTTATTGTTTATTGCATCATAGCATGTCATGTAGTTGCATTAGTAACTTATTGAGATTTATCTCACCCCCTTTCTTTTATCTTTGTTTTTCCTTAAACCCCCCCCCATAGGAGGAAAGGATTAGACTCACTGATCACGAGGAGGACGTCGTGAGGGTTGAGCTTTTTGGGCAAGTTGTTATTGGTGGGTTTACATTACATAAATGTGTAGCCTTTTGGGAATAGTTGTTCCAAACTTGACGTCATTAGAATTTGTATATTTTAATATTTTGGGTGTAAGCTTATGGAGCTTACACTAGTTTATATTTTGTTGTTCAAGTTCGATTTCAAAACTTTGTGTTATCATCTTTTGGTATAAAAGGAAATTTTTATCTTCATTATTTTAGAGTTTATTGTTTAAGTCGACGTCCAGCTCGCGTACTCCGGGCCCGCGGGGTCGGGGTCTCAACAGTTGGTATCAGAGCTATGGTTTAGCTCTAAGTATAAGTCTAGGTGGACTAGTATGACCTAGGAGGGTAGTTGTGTTCGGAGTGAGTAACGGTTGATGTTTTATGCAGGTAATTATTCACAATGGCTAGAAGAAGAACGGGTGAAAGTTCTAGTGGGGCTCAAAATCAGAATGATCTTCGGGAAGAGAACCATGCTATGTTCCAAGGCATGTTTGAGGCGGCCATAAAGGCAATTCATGACCAAGGGCCAAGAGAGGAGCATGTGGCACCTCCGCGATACGGGTTGGAGCAATTTCTGAAATTAAAACCAAGGGAGTTCGATGGTGAGCCCGACGTGAAGAAAGCCAAACTATAGATTGAGTCTATGGAGAAAATTTATGATGTGTTTGGGTGCACGGACGAGGATAGGGTCTGGTTTGCGGCTTATAAATTGGTTGGGGCCGCGGAACACTGGTGGAAGGCACTCAAAGCTAGTTGGGATGCCACTCTTGTCCCTTATTCTTGGGAATTGTTCGTACGGAAGTTCAAGGAGCATTTCATCCCTCTAGTTGAACAGAACCGTAAGGAGATCGAGTTTCTAAGCTTGGAGCAAGGCTTGTCAACGGTAGCGCAGTACTCGGCTAAGTTCACAGAATTAGCCCGGTATTATGACTATCTTGTGAGGACCGAAGAACAGAAAGCTATGAGATTCATCCGGGGTTTGAAGACTTCTATCCGGACTCAGCTTATAGCCCAGCGGATTCAAACCTATCAGGATGCGGTGGACCGAGCCTACTTGATCGAGCAAGATATAGGGGAGCATAAGAAGAAGGTCGAGGTGACTAACACTAGCAAGCAGGGAGGGCAGAGCAAGCCGCAAACCCGTTCAGATAACTGAGGTAATTTTGGGGGACAATCTCAGTCCCGAGGGCAACCAATCCCAAGGAACCCGGGTACTACTACCGGGAACCAACATAGGATACTTTGTTCCTATTTCTAAAAGGAAGGTCATTCAGAGGACCGGTGTTGGAAGAAACAGGGCAAGTGTACCAATTGTGGTCAAATGGGGCATTTTGCAAAGGATTGTACTAGAGGCAGGGGTCAACCATCTGGGGTAGGGGCTGGTGCTCCACAGGGTCAGAAAAGAGATGCTGCGGGGAAGCCCAAGGTCCAAGGAAGGGTATTTGCCATGAATCAACAACAAGCTACCAATGATCCTTCTGTTATTGGAGGTATTGTTTCTGTGTCTAATGTGAGCGCTCGTGCGTTAGTAGATCCAGGATCATCGCATTCTTACATATCTGTGCAATTTGCTTCTTTGCAAAATGCTGCATTTGAGTCTTTACCTTATGGCCTAGAGGTGTCGACCCCTATGGGAGAGTGTTTGGTGACTGATAAAGTCTTTCGTGCTTGTGATGTGCTTATCTGTGGTCATGTCTTGTGTGCGGACTTGGTAGTTCTTCCGATTCAAGACTTTGATGTTATTTTGGGTATGGATTTGTTGAGCAAGTTTCATGCTTCTGTTGATTGTCGTAAGAAAATTGTTACTTTTTCTATTCCCAATATGCCTAAATTTATTTTCGAGGCTATGCCTTTGGGTAGGAATATTCGTATCATTTCTTATGTGAAAGCTAGGAGATTGTTGCATCGTGGTTGTGAAGGATACTTGGCTAGTGTGCTTGATACTAGGAAAGAATCCCCTAGTTTGGAGAGTGTTCGGGTAGTTAGAGAATTTCCCGATGTTTTCTCTTCTGAATATAATATGCCTCCCGATCGTGAGATAGAGTTTTGTATAGATCTTTTACCGGGTACAGCTCCAATTTCGAAAGCACCGTATAGAATGGCTCCAGCGGAGTTGAAGGAACTAAAGGTTCAGTTGCAAGAGTTGCTTGATCGAGGGTTTATCCGCCCTAGTGTTTCCCCGTGGGGAGCACCGGTTTTGTTTGTGCGGAAGAAAGACGGTTCTTTGAGATTGTGTATTGATTACCGAAAGTTGAATCAGGTTACAGTGAAGAACAAGTATCCTCTACCTCACATTGATGATTTATTTTATCAGCTTCAAGGGTCCGTGGTGTTTTCTAAACTTGATTTGAGGAGTGGGTACCATCAGTTGAAGATTCGATCGGAGGATATTCCGAAGACTGCCTTTCGCACCCGCTATGGTCATTACGAGTTCTTGGTTATGCCGTTTGGGTTGACTAACGCGCCTGCCGTATTTATGGATTTGATGAACCGGGTCTTCCATCCTTATCTTGACTCATTTGTGGTGGTCTTCATCGACGACATTCTTGTCTACTCTAAATCTCGAGAGGAGCATGAACAACACTTGAGGACAGTTTTATCCATTCTTGCGAGGGAGCAGTTGTTTGCGAAGTTTAGTAAATGCGAATTTTGGCTTGAGAAGGTTTCATTTCGGGGTCATGTTATTTCTAAAGATGGGATTTCTGTGGATCCTTCAAAGATAGAAGCCATAGTGGATTGGAAGAGACCCGAGACAGTGACCGAGATCAGAAGTTTTCTGGGCTTAGCCGGGTATTACAGAAGGTTTATAGAAGGGTTTTCGAGGATTGCTACTCCGATGACTCAGTTGACCCGGAAGAATGTACCGTTTGAGTGGAGTGAAAAATGTCAAAATAGCTTTGATGAATTAAAGAAGAGATTAACTACGGCTCCTATTCTAGCGTTACCAAATGGAAATGACGACTTAGTGATTTACAGTGATGTTTCGAAAGAGGGTTTGGGTTGTGTTTTGATGCAGAATGGAAAAGTAATTGCTTATGCTTCGAGGAAGTTAACCCCTAGTGAACAGAATTACCCTACTCATGATATGGAGTTGGCTGCGATAGTCTTTGCGTTGGATAAGTGGAAGCATTACCTATATGGAGCGAAGTTTGAGATTTTTACCGATCACAAGAGTTTGAAATACCTCTTCTCTCAAAAGGAATTGAATAACCGTCAGCGTAGGTGGATGGATCTTTTAAAAGATTATGATTGCACCATTTCGTACCATCCGGGCAAAGCAAATGTAGTAGCTGATGCGATCAGTCGAAAGTCTTATGTGGCATCAATGATGATTCGTGAATGGAAATTGCTAGAGGATGCTCGAGATTGGCGTCCCCAAGAGTCGAAGCGTGGAGTTATTTTTGCGAACCTTAATGTATTTCCCACATTAATTCAACAAATAAAGGATACTCAGAAGGATGACCCAGAGTTGAGGAAGATTATGGATAATGCTCGGGATAGACAGTATGTGGACTTCCAGCTTGACCCCGAGGGAGTGTTGACTTACCGTAACAGATTGTGTGTGCCGAATATCGGTGGGATTAAACAGCGAGTTCTTGAGGAGGGTCACAAATACCGGTATACCATTCATCTCGAGAGTACCAAGATGTATCAGGATTTAAAACAACAATTTTGGTGGATTAACATGAAGAGGGAAATTGCAGATTATGTATCGAAGTGTTTGACCTGTCAACAAGTTAAAGCAGAGCATCAGAGACCCGCAGGTCTACTTCAACCTCTTGAGATACCCGAGTGGAAGTGGGAACACATTACGATGGATTTTGTAACCGGACTACCCAGGACTCGAAGGAGGTTCAATGCAGTTTGGGTGATCGTGGACAGGTTGACTAAATCTCCTCATTTCTTACCCGTTGACATTTCCTATTCGATGGAGAAACTTGCGAATTTGTATATTCATGAGATTGTCAGATTACATGGTGTTCCAGATAGTATTGTGTCAGACAGAGATCCCAGGTTTACATCCTGATTTTGGCAAGCGTTACAGAAGGCTTTGGGTACCGATTTGAGGTTTAGCACAGCATTTCATCCTCAGACTGACGTTCAGTCTGAAAGAACCATTCAGATTCTCGAGGATATGTTACGGTCTTGCACAGTCGACTTTCCAGATTCGTGGGATACACATCTACCGCTTGCAGAGTTTACCTATAATAATAGTTATCAGTCGAGTATACAGATGGCACCGTATGAGGCTTTGTATGGGAGGAAATGTCGGTCACCTATTTGTTGGGACAAGGTTGGGGAAGCAAAACTTTGGGGTGTTGACATGGTTCAGGACTCGGTGGAAAAGGTTAAAATTATTCAGGATCGATTGAAGACGGCCCAGAGTCGACAGAAGAGCTATGCCGACCATCGAATATGAGATCTTAGTTTTCAGACCGGAGACTTCGTGTTCTTAAAGGTATCTCCGAAGGTGGGCATTCGAAGGTTTGGGAAGAAGGGTAAATTAGCTCCGAGGTTTGTTGGACCGTTTGAGATTTTGGGGAAAGTGGGACTTCTAGCGTATCGTCTTGCGTTACCATCTTCTTTGGACCGGTTACATAACGTTTTTCACGTTTCTATGCTTCGGAAGTATGTTCATGATCCATCTCACGTGTTACCGAGGGTACCGGAGGATATAGAACCTGATATGACCTACGAGGAACGACCGGTTCGGATTCTTGATTCCAAAGTCCAAGAGTTGAGGAACAAGAGCATCCCGTTGGTTAGAGTCCTTTGGAAGAATCATGATGTTGAGGAATCGACGTGGGAGCTTCGTGATGAGATAGAGAGGAAATATCCATGGCTTTTTAATTCGGGTAAGTCTCGTTAAAATTCGGGTCAAATTTTCTTTAAGGGGGAGTGAATGTCACGACCCGAAAACCCGCCTCTATTTTCCAATAATAAATATTTAATTATTTAGTTATGACTTAATTAATTATTTGAATTATTTATTTATTTAAATATTTATGTGTGCATTTTATGTTTCATAATATTTCCGTGCCTAGCATTTAAATTGTTATTTGTGCTAGTGTAGTATTATTTGGTCTTAGTTGTTAGTAGGAAGTATTAGAGTTGTGTAGTTAGTAGAGGAGGGGGTCTAAGTGTAAGTTTTTGAATTAATCATCTCCCTACTCCCTCTCTTCTCCCTCATCCTCACTCCCATTCCCAGTATACTCTCTCTCTCTCTCCTTGGTTGGGTAAGTTTTTCTTCTCTCCCTTCTCTCTTCATTTTCATCCTCTTCCTCTCATCTTTTCTTATTTCTCATTTTATGAAATGTGTTTAGATCGTCGATAGGATCGCGTAGAACCAAAAATATTTGAATTCCGTCATCTTTGAGAAATTTCAGGTAAGTTGCTTTTCCTCATTTTTATGCTAAAGTGTTCATTTCATGTTTATATAATACTTTAGTTGATACATTTGATGTTTGATTGAGTTTGAGATTTATTTGGAATTTATTTTGGTTCTTGGTTAAAATGGTGATTGTTATGAATGTTGGGTTTGAATCTTGGTTTGGGGTTATATATGATGTTGATTAGGTCCCCTTTCAGCCTAGATGTTGTTTTGATTCATTGTTGAACTTGTGGAAAGAGTTGATTTTGAGCATTTAGGAAATGGGTGAAATTTGGGTGAAAATGGTAGAACCCAGCTGCAATTTCCGACCAAGAATCAGGCCAGGCGCCCGCCTGGATCAAGTCGGGCGACCGCCCATCAAGCCTCAGGCGCCCGCTTACTTGTCCCTTTCATGACCAAAAGTTTCTGCCTATTGAGGGCGCCCGCCTGCCTCCATCTGAGCGCCCGCCCGCACCCCTTTGGGCAACCGCCCGCAACTCTTTGGGCGCCCGCCCGCCCCAAATTCATGGCATTCCCTTTTGTTTGGTTTAGGCTTGGTTTGTATATTAGGTATAAACTTCGGGTGTCACTCTAATTAACTTAAATAAACATTGTGGGATACTCTAGTTTTGAAATTGGTTCCTTTGTGAATAAATGTGATATGGGATTTGATTAATTATTGTGTGGGAATGTTGAAGCATTTTTATGATGTGTATTTGATCGGTTCATCTTTTTGGTGATTAATTGGAATGATTCCCTACTTTGGAATCATTAGTTGTTTATCGTGCTAGTATTTTATTACTTAGCCTTTACTTGAAAGTCCAGCTGGTATTTGTGTCGTGTTTGGGCGATGCGAAACATTATGATGGCACAAGCCAAGTCCATTATGATGTTGACCATTGTTTTGCCCCATTATTCCCCTCCTCCAGATTGGCCTTGGATGTGAGATGAGCTAGCCCCTTTGTGAGCACTTTAGCTATTGGTTTTTGGGCTTTGAATGTGTGTCATTGTCCCCTTATTATTATTGGTTCCGGTACCAGGGGTTTTCTCTTCATCTTTCATGCTACTATGAAGATGTTGATTGTTGATTATTGAAGGTGCGCAGCGACCTTTATTTGGTTCTTTCAGTTGGGAAACCTTGGCTAATATCCTTTGTTACTTGTTTATTTCCGCTGCTATCTGTTAATTGATAAATGCTATGTGTTAAGTGATATTTATTATTGTTTATTGTTTATTGCTTCATAGCATGTCATGTAGTTGCATTAGTAACTTATTGAGATTTATCTCACCCCCTTTCTTTTATCTTTGTTTTTCCTTAAACCCCTTCCCCATAGGAGGAAAGGATTAGACTCGCTGATCACGAGGAGGACGTCGCGAGGGTTGAGCTTTTTGGGCAAGTTGTTATTGGTGGGTTTACATTACATAAATGTGTAACCTTTTGGGAATAGTTGTTCCAAACTTGACTCCATTAGAATTTGTATATTTTAATATTTTTGGTGTAAGCTTATGGAGCTTACACTAGTTTATATTTTGTTGTTCAAGTTCTATTTCAAAACTTTGTGTTATCATCTTTTGGTATAAAAGGAAATTTTTATCTTCATTATTTTAGAGTTTATTGTTTAAGTCGACGTCCAGCTCGCGTACTCCGGGCCCTCGGGGTCGGTGTCGCGACAAACTCAAAAGCCGAAGAATTTGGGCATGGCTCAGAATGCAGCGTATCCTTGAAATTATCTTCATGATAGTAGTCTTGAAGTTCTCATTATCAAAATCATTTTAGGCCGAAACGCCTCTTAAAGCTCTCAAAATCATTTTAGGCCGAGACACCTCTTAAAGTTCTCATCACTTTAGGCCGAGACGCCTCTTAAAACTCTCAAAATCATTTTTTGGCCGAGACGCCTCTTAAAGCTCTCAAAATCATTCTAGGCCGAGACGACTCTTAAAGCTCTCAAAGTCAATTTCGGTTTGAGAAAATTTAGATCTCGCCATCAAAATTATGTTGTTCCTTCCCCTAGAGTCAGATGCGACTCGACTTGATATTGAACTAGGTCACCTCCTAGATTTTGAGGTGTCTTTCCCCGAAGAGTCAGGTGCGACTCGTCTTGATGTTGAACTTAGGTCATCTCCCGGATTTTGAGATGTACCTCCACTCGGATTGTACCTTGCACCAATTCTCGAGTAATGTTGATCTTAAGCCTTCTCTTGATTGATTGAGTTGGTTCGAGTCAGAACTACGACTCGACTTGATTCCCATGGAGGGATACATAGGCAGTTCACCCCGGTAAACTCAGTCGCCCATTTTTGCAAATTGTCGGTCGAAGACCGATCCCCAGAGTCAGATGCGACTCATCTTGATGTTGATTTAGGTCATCTCCCGGATTCTGAGATGTACCGCCCGCTCCGATTGTACCTTGCGTCAATCCTTGAGTATTGTTGTTCCACCTTGGTCTTCTCACCTGCCCGAGTTGTACCTCCCCCGAACTACGTTTTGACTTGATTCCCATGGAGGGATACGTAGGCAGTTCACCCCGGTGAACTCAGTCGCCCGTTCTCATAAATGTTTTCTCATGTCAATTTCCTCCCCAGCAAAGAGACAGCGCATCTCAATGCAACCCCCTGCATTTTAAATTTCAATAAACCTGAACTACGATTGGTCTGATTCTCGAAAGAGATACGTAGGTAAACTGGGAATCCGGTACCGACCATTGTTTGTCTGTGTTTGATTGCTTGTTTGAGTTAGAACTACGGAGGCTTAATTCTTGAAAGAGATACGTAGGAAGTCCTACTTTGGACCCAACCGTTACACCCTAGACGAGATCGTTTGCCTCTTAGTGAATCGTATAATCCCTTTTACATTATAAGGAGATTCGACGAGGGGCTCTGTAGATACCCCGATCTCGCACCTCTCATCAAACCCTTTAATCGGTCTAAACCCTAAAATTGACCTAAGCCCTCGATTTGGCTATGCGGGAGTGCCGTAAGCCTTATCGGTGCATCGAATGGATTAACGGACTTTAAATTCATGATCAGAGCGAAAAACGAGTAGACAGGCATGTACTTCAATTTTTGAGTGGCGGGACCCGAAAGTGGGGCCCGCACCCTTAGAACTGCTCGTTATTATCCATTCTGTGCACTTAAAAATGTATAATTGTCATCCCTTGCTCATTAACATTTTTCAGATAGACGTACGTGACCACAAGATTATTTCAAGCAACTTTCATGTTGGGACCGCGGACAACCGGGACACCGTTGTGCGCACACTCGGACAAAACTTGGACTGTTGCGGAACCAATACCGGAGCAAAAATTGTGATCATTCACGCCTAAAAGAGTCAGACAAGTTGCCCAATTTGGCTGGCCAAAATAATAAGGAAGGAGCCAATCAGAATGCGACAAGTGGCACTTTGGGAAAAAGGGACGGAGGCATGAGCCGTACGGCTGGTTTGGGAGGTTCAGACAGCAGTTTGTTCTTCAGCAACATGGCCACAAAAGTCATGATTTTGATCATTCCCAGCTGCATTTGAGGCGGGTAGCCACCCCCTAAACTGACTCCTAAGCCTAGCAAGGGTGGTCTAAGGTCATTTCCCACCTCCCTCCTCCATATACTCACCTCCCTCATCCATTTTATCATAGAAGATGATACACACCACACTCTTGCTCTCTCTAAGCAACAAAAAGAGCTCTCAAACCTCAGCCCATAAACCACCATAAAACCACCATAATCCCATCCAAAACACCACACAAAGCAAAGCAAACAACCCACTCAAACACTCTCTCAATCTAAGGCAAACACCTTAAGAAAAGCAACAAAAAAGTCTTCCCTTGGAAGCAAAGGAAGCACATCTAGGTAATCTTTTGTTCTTGTAAAGTTCATCCATGTAAATGTAGGTCCTTATGTGATTTGGAAAAGGGTCTAGCCACTTGTTAGGCTAGACCCCCATTTGATGTCCAAAAGATGTAATGTTGATACTCTTGTTTTTCTTTTCTCTAAATGATGATATACCATGATTAAATGCTCAAATAGCTGTGGTTCTGTGTTATTAACATATAGATCTATGTTTACCCAAAGTTTCATGTTCATATCATCTCATTTGAGTGATTTTTCATGGGTGTTTTCATCCCCTTTGTAAATGTTCAGCAGACTGTCCACAGGCCCGTCTCAATAATTACGGGGGCCCTGAGCTAAATATAAAAGTGGGGCCCTAAGTACTTAAAAAAAATTGTATAAATGGTGGCAAAACACGTTTGTACTGTGCTGTGCTTTGTCTAAAGAAAACAAAAAAAAAAACAGTGCCGTGAAGTTCCCAGGGATTGAACTGTAGTATATGAGAGAGATCATAAGCACCTTACCCGCCAGGCCACTAGCACTTTCAATGCTGTTACAGGTAGTTAAATATATATATATATAAATAAAGTAATTTTTTTTGGGGGGCCCCTTAAAATTGTTGAGCCCTGTGCTGTTGGGCTGCTTGCACACCCTCAAAACCGGGTCTGACTGTCCATCTGCATCTTTCTGTCTTGTTGCTTTGTTTATGTATAGCAAAAGTGGTTTTGGTTTTAGACCTCAAAAGGTATTTTGTTCTAGACAAACAAAGGAAGATTAGCATGTAAATATCTTATTTTTACCCTGAGTGGAAGAGGTTCTTTCCATTTTTTGTTTCAACTCTCTGTTCTCAGATTAGCATACTTCCTGTTCTGACACCAAAATGTCAGATCTGTTTTGTGTGACTTAAACTTGCTCAATGGACTTGAAACTTTCCAGATCTAAACTTTGATATGTTAGGAATAACTTTCATGTTTAGTGTTTTCCATGATTTATCAGTTTTCATGATACACAAAGAGGATCTTTTGTGGAAGTATGAATATCTGTGAGATTAGGCTGTTGAAAGTATGATCTTGCATGCCTTATTTGGACACCATAAAATGCTCCTAAAATCATAGGAAAATTCATGGTTGATACTTGATGTGTTAGGGACTTTTCCTAACATTCACTTTCCAGATTGTGCAAGCATAAGAGCAGGTACACAAGGAAGGAAGGGACAGCAATCCCTAAAATCTTTGGGGACGGAGTTTGGACATTTTTTGTTATGGGATTTGTTTCCCTTTTTGTTCACCATTGTAAATATTAATCCCCCACCCCTTTTGTGATCTCCTTTACTGGATATGAATGCTAAACCATTTTCAAAACCAAGTGAGAGTCCACCCAAACCGACTCTCATTTGTGAATTAATGCAAACATTTCTAGAATAGGAAGACTCCCATGTATATAAATCACCATTTTGGTTAGGGCATAAAAGCAAGGCATAAAATGAATTTAAGTGGAATGCATACTAGAGACCATCACGGGCGAGGAGAGTGCCTAACCCCTTCTCTTCTCATAACTTAGCCCCCGAACCCACTTTCTCGAAACAAAAGGTTTTATCTTCGTTTTTCCTAAAATAAAATGAGGTGGCGACTCTTGACTGTTTTGATTCCATCGAGAGGAAACCATTGTGTGGGAACCGAGCGCATTTCCAAAAGCGCATGAGCACGAAACGGACCCGAATCGCCCTCGCGGGACGATCATTTCGCGGATTCCGGTTTTCGAGCGCGGGCTCTCACAGCTGCGCATGAAAATCATGCGCATTGAAGTGCGCAGATGGTGCTGCGCATGAAGGTCATGCGCATCACACTTAGACATTTGCTCATGAGACCTCAAATCCAAAGCTTCAGCCCTAAACACTAAGCCTAGTCTGTAAAGAGGACTTAGCTAAAAATTGAAGTTATAAAACTTCTTACATAGGGTCCTAAAGTCCTTAAAATAAACTTAGGTGATGGTATCAATCAATTCTAACATAATTAGGAGGGTTAAAAAATAAGCATACCCAACAATCTCCCCCTAAATGATTGATGCAATTACCTACTACAACAAAGGCAATACAAGGTACTTAATAAAAACATGTCCATAAGAATGTAAATGGTAAATCATGTCTCAAGTCCATGCACACACTAGCCAGTTTTATAGATTTCTAGTCTATCAAAAAGAGTAACTTATATAATGGGAAAGACAGAAATATCATTCAGAGCATACAAAAAATATAATGAGTTTAAGTTTGAGTATGCGTTTAAACTGAATGTTTAAACATCATGCAATGAAATATGAGCAAATATGAGTATGCGCATGATGTAGGGTTTAGATAAAACATTCATTGCTCCACAAATGAAAATTTTGAATTGAACAAAGTTTTGTGAAAACCAATGATGCATTCTTCTCAATAAAACTTGAAAGATATGAGTTACAGTACAAGTTTTACATGGAAGAAAAATCAAAAGTAAAAATAATGTGCGCATCAAAAACTTACATTTGCGCAACAAAAATTACACTTCTAGTCTATGTGAATCCTAGAGAGTGCTTCCCTAAGCTCGTTCTGCAGGCCGGTAATTTTGTCCATTATCTCGATCTTGAGAGCTTGAAACTTGGCGTTGTATTCCACAGCCTGGTTAACATAAGTCTTCATGCCGGAGCGCATCAGATCATTGTCTTTCTGAAGGTCTTCAACTCTGTTAAAAGTATTCTCAAGGGAACCAAATTGGTTAGCCAGAGATTGCTGAGCAGAAGCAACAGAATCCAGAATCTCCTTCTGTGCATCCGCAAGAGTTTTGGTCAACTCAACTTGAACCATATTTTGGCTTGCTTGCATATCCAGCATAGCTTGGTCCATGGCTCCATTGAATGTATCACTAAACTGAACTAAGCAGTGAGTGACATGAGATTTTAGCGCATCGATGGAGGAGGAAGGGCTGGAATCCCTAGGCGCAAAGTTATCAATGGTGTTTATAACTTTGGCAGTTTCAATCTGGATTACCTCAGAGAGAGTATTTTCCAAAGTGCTAAGAGCTTCTGACAGACCATGCATAGAGGGAATCTTCGAGAGCGTAGTGGTAATAATACCAAAGTCGTGCTCTAAGTCATGGCGGAGCGCTTCATAAATTTGAGGCATATGGGCAGCTGCAGAACTGGTTGCCTGCGCATCAGCAGCAGCAGAACCGGTTGCCTTTGTTGAACTCTCCCCCTTAATGGCACAATCAATAGCTTGAAGTAAACTAGCTTGCGTATCTAGCCTTGCAGACTGCGCATCCAGCTGTTCTTGAATTTTGGCTTGCGCAGTGACCACCTGGAAATGCTGGGTTTGCGCAGCAAATTGATTTGCCTGGATAATCTGAAGCATGGCCAAGACTTGGCGCATGTCAGTTGTTGAACTTGAAGGATCTGAGGGAGCAGTTGCTGGAGTTACAGGAGGAATAATTAGATAAGTCTGTGAAGCTCCAGTAGGTTGCACAGGAGTGGCAGCAGCAGCAAGAGTCTCTTGCGCATGAACTGGAGAGTGATGCGCATGGATAGGAGAACGATGGAACTCATAATATTCTGAGCTTAAGTCTTCGCCATCTTCAACTATAGGCGCATCCTCATAAACAGTAGGATCAGGCGCATCATTAGCAAAGCCTTCACCATCAATGAAGACTGGTGGGGCTTGCTGCGCAATGTTTCTCTGCGCAATTGCAGCTAGCCTTGCTTCCCTTCCAATTTCACACGCAGTCTTTTTAGTGCGCGAAGGAGAATGCCTTGGAGATCTGATTCAACATCAGATAAATATTCCACAGTACGGTTTGAGGCGCGTTTCTTGGTAGCAACCTTCTTAACCCGGCGCTTAAGAGTAGACTTCTTCGCAGACAGTGGGATATTATCCTCACTAGAAGTTTCCTTGTGCGTATCCTTGGGAATCTCCCCTGAGATGGTGCAGCCCTAGAGGTTCCAGTGGATTTGGAAGGGCTGATGAGTGGGTCATTGAAAGCACCTTCAAATTCATCTTCCTCTTGGGGCGCATGAGGAGTAGATGCACACGTTGACTTATGCGCAGGTGGAGGGGACGCAGCATCATCTTCTACGTGGACGTCTTCATCAGACTCATCCAGTAGGGTTCTAGAGACCTTTTCCTTCTTTTTTTTCTTCTTCTTCTCCTCAGGCTCAACAGCCTTTGCTTTCCTTTTCTCATCCTTCTTCTTTTCAGGCGCATCAGCCTTACTTCTCTTCTGCTCTTCAGGCGCAGTGGCTTTAGCCTTCTTGGATTTCTTAGGAGGCGCAGGGTCAGCTGTAGCCTTGCGCTTCTGGACAGGCGCAAAAGGCTCTTTGATAGTTATCCCAGGTGCAGCAGTAGATTTTCTGGCCTTCTTCTTCTTGCGCTTAGGCGTATCAGCAGCCAAACCCTTGCCTTTCTCCTTATCACCCACCTTGTTCACCACAGGCTCATAGAAAGATTCATTTTCAAAATCTGGCTCAGATGTGGAGGCTTCCTTGAGCTCACTATCAGAAGTTGGAGGTGAGCCTTGGTCATCAGGATGAATATCCTCAAACAGCTCAACTGGATCAGCAGCCCAGTACATGCAGTAATCAAAGTTATTAACTTCACGCCGGAAATTCTGAAGGAATACGCGAGAATACGTGCGCGTAGAAGTCACATCAACATTTAAAGAGGGGTCCTCATCCACCAATTTGCGCACCTTGGGGAAGCGCATGTAGATAGCGGTGAGGATTCTGCAGTGAGTTTTGTACTTGGGTGGCCTCTTGGTGTCAGCGGCCTTTTTCTTGTACACGCGCACCCAAGGCACTAACTCATCAAAGATGATTTTATCCCAGCTTAACTTCTTCTTCTTGTAGATGGCAGCGCAGCACATCCACTGCTTGCTGATGAAAGTTGATTTATTCCCATTCTTGCAGTTGCTGGTGTCCCCAATCAAAGTGCAGAGGTGGTACATAAGTTCTCCAAACTCCTTCCTATCGTGGTTGTTGTATTAACCAACCAGCGTAGGGATCTTGATCAGCTTCTGCGCAACTTTGTCTTGCACATCCTGTGATAGCTTCTTTTTATTGCACGTAGGAAGACCCATTGTCTGTCTGATATGCGCATAGTTGATCGTTACAGAAACCCCGCGAACTGAACTTTTGAGGCAAGGAACTGTAATATCGTCATACACGCGATCAACTTCTTCTGCGTTGCTGAAGAATTCATTGATGTAGGAGGGAAGGATGAAAGTCTGGCCCTTGGTGAAAAGAGGTAGAATTCCATAAGTGTCCATGATCTCCATCATATAGCGTCCAAGCGCATCATGCTTAAGATCTTCAGCATCAATTTCCCAACCGGGAATGAAGTAGTTAAGATTCTACGCAAAAACAAAATTGAAAATTAGGTCTGGACATGCGCATGGAGAGAAGCGCATGCGCATAAGCGATATGCACAGCGCATGAACTAGACTCCATACTTAGAACAAATAATAAATATAAAGGGTAAAAATGTCCAAAAACACAAAATTTAAATGAAACGCCTAGAATGGGCGCGAAAACCAGAAACACAATCAATAATCAACCCAAGGCACATCATAGGACTATTCATCAAGAACATGAAGAACATGCATCGAATACATGAAGAACACCAAGAACATGAAAATGTCAAAATGCTCCAAAATGCATAAAAAGCATATCAAAATGTTTGAAATGAAAAATCACACACAAACAAGTAAACCACAGCCGTAACAACAACATTAAACACCCAGGATCTGAGAAAAACGAAAGAGAATTTAAAAAGACATAAAATTCGAAAAATCTCAGAAATCATATCAAATGATCATTGATCGTAAAACAAATTACATATATGAATAGCTATGAGTAAAACGAACACATAGCATCAAATAATTTGAAAAAAAAAGCAACGGATCATAGAGAAATCGGAAAGGGGAACATTTAGACCTTCGACTCAGATATGGCGGAAAAAAAAAACTGAGTTTGAGATCTTACCATTTGAGGATCCTCAGATTTCTTGGATGATGTAGATGTCTTGGGAGCCATCAGATTTTATATAGAAGAAAGTTGTGTGCGAAAATAAAGTGTGAATGATGAGTGCAGAGAGAAAGAAAAGTCAGAGAGTAGAGAGAAAAAGGAGTCGGTTGAGTGTATAAGAAAAATTTGAGTGAAGTGAGGAAGAATACGGCGGTTCAGAGGGTTATAGCCGAAAAGGGTATGGTGACGTCACGGTGCGCTGACACAAGAGTTGGTGTGTCAGGCGAGTGAAGCGCACGCGCGAGTGAGGCGCACGCGCAGGTGTCGTGGACCAATGAGGAGCGCGCGTGAAAAGCCCTAGCCGCGCGCGTGTGTCAGACATTAATGGTCACGAAGAGACTCTTCCACTTTCGTCATAAGTAGCACACACTAAGCATTAATGGCGCATCACTCAATGTTTTTGTATTAAATGAGGTGGGACATGCGCAAGGGTAGAAAAGTAATTTCCCAGGAAAATTTAAAAAGAAATGACGAGGGAAAATACATAATTACGCAAGTACCCTTGCAAATTATGTGCTGACTCAGCAAGTCAAGGACCTAGGTGTAACTATTGATAAGAAAACTTACCTGAGGTCCATGTGGCATGCGCATGAAGTATATGCGCAGTTCTATAGAGATCAGAGATTCTTAGAAATCTCATATGTATTGCCTTACGCGCATCATCATGTGCGCATGAAATGCGCAACGTATGAGGCATCTAACTTAGAAAATTTAAGAAGACTCAAAAGCATTAGTATTGACAAATTTTATGGACAAATTTAGCTGAGTTCAAGCATACCCATTTCACCTCTAAAAAAGATGAACCTTTTAGCATCAAGAGCTTTTGTAAGAATATCAGCGATTTGATAGTCAGTTCCCACGTGTTTCAAATAAATATTTCTTTTCTCCACGTGGTCTTTGAGGAAGTGATACTTGATGTCAATGTGCTTGGTCTTGGAGTGCATGACAGGATTTTCAGAAACCGCAATGGTTGATGTATTGTCGCAGTAGATGGGACAATTTTCTTCTTTGATGTCATAATCCACCAATTGCTGTTTCATCCACAGAATCTGACAGCAACAGCTTACAGCAGCAATATATTCTGCTTCAGTAGTTGAGACAGAAACTGCAGCTTGTTTCTTACTAGCCCATGACACAAGTCGATATCTGAGGAAATGACAAGTGCCGCTTGTGCTTTTCCTGTCAATTGTACACGCTGCATAATCCGCATCTGAATAACCTACAAGTTTAAAATTCGAATCTTTGGTGTACCAAAGTCCAAGGTTAACAGTGCCGGAGAGATATCGTATAATACGTTTCACAGCAATTAAGTGCGCTTCTCTAGGGTCAGATTGATAACGTGCGCAGACACAAACACTAAACATTATATCAGGCCTACTAGCAGTAAGATAAAGGAGAGAGCCAATCATACCTCGATATAAACTTTGATCAACTTTCTTACCTTTCAAGTCTTTGTCTAGTTTGTTGCCGGTAGCCATTGGAGTGTCATATGGTTTAGCATTATCTAGACCAAATTTCTTGATTAGATCCCTTGTATACTTTGCTTGGTTGATAAATATGCCTTCATCCATTTGCTTGATTTGAAGCCCGAGGAAGAATGTGAGTTCTCCCATCATGCTCATTTCAAACTTATTCTTCATCAGTTTCTTAAAGCGCTTGCACAACAATTCATTAGTAGAACCAAATATAAATCATCGACATAAATTTGAACAAGTAATTTATGATCATTATGTTTGGCAATGAAAAGAGTAGTATCGATTTTACCACGCGTGAAGCCTTTCTCAATGAGAAACTTGGATAGTGTATCATACCATGCTCTTGGTGCTTGCTTTAGCCCATACAAAGCTTTCTGGAGTTTGTAGACATGATTTGGAAATTGAGAATCCTCAAACCCAGGTGGTTGAGCTACGTAGACTTGTTCTTAGAGTTCACCATTTAGAAACGCGCTCTTAACATCCATTTGATATAACTTGAAGTTCTTGTGAGCAGCGTACGCTAGGAATATCCTTATAGCTTCAAGTCTTGCCACGGGCATAAAAGTTTCATCGTAGTCGATTCCTTATTCTTGCCTATAGCCTTACGCAACCAATCTTGCTTTGTTTCTTGTGATGGTTCCATTCTCATCCTTGTTTCTGAACACCCATTTCATACCAATCACTCCTTGATTATTTGGTCTTGGAACAAGAGTCCAGACTCTACATCGTTCAAATTGATTGAGTTCTTCTTGCCTTGCAACAACCCAATTTGGATCTTGGAGCGCTTCATCAGCCTTCTTCGGTTCAATTTGAGAGATAAGTGCAGTGTAAGCATCAAAGTTTGTAGCTCTCCTTGTACGAACATGAAGATGACCAATGATGTTAGTGATTGGGTGATCTCTAACTTTACGAATTTCAGGAGGTAAGTTAGGTTGAGTTGTAGAAACTTGAAGGTTTTCAATTGGCACATCTTTACCAGCATCAAAGTCATTAAAGTTAGGGGGTTGAACTGGTTCAGAATTGAAAGAGGGGTTAACACCAGATGCAGCAGTAGATTGATGCGCATTAGAAGAATCTCCAGGCGCATTGTTAGGTGCAGTTGAAGCTCTACTTGGTGCGCTATTGATAAGACTTTGCGCAACTGATGTAGATGGATTTCCTTGTGTTGATGTATTCTGATCTTGTGTATGCGCAGTAGGGAAATGTGTACCTGTCTCAATAGACTCAACAGAATCATCAGCAACATTAGGAGCCAAATATGGCTCAAGGAGAGAATGTTCATCGAATGTAATATGTACAGATTCAACTATCACTAATGTAGATCTATTGAAAACACGAAAAGCTTTTGAATGTTTAGCATACCCAACAAAAATACCTTCGTCCGCTTTGGCATCGAATTTACCTCTATGCCCGTTTCCATTGTAGAGGATATAGCATTTGCAGCCAAAGATCTTGAAGAATGCAATGTTGGGAGATCCACCACGCCAGAGTTCATAAGGGGTCTTGTTATGGCGCTTGTTGATGAGGGAACGATTTTGAGTAAAGCATGCAGTGTTGATAGCTTCTTCCCAAAAGTACTTAGGTAATGTAGCTTCTGCTATCATCGTCTTCCCTGCTTCTATCAGCGTCCTATTCTTTCTTTCCACAACACCATTTTGTTGAGGAACTCCAGCGGTTGAGAAGTTGTGATCTATCCCATGATCGTCGCAATATCGAGCAACACCGTTGTTCTTAAATTCTGTTCCATTGTCGGATCGAACACTAACGATGTCATCTTCTTTTTGGGTTTAGAGCAGTCTGAATAGAGTGGTAAGAATGTCATAACAATCATCTTTTGAGATCATCATTTCCACCCATGTGTATCTTGAATAATCATCCACCACAACTAAAGTATACTTGTTTCTTTTGATGCTCGGAGTGGTGACTGGTCGAACTAGATCAATGTGCAGCAGTTGGAAACATTTTGAAGTTGAGGGATGTGTCTTGCTGGAGAAGGACTGCTTCGATTGTTTGCCTAGTTGACAAGCTGCGCATTTGTTGTCATGATGATCAGCAACCTTGGGAAGTCCTTTGACAAGATTATCCCTGCTGAGTTTTGATAGACATTTGAAGTTCAAGTGACTCATGCGCTTGTGCCATAGCCAACTATTTTTGCTCACACTTTTTGCTACAAAACAAAGATTAGTACTAGAGTTTATACTATGGAAATCAATAATATAAATATTTGTCTTACGATATCCCGTGAGTAAGATAGCTTCAGTTTTTCCATTCTTGATAAGACATTGAGTTGAAGTGGAATGGCATTCTAATCATTTGTCGCAGAATTGAGATATGGATAATAAGTTGTGCTTGAGTCCTTCTACAAGAGAGACTCTTTCAATGCACACTTTGTCTTTCTTGAGCTTTCCATATGCAACAACTTGACCTTTGTTATTATCACCAAATGTTACTGAGGGACCTCTTTCTTCATGAACATCTTCAAGTAAGGATTCATTTCCAGTCATGTGTCGTGAGCACCCACTGTCGAGAATCCATTCATACGTTCTAGCTTTAGAAGATCCAGCCATGAAGCAAAGAACCTGAAATATAGACATTTAAGCAGGTCCCCTTTATTCCTTTTGGGTCCTAGAGTTAGCAACTTTTGACGACCCACTCTTGCTTGACCTTAGGATTTTTAAGTCCTTTGGCATTGGGAGTGAATCTCAAAAGGCATTCCACGGCCTTGTGTCCAAAACAATTACAAATTGAACAATGATGAAAGCCACCAATCACATGAGTTTTTACAGACTCATTACTTTTCTTTGGGGTAGCATTCTTCTTTGGGTCAGATGATCCAGCCTTAACAAAATCTTTCTTTTGAAATTTTAGAGCGCTTTTTCTAGTAGGGCGCATAGGGCTAGGCTGCACATGGCGATGAGGCGCATGGCTCCTAGGCGCATAATGTGCACTAGTAGAAGGAGTGCGCTTTGTTTCAAGAATGATTTTGTTAGGAGATGGTTCATCTGTAGCTACTTCCTTCTCCTTAGCTTTCCCAAATTGTTTCGTTGGATAGACATAATGGAATGTTTGTCTTTTGACTTTTTCGTGTCCTTTATCCATTGAAATAGAATGTTTCTCCTTGGGAATTTCATGAGTTTGTTGAGTTGTAAATTCACTCTCTCTTTCAGCGCAGACCTCACACTTAAAGTTGTCACTAGTTGATGAGAATCCCAAGCCACTTTTATCACTACAGGCTTTTTGGGACTCAAAGATACTTTCCATAGTGACACGAAAATTGGACCACTCATTTGTAATCTTTTGAAGATCAGTAATTTGAGCAACCAATTCATCGTTTTGAACTTTAAGTAATGAGTTCTGTTCCGTTAGAAAAGTGTTTTTATTAGTAAGAGGAGTCATGCTCTTAATCTGCTCCTTAAGGAGGGTGAGTTCAGATTTTAGAAGAGATTTCTCGGTCTTAAGCTGAGAAATTTCTTCACATGATAGTGCTAAAGCTTCCTTCATTTTGCCAAATTTACTAATTACCTTTTCAGCTTCTAAGAACATTTTTTCTTGTTTGGCAATATCTTCATCATGAGTGATTATAGGGATTGGTTCAACTTGAGGTCTGATGTAGTTGCCTTTTCTGAGCTTGCTTCTTGCGCTCAGGTCACATATGGAAAATAACAATCCACCATCGCTTTGAGTTGGGGTAATAAATCCTTGTTCAACAAGCTCGCTGATGGTTGGACCTTTCTTCTTTTTCATATCTTGAAAACCTATAGATTTCTTGATAGGTTTATTCAAAACATTCATGTCAGGGATATCCTTTGAGCAGTCATCATCGGAATCATAAGTATCGACTTCATCATCATTTGCCATCAAGCACACGAGCCCATCATCAGTATCTTCATCGCTCCCTTCAGAGTCTGTTTTGATCCAGGTGTTATGCTCATTTACTGGTGATTCTTCTTCAGCAATCATTCACTTGTGATGATTGGGTCTGGGAGAGAATTTGGGAGTATGGCTGCTCTTCTTCTGCATGTATTCAAACTTGGGGATTGGGCATCTTGAGGCAAAGTGTCCTGGTTTCCTGCAATTAAAACATACCAGATCTTCTTTCCTTTTTGAGTCGCTGCTCCTAGTGAACTTTGGAGGAGCCCTGCTTGTAGATCCCTGAAATTTGCTGGAGGAGTTGGGTTTTGAGAACTTTCTGAACTTCTGAAATTTCTTGACAAATAAAGCGAAGTCTTCGTCATCCATATCTAATAGCTCAGAGGTAGAAATTTTGGTGTCGGAACTTTTCTCAACTTGAACTTGAACTTGCGCAAGCGCTTCTTCTCTGTGCGCCACCATTGCAATGGACTTAGATTTTCCTTCAGTTTCACTGATTCGTTGGAGTTTGAGCTCATAAACCTTAAGCTTTGCATAAAGGTTCCTTAAAGTCCATACATCTAAAGTTCCGGCGTCTTCAAGAGCGTTGGATTTATGAAGATATCTTGAGCCAAAAGCTTGGAGGAAATTTACATTCAAATCTTTGTTTGAAAACTTCATGCCAAGTGAAATACATAGATTTATAATTTCACAGTAGCGCTCATAAGTATGTCTTAGGGTTTCACCGGGGACTTGAGAGAAATTATTGAATCTCTTTTGTACTTCGTATCTCTTGTTTTCTTTGCAAACAGTGTCTCCTTCGATATGTTCTTCGATAGCATCCCATAATTGATTTACAGTAGCACAATGCACTTGCTGTTTCATGGTCGTGCTTAGAGTGCTAAGAAGAATGTTTCTAGCTTTCCCATCATTTGCAACTCTTCTAGTTTCTTCTTCGTTCCATTCTTCCTTCAGTTTCAGAATGGATGGTTGAGCAGCGTTGGTGCGTGGATTAGGATTCGCCTTCATTGGAATATAAGGTCCATAAACTACGGTGTCATGGAGCCTTTCATCAATTGAGTTGAGATGGGTCAGGATGCTGAATTTCCACACGTCGAAATGATCTTCATCAAAGACTGGAACATGTGTATAGTTAGCAGTTGCCATAGGTTTTGTGTTTGCCATATCGAATCGGCACCCAAGCTGTTAAGCTTGAAAAACAGAAATGTTTTATAAAGGTGTTCGCTCTGATACCACTTGTTGGTCCCAGAAGGGCAACAAGGGTATGAAAAATGCTAGAGGGGGGTGAATAGCGTTTTTAAAATTATTTTCAAACCCTTTTGTAAAACAATGGCTAATGCGCACATGTCTTATTTTGGCTAAGTATAGTGCACAACAAGAGTGTGAAATGCACAGCGGAAACTTAAAGCAATCACTTATGTGCAGGGAGTATGCGCAAAAGTGTAAGTACGCACGCACTAAGTTTAGCTTAAGATTGGCGCAAAATGGAACTAAGGCAATAAGCATACAAACACAATTCAATCTGCGCAATGTAACTACAAAGATCAAACAAAGCAATATATAAGTAAAGCATAAGAGTAGAAAACAAAGCGCAATAAATAGACAAGCTATTTGGAGAGGTTCGATCGGGAAAAGATCTACCTCCTCTACCAAGATGGTTAGTCTTGGATTTCTAATGAAGATCTTATAATATGAGAGAGTTAAAAGTTACAACGATTTAGAACAAACTATCTCAAAGATCTATAATCTATGAAAGAACAAATCCTAGACAATAACCGGTGTATCTCTAGAAGTAAGATCGATGAGATCGAAACTTCAAGAGGTGTGTGTGTGACAGAATTCTGGGCTCTATGAATCGTATGATGGAAAGCACAAAGAATTCTGGTGATACAAAGGCTTATAGGATCTGGGCTTGGATTGAGTATGAAGGTATGAAGGTTGTTCTTGGGAATTCTGGAAATGAGCAAGCAATCTTCAAATCTTCAAATCTTTCTCTTTGAAAGCAAAAGCACAAGCAGCTTGAAAAATGAGGAAGAGCTGGCTATTTATAGTGGAGCTCCAAGAACTAGCCGTTGGGGAGCTTCAGCAAGGACGATGTGCTGTCACAATGTGATTGGTGCGCAGCTGTCCTTTATAGCCGTTGGAGACAGTAAGTTGACAGCTTTCAGATATCTTCTAGAAGGGTGACAGTTGTCTTCAATTTGAATTTCAAACTGAGGCGCGTCTCTCCATCCACGTGTATGCTGAGTGTGCATGTTTTGTCGATTGTCCACATCAGCACTTTGACTCATACTAAAAATCGTAGCTTTACATAATGCTTTCCAAGCTATACAAAGGTGAGGTCAGGAAATACGAGATTTGACTAAGGTATATCTGCGCATTGAAGTGCGCAGATGGTGTTGCGCATGAAGGTCATGCGCATCATACTTAGACATTTGCTCATGAGACCTCAAATCCAAAGCTTCAGCCCTAAACACTAAGCCTAGTCTATAAAGAGGACTTAGCTAAAAATTGAAGTTATAAAACTTCTTACATAGGGTCCTAAAGTCCTTAAAATAAACTTAGGTGATGGTATCAATCAATTCTAACATAATTAGGAGGGTTAAAAAATAAGCATACCCAACACTAACATACGGGATGGAGGCCATGCTCCCGGCTGAATTGGAAGCTCCATCCCTAAGGATCCTATTGGAAAATAAAATCCATAAGGTAGATTGGCTCCGAGGTCGGGATGATGAACTGGCCTTGCTAGATGAACGCCGTTTGAAATCCATGGAACACATCCGTGCCTACCAAGGAAGAATGGCACGAGCCTTTGACAAGAAAGTTAAGCCCCGAAAAATTCGGGTCGGAGACCTAGTTCTCAAGGAAAAACCCCCGGGAAGGTCTAATCCCGACGGAAAATGGGAACCCGTATGGATCGGCCCCTTTGTGGTGCAAGAGGTTTTTTCGGGAGGAGCAATGAGACTCGCAGACTTGGATGGAAATCCCTTCATGCACCTGATCAACGGTGATAAGCTTCGTCGCTAGTTTGTTTTTAAAAAAAAAAAGAGCGTGTGCTAAAAGAATATACCCACCTAGATTGAAAACCCGTTTGGGCAGTCTAGAGAAAAAACAGGGTCGCACGAGAAAATTCATGAAAATAAACTACGTTGACCTGAGCCCCTTAGTCCTATTTGTAAAAGGGGAACGTAGGCAGCCGATCACCGGTACGGTCTCAAAAATAAATAAAATGCGAATTTGGTTCTTAAAAGGGCTTCATGAAAATCAAAGATAAGTAACCATTGCCACCGCATTTAAAACACTTCTTTGATGAGTTCAAGCATGGTCTACTCCCGACTCAATAACATGTTAAAATACAATTAAAACATTTAAATAAACTAATGTGTCTGCAATGGCAATGGACGGATACTTAGGACATAGGGCTATCAGTGTTCCTCACTTGTCCACCTCCTCTTTTGACTTCTCCGAGTCTTCTTTTTCTTGATGTCAAAAAGCTCGACCTCCTTCCTTCCAAGGTCAGGGGCTCTTCCAGTCCCCTCAATAAGTCCAGCCGCCCTCCAAGCTGTGTCAACCGCAACCCGAGCCCGGAGATCCCCCATCCGTGCTCCAACCCTGGGAATTGCAGCCCTCCTCCTGTCGGCCATAATCTGATAGTCTTCAACGATATCCCCATTGTGGTTATGGCCGTTCGCCACGTCCTCGGTCTCTCTTAGAGTCCTACTAGCGTTATGCTCCCTTCCAAGAATATCCTCACGCCTCTCCTCAATAAGCCTCTGAGTCTGCCCCTAGTCTGTTCATGCCAATCCAAGTAAGCTGTGGTTAAGACCGTGCTAGCCACACTCCTGAGAAGTATCCGAGCCGGAAAGAGGGAATACGACCACGATCGAGTAAGGAATGAAATGGTGGATGAATCCCACATAGATAATGGCAAAGGTCTCAAGTGCTCCAGGATAACACCCAACCACTCCGACGAGGGAATCTGCAGTAATCCAAATTGTCTATGAACCAGCAAAGGGATATAGAAAGATGATCCCAAAAGTCCCGGCACCTGAACAACAGGAGAACCATCTTGACGTTCCCTTACGGAGCCAATGCTCCAATGGGAAACCCGCCAGCGGATTTGTGATGTCTGGAGCCGAACCATGTACGCCTCCCAATCACTTTTAGCAAAATCCAAAATAATGCTCCTCAAAAAGTAGGACCACGGTTTGTGAGAAAGGGGAACCTCGGGCACGGCCATCAACCTTTCCCTGAACCACATGGTAAGAAGAGCGGGGCTAACACCACGCATGAAATCGTCACCTAAAGCCAAACGGTCCATGCCACGAAAAGTTTGCCCCAAGATCAAGGGGACGATATCTTTCCCCGCAAGGCATTCCTCAAGAACACTCAATAGAACCCGGTGGCAGGTTCCCTTGGAGCTAACCATGTAGAAAAAGGAGAGGATACACAACCCAAAAGCATTCCAAGAAAACTCATCGGTTCGGTCCATGAACCTTTCGAGAAGGTTTGAGATGTCGACAAAGATATGATTAAGGACCATGCATTTAGCTTCTTCTAAAGGAATGCCAAGAAGAGCGACCAACCTTTCGACACACATCGTGTCACTAATCGAAGGGAGAGCAATGACTTTTGTGTCCACACCCCCCACTAAAGCCTTGAAATCCTCGTAAGTGAGGGTGATTTCATTGTAAGAAAAGCAATACACATGCCTCCGGATATCCCAAAAAGACGCAGCGGCCCTCAAAAGCTCAAGATCCGGGATGAATTCCTTGAGAGACCAAAGGGACTTAAGCCCAAATTTGGCCTAAAAAATCCCCTTGTTCTCTCTCATATGATGCCGCATCCAAAGCCTGAGGTTGCCCTCAAAGCATTCTCGATCAATTTTGGATAATTTTGGAGGTTTCTCTATAAGAAAAGGCTCCATGGAAAGAAAAACCTCGAAGAACGAAAGAGAGAAACTGCTTCTGGACGTCAGACTAAGCCACTTAAAGAGATGACCAGACCCAGGATGAAATTCAAAGCAAAAAGGACACCCACTGCCCCAGCCATACGGCTACTTTGGCCCTGACAGAATTAATGATTTCTTGTTGGAAGGTTGGCTTTATTCACAACCCCAACCATATCATAAATGACCAGATATTTGCCCTCCCTTGGCTCATGCAACATGAATTTGAACACAAGGCGGTCCCATTGTGATGTAAGCCCATTGACTCTTAACCCGGTAGTTTGTAAGCCCATTTTTGCCTAAAATACCCGGCAGTTTGTAAGCCCGTTTTTGCCTAAAATACCCGGCAGTTTGTAAGTCCGTTTTTGCCTTAAATACCCGGCAGTTTGTAAGCCCCTTTTTGCCTAAAATACCCGGCAGTTTGTAAGCCCGTTTTTGCCCTAGCAAACATTAGGCCGTCCTTGACATAAGCCCAGTAAGAATTATGAAAAAAAAAATGTTTCCCTAGCGAACATTAGGCCGTCCTTGACATAAGCCCGGTAAGAATTATGAAAAAAATGTTTCCCTAGCAAACATTAGGCCGTCCTTGACATAAGCCCAGTAAACTCTTAGGTTTAGAAAACCTTGTTCCCGGCCATCCCCAGTGGGAAATAAGACCAGTTGCCTCGTCATACTTCCCAAAGATGGAGTTAACTTAAAGCGTGTCCCCCAGAGTGGTCATTGTAGATTAAAACCTTTCTCCCCGGCAGTCCAAAATAACGTAAGACCACCCTTGTAAGTTAACCCTCTCCCATAGAGTCAAGTTGACCATGTCTCGCCTCTGACCCGCCGAGAGTCACACCCATATTCGTGTAAGTCAACCCTCTCCCATAGAGCCAAGTTGACCATGTCTCGCCTCTGACCCGCCGAGAGTCACGCCCATACCCTTGTAAGTCAACCCTCTCCCATAGAGCCAACTTGACCATGTCTCGCCTCTGACCCGCCGAGAGTCACGTCCATTTCATGTAAGTCAACCCTCTCCCATAGAGCCAAGTTGACCATGTCTCGCCTCTGACCCGCCAAGAGTCACACCCATTTCGTGTAAGTCAACCCTCTCCCATAGAGCCAAGTTGACCATGTCTCGCCTCTGACCGCCGAGAGCCACGCCCATATCCTTGTAAGTCAACCCTCTCCCATAGATCCAAGTTGACCATGTCTCACCTCTGACCCGCTGAGAGTCACGCCCATATCGTTGTAAGTCAACCCTCCCCCATAGATCCAAGTTGACCATGTGTCGCCTCTGACCCACCGAGAGTCACGCCCATTTCGTGCAAGTCAACCCTCTCCCATAGAGCCAAGTTGACCATGTCCCGCCTCTGAACTCGCCAAGAGTCATGCCCGTTCCCCTAGGAGAGGATAACAGATGTCCACCTAGCCCTTAGGTTTGAGTAGCCTTAAAATCTCTCACCCCGCCCCAAACTACGTTAGGCTTTATTCCCTGCAAACGGGATACGTAGGAATCCTATACCCCTAGGTCCAGCCATGCAAACAAAGTCGGTCAAGCCGTCCTCCCCTCAGATTGGGATGCTTATTTTTATCGACAACCCCCCTTTTTTAAAGCAACATTGCCGAGGGGCTCTGTAAGTACCCCAATCTGAAATTGACCAACTTAGAGGAATTCTTAGCACCATTCAGGAATAAACTGATAGGCTGGAACCTCACTAAGACAAACTAAAATTCCAGGACTGTTCTGGAATTAAAACTTGGAAAAATCCAGAAGCTCGCCAGGCTGAGCCGTACGGATGGTTTAGACGCGGGAGATCCCTAGCCGTACGGCTACTATGGGCACCATCAGTCCTTATAAATTGAGACCCTTACTGATCATTTCAGGGGGGAGAAACATAGTTCTATAGGTGAAACTCTACAGAAATACAGTCTGAGAGAAAGACCACCAAATACTTGAGTGAAAAGAGAGGAAGATAGGCCACAACCACCATAGGTGAAGCCTCCTTCTCCCCATCTTCTCTCCATCTCAAACTCTTTTGTTATTGTTCATGTTATTTATTTACTTTCATTTCAAGCCTTGCCCTTGTCAAGCACCTTTATATTGCAAGTCTTGTCCTTTCAAGCACCTTATATTCTTGTTATATACATTGGAACCAAACCATGAAATGATTCAAGGTGCCCTCACATCCAAGTATGTGAAAAGTGGTTAAAACCTAAAGAAGATCATGATTTGTTAATTTCTTATCTTTAAATAGCTTGATGATCCATTTTTATGGTGAAAGCATGTGTCTTTATGTTGTATTTGGCCATGATGATCATTTGGAGTGATAAAGCCTCCATCTTTATCACCCAAACCTTGATCTAGCCACTCATTCATCACATTTGGGTCATAAAGGTTCAATATTTATGCTTCCAAATGTTGATTTTGTTGTCCCTAAAGGTTTAATCTTGTATAAAGACCATATTTTGATGGTAAAGTTTGAATCTTTACTCATCAAAATGGCCATCTTGGCTCAAAGGCCTCATTCATCACCTTTTCTAATTCTTCTCCAATGATTGCCTTAATTACACCCAAATCCATGTATTTGGGGTCCATTTAGTGATTAATGAGCATAGGAATGATGTCAATCAAAGCTTGTTTGTGAAAATGCAAACTAAAAATAAACAGTTCAGTCCAGTTTCAGCAGAATGCTCTGTTTCTGCCTGAAACTGGACATTTTCTGGACAAACTGTAAAATCCCCGGGAAGACCTTGTATAGCCGTACGGCTGAGTTGGGTCAGAGGGATGATTTTTTCTGTCTTATTCTGTCAAGATCTGTGCAAATGAACCCCTTTTTGTTCTGTTAAAACCAATAACCAGTTAACTTCGCATTTTTTTTTTGTTAAATACACACACACACATGCACATTTCGTTAACAAACACAAGGGAGACTCGGCTTTGTCCGAGGCGGCTTGGGTGACGTAAAACTCTTCCCAAGCCGTAACCTGATCTCCGAACTCATAAATCTCTAACCATTTTCATTTGTTGGGTTAAACGTTAACAAATGCGGCGACTCCGTTAAGTTTGTTAAGTTACACGTGTTTGGCATTTCTTCCTCGAACAAACGTCGTCTCGCCCTCTAGGGGGGGATCCTTACAATGTTTTGTACAAGGAAATTATTCTTTCGTTTAGGGCAAATGAGTGTCTATTCACTGAAATCATTGATGTATGGGCTTCTCTGCTGAACAAGGAGAAAATAGATGGTAAAAGAGTGGTCTTCTCTTCATCGTACAGTGTAATTGTTACTTATCATGTAATACTTTATACTAATATATGTAACACTTTTATAAAGTAAAAGTAATACTTTTACAGAATGAATGTCACACTTGTAGATATATAAGTAACACTTTATATGATAAAATGTAACAATTGTATAGAATAATAGTAACACTTTTAAAGAATAAAGTTAACACTTCTAAATGTTATATATTTGTAAGCCTAATATAAAAGAAGAGAAGTACACTATCTGTTTGATCCTTGTTCATTAATGTAACACCTCCTTGTTTATTAACATGTAATTGTTAATAGTCTTACTTCATTAATGTAACAGCTTTACTAATTGTTTCCTTTTATTCAAAAGGCATATTTAGATTCAGTTGTTAATGGGATTGGTGATCTTGCAACTCATGAACCAAACATGAGATAGTGTTGGGCAAATTACTTGAAGAATTCTGGTCACTATATAACAAAAGCTGAAATGATTAGTAATATTTTATTTTATTTTAAGTTCTGTTATGCACATATGTTAAAATTTCAATGGATGATTACATTATATTGTTTGTTTTTATAGGTATTTGTTCCGGTCAATATTAGAGGCCATTTCTTCTGTGTTGTTTTGAATTTTTGATTGGGAAAAGTTTAAGTTCTTGACAACCGAGATTATGAAGATTTAATGATATGGAATGAGTCTCTTCAGACCATATTCAGTGACATTGTAAAAATTATGGTATGGATATACTTTTTAATTTAACATGTTTTTTTTTATAAATTCATTTAATATGTTTTTTTTATATATATTTTTCTTAGGTAAAACAACTGTTCAAATTTGTTCGGGAGTTGAACCTTCCTTACGGGAAAGATTTGGTTAATTTTAGCGTTGAAAATGTTAAATTCCCATGGCAAAACAAAGCTACCGGAAATGACTGTAGATTTTTTTTAATGTATCACATGGAATGTTTTAATGGTGAAATGTGCATGAGTGAAGATAATGTTAGTAAGGTAATACGAATAATATTTTTGTTATTTATGATCTGTTAAATGATATAGAATTTACATTCATTTTATTTTTCTTATGTAGGCTTTGGTTAGAAGAGTGTTAAGGGCAAAGTATTGTTTGAGAATACTTATGTGTCCATTCAATGAGGTTTTGAAAAATATAATGAAAATCTGTAAAACTTGTTGTCTTTTTCACGTTGTTTCCCATTGCACTGTTTGTACTCTCATTTTTTGTGAGGAAAGAATGCCAGCTGAAAAGAAATCCTTGTTTAAAGCTGTTAACCATTTGTGCCTTAAATCATATAACCGCTTAAACCATGTTTCATTTTCCAAATGATAATCCTGTATCATTTCGGACCAGCTTTTTCAAAGTGTATTTCATCCACGCAACCAGACATGCATCTTTTGAATGCATCTTTGAATTTTTTATTTCTTTTCAACTGTCTAAATCTTGAAATTGCATTTTGGTACAAATGCCATTGGCAGAGTCTGTGTTTTGTTTCAGAAAAAGCGTGATAAATAACAATGTAACACTTATAAGTATATTAAGTAACACTTATGATAAATAAAAGTAACAATTTTGGAACATAAATAATTTGCAAATTCTAAAACAAAAATTAAATTGAATTAAAGTCATGAGATAGAGTTTATACCGTTGATATAGGATTTGTCATGGCTTGATCTTGGTCAGTAAATATAGTGATAGTGCATTTACCTCCCATTGATTTCTTGAATATATCAAACAGCCACTCAAATGATTTAGTTTCCTCATTTGTCAAAAATGCACATCTAAACATAACATTCTTCCTATGATTATTGATGCCTACTATTAGAGCACAAATCATTCCATATTTATTGATACCATATGTTGTGTAAAAAACCATAAGATCTCCATATATAGAGTAATCTTTTTTCATCATTGAGTCTCTCCAAAAAAACTACTCAACCTCCCCGTATCATCCAACATTACTCTAAAAAAAATCATCTTCCTCAGATTGTTATTTGTACAATAATTCAACCAACTTATGTGCATCTCCATTTTTTTCTATCTTTTTGTTTCACTCTATTCACATAGTTTATATGGTCTCTGATTGTGTGACCAACACAATCATATCCACCCGCTTCCTGAGCCATAAAATGATAAGAATCTGATGATTGTATTCCTGAAGATACTATGTCTTCTATTGCCTTCCCTTTTTCACTTGTAATATGCCTTTGTGATCTATGAAAATGACTAAACTCAGGCCTAGTTAATTCATGATTATGTTCTACTACATGTTCAGTAACTTCATAACAATTAGCATCAGTCCATTTTACCTTCATAGCAACATTACATTTTGTACGTGTAATGTGATTTTTTTAGGATTATATGTTACATCATCAGGATCAGGTAGTGATGTATATTTTGATGCCTTTCTAACACCCTCACTAGAGAATACAAATTTTTTTTGATAAAGAAATCCATTGTCACGAAATCTAGAAGTTGATTTTCGTACAGAAAATCCTATTGCTTTAGTATGAGCACAATACAATTTGTAAATTTCCACAACTGTGTTCCTCCTAACACCCATTAATGAATCATTTATATCAATGTCATAAGTAATACCTTTATCCTTTTCTGTTGCAATACCTTCAGTAAAAGATTCTATATTGGTATTAGATGCAGTATCTTGGTATATTTTTGAAAAAATATAAATGTAACAGTTCATAAATATATATGTAACACTTATAATAAAAGACTGTAACTGTTTATATCAAATTCAAAATAAATACCTTCATCTTTTTCTGCTTCAGCATATTCCATAATATTTGTATTAGATAGAGCATCGACGTTTATTTCTGTAAAAAAAATATAAAATGTAATACATTTATATTTAAAAGTTATATATATTATAAACTAGAATGTAACATTTATAATATAAATATGTAATATTTCAATGTAGCAGTTTATATGTAACTGATAATAAATGTAACAATTCATAAACAAGAATTTAACATTTTATATATAAGCATGTAACAGTTATTAAAAGGGTGAGCAGTTAAATGAGTCAACAGTTGGTTACTTCCCCAAATGAAATTTATTAACTGCATTCTTTGGAACCATAACAGTTTGACCAAAATTGAATTTAAATGTTGAACAGTAGATGGAGGTTACAATTGGTTATTAAAATCATACTCTTTCACACAACCACATAATGTAATCCTTTCACTGTTTATAGGCCAACATTTTATCACCAAATTCACTTAAACTGTCTATTCAAATTGAAACTATCATTTCATAACTAAAATGCCAGACAATGGACACGAAAGTGATTCAAGCACTGCTTCCACCGAGTCGCAGGAGGAGTTCCACCCGCGCATGATTTAATGGTCATGCTATTGGAAACTTCACAATGGCATGATGCATATTAGTGTAAGTACCCCAATCTGAAATCGACCTACTTTAGAGGAATTCTTGGTACCATTTAGGGATAAACCAATGGGCCAGGACCTCACTAGGATAAACCTAATATTCCAGGACTAAACTGGAATTAAACTTGGAAAAATCCAGAAGCTCGCCAAGTCGAGTCGTACGGATGGTTTGGGCACATGAGGTCCCTAGCCGTACGGCTGATTTGGGCACCCTCAGCCTCTATAAATTGAACCCCATGCTGATCATTTCAGGGGGGAGAAAACGTTTTGAGAGCTGTTACTCTGCCAGTTTGAGAGCAGAAAGTGAGTGATACACTTATTTGAGTGAAAAGAGAGGAAGATAGGCATAACCATCATAGGTGAAGCCTCCTTCTCCCCATCTTCTTCTTCATCTTAAACTCTTTTATATTTGTTCATATTACTTGTTTATCTTGTATTATTTCTTCTTGTTCTTGCAAAGTCTTGTCCATTTCAAGCACTTTACATTTCTTGCAAGTCTTGTCCATTTTCAAGCACTATATCTATATATTATACAAGTCTTGGCCTTCCAAGCTATATATATTATGATTATATATGTATATGATCCAAATCATGAGGTGATTCAAGGTCCCCTTAACACCTAGTGTGTGATTTATAGGATAAAACCTAGGATGATCATGATTTGTTAAATTTCATGTTGATGTTGTTCTTGTTTGGCCATAAGAGTCATTATTGGGGGATAAAATTTCAATCTTTATCATCTCAACCATGATCTAGCCATAAATCACCAAGTATGAGACATAAAGATTTGATCTTTATGTTATATTTTTGTCCCTAAGGGTTTAATCTTGTATAATAAGTCAATTTTGGTGGTAAAGTTTCAATCTTTATCCACCAAAATGGTCATTTTGGTCTAAATGCCATGTTCATCAACTTTTCATAAATCTCTCCAATGATTGCCTTTGATCATACCTAAATCTTTGTTTTCGGGGTTCCTTTGATGATTAAAGTGCATATGAATGAACTTTCCAAAGTTTTGTTGTTAATCATAAACTGGGAATCAACATTCCAATCCAGTTTCAGCAAAGATACTCTGTTTTAACTGAAACTGGACTGTTTTCTGATAAACTGTAAAAATACCCTGGAGAGCCCTCCCCATCCGTACGGATACTTTGGCCAGGGAGGGCATTTTCCAGTTTCTTCCTTTTCTGACCAGAAAGTTTGCAAAATAAACCTTTTCTGTTAAATAATTAACTGGTTTTGCCAAAACAGTCAGTTTCTCCCATTTTGAAAACACACACACAGACATGCACTTTCGCTAACTAACATTAGGGAGACTCGGTCCTATCCGAGGAGACTTGGGTGATGTGAAACTCTTCCCAGGGCGTAACCTGACCTCCGAACTAATAGAATCTCTAACCTTTTCTTTTGTTGGGTTAAATAATTAACAAAAAAGACGACTCCGTTATGTTTTGTGAGATAACCGTGTTCGGCTTTTTCGCCCCAAAACTCGTCGCGATCCTCCGCGCGGGGGCGGGATCCTTACAGTGGCGACTCCGCTGGGGACTAAAGTGTCCACAAACTTCTTTTTAGAAATGGTGGGGGTGCTTTTGTGTGGGTCAAACTCCCGTTCCTCATTTCCGTTAACTTTTGTGTTTGTTTTGTGTGTGATGTGTTTCTGTTTAAACTTTCTGGAGATGAAACTGTTCTGGAGATGCAATAAACTGGGGCTCGATGATCTGAAGTTGAAAAACAGCAAAAAATAATTGCCAGCATGATATAGCCGTACGGCTATGATTCGAAGGGAACAGGATGTTCCAAACTTTAACAATTTTGTGCAGGGTAGGAACATTCTGTGCCCCTTTGGCTTCTGATTTTCCAGGTTCCAAATTTACAGTTTTGTTTGAGCACATTACCTTCTTCTTTTCTAGCCAAAACTTGGTTTTTGAAGCTTGGTCATGCATAAAATTTTGGACATAGATTTGGGTTTTCAAAACCTCCTTGTGCATGACCTATTTTGTAAAATATTTTTGAATTCTTTATTGTACACAACTTGTTTTGCAAATGATTTTCAAAAGAATTGTTCTTCTTGAAAAATGTTGATTTCAAAGGATTCTTTGGTTGTGCACAATTTGTTGTAAATACAAGTTTTGGCTTTGTTTGTTCATATGATTCTTGTTTGATTGCTTGTGTAAATAGCTTTTTCATGCTTGCTCATTTTTGTTGATTATTCTTATTCATGCTTGTTAGTATGTTGCTTGTGCATTGTTCATGATGTTAAAACGAATCAAAAATTTCTATTTTAACTCAAAAGAGAACATAGAATGGCTTCACACTACGCGCACTTGACCTTGCACGTTCCAAATACCCTTTAAACCCGGGATGGATGCTATGATGCAGCTTGATTGGTGCTCTTGTGCCCTTCTAGCGCCCACGGGTCCATTCCACCTCCCCTTCCGAGCCGAGTCAACCACACTCGTTCGTGACACACAAATACCGAGACCTTGGTTGGTTTTTGGTCTAGATCACGTTACCACATCCCTAATACGTTTCTGAGATTAATTGTGGCCATGTTAATGCCTGAGTCATGACTCCTTGTGAAAGCAAGTGTGACCATGGTCAACTTTGACCCGGTCCTTGACTTACGCGTTAATGTTGACCATAATTAACCTAAGTCATGTATTAAGGATAGGGTGACACCGTGTTGTCAATCCCTAATGAATGGTCCATACTAATCATCCTTAAGCCCAAGGATAAGATTCGAGAGCCCTCATCAAAGATGAGGTTATGCCGGAAGTCCCTTGAGTCCCAAAGACGAATCTCGATCTTAATCGGGGCTTAATCATGATTGGAATGGCCCATGCATTGGGAATCTTGCGATGCACTAGACCCTAGGATCGTTCTTTCAGTCAGTGGAAGCCGCTTTCCCTATAGGACCCTCGCCAGGGACAGTCCATCCTTGGGAGTGTGCAAGGCAGGTGAAAAACGAGGGGTCTATAGGCGTAGTGATGGCCTCCACTGATCCAGGATTTAGAGTAATTGCGAAAAAGAAGTGGAATCTTTTCCAACCATTTAGGAATAAAAATGCATTTTAAGTAAAGTTGAATGAATAAATAATTGCACGTGGCATGAGCTTGCTCCGTTCTTTGTTTCTTGTCTTCGACACATTCTTGCGTTAATAAATGTCACTTTGTTAAGTCTTTGGACGGACCCCCGTTGTCCTCCAAGACCTCCGTTATGTGATTTCGTTAAGTCTTTGGACAGACCCCCGTTGTCCTCCAAGACCTCCGTTATGTGATTTCGTTAAGTCTTTGGACAGACCCCCGTTATCCTCTAAGACCTCCGTTATGTGATTTCGTTAAGTCTTTGGACAGACCCCCGTTGTCCTCCAAGACCTCCGTTATGTGATTTCGTCAAGTCTTTGGACAGAACCCCGTTGTCCTCCAAGACCTCCATTATGTGATTTCGTTAAGTCTTTGGACAGACCCCCGTTGTCCTCCAAGACCTTCGTTATGTGATTTCGTTGAGTCTTTGGACGGATCCCCTAGGTCCCCGCTAAACCCCTAGGAATAGTACCCTAGGAAGTCCAGTCTTTGAATGGATCCCCCGTTGCCATCCAAGAAGTCTGTTACAACCTTGTAAGTAGACCCCCGTTTGAATCTCGGATGGATTTAAGATCCCATTTGATCCTGTCCACCTTTTTACCCCATAGGTCTAAGCTTAGCGGTCATTCCCCATCAGTAGCATGAGCATTCACTTAGTGTTTACCCAAGTCTAAAGCTACCTTTCGTCTTCCCCGTAGCTCAGATGAAGTGGAAGAGATCATCATGTCGCCGGCTAGTGCGTGTGGAGTTAGAAAGTTCCCCTATCACTAAAACTTCTCCGATCCGGTACCTCAAAAAGACCGCTTTGATGGATGGTAGTTTGGGAAACGACGTTGCAGACAACCCGGATAGCTTGACTAATGGAGAGCCGCTCCAAACTCTAGAAGCCTCCGAGGCTATGGAGGAAGTCATCACGAAGAGCCACAAGGAAACACAGAACCCGTTCAATGAGTCGATGAGACAAAGAGATGTCACAACTGATGGGCCCTTCACCAAAGTGACCAACCACAAGGAAAGGGCGGAAGCTACCCGACCTCCGGATTGTAACCAAAGATTGCCCCCTCCATCTCACCAAAATACCGAGACCTCCATTTCTTCACCCCAAACACAATCCACTCAAAAGGCCCACAAACCACTGTTCACACCGGTTACGCCCTGAGCATCATACTCACAATACCATACCTTTCGGTTTAATGCCATCAACCAAGTCACCGGAGCTCAGTCACTGTTTAGACCATATGTGGATACCCAACCATGCATCACTAACCGACTTCCACCAGATTTCCTGATAAGATTCCATGGTGACCCGTATCATTTCTACGATCGAAGACCTCTTAGAACACAAGCTCATTGCATGCCTCCAATGTATATTCCTGCAAGCAACCAAGGTTATGGGTATGCCTACACCCATGCACTTCCACAGAATCCTCATGTTGCACCTCAGTCGGGTACGTTGTTGGGAAAGAGAAAGCAAATGGAAGCTAAGTTTGAAAGGACACTCGATGGGAACCCCTTTGCATTGAGTAGCGGTGATTCTCATCCCTACCATGCTCTGGTCAATAATGAAAGAAATAGTTGGATACTTTCAAGAGTGACTTGACCCATGAGCTGAAAAAGATCAAATTCAGCATGGAGAAGGATGTGGATTCAATGATCAAAGCCTCCTTTGAAGCTCTCACTGAAAATCAAGCTAAGAAGCTTGAAACCATTAAGGCTGTGTTTGGTACTCTTAAGTCACCCATGGAATACCAAGGATCGAGGAGCTCACCAACACTGTGGTTGGATCTTTTCAGGTTGTTGAAAGAAAGCTGGATAATCTAGAGGAATCTGTTCATAGAGTTGCTAGAATTGCAGGTACTGAAAGCTCATTTCAAATTGCTGACCGTGGTCACGGTAACATCCATTCTCAAGCTCAAAATGATGAGGCAACAGCATTGATTACCCGACCGTGAACAACTCTGACTACCTGCTTGTCAACAATTTCAGTTGCCCCATCATCATTCCAGGATCTCAAGATGAAGTGAAGATACCTGGATTGGAGATGTGAAGCTACCGTTTCACCCGACCGCTCTACCTGACCGCACCACTCGACCGCGCTTTGTTGATTAGGCTGGATGCCTTTGTTCCAAAAACAATTTTTAATTTCTGTTAACTTTTATTTGGGTCTGTAAAACAATTATTATCTTTTTTTCTGTACTCCTATTACTCCACTACCTTAATCTTTTGAGTACAAGTTATGTTTGTGTTGTTTGATGCTTTTTCATAATTCTCATATTTATTCATTTTTGAAATGCATCAAATATTTATATCTTCTAGGATTAGTCTGTTTTTTAGGATGATAGAAATCTATAATATTGACTTAATGTGTGTGCATTGACTTGAGGGATGAACTTAATAAAATTAATTTTTTGAAACATGTTATTACCAAGTACAATGAATTAGTCTTTGTTATAGTAAGTAGTGGTCTCAATCAAATAGGGGGAGATTGTTGGGTATGCATATTATAAACCACTCCTATTACCTAGATTTGATTGATCCCATAACCTTATTTTACTTTTTATGGACTTTAGGTTTTATTGTAAAAAGTTTTATAACTTCATTAGTTAATTCCATTTTTAGTTTACTTAGGCTTAGAAGATCAGCCCCTCAAATTTTGAAGAACTGCTGCTGCTGCTTTGAAAAGCTAAGTCTGCCTACCTCATCAAGCTGATGCTGAACTAGCTACCGCATAGGTAGCTACCGCATCAGTAGCGACCGCACGATCAAGCTACCGCAAGACTCTAGATACTGCACAACTAGATAAAGACCAAAAGAAGACAAGTTTGATACTAATTAACCATGGTCACACTAGTGTCCAAATCACTTGGTTAAATTAGAACGTTGCAAAATTCAAAATTTGAATTTGATCGTTATGTCTGGTACAAGATAGTACATCTTGACCACTAACTTCTGCAACTACAAGACAACAAAGAAATGAGCACCAATCATAATACTCCAGCTCATCATCTTCGAAACTTGTCCTCCAAGAATTCTAACAGCTACCTCTCTCATTCAAGGCTATAAATAGTCCTTGAATTCTTTATTGAAAAATTGCTGAGATTCAAAGAGAGAAATTGATGTTGAAATACTTGGTGATTGAAGATCATACTCAAGATTTCCATAATCATTTAAATCTTCCAGCATTCGCCTTCAAATATTCAAAGATCTCCAGCAACCTTCAAGCCCAGCAAATCTCAAGCCTTGTAACACTCAAAGATTCATTTGGCTCTCAATCATATAGATTGTATAGAACTCTTGATTCTTACACACACTCACCCCGATTGATCAATCACATAGATTGCATCATTAGGGATACAGTGGTCTAAGTCTAGGATTTAATCTTCATAGAAAGTAGGCGTTGATTCAATACTTCATCTCTGTAATCTGTACTCAAGAGAATCAATATATCCTCCATTCAAAATCCAAGACTGACCATCTTGGTAAAGGACATAGATCTTTTAACAGATCGAACATTTCCAAATCATTGCACTTTATTTTCTGCAAATTTACTTTCAGCAATTGTTCTTATTGTTTATATTAATCTTGTTTATCGTTTAGTGTTTTGATCATTACAGCTATTCAAATTATTGTGAATTGTGTTTGTTGATTGCCTACTGCCTTCGTTATCACTTCTGACTACTTATCTATTTGCCAAAACTCTCAGACACAAACTTTCACTTTCAACCTACCTAGTCAGTACCTTTTGCTTGCCGCAGACTGCCTACCACAATATTGCTTGCCGCAATATTGCCTGCTGCAAACTTTGCCTACCTAGTCGTTTTAACTTCAAAACCAACTCTACCTCGTTTTTATCGAAAACTTCCGTTGTGTATTTTACTATTGAACTAGTGGTTTTTACTTGACCGCAAAATTCAAGAAGTAAGCATAAGGTTGAATTTTAAAAAGGGTTGAAACTTTTAATAGGCTATTCACCCCCCCCCCCCCCTCTAGCCTATTTTCATACCCTTGTTGTTTCTTTGGGACCAACAGTCCTAACTCCTTACAATTATCGGTCCTTTTGCGACCCTTGGTCTATCTTTATTCTCTACAGGCTTACCCTTACCACTGATTACGCTTTCCCTTGATTACGTTCTCCCTTTGTTGCTAGAATCCGGTCTTCCCCTGCTAGTCGTAGCCAAAGACGATTCCGAAGTAGACGGTGTCCCCAACTTCTTCATACGATTTTCCTCGCTGAGAAGTTGATCCTTGATATCATCAAACTTCAATTTTTACTTACCCGCTGAAGCACATAACGCTGTCACTGTCCCGCTCCAACTCGGTGGAAAGGATGCTAGCAAAACCAAAGCATGAACCTCATCACCGAAAGTAATCTCCAACGCAGCCAATGAGTCTATAACATCCATATAATCATCAATGTGTTTAGCTAATGATCCTCCCTCTTGCATCTTGAGATTCCCAATCTTGCGAATCAAATCAACCTTGTTGACTGCAGATGGTGTTTCAAATTTCTTAGTAAGATAATCAAGTAGCTCCCTCGTGGTCTTAGCCTTAGCCTTCTTGGTGGTTTTAGCGATCCACTTCAACAAAGTAGATCTAATCACCCCTAGGGTTTTCCTATTCAGGATATCCCAATCTTCCTGTTTTTTTCCTTCTGGTTTAACTCCTATTAGAGGTTTATAGAGATCCTTACCATACAAGAGATCTTCTATTTGCATCCTCCAAAACGCGTAGTCAGACCCATCGAACTTTTCTACCGCTTGTTTATCCTTACCCATTCTTGACTGCTTGAATAAACCCTTGGCTCGTCTAACCAAAGCTCTGATACCAGTTGTTGTGGTATAGACCCTCCAAACCAAACAGATCGCAAGAATATAATATGCAAACCCAACAAGCAAGAACGATAAAAGAAGGAAAAACAGTAAAGAGAACACAAAGAATTGTTTACCCAGTTCGTCAAAAAAAAAAATTATTACGTCTGGGGGCACTACCAAGCCAGGATCTTGCACTATAATATATAAATTTGAAGTTACAATGAGTTATGGGGCGGAACCCTGCTTATGTAGCCAACCTAGAATAAGACCTAAACCTAGACACAAAAGGAATCCCGAAAAGACCCGAAAAACATTAATTTTGCCCGTCCAGGGGGAGTCCGGGCGGACCTATTTCTTGACCCGGCCGGACCTATTCCTTGACCAGGATGGATCTCCTTTACGTCGGAAATCACCCCTTTTACCCAAGCCAAAGATCCGCCTGGGTTGCACTCCTAGTCCGATCGGATTCATCATGGCCCGGCCGGGTGCCTCATGTGGTCCGACCGGACCTAGTTTTCCTTTGGACAAATTGATTTCTTCCCACCTTTTTCTCCTCTTTGTCTCCTTGTAGGATCTCTATTCCAACATATTATACTATATAAATACTCCTTCCATCCCACCTCACTTGAGACCTAAGAGGTGGGCACAATAACTAAGGAAAAAGAATAAAATAAGGAAAATGTGTGGTAGAAAATGAAGAGAGAGGGAATGAGTGGGGTTAATAGTAGGTTGGTTGAATGAATTGTGTGGTGGAATATGAAAAGAGAGAATAAGTGGGTGTGGTAGATTGAATATAAAATTATAAAAAGATTATCATTTTAGGAAGTCTCAAGTGAAGTGGGACAGACCAAAATGAAAATAAGTCTCAAGTGAGGTGGGACGGAAAGAGTACAGTGATTGCCCTAAACCTAATCAATAACGAGTTTCTGCCAAGAGAGAGAGGTTACGGCTGTGGCAAAGGCTATCTAGAGGCTACTACTGTAGAGAATAAGAAATGGCTGCTTTTATCAATGATCAAATCTAGGTGTGTATTGTACTGTTAACTTTTCTTCAATTCACATCAATAGCAACATGGGATATTTGTTAGTATGAGGTAATTGTTGTATTCTTGTTGTAGGTGGCCATTTTGAATTCATATGGATAGTTAGAAAGAGAATTCAATTGTTTTTGTAAATATGTGGGGCCGTAGAGAAATCAACATATGATATTGGCAGCAAGTTACTTAAGGTGATCATGTTCGGGAGCTATTTGCGGACTTATTTGAGCTAAGGGTATTTCTTTGATATCCGTCCTATCGTCGTTGTGCTCCGTTTTATTGATACGTATATTGATTGTTCCATCCAATTTGATAATTGCTTTGATATTGAAATTGAGCCAAAAAATAATGATTTTATTGAAAGCATACTATTTGTTTTTTATCCTCAAGAAATGAGATTGTTGTATGGAATAGTTCTGATGTAGCTAATTATGTGACGATCAGAGTGGGCTTTGTTATTGTGATTGCGTTGGTTCAGCTCCGAGTGTGGGCGCCAACGATCGAGATTGAATTTGTGTTTGATTGTTAGACCACTAGACCCTAACATAATTAGTTCATCAAACTGTGAAGTATGATCGATTGGTATTCGATTTATGAAATTTGAGTCTTTTTGTACGTCCATATTTATAAATTCTTGTACTGTGTTATTTGATAATTGTGTTTCATTGGCTTCTATGATACTGTGTATCCCCTCTCTTATCGGGCCACCCAGCTCACCCCCCTCCAGTTTTAGTTTTGCAGTTGACTGTTGATCAAGGTTCGAGATCGAAGAATTAGGACGGATCAGTTTATTGAGAATTTGGGGCGAATAGTGATATGTTGTACTTTCATTTAGTGATTGTAAGTTGTAATATATTTTGATTTATGGAATATTAAGCTTGTGAAATTTTGGGTCGATACAGTGGTTATGTGTGGAACGATGGTTTTGGTTTGAAGAAGACACGCTGAATCTGATAGCTAAATGATATTTAAGCCCTCATCTATTTGAGGTGAAAGACGTAAATACCCCTCATACGACATGCACATGGTCACTTCTGCTAATTTTTTTTAACAACGATTTGACGGAGGGTGCAAAGTGGGAAAATTTGGAAACTTAAGTACCAAAGAGACTGACTTTTCAAACGAGAGTGCAAAGTGAGAATCGGTAAATACTTTAGGCTTAAACGTATTTTGGCCTTGGAAATTCTATACACGCAAGTCTTTGTCTCGTCATCTTCTAAGTCACCCAAACACCTTATTATATTGACATATTCTACATGGAGGGCGTTGAATATTTTCGTTAGATTTCTAATAGAAGTTAGTGGGTAGGAAGATTTTGAAGCCAAACACCTTAGTACATTGGCATATTTGACGGAAAAATATTATAATGGCAAATTTGTCACCAAGTACATAGTATGTAGCAAAATTTATAGTTTTCCCTTGAGTAGATTTGACAATAGTACATGATTGTTGTAAACTTGATTAATCTTCAACCCAAGATTTAGGAAAAAACAATTACCACGATGGAATTCTACAACTATTGTACTAGGAAAAATCAATTAGCACAATGAAATTCTACAACTATTGTACTCACTCTGGTCCAAAAATAATTGTCGCTTTTCAGAGAAATCTTTTTGGTCTGAAATAATTGTCAATTTTGACTAAAAAAGATTCAAATATCTACATTACCCCTACATTGGAATTTGATTCACTTTATTTAGGGGAAATACAGAAATAGGGTAAATTTGCCCTTCATCCAAAATTTAAGATTACAAATCTATATTGAATTAAACAACTTGAAAATGGATAAATTGTGAACTATCAAATTATATATCCTAAAGAATATTAATTATAGAATTGACAGTATGTCATATATTTTATGTTTTAATAATTGATATTTAATTAATCACAATATTTTGAGAAACTAATTTTTCTAAATTATAAAAAGTCATCTACTCTAAATTTAATTTTAGAAAGATCTTAATTTTGTAAAATTAATCACGACTATCGCCTATCAAAAACAACATGACCAAAAGCTATAAGAGCAAGCGCAAGGTTTTGGTTAAAACGGGAATAAGTCCCCACTACACCACCATTTCATCCACCACAGCCCGCCATCATAACCATAAGTTGATTTTGATGAATATTTGTAGCAATGCGGATCATATAATAACATACTAAAATTTGAATATAATTAAAATAAAATAAATTAGTTCAAACTAAAACTATCTATCTCTAAATTAATCTTTATCATTCTCCATCATTTATTATGTTTATGTATAAATAAATAAGTAGGTTTAAATGATATTCTCAACCAAATGAATATTTATTTATTTTTATATTAAATACATCTTAAAATGAATTGTCAACTTTTAATTTTTTTTCTTATTTATATTTTCATTTATATTTGAAAAAAAAATAAATGCTTAGAAAGAATATCATATACTCTCTCTATAAGATTTTATTAAATTTGTAAATAAAAATTTATGTTGGAATTGACAGTATGTCATAAATAGTACTACCTCTGTCCCTAAATGAGTGTCCAAATTTCATTTTAAGGGACACTGAAAATCTCAACTTTTTGAACAATTTGGTAACAACGATTCATATATAATCTTGTAATCTCCTTTCCAAACCTTTAGTTTTGCACGTATAAAGAAACCGGTGAAAAAAATTTTGAAAAAAAACGTTTAGGGAGAAAGTTATGTTAAAAAAAGACACTCATTTAGGAACAAAGATTTCTTGAAAATGGACACTCATTTAGGGACAGAGGGAGTACTTCACTAAAATCTTTATTTTTCTTTTTTTCCTACTTCTCAGATTAATTTGTTTTATTTAAGTACTTTATTTTTTAATAAACATTTTTTAGGATAATATAGTTTAATAATTCAAAATGTATCCATTTTCAAGTTGTTTAATTCAATTTAGGTCATGTAGTCTTTAAATTTTGGATGAAAAGTTAAATTTTGGATTAAAAATTAACAGATGCCAAACTGCCCTATTTTTCATTGAGTTCAGAGGCAAATGTGCCAATAAACGACGCTAGGGGCGTATCTGCATCCAATCGCTAAGTTCAATGGTATATTTATGTATTTTCCCCTTTATTTATTGATTTGTTGTGTGAAGTAATGCAAGAGAGATGAGAAATAAGTAGGGTAAACTTAGTAATTTCATCATTAAACTGCAACGTACTACACTCTTGGTTACACAAAATGTAACTTACTCTTCTTTAACAACATAATGAAACGTACTTTTATGTTGGGTTACAAATAATGCAACCCAATTGGATGACGTTAAAATCATTAACAAAATTAACCAACATGTTAACTAAACTAACAATCGTTAACGAAGCATCGCCCCTTTCATCTCCAACCTTGTTTAATCTCTATTCTTGCGTTTTTTTTTTCAATTTCAAACCCAATACAATGGTGGTTGAACACATTGTCCAACCCATCCGATCAAACCCAGTAAACTCAAAATTAAAACAAAAAACAAAACTTAAAATCAAACCTCATAATCAAAATCGAAGTCAAAATATGAATCCTAGAATCCAGGCGATGGGAGGGTTTGGAACACGACTATGAATCTAAAATCCATAGGCGAAATCAAACTCAAAATTGAACAAGAATTTCTTGCTGTAGACAATGTGGGTTGGGTTTTCTTCATTTGGTTTTCAATTTTTTGGTTGGAACACGACTATGAATCTGAAATCCACCACAAAATCGAATGCAAAAAGCAATCTTCAAATTGAAATTGAACCCTAGAATCCAGGCGATGGGAGGGTTTGTGTTCGTGGAATACAGATTGGAGGAGAGAGAGAAACGGGTTAGGATTTTGATTTAGGGATTTTGAGAGTGAAACGGGTTTGGTCTTGTCAGGCCCGGTGATTAGCCCGTGCAACCAGGTCTACAGCCCAGGGCCTCAAAATCTGTATGGGCCCCATATTTAGTCCAGGGTTGTAGCATTATTTCGTTGCCTTTTCCACTCGTTTCACACCATCGATAAGCACAACCCTTAAATAGCCGCTCAGTTTCGTTCTCGGCCCCTGCTTCGCCATAGCCACCGTAAGCAACGTCTACCAGTGACGTACGCCTCCAGCTCCTTGTCAATGTCGTGAAGGTAAAAAAGCCCAGTCTCTCGGTTTTTTCGTGATTTTTTGATTAATTTCACCACAATTCAGTATTTCAAAAAATCAAAATAAGGGATACAATTTTAGATTACAATTTCTATCTAGAAGACTAAAGCCTAAAATTGAAGTCCTAATTTTGAATTTGGGGAGAAGTTTAATTCGGAGCCTAAAGCCTTAAATTGAAGTCAAAAGAACTAGAATACAAAACTCAACTAATCTTCATGTAAGTTATATTTTCAATTTATTGGTCTATAAAATTGTTAAGTATTGATTTTATGTTTATTTATTTTTTGTCTTGCTTAGTAAATGGGTAAAATTTGGGGTTTGATACGGGAATGTAAAGTGGGATTACAGAAGAGATGGGTTGTTCTCTCTCATTCAAGTTTTTTTTTTTTTTTTTTTTTTTTCATGTTTCAAACTTTAAAACAGTGACAATCATGTTCACATAATGTAATGTATTTTGTTTGATTTGTTTAAGCTTCAAATTAGCTTTGCAAATACATGTTCTTATGTTCATATCCAAACCAGTATTTTATCAGTATTTTATGTTTTTATTGTTGATTAAATGTTCTCTTTTTGGCTTTGCAATTTGGTAGTGTTGTGTGGTATAAAGTGGATTGATTAAAAAAAAAATTGGGCTTATTTGGTAGAGCGGTGCGATCAAAGATTGAGTCAGTTGACTAAAAAAGTCAATCACAATGTTATGGGACAGATGGAGTATGTATTTTTTGTGTAAAAATTTTAATATTAAGGGCCTAATATTTATGTTTTAGCACAGGGCCACTAAAATTATTGAGACGGGCCTGGGTCTTGTATTGGGATTTCGCCTAGAATCCAGGCGATGGGTGCGTGGGTGGTGGTTCACTGAGTTGTGTGAAGGGTAAGGAGGAAGAATACTAAGAAATCCTCTAAATAAGTTAACGAATGTTATATTTATTTAACGGATGTTAGATTTTTTCTTATATTGTTGATATTTTCGTTATGTTTTTAACGTCGTTAGAAAGCATTCCATTATATGTAACAAATGTAAAAAGTACATTTCATTAAGATGTCATGTTAAGTTTAATGCCTTTGAATTTTGGGACGTAAATTTAATGGGTTAAATTATCAAGTTCGTAATTCCGATAAAGTAAGAGTAGAAAAATGAAACAGAAAAATCATATGCGCACACATGAAGTGCTCGCATATATCTTCTGTAAATTTCACGCGAAGTCAGCTTGTTTGGTTTTGTTTGGTTGGTCTTTGACGTGGGATTAATAACTGATAAGGAATGAGACTCCTTATTAGTTTGGTCAACCAGAAAGGACTCCTACTTGAATTTAATTAGGCACTTTCGTGTATATACTTGCATGTATATATACTCCCTCCATCCTAATTAAATTCAGTACCTTATTTTATTCAGAAAGTGAGAGAGGTCAATAATTCTAGATCTAGGGTTTTGCATAGCTAGGAACTTTGTGATCAAAGTTCATGCAAACATAGATTAGTGTGATCATATTCTTTTAATTGTTTATCCGCCATAATAATATATGTTTCCCTTTTCCCGTGGAGGTAGCCAATAGAGATTGGTGAACCACGTATATTCTGTATTGATTTGTGTTCATTATTTTCTATCTTTTGGATCTGATTTACTAACAAGTGGCACCAGAGCCTGGTTAGTCAAGAAAGATCAGGGCATTCCGCTGCGGTAGAAGAGATGGATTCCGGGATGGACCAGAAAATCGACAAGTTTGATGGGAAGAACAGTTTCAGTTTATGGCAGATCAAGATGATAGCCAAGTTGCGAAGACAAAGTTTGTGGGCTCCAGTGGCTACTGCAATCAGGGATCACAAGGATCCAAAAGGTAAGGCAGAGGTCGTTCCCACAGCAGAGGATTCGAAGAAGGCTGCAGACATGGTAGTATTGGATGAGAAAGCTCATTCAATGATTATCATGAGTCTTGATGATGAGATCTTAGCGGAAGTAGCGGATCAAGAAACAGCGGGAGGCTTGTGGATGACGTTAGAGAAGATGTATTTGACGAAGTCTCTAACCAACAAGCTCTATATGAAGAAGAAGCTATTCACTTTCCATATGTCTGAAGGTACGCCTATTAAGGATCATCTAGATCGATTTTCTGCTTTATTACTTGAATTGCGTAATATAGAGGTGAAAATTGATGATGAGGATGCTGCTCTAATTCTGTTGATATCTCTACCGTTGTCATATGAATCATATGTTGATTCATGCTTGAACAAAGAGACAATTACTCTGGAGCAAGTAAAGTCTGGTCTGAAGACTAGAGAACTGCGCCGAAAGGCGAGTGGTACTAGTACAGAATCTCAGTCATCAGGTTTGACTGCGGAAGGCAGCAAAGGGCATGGTCAAAGGAACGGAGGTTCTAGACGGGGTCCGAGACCTGGAGATATCTGTAGTTATTGCAAGGAGAAGGGGCATTGGAAGACCGACTGTCCCAAGAAGAAGAGAGAGCAGCAGGCAAAATCTGAGTCGACTGCTGCGGCGGCAAGCAGTGACAATCTGGATGAGGATTGTGATTATACCCTGGTGACCGAAGAAGAAGCGTGCGAGGAATTTGCATGGGTTCTAGATTCGGGAGCATCTTATCACATGTGTTCGCGCAAGGAGCAGTTTACAATATACGAGCAGAAAGATGGAGACCGTATTTATATGGCTAATGGATCAGACTGCGAGGTAGTTGGCATGGGCTCCGTAAGGGTGAGAACTTCGGGTGATAAATTTCTCACATTGAACAAGGTAAGACACGTTCCACAAGTAGCAAAGAATCTGATATCGCTTAGTCGGTTGGACAAGAAGGGATACAGCTTCAAAGGTGAAGGTGGAGTACTGGATGTCTACAAAGGTTCAGATGTGATTCTGAAGTGAGAAAGAAAAGGTTCCTTGTTCATCCTCCAAGGTATTGAGATTGGTGAGGGTGTTGACGAGCAGGTGGAGCATCGTTTTACTCTAGGCCGGAGTGAACTGGGCAAGCCACAGCTAGAAGACCAACACACACCGGTTTTATCAGTCATAGTTGGCATGATCCAATGTCGACTGGATGGGCCACAATTGAATGACTGTTAGTCGCCCGTTGGGGCGATTCTGAGTGCCCGTAGGTGCACGTCTGGGTGTCTGGTGAGATACATTGCATGCGGAAAAATCTGATTGTCCAAGAGGACAAAGTTGTTTGTCTGGTGAGGCAAATTCTGGGTGTCTTGAAGATACATGGTGCACAAAATCTAGTGTCTTTGACGAAAGACAGATCTGGGGCAAAGGTTAAAAAAAATCTGGTACGAGGGATGTGGCTCAAGGTGGAGGCTATGTCGGAAGCTCGTGCATCTGAACTATTAGGGGAGATTCAAAGTCAAGGTGGAGATTGTTAAGTTTAATGCCTTTGAATTTTGGGACGTAAATTTAATGGGTTAAATTATCAAGTTCGTAATTCCGATACAGTAAGAGTAGAAAAATGAAACAGAAAAATCATATGCGCACACATGAAGTGCTCGCATATATCTTCTGTAAATTTCACGCGAAGTCAGCTTGTTTGGTTTTGTTTGGTTTGTCTTTGACGTGGGATTAATAACTGATAAGGAATGAGACTCCTTATTAGTTTGGTCAACCAGAAAGGACTCCTACTTGAATTTAATTAGGCACTTTCGTGTATATACTTGCATGTATATATACTCCCTCCATCCTAATTTAATTCAGTACCTTATTTTATTCAGAAAGTGAGAGAGATCAATAATTCTAGATCTAGGGTTTTGCATAGCTAGGAACTTTGTGATCAAAGTTCATGCAAACATAGATTAGTGTGATCATATTCTTGTAATTGTTTCTCCGCCATAATAATATCTGTTTCCCTTTGCCCGTGGAGGTAGCCAATAGAGATTGGTGAACCACGTATATTCTGTGTTGATTAGTGTTCATATTTTCTATCTTTTGGATCTGATTTACTAACATGTCAAATCGTAGTATGTTGCATTAATTGTAACAAACGCGATAGTACATTACCATACTTTGTCGTTCGCCCCCTCTCGAGATAAAACTTGTGAAAAGTCACAAGCAACCGTTATTTCAAACTGTTTTGGACAGGAGGGAGTAGCATGTTACTAGTACATTAGGAGATTAAAAAGAAACTGATGTAAACACAAGTATTGAGCTGTTGCTCCCAGACACATAATGAAACTAAGGGCCGTTTGTTTATTCTGGGCCAAATGCTGATTCAGTCAGCAATTTTCCCAGTAAGCAGTTTTGTCACACACATCTGAATCTTACCAAAATATTCTCACAATAATAAAACTAACAGGTTCAACAGCCAACATCAAATGTTAGACCAGGAGTCATATGTCTGACCTAGTAATTCTAACAATTGACCCCACTTATTTCCATATAAAGCTAACACATCTAAAGGGGGTTGGGGGAGTAGAAAGAAACTTCAAGGAGAAAACTCTGATTAATATTCAGGACGACGAACGAACTGAGACTGCCTTCCATAGCTTGACCCACTCAACCATGGCTTCAGATGCACGAACAAACACAGGATCCAACGGTCCTAATCGCTCCTTCACTGCTGCAGCCATCTCAACCACACAATCCTCAGCTGTAGCTGCTGCTTTAGACAACCTCACTGTCTGAAAGAAAGGGATCACTTCCTCCATCAACTTAACCCCTTCCCACTCTTTCTTCAAGCTGTCTACAGCATTCCCTCTATCATTTCTCCATACATATGGCAGCCCACTTTTCACACCAAGCCCCAAATGATCACACATCACCTTAACACACAACCCACTCCACATATCCTCCATTGTTTCCCATCTGAATTTTCCTTCCTTACCCAGTTTCAAAGCGGGTAGCAAAGCGGGTCCCACTGCCTCACGGTCGAAAGCTATGTTGACCCCACTCATAGGCATCATGGTCCTCGAGGGAACAGTTAAAACAGCATCAACATAATGAGAATTCCTCCGTCCCGGCTTCACGGCTTGGGTGGGAGCATCATAGTCTGCTAAATTGAGCCATAGTCCACACGACATAGCACATGGAACACCACTTCGCAAGCTAAAAGGGTAGCCTCGAACAAAATCTGCACCTTCCCGGAACGGATCATAAAGGGTATTAAAGAAATAAGGGGTGGCCGGAGTCGTAAGGTTGTTCATGTGCTGAGCAACAATGTCGATGAAATTACCGTTACTGTCCCTAGCTGGGATGCAATCATCATCAACTGCTATAATGTATTTTTTCTTCGATACCAAATAGCCAAAATACCTGCACGAGTAACCAGAAAACAGAGTGGTGGCTGAAGAAGAGCCTACAGCTTTGTCTATTTCAGACTTGGTGTAAACATGGAGGTCAAAGCCTTCAGGAATTTTCAGGTCCTCTTTGAGATCAGGGTCTTTGACAATAATCAGATGGAACCGGGAAAACATTGGTTTCCAAGCATTCATGAATGACGTCAGGTCAGCCTGGAGTGCGCCAATCACTATATCTACCTCGTTATCGTTGACAATTACTTGAGACATTCTGAGATTATTCTTATTGAATCTTTTATCAGCAAGCAGATTTCAAATTATATCCCCTGTATAAACAATGTCAGCTTTAGAATTTCTCAAATAACCTTGTGACACAAGTAAGAAGCATGATATTTATGGACATAGAAATAAAGTACTGTACTCAGTCCGTATAATTACAGGAGAATGGAAACCAAAAATATCTATCGGCAGAAACAATGACCGAATTAGAAAGTTTTGCCAAATTAATATATAGAGCAAGAAATCATAGATTACATATGAGGATTCGTGTTAGCCGACCCCAAATCATTTTGGGACTAAGGCTTTGTTGTTATTGTTGTTGTTGTTATTGCTGTTGTTGTTAGCAAGAAATCAGAGATGCACAAGCGCTTACATAATACTCCATAGAAACTACAAAAGGGATTAACAGAAAGCAGAGAGAAAAAACGTAGAGAGCACAAAACGTCCTCTTACATAAATTACTGCTACAACAAATTAAATGCTTGAGCTTTTAAAACAAAAAATACTGAATTTGGAGTTATGATTCAGCTTGAATAAGCACATTCCAGTATTGTTCATGCAGGTGACACTATCAAAGATAATATAAGAACAAATTTATCCGGTTTCCGTAACTAAGGGTGTGTCTGACCACTCATTTTCTCTAAAAACAATGTTTCTTCAAAGTATAAACAGGGAGGTTATATTTACTAGTGTCTCTCAACTGTACCACCTTAAACTACTGCCTATGTAACAGGTCTCAGTAGTCCCTCAGGAGGGTGAGACTGCTACAACGAGTATTAGAAGACACTGGACTAGAGCGTTCAATCAAACCCCACCTTATCCTTCTAAAAGGACACACCTTTGGATAATGCTTTTCTCAATAAGAGCACCACTACCATAGACGCGAGGGAAAGCACACAAAAATACAGGCATACCTTGCTGAATCTCCCCTCACTATAAGCCACATGGACTGCAAACACAACATAATCTTTCAAGAAGCAAATAAAAGATCCTACCTTTTGTATCCATCCAAATAGTGGCGGACCCAGAAGTTAATCAAAGTGGATGCACAAATTACACTACAAAAATATAATGTCAACCGTGGGACTCAAACCCATGACCACAATGTTAAAAACCTAACATTTAAACAGCATAGCTGGTGAAGTTATTAGATAAATGGGTGCACTCTATGTATATATATTTACCAAAAAAATTCTATAACGCAATGTGGGGCATAATCGTTGGGCAATAAATTCATCAATGAAGAGAGGAGAAAATTACATAGCAAAGAAACAATAGCCTATGCTAAGAGAAACAGTTGTCAAATCCCACCTCAAAGGGGGTTCCCCAAAAAGCTCCCTTAGCATGAGCCCCTAAAGAAACTGCCGAAAGAACAATAAACTCAAGCAAGGAGTAGAAAGAAGATGATCTTTAAAGACTCCTGCATAACGTTCCAACAATTTCACCAAAATATAGCAAACTCCATATCCCCAAAAATATCGGCATCTGTTCCACGTGTAACAACACGAGCATGCATGTGAAGAAAAGAAAGCACCAAACCTTGATTAAGCCAACTAACACAGATCACTGCAAACAGCTGATTCCAAAGATAACGGGCTCCGTCATCAATGAAAGAATACATGGTGATTATCTCCATAGAAGATAGGCGTATACTACACATATCCTACACCATTTTGGTGTAAACATTAGTTCGGTCTAAGGTAATTTTGAGTTGGTTAAAAGCCTGAGTCCACATGAAAACCCGAATTTAAATTACTTACCATCCCCTCTTTCCCTATTTGTTCATTTATTTGGAAATCCAGGACTCAGTTAAAGGTTCGGTCTTTCAAGTGGAATCTAAACTCAATACTAATGACAACATTAGTAAATCTTGTGAGGAGACTCATGAGATCTATTCCTTCATAGTTAAGATCTATTCCATCATAGTTAAAGAGCTTGTTATGATTGGAATTGTATATTCGAGATGATCGAGGTTAGTTATTGTAGTCGGATATTGTGCTCTGATCTACTTTCTTCAGATGCATCATGATGTTCAAAGAATAGTACATGTGGATATTCTGTGAGAGCTGAAGATGTTTGTGATATTTTGGTGTATCCAGATGAAATGAAATACATGAATTATTAAGGATCAAGAACCTCTGATACCCTTGCTTTGGGATAGTGTGTCGGTATAGCTTTTTTACTGGATGGTAAGGGAACCTTCGTCCCCTTTCCAACTTAAAGAGGGATCAGAATGTGGTTTTTTACTTGGAATAACCTTTCTATTTTTTATGGGCGTCTTTTCAACGATCTTCATAGTCAGTCACGTAGGCAACATCACCTCTGCGCCACAGAACTCAATTTTATGTTATGCCAGGAGAGAATAATAAAGATTGTGATAATAACTGAGATAAAGTCAAATTACAAAATATAACTCCCTCCACACATTATAGACCTAATCCTACATGCTGACCTCATAGAAGGAAAGACAAATAGGTCCCACCTTTAGCATCTAGAGACAAAAAATTGATAAGGACCGTAGGTGATAAAGCCTAATAAGGTCTTCTCATCAGGTTCCAAAACAGAAACTGTTTCAAGATTCGTGGCAACCTGGCCGTCCATATATAGGAAGCAAGAATATTAGTATAAGATCTTGCACATAAGTCAATGGGTCTGACTTTCCCTTCAACAACTATTTATTAAGAGACAGCAATATATAGTTGTTAAACCAAATGCAAGCATCGTCTAGGGAAGCCACTAGATTGACACTTCGTCTGCCACATTAGGCAATATCGCGCATTAAACATGAAAACACCACAAAAATGACAATCGAAAACTTCAAGACAAACCCGTAAACCAATCAACTCAAACACATGTGAGAAAAATAAACATAGAATCATAACAGCGAACAAAATCAAACAAGGTTAACGAGTTCAACATTGCTATAAGTCATTATCAACCAGTTATGTTGACCTTATCTAGCTGAAAAACTTAATCAATCAAACGCGGAGTCGGTCAATGCATCCACACTATACAAAGAATGATAGCAGCAGCATTAACCCTTGACATTTCAAGAAAACCGGTCACAATAGCCTATAAATCTTAATAACAAAACAATTAAGCATTCTACAAGCAAATACTCCCTCCGTCCTGAAAGATACCCACACGTTTATTTCAGTGGTCGACCAAATTTTTATCAAAATTTGATTGTGAAAGAGTATGAGTTACTCAGTTGCCAGCAAACATCTGATTAAACACATCAGACTCTGATTGTTATGTGTTGTGGTTTGCTGATCCTAGCTAGCTACACTAAATCCTTGAGATTAACCTCATGAAATTCTAAACATTGTTAGTGATGGTATTATTTGTAGTGTATCAATGACAAAATTAGAATCGCAAGAGGATAATCCAGTTTTCATAAAATTTAGGTCAAAACTCAGATGAGTTGACCACCGAAATCAAAATGGGGGATGGGGGTACATTTTATGAACGCCATAAATTAAAGAAGTTGAATCATCGGTATTGACAAATTGGATTCAAGCCAAAAGGGGTAAAAACTAATCACCTAGTTAATTAGTCGGAAACGATCCCAGATCGGGGCCAGATTGTGAAAATAAATTACGTTATTTTAGATGAATGAGAGAGAGAGGATGTACCAGGAGAGGTTCGTTCGATGAGGATGTGATGAGGGAGGAAAGAAAGATGAGAGAAATGTGAGAAGATTTAACGAGAGCTGCGTCAATTGCGAGGGAGGGCGGGTTTCATTCTCTCTTCTCATTTTCTTTATTACGTTACTTTTTCCTTTTCTTCAGGTTATTAAAGTTGCGTGTTGTTACACACACGTAAAACTTATGAATACACCTGTAGAATGCTTGAAATTTTAGATGATACAACACTGTAATGCACTGTTACGGATGTATTCATAAGTTTTACGGGTGTATATAACAACACCCATTAAAAAATTGTCTGTTGCCACCGTCCACATTTTAGGCCGTCAGTTGTCAATTAGATTGTGCATTCAACATGGGCTCTAACATTTTTTTGTTTTCGAAAGGAACATGGGTACTACCATATCAGTATAGTCTTGGAGAAACATGTTTGGGGTGAAAAAGTTAACTACATCTTGCAACTCGAATCTTCAACATAGACTATCAAGCTAACGATACATCCAGGGCCCCGGTCCTAACATTTTGGGGGCCCTGTTCAGAATTTATATTTAAGCCCTAAGAATAATATACTTTTACCATAGCAAATTGATATTTTCACTTTACTTTTACCTTAACACGTGAAGGAACTTTATAATTGTAGTTTAGATAAATTATTCTAATGAATATATAATTTTTTTATTGATACACTAATTATAAATACTCGTTCGATCTCAAAATGATCTTTACGTTTGACTATTCAAATTAGTAAGGATATAAACATTTGTTCTGCTAGCCGTGTTATTTAAGCTTCAATTGTAGAAATGGAAGAATTTTTCAGTTTTTGAGAATAAAAAAAATAGCAAATGAATAGTCCATTTGGTGATAATATTATTAGTTAAAGGTTTTAATACTTTCTTTAAGATAGTTACATTAAATAAAATCAGTACTCAGAGTTTCTTTGAACTTAAAAGACGGGATAACATTTTAGAACAAAAAAAAAGTATATGTTGGGTATGTTTAGTATAAACCACTCCTATTACCTTAATTTGATTGATCCCATAACCTAATTTTACTCTTTGTGGACTTTAGGATATATTGTAAGAAATACTTGTACTTCATTTAGAATAGTCCACTTTTTAGTTTGATAACCCTCAATTTTTCTAAGTCTGGAGATATGAGGTAAGACTGCCTACCGCAAGGAATGTCTACCGCGTAGCCTATGCCTGCCGCATGACCAAGGTTACCTCATGCAATCTACCTTGCCGCATGAATGATGCCTACCGCATGGTTCACCTTACCGCATGCAACCTTGGTTGAAGAAAACTCAAGTTGGCTCAAACTTAACCATGGTCACACTTGTGTCCTTACCTTGGTTAGTTTTAAACGTTGCAAATTCAAATTTCAAAATTGAATACAACTGTCATCATAGTACAGTTGGACCTCCATGACTCTGCAACAAAAGGACAACTCAGACTGAGCTCCAATTAGAATTCAACAGCTCATTGTCCTTCAACTTGAAGCCTAAGTATTTCCAACGGCTAGTTTCTCTTTCAAGGCTATAAATAGTCTTGAGTTCTTCATTGAACTAACGCTGAGATTCTAAGAGAGAAATTGCTGTTGAAATTCTTGGTGATTGAAGATTGTATTCAAGATTTCCAGAATCATTCGAATCTTCAAGCACTCAACCTTCAAGTCTTCAACAAGTCTCCAGCAACCTTCAAGATCAAATCTCAAGCCTCATCGCACAAGTTTCATTATGCTCTAAAATCATATAGATTCCAAAGAGATTTTTATTCTTACACACACACACTCACCCCGATTGATCAATCATATAGATTGATTCAATAGGAATACACTGGTCTAAGTCTAGGATTGTTCTTCATAGAAATAGGTGTTGATTCAATACTTCATCTCTCTAATCTGTACACAAGCGAATCAATATATACCTCATTCAAAATCCAAGACTGATCATCTTGGTAAAGGACGTAGATCTTTTAACAGATCGAACATTTCCAAATCATTGTGTCATTTACTTACTGCATTTTTCATTTCTGCAAATTTACTTTAAGTCTTGTTTATCTTGTTATTATTGTTCATATTAATCTTGTTTGTCTTTTAGTGTTTGGTCTTTCAGATTTACGAACAATTTTGAATTGTGTTTGTTTGTCTACCTCATTGCCTTAGCTAAAATCTGACTAACTTATCATTTGCCAAAAATCTCTAAGACACAAAGTTTTCAATCTCAACCTACCTCACCTTAATCTACCGCACATTCAATCTACCGCAAACTACCTACCGCATCTCTATCTACCGCATTATTGCCTACCTGTTGGTCCCAAAGGGGCAACAAGGGTATAAAAAATGCTAGAGGGAGGGGTGAATAGCGTTATAAAATTCTTTTCAAACCCTTTTCCAAATCAATGGCAAATGCGCACGACTCTTAATTTGGCTAAGTATAGCGCGCAGCAAGAGTGTGAAATGCACAGCGGAAAATTTAAGGCAATCACTTATGCATAGGTATATGCGCAGAAGTGTAAATACGCACGCACTAATATTTAGTTTAAAGAGTGGCACAAAATGGAACTAAGGCCGAAAGCACACAAACACAAATCAAATAGTTCAAAGCAATCTACAAGATCAAACAAAGCAATATATTAGAAATGTTTAATGTAGAAAGCAAAGCAGATTATAGAGACAAGCTATTTGGAGAGGTTCAATCGGGAAAAGATCTACGTCCTCTAACAAGATGGTTAGTCTTGGATTTCTAATGGAGATCTTATTATGAGAGAGTTTACAAGTTACAACAATTGAGAACAAACAAACTCAAATATCTATAATCTATGAAAGAACAAAATCCTAGACAATAACCGGTGTATCTCTAAAAGTATGATCGATGAGATCGAAACTTCAAGAGGTGTGTGTGTTTTAGAAATCTGGGCTCTTTGAGTCTATGAGATGGAGACCACAATATTCTGGTGTTACAAAGGCTTATAGGATCTGGGCTTGGATTGAGTATGAAGGTATGAAGGTTGTTCTTGAGAATTCTGGAAATATGCAAGCAATCTTCAAATCTTCAAAGTTTCTCTTTGGAAGTAAAAGCTCAAGAAACTTGGAAAATGAGGATGAGCATGCTATTTATAGCTGAGCTCCAAGAACTAGCCGTTGGGGAGCAGAGCAAGGACAATGAGCTGTCGCAACGTGATTGGTGCGCAGGCTGTCCTTTATAGCCGTTGGAGACAGAGCAAGTTGACAGACTTGAAATTTCTTCTAGAAGGATGACAGCTGTCTTCTTTTTGAATTTCAAACAAGAGGTGCGTCTCCATCTACGTGTATGCTGAGTGTGCATGTTTTGTCGATTATCCACATCAGCACTTTAACTCAATCCAAAAAGCGTATCTTGTCTTGACGCTTTCCAAGTTATAAAAGGTGAGGTCAGGGAATAAAAGATTTGATCAAGGTAAATCTGCGCTGCGCATGAAATCCATGCGCATTGATGTGCGCAGAGGGTGCTACGCATGAAAGACATGCGCATCACATATAGCAATTTGCACATGAGACCTCAAATCCAAAGCTTCAGCCCTAAACACTAAGCCTAGTCTATAAAGAGGACTTAGCTAAAAAATGAAGCTATAAAACTTCTTACATAGGGTCCTAAAGTTCTTAAAATTAACTTAGGTGATGGTATCAATCAATTCTAACATATATAGGAGGGTTAAGTAATAGGCATACCCAACAATCTCCCCCTAAATGATTGATGCCATTACCTACTACAACAAAGGCAATAAAAAGTACTTGATAAAAACATGTCCATAAGAATGTAAATGGTAAGTCATGTCTCAAGTCAATGCACACACTAGCCAGTGTTATAGATTTCTAGTCTATCAAAAAAAAAATAACTTACAATATGGGAAAGACAGAAATATCATTTAGCGCATACAAATTATTATGAGTTTAAGTTTGAGTATGCATTTAAACTGAATGTTTAAACATCATGCAATAAAATATGAGCAGTTATAAGAAATGCGTATGAAGTTCATAATGTATGCAATGTTCCACAGACGAAAAGTTTGAATTGAACAAGGTTTTGTAAAAACGCAATGATGCATTCTTCTCATTAAAACTTGAAAGATGAGAGTTACAGGTACAAGTTTTACATGGAAGAAAAATCAAAAGCAAAAACAAATGCGCATAAAAAACTTACAAAATATGCGCAGCAAAAAAAATTACATTTTTAGTCTATGTTAATCCTAGAAAGTGCTTCCCTAAGCTCGTTCTGCAGGCCGGTAATCTTGTCCATTATCTCAATCTTGAGAGCTTGAAACTTAGCATTATATTCCACAGCCTGGTTAACATATGTCTTCATTCCACCGAGCATCAAACTGTTGTCCTTTTGAAGGTCTTCAGAGACTCGATTTAAAGTATTCTCAAGCGAACCATATTTGTTTGCAAGAGATTGCTGAGTAGATTCAATCAAGTCTTGAATTTCTTTCTGCGCATCTGCCAAACTCTTGGTTAACTCCACCTGAACCATGTTCTGACTGGCTTGCATGTCTAGTATATCCTGGTCCATTGCGCCATTGAAGGTATCGCTGAACTGAACTAAGCAGTGAGTGACATGAGATTTTAGCGCATCGATGGAGGCGGAGGAAGAGCTGGAATCTCTAGGCGCAAAGTTATCAATGGTGTTTATAACTTTGGCCGTCTCAATCTGAATTACCTCAGTCATGGTTTTCGTTATGGAAAATAAGGCTTCATTCATTCCATGAACAGAGGGGATCTTTGAGAGCGCAGTTGAAATAATGTTGAAGTCATGCTCAATGTCTTGGCGCAACACATTAAAATTAGGAGGCATGGGCGCAGCTCCAGAACTGGTTGCAGGCGCAGCATCAGAAGAACCAGTTGCCTTTGTTGAACTCTCCCCCTTAATGGCACAATCAATAGCCTGAAGTAAACTGGCCTGCGCATCTAGCCTTGCAGATTGCGCATCCAATTGTTCTTGAATTTTGGCTTGCGCAGTGACCACTTAGAAGTGTTGGGTTTGCGCAGCAAATTGATTTGCCTAGATAGTTTGGAGCATGGCCATGATTTGGCGCATGTCCGCTGAAGAGTTGGAGGGATCAGAGGGAGCAGTTGATGGAGTCATAATAGGAATGACATGAGAAGTTTGTGAAGCCTCAGTTGGTTGCGTAGGAAAAGCAGCAGCAGCAGGAGTAGCTTGCGCAGGAACTGTAGAGTGATGCGCATGAATGGGAGAACTATGGACAACATAGTCTTCTGAGCTTGAGTCCTCACCATCTTCTACAATTGGCGCATGCTCATAGACTGTAGGATCAGGCGCATCATGAGCAAAGCCTTCACCATCAATAAATACTGGAGGGGCTTGCTGCGCAATATTTCTCTGCGCAATAGCAGTTAGCCTTACTTTCCTAGCAATGTCACGTGCAGATTTTTCAGTGCGCGGAGGAGAAGTCCTTGGAGTGTCTGAATCAATATCAGATAAGTCTTCTATAGGGCGCTTTGTGGCGCGTTTCTTTGATGCATCCATCTTGACCCTGCGCTTAGGAGTGGCCTTCTTAGCAGAAAGTGGGATCTCATCCTCACTTGTAGTATCCTTGCTCTTATCCTTGGCAGATTCCTTCTGTGTCTCCCCCTGAGATTGTGCAGCCTTGGAAGTTCCAGTAGATTCGGAAGGGCTGATAAGAGGATCATTCAATGCACCTTCAAATTCCTCTTCTTCAAGAGGCGTAGGAGGAGGAGTAGATGTGCGCTTGGACTTAGGCTTAGGAGGAGGGGGCGCAGGTGCATCATCTTCTACTTGGATGTCTTCATCGGATTCATCCAGTAGGGTTCTAGATTCCTTTGCCTTTTTCTTCTTTTTCTTGTCCTTCTTCTCAACAGGCGCAGCAGCCTTAGCTTTTCCTTTTTCTTCAGGCGCAGGGGCCTTGGACTTCTTGGATTTTTTAGGAGGCTCAGGGTCCGAAGTAGCCTTGCGCTTTGGAGTATGCGCAGTAGGCTCTTTAATTGTTATCCCAGGTGCAGCAGTAGATTTGCTGGCCTTCTTCTTTTTGCGCTTCGGCGCATCAGCAGCTAAACCCTTTCCTTTTTCCTTATCACCCACCTTGTTCAGAACAGGCTTATAGAAGGACTCATCTTCAGATTCTGACTCAGTTGCAGAGGCGTCTTTGAGCTCACTATCAGAAACTGGAGGAGAGTCTTGGTTGTCGGGGTGAATGTCTTTAAATACTTTTACTAGATCAGCAGCCCAGTACATGCAGTAGTCATAGTTGTTGACTTCACGGCGAAAATTCTGAAGAAATACGCGTGAATACGTGCGCGTGGAATTCACATCAACTTTGAGAGAGGGGTCCTCATCCACCATTTTGCGCACTTTGGGAAAGCGCATGAAGATGGCAGTGAGAATTCTGCAGTGCGTTTTGTACTTGGGTGGCCTCTTGGTGTCAGCAGCCTTTTTCTTGTACACGCGCACCCAAGGCACTAACTCATCAAAAATGATTTCTGCCCAATTCAGCTGCTTCTTCTTATAGATAGCAGCGCAGCACATCTACTGTTTGCTAATGAATGTTGACTTGTTCCCGTTCTTGCAATTGATGGTGTCTCCAATCAATGTGCAGAGGTGGTACATGAGTTCTCCAAACTCATTCCTATCGTGGTTGTTGTATTGACCAACCAACGTAGGGATCTTGATCAGCTTCTGCGCTAACTTATCTTGCACATCCTGTGATAACTTCTTCTTTTTGCACGCAGGAAAACCCATAGTCTGTCTGATGTGCGCGTAGTTGATCGTCACAGACACCCCGCGTATAGAACTTTTGAGGCAGGGAATGGTGATGTCGCCATAGACTCGATCCACTTCTTCTGCGTTGCTGAAGAATTCGTCTATGTAGAAGGGAAGGATGAAAACTGACCTTTGGTAAACAGAGGTAGAATACCAGATGTATCCATTATCTCCATCATATAGCTTCCTAGCTTATCCTGGCGTAGGTCCTCCACATCCACTTCCCATCCAGGTATAAAGTAATTTAGATTCTGCACAAAGCAAAGTTATGAATTAGTTCTGGACATGCGCATGGAGAGAAGCGCATGCGCATAAGCGATATGCGCAGCGCATGAACTAGACGCCATACTTGGAACATATAATAAATATAAAGGGTAAAAATGACCAAAAACATAAAATTTTAAACTACACGCCTAGAATTGGCGTGAAAAGCATAAACAAAAAAAACATGTTAAGGCATATCAATAGACTTTTCATAAGAACATGAAGAACATGTGTTGAATACACGAAGAACACGAAGAACACAAAAATGTCAAAGTGCTCCAAAATGCATAAAAAGCATATCAAAATGTTCGAAATGAAAAATCACACACAAACAAGTAAACCATAACAACAATAACAAGAACATACATCCAAGATCTGAGAAAAACGAAAGAGAATTCGAAAAGACCAAAAACTCGAAAATCCACATAAATCAAACCAAACGATCATTGATCGTAAAACAAATTACATATATGAAAAGCTATGAGTAATGCGAACACACAGCATCAAATAATTTGAAAAACGAGCAACGGATCATAGAGAAATCAGAAAGGGGAAAAAAATTCAAACCTTCGAACAACAATGGCAGAAACTTAAAAACTGAGTTTAGAAATCTTACCATTTGAGGATCCTCCGGTTTCTTGGAAGATGTAGATGTCTTGGGAGCCATTAGAGAGATATTTATAGAAGATTATACCCGAAAATGGAGAAGTAAGATGATGAGTGCATAGAGAAAAAGAAGTCAGAGAGTAGAGAGAAAAAGTGAGGCGGTTTGAGTGAGAAAGAAATTTGAAGGAGAGAAGTGAGAAGGAAGACGGCAGTTCAGAGGGATATAGCTGAAAAGGGTATGGTGACGTCACAGTGCGCTGACACAAAAGTTGATGTGTCAGGCGAGTGAAGCGCACGCGCGAGTGAGGCGCACGCGCAGATGACGTGGACCAATAAAGAGCGCGCGTGAAAAGCCCTAGCCGCACGCGTGTGTCAGGCATTAATGGTAAAAAAGAATCTTTTCCTATTCCGTCATAAATAGCACACAATGAGCATTAATGGCGTGTCACTCAATGCTTTTGCATTAAATGAGGTGGGACATGCGCAGAGGGGTAAAATAGTAATTTTCCAAGAAAATTCAAAAAGAAATGACGAGGGAAAATACATAATTACACAAGTACCCTTGCAAATTATGTGCTGACTCAGCAAGTCAAGGACTTAGGTGTAACTATTGAAAAGAAAACTTACCTGAGGTCCACATGGCATGCGCATGAAGTATATGCGCAGATCTATAATGCGCAGAGTTTCTTAGAAAGACTCAGAAACGATTTGCCTTATGCGCAATATCAAGTGCGTATGGAATGCGCAGCGCATGAGGCATCTAACTTAGAAATTTCAAGAAGACTCAAAAGCATTAGTATTGACAAATTTAATGGACAAAATTTAGCTGAGTTCAAGCATACCCATTTCACCTCTCAAAAAGATGAATCTTTTAGCATCTAGTGCTTTTGTAAGAATATCGGCGATTTGATAGTCGGTTCCCACGTGTTCCAAATGAATATTTCTTTTCTCCACATGGTCTTTGAGGAAGTGATACTTGATGTCAATGTGCTTGGTCTTGGAGTGCATGACAGGATTTTCAAAAACCGCAATGGTTGATGTATTGTCGCAGTAGGTGGGACAATTTTCTTTTTTGATATCATATTCCACCAATTGCTGCTTCATCCACAGAATCTGACAGCAACAGCTTCCAGCAGCAATATATTTTGCTTCAGTAGTTGAGACAGAAACTGCAGCTTGTTTCTTACTAGCCCATGACACAAGTCGATATCCGAGGAAATGACAAGTGCCGCTTGTGCTTTTCATGTCAATGGTGCACGCTGCATAGTCCGCATCTGAATAACCTACAAGTTTAAAATTCGAATCTTTGGTGTACCAAAGTCCAAGGTTAACCGTTCCGGAGAGATATTGTATAATACGTTTCACAGCAATTAAGTGCGCTTCTCTAGGGTCAGATTGATAACGCGCACAGACACAAACACTAAACATAATATCTGGCCTACTAGCGGTAAGATAAAGAAGTGAGCCAATCATACCTCGATAGAGAGTTTGATCAACCTTTTTACCTTTCAAGTCTTTGTCGAGTTTGTTGCCGGTAGCCATTGGAGTATCATATGGTTTAGCATTATCGAGTCCAAATTTCTTGATTAGATCCCTTGTATACTTTGCTTGGTTGATAAATATGCCTTCATCCATTTGATTAATTTGAAGCCCAAGGAAGAATGCGAGTTCTCCCATCATGCTCATTTCAAACTTGCTTTTCATTAGTTTCTCAATGCGCTTGCACAACAATTCATTAGTAGAACCAAAAATAATATCATCGACATAAATTTGAACAAGTAATTTATGATCATTATGTTTGGCAATGAAAAGAGTGGTATCGATTTTACCGCGCGTGAAGCCTTTCTCAATGAGAAACTTGGATAGTGTATCATACCATGCTCTTGGTGCTTGCTTTAGCCCATACAAAGTTTTCTGGAGTTTGTAGACATGATTTGGAAATTGTGAATCTTCAAACCAAGGCGGTTGAGCAACATAGACTTGTTCTTGGAGTTCACCATTTAGAAACGCGCTCTTGACATCCATTTGATATAGCTTGAAGTTCTTGTGAGCAGCGTAAGCTAGGAAGATCCTTATAGCTTCAAGTCTTGCAACGGGCGTGAAAGTTTCATCGTAGTCGATTCCTTCCTCTTGCCTATAGCCTTGCGCAACCAACCTTGCTTTGTTTCTTGTGATGGTTCCATTCTCATCCATTTTGTTTCTAAACACCCACTTTGTATCAATCACTCCTTGATCATTTGGTCTTGGAACAAAAGTCCAGACTTTACATCGTTCAAACTGATTGAGTTCTTCTTGCATTGCAACAACCCAATTAGGATCTTGGAGCGCTTTATCAGCCTTCTTCGGTTCAATTTGAGAGATAAATGCAGTGTAAGCATCAAAGTTTGTAGCTCTCCTTGTACGAACTCCAACATGAAGATCACCAATGATATTAGGGATTGGGTGATCTCTAACTTCACGAATTTCAGGAGGTAAGTTAGGTTGAGTTGTAGAAACTTGAAGGTCTTCAATTGGTACATCTTCACCAACATCAAAATCATTGAAGTTAGGGGGTTGAACTGGTTCAGAATTGAAAGAGTGGGTGACACCATGCGCAGAATTAGGATGATACGCATTAGTAGAATCTTCAGGAGCATTGTTTGGTGCAACTGAAGCTTTATTTGGTGCGCTATTTATAAAGCTTTGCGCAACTGATGTAGATGGATTTCCTCGTGTTAATAAATTCTGATCTTATGTATGCGTAGTTGGAATGTGCGCACCTGTCTCAATAGACTCAACAGAATCATCAGCAACATTAGGAGCCAAATATGGCTCAATGAGAGAATGTTCATCAAATTTAACATGTACAGATTCAACTATCACTAATGTAGATCTATTGAAAACACGGAAAGCTTTAGAATGTTTAGCATACCAACAAAAATACCTCCATCCGCTTTGGCATCGAATTTACCTCTATGTTCGTTTCCGTTGTTGAGGATATAGCATTTGCAGCCAAAGATCTTGAAGAAAGCAATGTTGGGAGTTCTACCACGCCAAAGTTCATAAGGGGTCTTGTTATGGCGCTTGTTGATGAGGGAACGATTTTGAGTAAAGCATGTAGTGTTGATAGCTTCTTCCCAAAAGTACTTAGGCAATTTAGCTTCTGCTATCATCATATTCCCTGCTTCTATTAACATTCTATTTTTCCTTTCCACAACACCATTTTGTTGAGGAACTCCAGCTGTTGAGAAGTTGTGATCTATCCCATGATCGTTGCAATATCGAGCAACACCGTTATTCTTGAATTCGGTTCCGTTGTCGGATCGAACACTAATGATGTCATCTTCTTTTTGAGATCATCATTTCCACCCATGTGTATCTTGAATAGTCATCCACCACAACCAAAGTATATTTGTTTCTTTTAATGCTCGCAGTGGTAACTGGTCCAAATAGATCAATGTGCATCTGTTGCAAACATTTTGAAGTTGAGGGATTTATCTTACTGGACAAAGACTGCTTTGATTGTTTGCCAAGTTGACAAGCTGCGCATTTGTTGTCATGATGATCAGCAACTTTGGGGAGTCCTTTGACAAGATTGTCCCTGCTGAGTTTTGATAGACATTTGAAGTTCAAGTGACTCATGCTCTTATGCCATAGCCAACTATTTTCGCTCACACTTTTCGCTACAAAACAAAGATTAGTACTAGAGTTCATACTATGGAAATCAATTATATAAATATTTGTCTTACGATATCCCATGAGTAATATAGCTCCAGTTTTGCCATTCTTGATAAGACATTGCGTTGAAGTGAAATGGCATTCTAATCCTTTGTCGTAGAATTGAGATATGGATAATAAGTTGTGCTTGAGTCCTTTAACTAGAGAGACTCTTTCAATGCACACTTTGTCTTTCTTGAGCTTTCCATATGCAACAACTTGACCTTTGTTATTATCACCAAATGTAACTGAGGGACCTCTTTCTTCATGAACATCTTCAAGTAAGGATTCATATCCAGTCATGTGTCGTGAGCACCCACTGTCGAGAATCCATTCATACGTTCTAGCTTTAGAAGATCCATCCATGAAGCAAAGAACCTGAAATATAGACATTTTAAGCAGGTCCCCTTTATTCCTTCCTAGAGTTAGCAACTTTTGATGACCCACTCTTGCTTGACCTTAGGATTCTTAAGTCCTTTGGCATTGGGAATGAATCTCAAAAGGCATTCCACGGCCTTGTGTCCAAAGCAATTATAAATTGAAAAATGATGAAAGCCACCAATCACATGAGTTTTTACAGACTCTTTACTTTTCTTTGGGATAGCATTCTTCTTTGGGTCAGATGAGCCAGCCTTAACAAAATCTTTCTTTTGAAATTTTAGAGCGCATTTTCTAGTAGGGAGCATAGGGCTAGGAGGTGAATGGCGATGAGGCGCATGGCTCTTAGGCGCATAATGCGCACTAGTAGAAGGAGCGTGCTTTGTTTCAAGAATGATTTTGCTAGGAGATGGTTCATCTGTAGCTACTTCTTTCTCCTTAGCTTTCCCAAATTGTTTCGTTGGGTAGACATAATGGAATGTTTGTTTCTTGACTTTTTCTTGTCCTTTACCCATTGAAATAGAATGTTTTTCCTTGGGAATTTCATGAGTTTGCTGAGGTGTAAATTCACTGTCTCTTTCAGCGCAGACCACACACTTAAAGTTGTCACTAGTTGATGAGAATCCCAAGCCACTTTTATCACCACAGGCTTTTTGGGACTCAAAGATACTTTCCATAGTGACACGAGAATTGGACCACTCATTTGTAATCTTTTGAAGATCAGTAATTTGAGCAACCAATTCATCGTTTTGAACTTTAAGTAATGAGTTCTGTTCCGTTAGAAAAGTGTTTTTAACAGTAAGAGGAGTCATGCTCTTTATCTGCTCCTTAAGGAGAGTGAGTTCAGATTTTAGAAGATATTTCTCGGTCTTAAGCTGGGAAATTTCTTCACATGGTAGAGCTAAAGCTTCCTTCATTTTGCCAAATTTACTTATTACCTTTTCAGCTTCTGAGAACAATTTCTCTTGCTTGGCAATATCCTCATCATGAGAGATTACAGAGATTGGTTCAACTTGAGGTCTGATGTAGTTGCCTTTTCTGAGCTTGCTTCGTGCGCTCAGATCACATCTAGCAAATAACAATCCACCATCGCTTTGAGTTGGAGTAATAAATCCTTGTTCAACAAGCTCGCTGATGGTTGGCCCTTTCTTCTTTTTCACTTCTTGAAAACCTGTTGATTTCTTGATAGGTTTATTCACGACATTCATATCAGGAATATCCTTTGAGCAGTCATCAACGGAATCATAAGTATCGACTTCATCATCATTTGCCATCAAGCACACGATCCCATCATCAGAATCTTTATCGCTCTCTTCAGAGTCTGTTTTGATCCAGGTGTTATGCTCATTTGCTGTTGATTCTTCTTCAGCAATCATTCCCTTGTGACGATTGGGTCTGGGAGAGAATTTGGGAGTATGGCTGCTCTTCTTCTGCATATATTCAAACTTGGGAATTGGGCAGCTTGAGGCAAAGTGTCCTGGTTTCCTGCAATTAAAACATACGAGGTCTTCTTTCCTTTTTGAGTCGCTGCTCCTTGTGAACTTTGGAGGAGCTCTGCTTGTAGATCCTTGAAATTTGTTGGAGTTGGGTTTTGAGAACTTTCTGAATTTCTTAAATTTCTTCACAAATAAAGAGAAGTCTTCGTCATCCATATCCAATAACTCAGAAGTAGAAATTTTGGGATCTGAACTTTTCTCATCATGAACTAGCGCAGGCGCAGATGCATGCGCTTCCTCTCTATGTGCCACCATAGAAATGGATTTTGATTTTCCTTCAGTTTCACTTATACGCTGAAGTTTGAGTTCATAAACTTTGAGATTTGCGTAAAGATTTCTAAGTGTCCACACATCCAAAGTTCCAGCGTCTTCAAGAGCGCTAGATTTATCTAGGTATCTCGATCCAAAAGTAGCAAGGAAATTTGTATTTAATTCCTTATTAGAGAATTTCTTTCCAAGTGAAATACAGAGGTTTATGATTTCACAGTAACGTTCATAAGTCTGTCTTAGGGTTTCACCGGGGAGTTGACAGAAATTATTGAATCTCTTTTGTACTTCGTATCTCTTGTTTTCTTTGCAAACAGTGTCTCCTTTGATATGCTTTTCGATAGCATCCCATAATTCGTTGGCTGTAGCACAATGCATGACTTGCTGTTTCATAGCCGTGCTTAGAGTGCTAAGTAGAATGTTTCTAGCTTTCCCATCATTTGCAACTCTTCTAGTTTCTTCTTCATTCCATTATTCCTTTGGTTTCAGAATAGATGGTTGAGCAGCGTTGGTGCGTGGATTAGGATTCGCCTTCATTGGAATATAAGGTCCATAAACTACGGTGTCATGGAGCCTTTCATCGATGGAGTTGAGATGGGTCACGATGTTGAATTTCCACATGTCGAAATGATCTTCATCAAAGACTGGAACATGTGTATAGTTAGCAGTTGTCATAGGTTTTGTGTTTGCCATATCGAATCGGCATCCAAGCTGTTAAGCTTGAAAAACATAAATGTTTTATAAAGGTGTCCGCACTGATACCACTTGTTGGTCCCAAAGGGGAAACAAGGGTATGAAAAATGCTAGAGGGGGGGGGTAAATATCGTTTTAAAATTCTTTTCAAACCCTTTTGCAAATCAATGGCAAATGCGTACGACTCTTAATTTGGATAAGTATAGCGCGTAGCAAGAGTGTGAAATGCACAGCGGAAAATTTAAAGCAATCATTTATGCGTAGGCATATGCGCAGAAGTGTAAATACGCACGCACTAATATTTAGTTTAAAGAGTGGCGCAAAATGGAACTAAGGCAGAAAGCACACAAACACAAATCAAACAGTTCAAAGCAATCTGCAAGATCAAACAAAGCAATATATCAGAAATGTTTAATGTAGGAAAAAATCTACGTCCTCTACCAAGATGGTTAGTCTTGGATTTCTAATGGAGATCTAATTATGAGAGAGTTTACAAGTTACAACAATTGAGAACAAACAAACTCAAAGATCTATAATCTATGAAAGAACAAAATCCTAGACAATAACCGGTGTATCTCTAGAAGTATGATCGATGAGATCAAAACTTCAAGAGGTGTGTGTGTGTCAGAAATCTGGGCTCTTTGAGTCTATGAGATGGAGAGCACAATATTCTGGTGTTACAAAGGCTTATAGGATCTGGGCTTGGATTGAGTATGAAGGTATGAAGGTTGTTCTTGAGAATTCTGGAAATGTGCAAGCAATCTTCAAATCTTCAAAGTTTCTCTTTGGAAGTAAAATCTCAAGCAACTTGGAAAATGAGGATGAGCATGCTATTTATAGCTGAGCTCCAAGAACTAGCCGTTGGGGAGCAGATCAAGGACAATGAGCTGTCACAACGTGATTGGTGCGCAGGCTATCCTTTATAGCCGTTGGAGACAGAGCAAGTTGACAGACTTCAAATTTCTTCTAGAATGATGACAGCTGTCTTCTTTTTGAATTTCAAACAAGAGGCGCGTCTCCATCTACGTGTATGCTGAGTGTGCATGTTTTATCGATTGTCCACATCAGCACTTTGACTCAATCCAAAAAGCGTATCTTGTCTTGACGCTTTCCAAGTTATAAAAGGTGAGGTCAGGAAATAAAAGATTTTATCAAGGCAAATCTGCGCTGCGGATGAAATCCATGCGTATTGATGTGCGCAGAGGGTGCTGCGCATGAAAGACATGCGCATCACATATAGCCATTTGCACATGAGACCTCAAATCAAAAGCTTCAGCCCTAAACACTAAGCCTAGTCTATAAAGAGGACTTAGCTAAAAAATGAAGTTATAAAACTTCTTACATAGGGTCCTAAAGTCCTTAAAATAAACTTAGGTGATGGTATCAATCAATTCTAACATATATATGAGGATTAAGTAATAGGCATACCCAACACTACCGTATTTTACTTATCAAAAACAACTCTTAACTTGTTTGATCGAAAACTTTCGCTGTGCATTTTACACTTGACCGCGTGGTTTATCATCTACCACAAAACTTAAGCATAACCATAAGGTTGAACTTTGAAAAAGGGTTGAAATTTTAAATAGGCTATTCACCCCCCCCCTAGCCTCTTTTCATACCCTTGTTGTGTCTTTGGGACCAACAAGTGGTATCAGAGAAAACACCTTCATAAAACTTCCGTTTTTTAAGCTTAACAGCTTGGGTGCCGATTCAAAATGGCAAGTCAGAAAACTATGGCAACGGTTAACTTCTCACTCATGTTCCAGCGTTCGACGAAGATAACTTTGACGTATAGAAGCACAACATTATAACTCAGTTCTACTTCATGGACGAGCAACTTGGTGACTGTCTTACCATTGGACCATACTTCCCAATAAAAGCTAATCCGAATCCAGAAACCAATGCAGACATACCATCAATCAAGAAACCAAAAGCTGAATGGACCGATGAAGAAAAAAGACTGGTTGGAATGGATGTGAAAGCAAAGAGCATACTCGTAAGTACTTTGAGTACGTCTCAACGTCGACAAATTATGGAATGTGCAACAGCTAAAGAACTTTGGGATGCAATTGAAGATTACATCGAAGGAGATCAAGCTTGCAAGGAAAGCAAAAAGTTTGCAATTCAAAGAAGATTCAATAACTTCGCCAAGATCCCCGGTGAATCACTTAGAGCCACTTATGATCGTTATTGTGAGATCGTGAGTACTTATACAGCACTCGGAAAGAATCTTACCAAGAAGGAAATCAATGTTAATTTTCTCGCTGCTCTTGGTTCTCAATATCTTCACAAAGGAAACACTCTTGAAGATACCAAGCTTCTAGATGATATGTCTCTCAGAAGCCTCTATGCCAACCTCAAAGTTTTTGATATCAAGCTCCATAACTTTGAAGAAATGGATGGAAAAACTAAGAGTTTATTGTTGGTCGCTCAAAAGGAAGAAGTGATCGAGGAAGAAGATCCAAAAATCTCCACATCAGAATTGCTTGATATAGATGATGATGATTTTGCTATGTTCGTGAAAAGATTTCAAAAGTTCAGAAAGACAGCAAGACCCGGATCAACAAGCAAAGCTCCATCAAGGTTTTCAAGGAGCAGCCCTTCAAAGAAGAAAGAGAACTTCAACTTCTCCAAGAAGAAAGAAGATCTTGTTTGTTTTAATTGCAGGAAACCAGGTCACTTCGCATCAGAATGTCCAATACCCAAATTTGAGTACATGAAGAAGAAAAGCAACTTCACTTCAAGGTATTCTAAGCAAAAGGGAATGATGGCTGAAGAAGACTCTACCTTAAAAGAGTTATCTACTTGGATAGAGTCAGGTTCTGATGAAAGCGATGAGGATTCTGAAAAAGGTCACATTTGTTTGGTCGTTCGTTCCGATGATGAGGATGATAATCAATTTTCACCCAATGTGAAACCCAAACGGAAGAGTTATACGACTGATAAACTTGCTGATAAAGGATTCCTAACTCCAGTGCAAAGGAATGGTGATCTTCTATTTTTAAGATGTGATGTGAGTGCAGCAAATAAGGCTCTACTAAATCCCAAAGTAAAGGAAGTTCTGTCTACCACACCTCAAGTCAAGTTTGACATTTCCCCCGATGAACAAGAAAAGATGTTCATGAAAGCTGAACAGGTAATTAGTATGTTTTCTGGCATGAAGGAAGCTTTAGCACTTTCAACTGAAGAGATTTCCCAGCTTAAGATGGAGAAAACTCTACTAAGATCTGAACTCACCGTCCTTAAGGAGCAGATCAAGAGCATGGCTCCTCTTAATGATCGAAACCGTTTCTTAGAAGAACAAAATGCTATATTTAAAGTTAAAAACGATGAATTGGTTGTTGAGATAAATGATCTTAAAAGGATTACTAATGAGTGGACCAATTCTCGTGTCACTATGGAAAAAATCTTAGAATCCCAAAAGTCTAGTGGTGATAAGGAAGGCTTGGGATTCCAAACTAGTAACAACTTTAAATGTGCATCTTGTTGTGAAAGAGATGAGAAATTTACCCAGTAAACTTTGGAAGGCTAAACATCATGTTTCAAAGGGTTAAGGAGAAGAACCAAATAAGAAACTAGAGTTCAATTATGTCTACCCTAAGAAACAAACTGGCAAGGCAAAGTTGAAAGGTATTGCCATGGATGAACCTACCGCAGAGGCTTCCTCTAGCAAGGTAGATAGTGATCCCTACCGCATGAACTTGCTGCAAGGTCATGCTACCGCACTAAGGAAGATGGCAACCGCATGGAAGCCATCGACCGCACGTGGCGGCAAGGCAGCAAAGTTCAAGAGGATGAACTTTGTTAAGGAGACCTCATCCATACCAGTAAATGATGTTGTGCTTAAGACCTCAACGAAGTTTGTTAACCCTCAGTTGGGTGGCTTCCACCACTGTTCTGTGTGTGATGATTATGCTCATAAGGCTGCTGAATGTCTTTTAAGATTCACACCAAATCCCAGAAGGCTTAAACCCCCTTCTGTGAGGCAAGTGTGGGATGTTAAAAGTTGCTAACCCTTTGGACCCAAAAGAATAAAAAGGGGACCTTGTTCTTAAATGTTTATTTTATAAGTTCTCTGCTTAATGGCTGGACATTCCAAGGATAAATCAAGCTTATGGTATCTCGATAGTGGCTGCTCAAGGCACATGACCAGAGATATCAACTTATTGGAAGATGTCCGTGAAAAGAAAGGTCCATCAGTAACCTTCGGAGATAATAACAAAGGAAAGACTGTAGGATATGGAGTCATTCGAAAAGAAAAAATCACCATCCAAGAAATCTCTCTAGTTATTGTTGGGTTTCGTAGTCACATGCGCAGCGGAATTTAGCATTTAAAATTTATGAAACACAAAGCCCATAGATCCGTTCATATGATTAGATCAAATACAACAATATGAATAGAGGAGAAACTAACCCTTGATAACTTTGAATTCTAGCTTTGATCTTGGTGGAGATTTGAAGCTTGATCACGAAGAAAGTAAGAACACGAACTTTGAAGATGATGAGCTTCACCCTCTAGAGGTATCCACACCACGAACGAATATCAAAGAGCTTCTTGATCTTGGTTGCTAGACCAATAATTATGAAACACACTTTCACAATTGATAATGACTATATGGAATTTTATTTGTGTATTATTTTGTTCTTCAATCAAGAGATGTCTTGGAACAAAATAAACTCTCTCAAACTCTTTGGAGACTTACAAAATCATTGGTTAAGAGTGCTGGCCGAATTTGGTCTTTTATACACAAGTAGGACCTATTCCAAATAGGAAACTTGTGTCAAAATCCGTCCAAAATTCGTTTCCTAATCAAATTAGGAATCTGCCTCCCGACAGCACTGTGCGGCCGCCCAGAATCCACTGTGCGGTCGCACATCTATCTGAAACAAACTGGTACAAAAATGAGCTAAGTGTGCGGCCGCCCAGTCCATACTGTGCGGTCGCCCACTTCCCCAGAATGTCCAGAATTTCCAAAATTCCAATACAGTCCTTTTAAAGATTCGTTCTCTTGTGTGTGACCCTCTAGGATTATACTAAGTTGGCAATGGGTTCAAACATGAAACCATAAGATATGATTAGGTTCTAGCAAACCGTCATACCTACCCAAATAGTATAACTAGATACAAGTTCGCATTCCTTTTAGAATATGTCATAATCCCTTTGTCAACGATGTCATTGAACACAAGTCATGGTCAACAAGTCAACTTGTTTTGTTCAATACTTTCTCGATTCCGAATATGTTGATAATCCAAATGACATTGATCCAATCAATTCATTTGAGTCCGGCCGAACATTTCATCAACATCATTCCTACGAGAGGCCCAAGCTTGACATCTCTCCGAAGAGGGACAAATCCATTTAGCTTATTATTCTTCCCTACGTGAATCCGATTATGCCAATCATACCCTTTATAACTTCTCGGTTAAAGGCAGCGTTTGAATATGTCAAACATAATCTTCATCAAGTGGAAAACTATAATAACTTCATGTCTAAGGATTCGAATGACATAACTAATATGAGATATATGTTCGACATAGACCATGACATAAATCTCATAGAGCTGGTCATGTCCAGTACCTTGTTCCAAACAAGTACCCATAAATCTAACATGATCATCCCATGATCATTTAGCCTTTATACTAGTGCTTAACAAGTACTAGGGACAGAGATTATTATAAGTAAATATGAACAACAATAATAATCAAAACATTTCTTTACTGATATAAAATAAATGATAACAATTACAACGTTTATTAAACGTGCCTAGGGCACCACTACCAACGGTTATTGGACTACAACACAATCTACTCTCAATATCTCAGTTCTGCGACAAAGGATTGCAATGCCACTTCACTTCAAATTTATGTCTCATCAAAGATGGCATATCCGGCGTCACTTTGCTCAAAGGGATTCGTAAGAAAAATGTTTATGTTGTTGATTTCAATTCATCTTTCATTTCTTCTAATCTCTGTTTTGTAGCAAAGAATGTTAGTGAAAATAGCTGGCTGTGGCACAAAAGAATTAGTCAATTAAACTTCAAGTATCTCTCCAAGATTGGTAGAGAAAATCTAGTTCGTGGTCTACCCAAAGTAGCTGATCACCACGATGAGAAGTGCACAGCATGTCAACTAGGCAAACAACCAAAATTGTCTTTCTCCAGCAAGACGACACCTTCAACTTCAAGATGTTTGCAACTACATCATATGGATTTGTTTGGTCCTGTTTCTACCGCAAGTATTGGAGGAAATAGATACACTTTAGTTGTGGTAGATGACTACTCAAAATATACGTCGGTTGAAATGATGATCTCGAAGGATGGTTGCTATGACATTTTGACCGCACTCTTTAGACAGCTCCAAACACAAAAGGAAGACAACATCGTTAGTGTTCGATCCGACAATGGTACAGAATTCAAGAATAACGGTGTTGCTCAGTACTGTGATGATCATGGTATTGACCATAACTTTTCTGCTGCTGGAGTTCCACAACAAAACGGTGTAGTGGAAAGGAAAAATAGAACGTTGATAGAGGCTGGAAAGACAATGATTGCTGAAGCAAAGCTACCTCAATATTTTGGGCTGAAGCTGTCAATACAGCATGCTTCACTCAGAATAAATCCCTCATCAACAAGACCTACAACAAAACTCCCTATGAACTTTAGAGAGGAAGAACCCCTAACATAGCATACTTCAAGATATTTTGATGCAAATGCTTCATACTCTACAACGGTAAAGAACATCGAGGTACATTTGCTCCTAAGGACGATGAAGGTGTATTTATTGGGTATGCTAAACACTCAAAAGATTTTCGTGTATTTAATAAAACTACTCTTAAGATAGTTGAATCTGTCCATGTTACTTTTGATGAACATTCTCTCCTTGAGCCACATATGGCTCCAAATGTTGCTGATGATTTTGTTGAGCTTAATGAGACAGGTACAACTCGAACGCAAAATCAATCAACTCAAGGAAACCCATCTACCTCAACTGCACCTCCATCTACCTTATATGAAGCACCAGAAGCAACCACATCTGTTGCTACCTCAAATAGAGTTGAAGTTGAAACACCTATTAATGTGGAAGAACCAATCCCTCAAATTACATATGACTGGGATGGCACAAATGATGTACCACTAGAAGATTTACAATCACCATCAACCCAACCAGACACACCTCAAGAAGTTTGTGAGGTCAGAGATAACCCAATTCAGAATATCATTGGTGATTTGCATTCTGGTGTTCGAACAAGAAGATCAAACTATGATGCACTTACCGCATTCATATCTCAAGTTGAACCCAAGAAAGTTGATGAAGAACTCCAAGACTCAAGTTAGATTGTTTCCATGCAAGAAGAGTTCAACCAATTTGAAAGATGTAAAGTTTGGACCTTAGTTCCAAGGCCACAAGATCAAAGAGTGATTGGTACAAAATGGGTGTTCAGAAATAAGATGGATGAGAATGTAAGTATCACAAGAAACAAAGCTAGGTTGGTTGCACAAGCCTATAGACAAGAAGAAGGCATTGATTACGATGAAACATTTGCCCCCGTTGCAAGACTCGAAGCTATAAGGATATTCTTAGCTTATGCCTCTTACAAAAGATTCAAGCTATATCAAATGGATGTGAAGAGTGCATTCTTCAATAGTGAAATTCAAGAAACAATCTTTGTTGCTCAACCACCCGGATTTGAAGATCCTAAATTTCCAAATCATGTCTACAAACTCCGTAAAGCTTTGTATGGACTCAAACAAGCTCCACGGGCATGGTATGATACTCTATCTAAATTTCTCCTTGAAAAGGGATTCAAGCGTGGTAAGATCGACATAACTTTATTCATTGCTAAATATAATGATCATACTTTACTAGTTCAAATATATGTAGATAATATTATTTTTGGTTCTACTAATGAATTGTTGTGTAAGCGTTTTGAGAAACTCATGAAAAGTAAATTTGAGATGAGCATGATGGGAGAATTAACATTCTTCCTTGGGCTACAAATTAAGCAATGTACTGAAGGCATCTTCCTCAACCAAGCAAAGTACACAAGAGATCTCATCAAGAAATTTGGACTTGGAAATGCAAAGGCATACGACACTCCTATGGCTACTGGTAACAAGATAGATAAAGACTTGAAAGGTAAGAAGGTTGATCAAACCTTGTATCGAGTTATGATTGGCTCTCTTCTATACTTAACTGCTAGTAGGACAGATATCATGTTTAGTGTTTGTGCTCGTTATCAAGCTGACCCTAGAGAAGCACATCTTATTGCTGTTAAACGTATTATTCGTTATCTATCTGGGACAATTAACCTTGGACTTTGGTACTCCAAAGATTCATCCTTTGATCTTATAGGTTACTCAGATGCAGATTATGCAGCATGTACCATTGACAGGAAAAGCATAAGTAGAACGTGTCATTTCCTTGGAAATCGACTAGTTTCATGGGCAAGAAAGAAACAAGCCTCAGTCTCTGTATCTACCACAGAAGCTGAATATATAGCTGCTGGAAGCTGCTGTTGCCAAGTGATATGGATGAAGCAACAACTGGTCGATTACGGAATCAAAGAAGAAAATTGTCCAATTTATTGTGACAATACATCTATCATTGCTGTGTCCAACAACCCTGTCATGCATTCCAAGACCAAACACATTGATATCAAATACCACTTTCTCAAGGATCATGTGGAAAAAGGTAATATTCATCTAGAATATGTGAGTACTGATGATCAAATTGCAGATATTCTCACTAAGGCTCTCGATTCCAAGAGATTTAGGTATTTAAGAGGAGAAATGGGTATGCTAGAACTCTAACTTGTCCATAAAATTTCATGTACTAACATTTATGTTCATCTAAGTTCAAAAGTAGGTACACGGCAAACATATCACGGTCAAGCAAACAACATTGATTTCTCAACCCCTTACTTGACCGCACCCCTAAGTTGCCGCATCATTATTGCTGCCGCATAAAGCTATGCTGCCGCATATATCATATTACCGCACAGTGAAAATCCACTTCAAAGTAAGGAATAAATCTATCAAGATGACAACGATGACATGAGTTCACTGCTTTATAGAAGTTAACAGGAAGCAAGGTAAATACTTCCATCGACCGCATAGCATGGTTGCCTCTAAAGTTACCGCATTTTGAGGACCCAAGGTAAGTCACTCTAACTTAGATATTTCGGATATTTTGATCTTATCTACATCAAGGGCATAAAGGTAACTTCCATTTTTTCCCTCGCTTTTATTTAATTCAAATTATTTGGAGCATTTAATTTTCGCATTGAATTTTTATTCCTTAAATATTTATTGAGCCGTCATTGGCTATTGATGTGACACCTAGTCACTCGCATTTCATGAAGATAGTCCTCCTAGGGTCACATCAGAACTTTTGCAGAGTTAACCTCCCATATTCCCATCATCCCTGACCTCTCCAAACCACCCCCCTCCACCTCAAACCGTTCCACCTTCTTATACTCCACCACTCTGCCCTTCTTACTTTTTCAGAAAATCACTATCTCTCTAACCTCTCTCTAAAACTTCTCTCTCTAAACCGCCATTCTCTCTCAAAATTTTCTCTCTATATAATGACTTCAAAACCTCTAAACATGAAATCCTCTAAATCTGCTGCATCAGGAGACGAACATCCAAGTTCTATTCCATCTAAATCGACTCCTCCAGTCATCATTATGGTATGGATTCTCACTCGCTATTTTTTTCTTGTTCTAGGTGGGTTTTTCCTCATATTCTCGTTAAATCTTTGAAATTTCTTGTGTTTTTGATGTAAAATCCTAAGTTGAATGAGTATTATTGGTTCTAGATCATCTCTTCATGTTTTTGTTGGATTCCATCCCTGTTTCGAACTGCTATACTCAAATAAGTTTAAGTTTTCGAGTTTTCCTTTTATTTTCCCCTTTCGATTTCTGGGCTTGAATGTTGTTTGTTTCATGAAATTGATATGATTTTGTTGTGTAATCCGCTTTTCCGATACTGTTCATGTAATTTCTACTACATTTTTGGTCCGTTTCCGGAAATCTGGGCACTCGTGTGTACGGCGTTCATCGTGTTCATAATGATGTTCATCGTGTTTTTGGGATTTTTCATTTTTTTTTATTCGGTTCGATTTACCTCTCTTCGACATTATCTATTGTGCACTATTCATCTTTTGATCTGATTTTTGGTAACACATTAATGTTTGTGGTAACCTCCCTTGAACCATTGATGAATGAGTTTTTATACTCGTTTATTGGGTACTTTCTAGACTTATTCTTAGCAAAATCCTTGGGTTTTGTGTATTTAATATGTGTTTTAGTGTTTATTTAGAAAACATGTAAAACATGTGGAAAGTGCATAAAATAGGCGAGCTACGGCGAAATTTGCAAATCCAGTGACTTAATAGAAATTTCCAGAAGAGGAGGGGCTGCTGTGCAATATCTGGAGTGTTCAGGGACCAATCTGTCCGTTCTGAAACTTAAGGACCAAACTGCATATATCCAAAACTTCAGGGACTATTCTGTAATTTCTGAAATCTGGAGGACTAAACTGGATTTTGAGAAAGATGAGGAACTGAATTGTAATTTTCGGAATTCAAGAAGACTGGCATACAGAAACAACTCACACGTTAGTTAGAGAATAATTAGGATTTTTAGTTTTTTATTTTATTTTCTTTAGGATTTTGTTTTAGTTTCCTATTTCTTTTCTATTTCCTTTTCTTTTAGGATTCTTTTTAGGTTTAGACTTTTAGCTATAAATACTAGGTTTTCATTCATTGTTTTTCATCATATAACTTTAGACATAATTTTAGATTTGTTTTTAAGCTTTGGGTTTGATTTCATGAACCCCTTTTTATCAATTTGAGGTATTTTTCTTTTCATATTTCTTATTCCTATTCATAATTTTACTTGTGCTTAATCTAGATCTATTGCTAGGGTTTTTAGACTTGATCAATCTAATTGCTTTGGTTAATTGATCTCCGCTAGAATTTTCTATGACTGTGCCAGTGTAGAAATTCACAAGTAGCATCTTTTCGATTTATGCATGTGCCATGGTAAATTATGAAGTGAGTAAAATTAGATGATTATCTGTGTGAAATAATCATAGAAAGAATTCTTGATCTTAGTTTCTTAAATCTTGAATCGTTTAATATTGCGATCTAGACTGTGCCAGTTAGATTAATTTATTAATTAGGATTTCTAGTGAGTGTGCCACTGCTAGTAACTATTCTGAAAGAAGAAACAGAGATTGAAATAGATCTCGTGATCAGTGAATAGGGTAAAAAGTGAAAAGAGATATCAATGATAATTGAATAATTAGGTGGGGACGGAATCAAATCTGAAGTATTTCTTTAATTATTGTTTAGCTCAATTTAATTAGTTTATTTCTGTTTTAGGATTTAATAATTAATTTTCCCCAAATCTTGTCAAGTGACAATTATGTAAATAAATAACCGTTCTTCGTGGATCGATCTTGGACTTATCCCTAGCTACATATTTTTAGAACATAGTCCAAGTTTAATTTGTAGGTGTGCGATTTAGCCTATCAAATTTTGGCGTTGTTGCCGGGGAACGGTTTCTATTTGTTTGCGTCCTTATTCTTTTTGTTTTGTTCTTTTTATTGTTTTTTTTTTCTTTGTTTTGTTTTTTTTTTTGAGTCATTCGTAAGAACCTCCTTGACTTTGTGGGTTTATAGAGGAGTGTAAATAGTTGTCACCCTCCAAAAAGATTTTTTTTTTTAGTTTTTTATAGTTTCTAACAATTAACGTGTTTGTCAGTGTTTCTGTTAGTTTTCTGACGAATGCAGGTGAAGATAGCGGAATAAGGGACTAGTTTGCAGTACCAAAGTGAAAGCAGGGGTTAAATTGAAGTTTCTTGAAAAGGGCTAGGCCGCCGCGTTGGGTGAGCGCATACTAATCAGAGAGTAGGTGCAGAATGCAGAGATTTTGTGCTAAATCCAAAAACCCTAACCCGCTCTCTAGCCCTCACCGTCTCCTTCAAAGCCGGCGTCTTCGCCGCGCCCTCTCACTTTCCCGCCGCCGATCTCCCTCACCGCTCCCCTCTACAACATCTCCATAACCGCTTGAAATCAAACCCTTGACCATTAAACACCAGCCACTTCGCAAGTCCGGCTCCATCTCAGTCCGTGCTCCCACAGCTCCGTCCGCCTTTGTCTGAAATCACTGTTACAGCCTCTTAATCCGGTCATCATTTACACAGATCCGACCGGCAACCGGCAGATTCTGTCTGTCTCTCCCGTCTCTTCTCCATCAACTCTGACTGATCTGCTCTCCTGACCACCGCCATCGATCTCAGCTCCGGCTACTCCTGTTCTAGCCGTCGAAAAGCTTCCTCCCGTTCGAAGTCCCCTCTCCTTCTCCCCGTCCGAATTGGGCATAGATTCTCCCAGTCTCCTCTTCAGCGTCACAACAACATGGAACACAGCACTATTGCAAAGCTGTATTGATGTATGGATGAAGTCAAACGGAATTAACAAACTGAATCCACTCTTGTGATATTAAGTGAGGTACCTTAATCCTATTCCTATTTAAACATTGCAGTCTACTTTGTATGCATTTGTTGAGTAATGTTCTTCTGGGACTTGTTGCCATGATACAAATATTTCTATTATGAATGTGTTGCTCAGTTTGGGATTATAGGGTGAGGGTGCCTCTATCTTTGTTTGTGAGCCTATACGGTGTGTTTCACAATGAGGGCATAGTGTATTTTAAGTGTGGGGGTGGGATGTTATTCATGTGCTCGATACTTGTTTACCTGGTACAATTTTTTTTTTCTTCCCCTTAGTTATTATTTAAAAAAAACATTTTTTTGGTTAATTTCGTTCTTATTTCTGATTTGGTTCGAACTATGGTGACCTGAGCCTTTCATTGTGGGTTCGCTCACTTTAGAGGGAACGTAGACAGCTTCGGTGCGGTCAAAGTTTTGAAACGTTTGGTATTTTTCCCCATGGTTGTATGTGTCTCTTAAAACCGTGATGAGGATATATGTGATTTATCTATTCTTGTCTTAATATAGATTGGATTATTTTTGGTTCTTTGCTTAAGTATTGTAGTTAGGTTGTGAATCTCTAAAAATAAGTGCACTGTTACCGAGACTCCCTTAGTTGATAATTTTGATTTACTTTATCAAGTCTATAGTACACTGTTACCCCTTAGGTTAGTGAGTTTGTTTGCAAATAAAGCATCTTAAAACTTAAAGTATGGATACTCTTTAGACACTTGAAGTTGATTTATATGTGTTGGCACCCCCAGTTGTTATAAGTAATGAATGAAAATGTGACTAAGGGAAAAGTGGGAGCAATGGCAAAAATAATAATAATAAGTAAATAGAATAAATCAATAATTAAAGTTGCAATGTTGCTTTGGTGTTACCTCCAGACGCGTAGGTTAGTCGGGTAGGGGCTATTCTAGCTTAACCAGATTTTTGGGTATGCAGTAGCGTTATGGAGAGAGAGCTTTTCCGCCGCGATGGTCCGTTCCAAGCTCGAATCCAAAGTGAAGGCCAACTCTCTCCCCTTGAGTTCATCCTAATCATGTGCTAAAAGCACTTGAAATATGCGCTTCAATTGTCAATAATTAAGTTTGGGGGTGCTTTGTTGTTAAGTGCCAAGTGCTAAAGAATATTCATATTTTGTTTTTTAAGAGTGTTTTATATGATAGACAAAGTCAATATAATAAGGGATGACTTGTGTACTTGGATTTATAAAATTAGATCATATTTGAAAACATAGGGAGAATTGGTATTCACACACACAGAGAGATTCACCGCTTAATTATAATGCATATGCAAATTAGCAAAATTAATTGTCATATATATTAGCACTTGCATAGTTAGATCTATTCATATCGTGAAGCGTTAGGTAATAATTGATTCATGTAGTTGTGGGGGAATACAAAAATGTGTTGGGGCCAAGTAGTTAGTTTTATCCATGTTTCATGTTTTAGTTTAGTTTTATTCTTTTAGTTTGATTTTGTTGTTTGCTCGAGGACTAGCAAAGTCTAAGTTTGGGGGTATTTGATGAATGAGTTTTTATACTCGTTTATTGGGTACTTTCTAGACTTATTCTTAGCAAAATCCTTGGGTTTTGTGTATTTAATCTGTGTTTTAGTGTTTATTTAGAAAACAGGTGGAAAGTGCATAAAATAGGCGAGCTATAGTGAAATTTGCAAATCTAGGGACTTAATAGAAATTTCCAGAAGAGGAGGGGCTGCTGTGCAAAATCTGGAGTGTTCAGGGACCAATCTGTCTGTTCTGAAACTTGAGGACCAAAAATGCATATATCCAAAACTTCAGGGACTATTCTATAATTTCTAAAATCTGGAGGACTAAACTGGAATTTGAGAAAGATGAGGAACTGAATTGTAATATTCGGAATTCAAGAAGACTGGCATACAGAAACAACTCACACGTTAGTTAGAGAATAATTAGGATTTTTAGTTTTTTTTTATTTTCTTTAGGATTTTGTTTTAGTTTCCTATTTCTTTTCTATTTCCTTTTCTTTTAGGATTCTTTTTAGGTTTAGACTTTTAGCTATAAATACTAATTTTTCATTCATTGTTTTTCATCATATAACTTTAGACATAATTTTAGATTAGTTTTTAAGCTTTGGGTTTGATTTCATGAACCCCTTTTTATCAATTTGAGGTATTTTTCTTTTTATATTTTTTATTCCTATTCATAATTTTACTTGTGCTTAATCTAGATCTATTGTTAGGTTTTTTAGACTTGATCAATCTAATTGCTTTGGTTAATTGATCTCCGCTAGAATTTTCTATTACTGTGCCAATGTAGAAATTCACAAGTAGCATCTTTTCGATTTATGCATGTGCCATGGTAAATTGTGAAGTGGGTAAAATTAGATGATTATCTGTGTGAAATAATCATAAAAAGCATTCTTGATCTTAGTTTCTTAAATCTTGAATCGATTAATATTGCGATCTAGACTGTGCCAGTTAGATTAATTTATTAATTAGGATTTCTAGTGAGTGTGCCACTGCTAGTAACTATTCTGAAAGAAGAAACAGAGATTGAAATAAATCTCGTGATCAGTGAATAGGGTAAAAAGTGAAAAGAGATATCAATGATAATTGAATAATTAGGTGGGGACGGAATCAAATCTGATGTATTTTTTTAATTATTGTTTAGCTCAATTTAATTAGTTTATTTCTGTTTTAGGATTTAATAATTAATTTTCCCCCAATCTTGTCAAGTGACAATTACGTAAATAAATAACCGTTCTTCGTGGATCGATCTTGGACTTATCCCTAGCTACATATTTTTAGAACCTAGTCCAGGTTTAATTTGTAGGTGTGCGATTTAGCCTATCAACCGTCTGCCGCAGATCATGTTTACCGTGCCTCACTTGACCACTCTACCCTGCCGCACTCTATTGTCAAGTGACCGCTGTAGATACCCCGGGGAACCACGGCTTGGCTAGAGCAGTGAATTAACCTAGGATGTCTTCTTGATTTTAAGAGTCGCCACCCACGTTTTAGAGGAACGCGAGAAAACCTAAGAAAAGCCAATTTTTGTACGAAAACCAGAGATTCGGGAGAGAATGGTCCGGGCGTTAGGTGACGGAGTGGGAAGTACTTAAACACCCACTCCGCCCCGCTTACGCGGGTCTTGCTACTTTTGATATTCTAATGTTAAATGTCCTTCAATAAAAAGTGCTAACAATTAAAGTGAAAAGAAAGGGAAAAATAAAAGAGAAATAAAAGAGAATTGTTTTATTTATTAACTTATGCTAAAGATTACATGTAACAATTATACTAAACAATTACATTAAGAAATGGATAGAAAATTAAAGTAGAGATTGAAATGTAGGGAGATGACCATGACCAACTTTAATGTAATAAAATGGTCATTTGGTCATGTCCCATTTGGTGGGGATTGCATACATCCAAAAAGACATAAATAAAATAGAAGAAGAAGAAGTGTACCTTTAGAAAAGAGGATTTCAAACTTTGACTTAGAGTTGTTGTAGAGAAATTGTTGTGTAGAAATTTGTGAAGAGTTTAGTTGCTAGAACTCTTGTTGGGGAAATTTGTGTAGGGAGAATGGTGTAGAGTTTGTGTAGGGAGAAAGTTCAAAGTTCAAGGTCCAAAAAGAGTGTCTTAAAAGTCTAGAGTTTTTGGCTAGAAAGAAAATGTTGGGGTCCCTTTTCTAAGGTAAAAGAAGGGGGTTTTTATATGTAGAAAGGAGAGGGAAAGGTTGGAGGGAAAATGGTCAATCCATGTGAGATGGAATTGACCAATAGAAAATAAGATAAATATAATAATAAATAAAAGAAAATGAAACAAATAAAAGAAAATAAAAATGAAATATTTTGTTTTTATGAAAATGGCTAGAAATGTGGGATTGGGAGGTTACAAATAAAAGCTAGTAAATGTTTATGATCAAGAAAGATGTTTTTTACTAAAGAAGATATATGTAAATAAGAAAATGGAGGGAAATGAGGTACAATCCGTTACTGCCAAAGTGGGAAGCGCGCGGGTCCGGCCTTTGGGGCGAGAAGCGCGCGCGGCCAGTTGACAGTGTCGGAGGCGCCCGCGGGTGAAAATAACAGAATGACTCTAAAAGTTAACTCTGTTATGCAGTTTAGTCCAAAACTAATGGAATCAGTTAGGAACTTAACGGAAATAACAGAAATTAACAAAAACAAGTTAAATAAAAATACTATGTATGCAATCGGGGTGAGAGGTCCAAAGCAGGGTGTCTACAGAGCCCCTCGGCAACGTGGATTGCAAAGCAAAACGCGTCGACGAAAGAAAGACAACCGCCGAGGACATCGACAATAGAAAACAAAGACTCGATAAAACATGAACTTGAAATTTGCGAAGGATAGGGGTGCGCTCCCTGTGTGAGCGGCTTTATTGATATAGAAAGGATATGGAGGGATCCGTTTTGCTGAAGCGGGATCCGTTTGCTGGTGCGGGATCCGTTTGCTGGAGCGGGATCCGTTTGCTGATGCGGGATCCGTTTGCTGATACGGATCCGAGGTTCCGTCTGCCTATATGTGATATTGTTGTGTTGCTTGATGTAAAGGTGGTGATTTTGCGGCTTACCATGGACCGAGTTGTTGTCATTGAACTGTAATTGTTTGACTCTGTGGGATGCAGGCGTAGTTGACGGCGGATTACTTTCTGCTGGGGATGAAGTGCCTTGAGTTGCAGATGATGTTGACCTTATGGTGGTACCTGTTAAGTGTGTGCTTTGCAGGTATATGTGCTTGTGACATGTATGAGATGTGAAATGGCAGTTATGAGAGAAATTGTGCTTGTGGTGTGATGTGATTTGAAGGCAGTTTTGCATGAGAGGGAATTTTTGTAAGAATGGAGAAAGTGATTTTGTGTGCGGTGTGATTTGAGGAAAGCCTCAAATGTATTCATACCTTCACTTACCATTGCCGTTGGATGGATTAGAGTTGTGGTGGTGGATGCCTTGATGTCCATGCTTTGGAGAATGATGACGTTGGTAATGATGAATTGTTCTTGCCTTTGATGGAGTGTTGGCGAGATGGTATTCTAAATGATGGGTTGGTCGTGCCAAAAGGTTGCCTACGTATCCCTTTAAGAGAATCAGACCAGCGTAGTTCAAGGATGATGGAGAATGCTGGGGGAGAATGCTAGGAGCAAAGCAAAAAGGAAACACATAATTTTGCGCAAGAAAGAGGACAAGGAAAAAGAAAAAGAAAATTCTTTTTGTCTTTTTGTAGGAATAGAATATGTACACAAGTGGGAAAAAGACTTTTTTTTTAGTTCGTGGGTGAACCATTTTGACCATTGTGTGTTTGTAAAGCCAACCCAAGATCAAGACATGTTCGATCGAAGTCCGGATTGCCTCGCTTGAATGTTGTCGCCGCGGTGTCCAACAAAAATTGATGTCTAGCCCCAAGAGATTTGTCGTTTATGGGGCTTCAAAGGACTATTGATGCTGAGATGCCAGGGGTTGCTGACTGTAAAGCCCCTCGAATGCTGAACTTTGAGTGGCTTATGAAGCCCCAAGATGAATCAACTCTTAGCCCATTCAAATAAACTGTCTTTTGTTGTCGACGTGGCAAGCCCCAAGAGAAGATCATTGATACCAAGCTTTGAGAGATTGCTAAGCCCAAATGTCATGGGCTTATCAAGTTTGTAGATGGCGGGATGTGGAGACCTTTCGGTGTGAAGCCTCAAATTTTCTTGGAATCGGCTTAGCATTATGTTGGGAGCGGATGGCGCTATTAGGAAGAACTCTTGAAGGAGATCTCCTTCTTTCTCTTGTTTGGAGATGGATGGCCCTTTTTTGTGGTTGATACCCAAATGGCGGAAGGTCCATGTTGAAAATGTAGTACGGTCTTCGGGAGACGTCTCGTGGGAGATGGTGATGTTGTTGCAGATGATAAGGTCTTGGTGTGATAAAGTCTCGAACGGTATGTTTGCTTGAGTCTTCTCTAGTTGAACCGACGGTGGATCTTCGGATGCAGCATGTGCTTTTGATCTTGGAGAAAGGGGTGCTGTATTGCAGAAACATTGGGATTGGCCGTAACTCTGCTTATAGAGTTAACATATTGGCATTGCCCGCTATAACTCAGCCGGGTGAGTCTAGCATATTGAATCCTTTTGCTTTTCTCTAAGACTTCCTTCATAATCTCGCTGTGAGTTCTAACAAGAATCATCAAATACATTCATATCATCGGAGCCTTCATTTAAAACCAAGAGGCCTTTTGACTGGAAGTGTTGAGGGACCATTGAAGTTTGATCCCTTTCATGGAGCCATAAGACTACTCCCAAATTTCATTGCTCGGGTACCACTGCCCAAAAGCTTGTTAATTGCGAAGCCCCAATATTGCCCTTTGCTTGTATCACTGTAATGCCGTAGCCCAAAAGATTGTAGATTGCGAAGGCCCTTGAGACCTTTCGGTATAAAGCTTCAAATGTTGCTGGGGACATTGAAGTGAATTGCTTCTTGCCGAGGGAGCCTTTAAGACTTGACCGTAGCTCCTAGAGTGCCATCATTGATTGCAAGAAAGGTCCATCCTTGATTGGGGGAACGAGTACGGGCACACATGACAAGAGGGCTTTTTGACATCCCTTTTGAGAGACTTTGAGGATAGTTTCACACATCTTTCTCGAGCATAGCCCCTAGGGCTTATTGATTGTTAAATGAATCAAAATAAGCCTTGTTCTTGAGTCACATAGCCCCTAGGGCGTCACCATTTGTTGAGCAAAGCAAGAGTGACTCATCCTCGTGCGAGGGAACAAACATGAGAGGACATGGCAAGAGCTACTCCATTTCTCGGGAGCCTTTTGTTGGTAATGGTGCCCTAGGCACGTTTAATAAACGTTGTAATTGTTATCATTTATTTCATATCAATAAAGAGATGTTTTGATTATTATTATTGTTCATGTTTACTTATAATAATCTCCGTCCCTAGTACTTGTTAAGCACTAGTATAAAGGCTAAATGATCATGCGATGATCATGTTAGATTTATGGGTACTTGTTTGGAACAAGGTACTGGACATGACCCGCTTTATGAGATTTATGTCATGGTCTATGTTATACATATATCTCATATTAGTTATGTTATTTGAATCCTTAGACATGAAGTTATTATAGTCTTCCACTTGATGAACATTATGTTTGACATATTCAAACGCTACTTTTAACCGAGTAGTTATAAAGGGTATGATTGGCATAATCGGATTCACGTAGGGAAGAATAATAAGCTAAATGGATTTGTCCCTCCTCGGAGAGATGTCAAGCTTGGCCTCTCGTAGGAATGATGTTGATGAAATGTTCGGCCGGACTCAAATGAATTGATTGGATCAATGTCATTTGGATTATCAACATATTCGGAATCGAGAAAGTATTGAACAAAACAAGTTGACTCTTTGACCATGACTTGTGTTCAATGATATCGTGGACAAAAGGATTATGACATATTCTAAGAGGAATGCGAACTTGTATCTAGTTACACTAATTGGGTAGGTATGACGGTTTGCTAGAACCTAATCATATCTTATGGTTTCATGTTTGAACCCATTGCCAACTTAGTATAATCCTAGAGGGTCACACACAATAGAACGAATCTTTAAAAGGACTACATTGGAATTTTGGAAATTCTGGACTTTCTGGGGAAGTGGGCGACCGCACAGTATGGACTGGGCGGCCGCACACTTAGCCCATTTTTGTACCAGTTTTGTTTCAGATAGTTGTGCGACCGCACAGTGCATTCTGGGCGGCCGTACAGTACTGTCGGGTGGCAGATTCCTAATTTGATTAGGAAATGAATTTTGGACGGATTTTGACACAAGTTTCCTATTTGGAATAGGTCATACTTGTGTATAAAAGACCAAATTCGGCCAGCACTCTAAGCTAATAATTTTGTGAGTCTCAAAGAGTTTGAGAGAGGGTTTATTTTGTTCCAAGACATTCCTGGTTGAAGAACAAAATAATACACAAAATAAATTCCATATAGTTCTTTTGATTGTGAAAAAGTGTTTCACAATTTGGTCTAGCAACCAAGATCAAAGAAGCTCCTTTGATATTCGTTCGAAGTGTGGATACCGCTAGAGGGTGAAAATCATCATCTTCAAAGTTCGTGTTCAAGCTTTGTGATCGTGATCAAGTCTTCAAACCTCCACCAAAGACCAAGAGAATTTGATAGCCATCAAGGGTTAGTTTATTCATTTATTCTTATGTCGTATTTGATTTAATCATATGAACGGATCCATGGCTTTGGGTTTCAAAATTTTAAATGCTAAATTCCGCTGCGCATGTTTGATCGAAACCCAATAGTGGTATCAGAGCCCATCGTTCATGTTGATTATTTCAATACCTAGATCATGTTATGTGTATATAAATTGTTTATGTGCCTTGCATGATGTGAATATTGGAATATATGACGTTTATGTGTTATGTTATTTTATGTGGTTTATTGTTTTGCAACTTTAATCGCACGATTCAATCGCAATAAATAAATTATGGTGGATTCAGAATTGTTGGTTATTAATTTTTGATTGGATCAAAGTTTTAATAATCGAGGAAAAACAATTTTGAGACAAAATTTTCGAACTTAAAAATTCTGCACATTCCGATGGCACTGGGCGACCGCACAAAACTCCTTGGGCGGCCGCACAGTTTTGGGCGACCGCACAAGGGTTTTTGGGCGGCCGCACAAGGTGATCAGAAGGTCTGATTTTGGTTGAAAACCAGAATCTGGAATTTTTCGAAAGATTCAACGGAACCAGTAACAGAACCAGTCCAGACTTGCTGATCTGGAATGGGTTTTGGGTAGTTGGTTTGTGTGTGAATTTTGGGGTTTGATTTTCCTATTTGTTTTAGTCTTGTGATTCTAAGATTGGTTCAAGGTTTGGATGGCTAATCTGCGTTCATCGAGATTGTGTTTCCCAAACTTGATCGCAATCAAAGTTTCAAAGATAAAACGAAGTTAGAATTATGAAGAGTTCATAATTGCTAAAATTGAGAAACAAAGTTCTTGATTCAATGATTGGAGATCCATGTGGAATTGTGAATGCAATTGGCCTACGTTCATCGAGACCATCTATTGCTTAGTTTCGGCCACATGGACTACTTTCTTGGTTTCTTGAATTAGTGCGGGATTGTGGTTGCCTGATGGCTTAGTTCGACCGCACTTCTTATTGTCTTGATTTGGAAATAATAACCAAAGTTGAAATAGTCTCATCCTCATAATTATAGAGAAACTAATGACACATAAATACCATGCTTAAATTAATGGGGATTAATTTAGTGGCTAAACTTGATGTGTAACATGTTTATATTATGTGCTCATAAGTGTGTTATATGCTATATGTGATGAACCTTCAAAGAAAGTTTTAAGTCTTTTATTCCCATGCCATGATTAAAACACATGTTGGTACATAAGTGACTCTAATGTAGATTCGCCCTAGCGAGGTGCATTAAATTTATTTATGTATGAGCAAGATAGATAATGTGGGCACGCCCTAGCGGGACACATTAACTATGCGTTTAAAATGGTTAGACTTAATTGGGCGTCAAAACAGTTTTGGGCCTAGGCAAAGATGAGGTTTAACATGCTTTTTGAAATTGGATTTCTTAAAAGAATCTCATAAAAGGAACTAAGAGTCATATGAGATATGATTGACAAGAGTTGTCTACCTAATTAATTTGATTTTGTGTAATCCGCCTTAGCGGACTTGAAATTAAATTAAAGTTGGATCTTAACCCATTTAAATTATATTATACATTGGATGTATATGAAGGTTATATAATTTAGTGGGAGTATTTTGTTTGAAAAATACACTATTTATCTCTTTAATGAAAATCGGTACTTATTAAATTTTGGAAATTTTTTGCATATTTGTAGATAATGACTAATAACACTCAATCAATATCGTTGCGATCGATCCTTGAGAATGATAAGCTCGAAGAGAATGGTACCAACTTTATGGATTGGATCCGTAGCATAAGAATTGTTCTTAGGCAAGAAGATAAGTTGTACATTCTCGATGGGCCTCTCCCTGCTGAACCACCGCCTACTGCCCCTAGGGTAGAAAGAGACAATTACAAGAAACATCGTAATGATTCTAGAGATGTAAGTTGTCTCATGCTTGCCGCTATGTGTTCAAAACTCCAACAAATTTTGGAACATTTGGAAGCCTATGAGATAGGCGTGGAGTTGAGGACCATGTATCAAGAGCAAGCTAGGCAAGAGAGGTATAAGACCATTGTTGCATTCACTACTAGTAAAATGAATGAAGGGCAACAAGTGAGTCCTCACTTTCTTAAAATGAAAGGTTATGTAGAGCACCTTGAGAAACTTGGCTATCCAATCCCATTGGAGCTAGCCACGGATCTCATTCTTAATTCATTGCCTAAAAGTTATAATCAGTTTGTAATGAATTATAACATGCATGGAATGGATAAGAATCTCTCTGAGTTGCATGGGATGCTCAAAACTGCAGAGATGAAAATTGTGGAGAAAGGTTCTCCCGTGCTCTTGGTTCATGATGGGAAGAAGCCTGGTGCCAAAGGCAAGGGTAAGGCAAAAGTTTTCAAACCCAAGATAAGCAAGGCAAAGGTTGCCAAGGCTTCTGAGGAAAAACCCGATTCACAAAAGGATGCGATCTGTTTCCATTGTCAAGAAATTGGTCATTGGAAACGTAATTGCAAGGCTTTCTTGGAAGAGCAAAAGAAGAAGAAGAGCAGCAAGGCTGCGTCGACTTCAGGTATCTATATGATAGATATTCTCCTTTCTACCACTGATTCTTGGGTATTGGATACCGGATGTGGTTCTCACATTTGTCTAAATGTGCAGGTATTAAAGAATAGGAGACTGCTTAAAGAAGGTGAAGTAGATCTACGCGTGGGGAATGGAGCAAGAGTTGCTGTATTAGCCGTAGGGACTTATGAAGTCACTTTACCTTCCGGATTAATTCTTGTTTTGAACAATTGTTATTATGTTCCGGATTTAAGCAGAAATATTATTTCAATTTCTTGTTTGGATAATGAAGGTTTTAAGTTTCTTATTAAGGAATAAGAAATTTTCTATTTATTTAAATGATGTGCTTTATGGTATTGCTAATTCATTTAATGGCCTTTATATCTTGGATGTCAAGAATTAAAATAATGTCTATCATGTAAATAAGAAATCTAAACCTAATGATGTACAAATCATACTTATTTGTGGCATTGCCGTCTTGGTCATATTAATGAGAAGCGTATCTCAAAACTCCATGGGGACGGACTTTTGGGTTCATGTGACTTAGAGTCATATGATACTTGTGAGTCATGTCTTCTTGGAAAAATGACTAAGACACCTTTTACCAAGTTGGGTGAAAGGGCAAGGGACTTATTGGGGTTGATACATTCCTATGTATGCGGACCATTAAGTAGCAATGCTAGGGGAGGATTTCAATACTTCATAACCTTCACTGATGATTATAGTAGATTTGGGTATGTTTACCTAATGAAACATAAAAGTGAAGCATTTGAGATATTTAGAATATTTCAAAATGAAGTAGAAAAACAACTTGGCAAAAGTATAAAGGCACTTCGATCAGATCGAGGTGGTGAATACTTAAGTCAAGAATTTGATGATCATCTAAAGAATTGTGGAATAGTTTCACAATTGACTCCGCCCCGAACACCACAATGGAATGGTGTGTCTGAGAGGAGAAATCGGACTTTGTTAGACATGGTTCGATCAATGATGAGTCAAGTTGATCTTCCAATATCCTTTTGGGGTTACGCCCTAGAAACCGCTGCTTTCACACTAAATCAAGTTCCAACTAAATCGGTTCCAAAGACTCCATATGAGATGTGGAGTGGAAAGAAACCTAGTTCATTTTTCATGAGGATTTGGGGTTGCGAAGTTTATGTCAAGAGATTTATCTCTGACAAACTAGCACACAAATCTGATAAATGTATTTTCGTGGGATATCCTAAGGAAACTAAAGGATATTACTTTTACAACCTAGAGGACAACAAAGTGTTTGTTGCCCGAACTGGTGTCTTTCTAGAGAAAGAGTTTCTCTCCAAAGAAATCAGTGGGAGTAAAATAAATCTTGAAGAAATTCGAGACCCAGAAAATAACATTGAACCAATAGTGGAACAAGAACAAGAACCACAAGGAGTTGTGGAACCTGTTCAAAATACACAAGCATCTCGCAGATCTAGTAGGTTACGATCCGAGCCCGAGAGATATGGATTTCTCGTAACGGATAGTAATGAGGTAGAAATCATTGAGAATGATGAACCGTCAACCTACTAAGAGGCGATGTCTTCTCCTGATTCGGACAAGTGGCTTGGAGCCATGGAATCCGAATTGCAATCCATGCAAGACAATCAAGTTTGGAATTTGATTGATGCGCCCGAAGGTGTAAAAACCATAGGATGCAAATGGGTCTTCAAGAAGAAGACTGACATGGATGGGAAGGTGCATACTTACAAAGCTAGGCTTGTAGCGAAGGGTTATAGGCAAGTTCATGGTATTGACTATGATGAGACCTTTTCACCCGTAGCAATGATCAAGTCTATAAGAATTTTGCTTGCCATTGCCGCATATCATGACTATGAAATATGGCAGATGGACGTCAAAACCGCTTTCCTGAATGGAAAACTCCAAGAGGATGTGTATATGACACAACCAGAAGGTTTTGAACAAGATTCTTAGGTATGAAAATTGCAAAGATCCATCTATGGGTTGAAGCAAGCTTCAAGGAGTTGGAATCTCCGTTTTGATGAATCGGTCAAAGAGTTTGGTTTCATCAAGAACGAAGATGAGCCTTGTGTATACAAGAAGATTAGTGGGAGCATAGTGTTATTCCTTATTTTATACGTGGATGACATGTTGCTCATTGGAAACGACATTCCTACACTTCAGTCTGTGAAGACTTGGTTAGGAAAGTGCTTCGCAATGAAAGATATGGGTGAAGCCGCATATATACTTGGCATTAAGATCTATAGAGATAGATCAAGGAGGCTACTTGGTTTAAGCCAAAGTACATACATTGACAAGGTCATTAGAAGATTCCGTATGGAAAATTCTAAGAGAGGCACCTTGCCCGTGTTACATGGAGTTTCTCTAAGCAAGACTCAATGTCCTAAGACAAAAGATGAGCGTGAGAAAATGAATGATGTTCCATATGCTTCGGCAATTGGGTCCATCATGTATGCCATGATTTGTACTAGGCCGGATGTGTCTTATGCTTTGAGCATGACAAGTAGATACCAATCCGACCCTGGCGAAAATCACTGGATAGCTGTAAAAGCGATTCTTAAGTACTTGAGAAGGACTAAAGACTCGTTTTTGGTCTATGGAGGAATGGAAGATGATCTCGTTGTAAATGCTTACACGGATGCAAGCTTCCAAACTGACAAAGATGATAGCCGATCGCAATCGGGTTTTGTGTTTATGTTAAATGGTGGAGCTGTAAGCTAGAAGAGTTCCAAGCAAAGTACAACCGCTGATTCTACAACAGAAGCTGAGTACATTGCTGCATCGGATGCTGCAAAGGAAGCTGTTTGGATTAAGAAGTTCATAACTGAACTTGAAGTGGTTCCTAGTATTGCTAATCCAATAGACCTTTATTGCGACAATAATGGTGCTATTGCTCAAGCAAAGGAACCAAGAGCACATCAGAAATCCAAACACATACTTAGGCGTTTTCATATCATTCGAGAGATCGTTGATAGGGGAGACGTAAATATATGCAGAGTACCTACTGATGACAATGTTGCGGACCCGCTAACAAAGGGACTTCCACAAGCTAAACATGATGGTCATGTTAGGTCCATAGGTATTAGATACATGGGAGATTGGGCCTAGGGCAAGTGGGAGATTGTTGGTAATGGTGCCCTAGGCACGTTTAATAAACGTTGTAATTGTTATCATTTATTTCATATCAATAAAGAGATGTTTTGATTATTATTATTGTTCATGTTTACTTATAATAATCTCCGTCCCTAGTACTTGTTAAGCACTAGTATAAAGGCTAAATGATCATGCGATGATCATGTTAGATTTATGGGTACTTGTTTGGAACAAGGTACTGGACATGACCCGCTTTATGAGATTTATGTCATGGTCTATGTCATACATATATCTCATATTAGTTATGTCATTTGAATCCTTAGACATGAAGTTATTATAGTCTTCCACTTGATGAACATTATGTTTGACATATTCAAACGCTACTTTTAACCGAGTAGTTATAAAGGGTATGATTGGCATAATCGGATTCACGTAGGGAAGAATAATAAGCTAAATGGATTTGTCCCTCCTCGGAGAGATGTCAAGCTTGGGCCTCTCGTAGGAATGATGTTGATGAAATGTTTGGCCGGACTCAAATGAATTGATTGGATCAATGTCATTTGGATTATCAACATATTCGGAATCGAGAAAGTATTGAACAAAACAAGTTGACTCTTTGACCATGACTTGTGTTTAATGATATCGTGGACAAAAGGATTATGACATATTCTAAGATGAATGCGAACTTGTATCTAGTTACACTAATTGGGTAGGTATGACGGTTTGCTAGAACCTAATCATATCTTATGGTTTCATGTTTGAACCCATTGCCAACTTAGTATAATCCTAGAGGGTCACACACAATAGAACGAATCTTTAAAAGGACTACATTGGAATTTTGGAAATTCTAGACTTTCTGGGGAAGTGGGCGACCGCACAGTATGGACTGGGCGGCCGCACACTTAGCCCATTTTTGTACCAGATTTGTTTCAGATAGTTGTGCGACCGCACAGTGCATTCTGGGCGGCCGCACAGTACTGTCGGGTGGCAGATTCCTAATTTGATTAGGAAACGAATTTTGGACGGATTTTGACACAAGTTTCCTATTTGGAATAGGTCATACTTGTGTATAAAAGACCAAATTCGGCCAGCACTCTAAGCTAATAATTTTGTGAGTCTCAAAGAGTTTGAGAGAGGGTTTATTTTGTTCCAAGACATTCCTGGTTGAAGAACAAAATAATACACAAAATAAATTCCATATAGTTCTTTTGATTGTGAAAAAGTGTTTCACAATTTGGTCTAGCAACCAAGATCAAAGAAGCTCCTTTAATATTCGTTCGAAGTGTGGATACCGCTAGAGGGTGAAAATCATCATCTTCAAAGTTCGTGTTCAGGCTTTGTGATCGTGATCAAGTCTTCAAACCTCCACCAAAGACCAAGAGAATTTGATAGCCATCAAGGGTTAGTTTATTCCTTTATTCTTATGTCGTATTTGATTTAATCATATGAACGGATCCATGTCTTTGGGTTTCAAAATTTTAAATGCTAAATTCCGCTGCGCATGTTTGATCGAAACCCAACACCTTTCGGCGTACTTTAGAAGCACATACTTGCAGAAGCTTTGAAAACTGAGACACATGTTGTTGCTATTTGCTGCTCAAGCCAATTGACTAGCTAGGGATTATTTTTGCAACCTCGTGCCCTTTTATGATGGGCTCGTTCTCAGATGGGTCTTGGTTACCACGGGCCTTCTTTTCATGAACCAAAAAATGCACACTGCTGGAGAATGATGCCGATAACCCAAGACAACCTTTGATTGTGCCATATCTTGTCGAGCCTTTTGCAATCCCAAAGTTGACTCGGTGGGGAATTGATTTGTTAAGGAGATCCAATGTAGAGCTTGTGCAGTTGTCTTCCTTAGAGGCCGGAGATCTCCATTTCTCTTTCCCTTCTCTCTCTCACTCTCTCATTTTTTTTATGACGCACCCTGTTTTTTGCCTAGACCGCCCTTTCGGGTTTTCAATCTAGCGGGCATCTCTTTTGCGTCTTCTTTTTTTTTACTCGATTAATGAGGAAGTGTGCATTGACTCTGGCTGAGGAGATAAGACATATGATTTTGCGGTGAAGACATCTTGTCACTAAAGATGAGTGACATTGACTCGACTAGGGAAGTAAGTCATTAAGAGAGAAGAGAAAGAAAGCCCCACTTTGATTGCAAGAAACTGAGAGTATCGCAAAAATAAGAGAAACCCCTAGACTCGACAAGGAACGGAAAGCGATTCCCAATCTAAGAAAGTTGTTCAATCTTTTGGTGATTAATTCATTGGAAAATGAATCGTACAAAGACGTCTTGAAAAGTTCGAGATGAAGGCTGATCACCATAACGCGCTAGGGATAAACATATCTTCTTTCTTGCATGAGACCGGACCCGAAGGTTGCCTACGTTCCTCCAGTGTAGAGGCTCAGGTCACCGTAGTTCTTGTGGATGCTCCATTCGTCGAGATGGTTGTTGCTTCGTCCTTCATCGGTGGAATGATGTTGATCTTGTACTTTTTTTGATTGAGGGGGATTTTTTTTTTTTTTTTTTTTTTTTTGTGCTCTAACTTTTGCAAAGGTTTATTTGAGGATTTCAACCTAGCGAGCTTTTTTTTTTTTTTTTTATCCCCTTTTGAAAACTTTGCTTCATGATTGTTGCTCCACCTTTCTTTGCTACCACATTTTGTTCTACTTGAGCTACCAAATCCTTGTTGATGTCTTCGTTGTTGATGCCGTCGTCGATGTTTAGCCCCTAGGCGTTCAAGCGATGGCCTTCATTCCAAAACTTGTTTAGACATTTTTTATCATTTTGCCAAGAATTAAATTGAACAACTTGGTGGAGTGTATGAGGACAAGAACGACCTTTATTTGATGACTCAATGGACTCGAACATTTAACATAGGACGAGAGAAAACATTAATGCACACTTAAGAGGACTTTTGACTCTTTTTTTTTATTTGAGGCTTTGACCAATAAGTCCCTCACCCAAATAAAAACGACCAATAAGGACAGACATTTTGGAAACCTACCAAAAAGTCCCTGGAATTTTCGCTGGACCAAATTGCCCCTCTTCCTCCCAGCTCCCAGACGCGCGCGAATATTTGGTTAGCGCTAAGCGCATAACCAAGATGCGTTTTTTCCCCTCCCTCACTTTCTCTCTCCCTCTTTCTCTCTCTTCTTTTTCTTTTCCACCAAAATTATAAAATGCAATATCTCAAAATTTAAGAATCGAAAATTAAATCTGAAACCACCGTTTTAATCGTATCGTCAATACAAATCAAACAAGAACACTCAACACATAATTCAAATTTTTGAAATAAAAATCTCATTTTTCACTAGTAAAAATTTGAGAAAAATATTTTTCATTTTTCAATTAATTTCACAATTTTAGAAATAAAAATTTCATTTTTCACTTGTAAAATCATTTCTCAACTGATTTCTCAGTTATGTGATTTCACAGTTGTGTCATTTTTTATTTTTCACATGTAAAAACTGATAAATTCATCTCTCAATTTTTTCACAATTATTAAAATAACTGAGACATGGATTTCACAGTTTTATGATTTCTCAGTTATCATGTGATTTCACAGTTGTGTCATTTATTGATTTTCACTTGCAAAAACTGATAAATTCATCATTCAATTTTTCACAAATTATTATAATAACTGAGACATGCATTTCACATTTGTGTGCTTGAACAGTTGTGTGATTTCACAGTTATATGATTTCATAGTTGTGTGATGCTATATATCTTTTAAACAAATGATAAATCAATTTATCATTATTGATACTCAATTTGTTCATAATTGAGTAACAAAACTGATAAATTCATCTATCAACTTTTCACAGTTATTATAATAACTGGGACATGCTTTTCTCAATTGTTCATTCTCATTTCACCCCCCAAGAAAAAATGGATCTCAATTTTGTACCCACAACAAGGTGGTCATTTTCTATGGAAGTAGGTTACTTGACCCAGCAACTGATTGGAGTAATCCCTCCGTCATTTCTCCTGGGCATTTTATCGAACATTTGGTAGGCAATGTAAGGTATTCCAAACCATCTTCTTACATACAGCCATCCAAATCTCCATTCTCCTCAACTAGGATCTCAAAATCATCCATATTCAGACCCATTTTACAACCACCAGCAACAACATTGGCAGAGCTATCAACAGAATCAGAAATTACCTCATCTACAAGATCTCTTTCAGACTCCCACACAATTCAAGAAATCAAGGAAAAGATCCAAAAATACCACAAAATCCCTGCACAAAAACAAACCCTAATCTTCAACAATCTAGTCCTACAGGATCATCTCAACATCCACCCAACCGAAATCATCGACAAATCCCACATTCAACTCATCATCTCCAAAGATCAAGAATCCACACCGCCACGGGAAAACCCCATCACCGTCATTGTCAAACAAACACAAAAATCTCTTAGATCTGAAATTAAAAAAAAAAATAAAATAAAATAAATTTTGGGCATAGATTAAGAACAACAGTTCATAGATGGTTAAAGAAGGAGAAGAGAAAGAAATATGAAAATACCAAATCTGAACATGAACGCCATTGGAGAAAGAGGAGAAATTCGAAAATTCCAAACAGATAATTTGGCCGGTGAAGCCGTTCTTGCGTACGCCTTTTTGGAGAATACCAAAGCCGTTGCAGAAGAAGGTGTGATGGCGCCGAATAGGAAGCATGTGAGGCTGAGCGGTGAGAGATGGCTTGGCGGGTGTGGGAAGGGGTGACGATGCCGGAGGGGGAGGGGAAGGGAAGATGTCGTCGGAGGGAAGGGAAGATGTCGCCGGTCTGCATAAGGGGAGGCGCAGAGAGAGAACGAGAGAGAGAGAGCGAGAGAGGGATAGGGTTTAGATTTGGGGAAGAAGAGGGGTAAATAACGTGGTATATAGCAGAGGGTAATTTTGCCATTTAAAAAGTGTGAGGGATTTATTGGTAAAATCCATTTCCACCCAGGGACCCTAAGGTAAAATATGAAAATCACTGTTTTTATTGACAAATTCCATCTAGTATGAGGGACTTATTGGTAAAAATCCCTTTTTATTTTTATTCCTACTACTAGGTAGAGAAAGAGAAACGGAGATTGCTGTTGTAGTCCACATTGTCGTTGTAGCCTTCCTTGCGGCATGATCTCTTGTTGAGACCCTATTTCAAATCTGAGCCCCTTCCTTGATGAGTTCTTGCATGTTCTCACTCTCTAACTGTTTTTCTTCAACCACGGTAAACTCACCATTGTCAATCAAGTCTTGGACGATGTTGCGGATGGAGAAGCAATCCTCGGTGAGGTGACCGCTGCATAGGTGATAGTCACACCACTTGTGGTGGGCATGGTTGCGACGCAATGGTTGTGGTTGCTTGTACCTTTGGAGAGGAGAAATTTGTCCCTTTGCTTTGAGATCTTCATAGGCCTTGGTGACAGTCATGCCTTGGAGGGGAGTGTACACACGGTCGTTGGTAGAGCCTTTGTGACTTTAGAGAGGCGAGCCACTTGAACATGCCTTACCGTTGACCTTTGCCTTGTTGTTTGTGAACTCTTGCAAACGAGCCTTAAGTTCGGACACTTCTTCCTCATGAATTCTCCTCTCGAGATCAAGACGGTCTTGCCACAAATCATCCTTGCGGCGGGCATCCTCGACAAGTCTATCCATTTCTTCCCCCATGGCTCTTATTATGTTGAAGAGCCTTTCGTTGGACACGGAAGTATTCTCACCCTTGTTGTTGTTGCCGCTTGAAGCCATTGGACCTATGGAGAGAACATGGTTGATCTTAGGGTAGTCCCACAAATACATTTTGAATCCAATGATTTAACCCACGAACAAGAGAAAAGACTCAAAACATATAAGGAAAATGACTCTTTTTTATTTATTTATTTACAGAGTCGGAAGGACATAGTCCTTTTTGGGGTTTCTAGAAAAATAGTGGAATCGTCACACTAGTATATAGACCATCTCGTGATCCCATATACTCATCGGATTCCACCACGCTTGTGATACCTACATGTGACGGGATTAAACTAAATTAATGTCATAAAGCATACATGCGGGGACGGATCTTTTATTTTTGTCCAAAATAACCACTTTGGGGACGAAGTTTTATTTTGTCCCATAACAACCATTTGTTTCTTTTGGAAACGGCATGTATGATTTGATGACATTAGTTTAGGGAAATCTCGGTACATGAAAACCGACTTGGTCACGGATGGTGCTCAGCTAAAAAGAGGCTTAAGGTCACCCCCGGCATGTAGTCATGAACTACGCCACGGGCTGAGGTTTACCGCTTCGAAAGAGTCAAGGTCGAGTGGAGCTTGAAACTTTCTAGGACGGGCCTCGACGGGTTTGGGGTTAAACTCGTGCGACTCGATAGTGAGCAATTGATAGGAATTATGCGCGTAGTGTGAGGTCTAACAAGTGACAAAATATCTTTCTTTTTTTTTCAAAAGAAAATAAAAGAAATAAGCACATAATTACAACTTTCGAATCACCCGTGTGACCGATAAAAATAAACAGAAAGTAAAATTGTTCATGTGCAGGCTCGGTGCCCACACTGTCATTCTGTTCTGTTTCTGTGCACTGCTTCTGTTCTGGGAACTGAATGATGTTCTAGGAATTTACCCAGAAGCGCGCGCCTCAGAGCATTGATATGGGAAGCGCGCGCAGTGCGCCATGAAGATTGGAGGCGCGCGCATCTGGGGTACCTGTCAGAATGTCAGAAACTGTGGACTCGGGGGATTGCCCTGGTCCCAAATCATGTAACTTTCCCCTGCATAAACTGTTAGCACAGAAACATGAAATTCGAAGAACAAAATGAGAGGCGGGCGATTCTGGTAGAAGGGGTCAGACGCGCGCGCTTTAGGCCAAGAAGGCCAGAAGCGCGCGCTTCCCACCCTTTTTACCAGAATGCTTAGAAAACAAAAATTAGAACCCCAAAAGAAGAAAATGCAAGTTTAACCCTCTACAGTCCCCAGCAGAGTCGCCACTGTAGATACCCTGGGGAACCACGGCTTGGCTAGAGCGGTGAATTAACCTAGGATGTCTACTTGATTTTAAGAGTCGCCACCCACGTTTTAGAGGAACGCGAGAAAACCTAAGAAAAGCCAATTTTTGTACGGAAACCAGAGATTCGAGAGAGAAGGGTTCGGGGGTTAGGTGACGGAGTGGGAAGTACTTAAACACCCACTCCGCCCCGCTTACGCGGGTCTTGCTACTTTTGGTATTCTAATGTTAAATGTCCTTCAATAAAAAGTGCTAACAATTAAAGTGAAAAGAAAGGGGAAAATAAAAGAGAAATAAAAGATAATTGTTTTATTTATTAACTTATGCTAAAGATTACATGTAACAATTATACTAAACAATTACATTAAGAAATGGATAGGAAATTAAAGTAGAGATTGGAATGTAGGGAGATGACCTTGACCAACTTTAATGTAATAAAATGGTCATTTGGTCATGTCCCATTTGGTGGGGATTGCATACATCTAAAAAGACATAAATAAAATAGAAGAAGAAGAAGAAGAAGTGTACCTTTAGAAAAGAGGACTTCAAACTTTGACTTGGAGTTGTTGTAGAGAAATTGTTGTGTAGAAATTTGTGAAGAGTTTAGTTGCTAGAACTCTTGTTGGGGAAATTTGTGTAGGGAGAATGGTGTAGAGTTTGTGTAGGGAGAAAGTTCAAAGTTCAAGGTCCAAAAAGAGTGTCTTAAAAGTCTAGAGTTTTTTGCTAGAAAGAAAATGTTGAGGTCCCTTTTCTAAGGTAGAAGAAGGGGGTTTTTATAGGTAGAAAGGAGAGGGAAAGGTTGGAGGGAAAATGGTCAATCCATGTGAGATGGAATTGACCAATAGAAAATAAGATAAATAGAATAATGAATAAAAGAAGATGAAACAAATAAAAGAAAATAAAAATGAAATATTTTGTTTTTATGAAAATGGCTAGAAATGTGGGATTGGGAGGTTACAAATAAAAGCTAGTAAATGTTTATGATCAAGAAAGATGTTTTTTACTAAAGAAGATATTTGTAAATAAGAAAAGGGAGAGAAATAAGGTACAATCCGTTACTGCCAAAGTGGGAAGCGCGCGGGTCCGGCCTTTGGGGCGAGAAGCGCGCGCGGCCCGTTGACAGTGTCGGAGGCGCCCGCGGGTGAAAATAACAGAATGACTCTAAAAGTTAACTCTGTTATGCAGTTTAGTCCAAAACTAACTGAATCAGTTAGGAACTTAACGGAAATAACAGAAATTAACAAAAACAAGTTAAATAAAAATACTATGTATGCAATCGGGGTGAGAGGTCCAAAGCGGGGTGTCTACAACCGCACAACCTACCTTCATTCTAAACTTTGAACTTTGATTTATTTTCAAGATCTCAATCACTTCATTCCTGGCATAGTGTTAGATCATGAGGATCTCAAGCTCGATGCTATTGGCCGCAACATTCTAACACGGCTGGACAGATGTGGAATTCTTCCATTCTTCACTTTGGATCAAGTCTTTCATTTGCCTGCCTTCGTCGATGAATTTTTCAAGACGACAGTGGAAATGGAAAGCTCCGAAAATCCTGCTGATCACCCCAAGTTTATCCAAGCATCCGTTATGGGATCTGATATGGCTTTTAATGCCAGTGACATTTCTCATGCAGTGGGCATTAAGAAAAGCAAAGATGGCTTTGATGAAATTTCACGGCAAGACACTCTAGGTCTGGCTACGAAACTTGCTCGCACGGCAGATATCTTGAAGATTCAACGCAAAGATGTTGGGGAGATTATGTACCACATTGGACACTTGGTAGATCATGCCTTGTTATGCAAAACAGGCAATCATGCAAACTTCAACCACACTCAGTAGATGATTTGTGCTGCCATATATCTTGGTAAACGACTGGATTGGGGTCAGATCATGTACGACATCTTGCGAGCTAACATTCTCTCATACGCAGATGCGACAGACCAAGGCGAAACCAAATACCGAACAAACAGTAGGTTGATTTCCTACTTAATGGGTCTTACGCTCAGAATTAAGAATTTGTATGAGAAGAATGCAAACTACAAGGTGGTGATCCCTACCTTGAAGGACTTCTGCCGCAAGTCCATGCGAACAAATTTTCGTAACAATTTTGGAGATGATTTATACAGGACGTATCTTCTCAAAGATCCTGTTGAAGAGTATGTACCACCCAAGTACTCTAAGCGTTGTCTGTCTAACTTGGGAGATAGAGTCCTAACTGATGATGATGATATTGCTGCATTCCAGCTAGAGCTAAGGAAGGCTGCCGCAGCAAAGGCTAAAGCAAAGGGTATTGCACTTTCCTCTCCTTCAACTTCTGTTAAAGGGAAAGAAAAAGTTATGAGTGTTGACAAGACTGCAAAGAAACCTAATCCTCCACCTACCGGTATCAAGATTGCCGCATCTGCTGTCCCTACCGCATCCTCAAAACCTGCCGCTCCAAAATCATCCAAACTCAAAGTCCCTCCTACTGCACCTTCCAGATCTCCATCAAACTCTCCTTCCCTTTCACCTCCTCCAAAGACCGAGTCTTCTAAACAAGTCTCTACCGCCCTAAAACAACCTTACATTATTCCTCAACCTACCGTGCCCTCATCAAAATCTAAACCCATATCTTCCAAATCTGCACCAAGTCAGAGGGAGAGACAGATTGAGAAGATTGAGAAATTCAAGAAGCGTTCTCATACTCCAAGCCCCGTCAAGATTTCAAAGAAACCTAAAGTAACCAAGCAACCATATCCTGAAATTAACTCTCCTATGTTTTCATCTGATGAGGACATCACGGTCGTCCCTCCCGTTGTTTCGAAAAACTTTATTTTAGATGCTCAAGCTGCTGATATGGAAGAACTCTCTGGTTCTGACAAGGATGATGTAGATCCTGCCGTAAAAGAGGATAGTGATCAGACAGAGAGTGAGCATGATGATGATGAAGAGGATTCTGATGATATGGCTGATAAAGTAGTTGAAAAGCCCATTGAGAAAGGGCTAATTGATGAGAGCTCTGAGGAAGAGAATGATAGTTCTGCCGCAAGTGATAAATCTGCCGCAGAAAAGGTTATGGTTATTGGAGAAAATGTTGAGGTCATTCCTGAAAAATTGGATACTTTTGTTGAGAATGCTGATGAGCCCGTGCCTCCCAAGGTTGATGAAACTACCTCCAAAGAGATGGAGTCTGTCCTTCCTGCCGCAGCACCTGGATCTACCGTACCAACCTCATCGACCGCACCACCTGAATCTGCCGCGACATCTACTGCTGAGCTTCTTGCCGCAGTCAAGCACTTAACTCAAATGCAGGCAGACACCCAATCTCAGGTATCTTCTTTAGTGTCTGGCATGGTTGTTCTACGGGAAGAACTCATTGAGGTGAAAACAGATCAAGCCTCACTTCATCGTGACGTTACCGCTCTACCCTCTGAGTTGGTTTCGACCATTAAGGGGGAGAGTGTGTTCATAACAAAGGCAATCAAGGATATTATAGCAGGAAATACAGGCACATCTACCGCTCCTTCTGCCGCAACTGATGCTTCTCCCATCACTCCTGCCGTACTAAATGAAATGCTCAGAAAGCAAACTGAGTATATCAGTGACAGAATTGTTAGAGGAGTTGAAGGAGCTAGCAAAGAGATATCAAAGTCAATGAACAATGACAAGCTTGAAGTGAAGGAAGAAATTGGCAAAGTACAGACTGCCGTCAAAGAGGATGTTCTTGTGAATACCAATGCCGCACTCTTGTCAGTTGCAGAAAACTTTACTCCAAAAATCAACTCCTTGTCTGCCGCGATGCATGTTCAAACAAACCGTATTGAGGCATATAACAGCATACTTGAAAGTCAATCTGCGAAGATAGACATTCTCTCTAACAGACTCAATACAGCTTTGACCCGTCTTAACCGCACAGAAAATCAAGCTGGAAATCAACTAACTGTGGCTGGTCACGGAAATGTCCAATCTCAAGGTGAAGAAGAGGAAGAAGAAGATGGAGTCACTGCTCCAATCTTGATTCCAGGATTGGATATCCCAGCCTACCGCTTTCCTCTTGCTGCAAAATTCATTGAAGATCTTATCGACATTGACCGCATCTGATTTTCTTTACCATTTGACATGACCGTCTGTGGTTATCTGAAACTTTTATGTTGATGTTTAAAACAATTTACTTTTCTGTTTGTTTTATTCTGAAGTTGTAACTTGACAATGCTTCTCTTTTGCTTTTACTCCTATGCTTAAATGATTATTGTTTTGGAGTATGTTGATTATTGTGTTTGAATGTATTTCTTCTCTTCAGTGTTCACTTATATTAAAATGCTTCAAAAATATTTCTATCTTCTAGGATTAGTAATTTGTTTTTCTTTTTAGGATGATAGAAATCTACGACATTAGCTTAGTGTGTGCATTGACTTGGGACATGATATCAATAAAATGTTTATTCTTAAAAACATGTTTTTATCAACTACAATGAATTAGCCTTTGTTATAGTAGGTAATGGTCTCAATCAAATAGGGGGAGATTGTTGGGTATGTTTAGTATAAACCACTCCTATTACTTTAATTTGATTGATCCCATAACCTAATTTTACTCTTTGTGGACTTTAGGATATATTGTAAGAAATAATTGTACTTCATTTAGAAATAGTCCACTTTTTAGTTTGATAGGCTTAGCAGATTAGGACCCTCAATTTTTCTAAGTCTGGAGATATGAGGTAAGGCTGCCTACCGCAAGGAATGTCTACCGCGTAGCCTATGCCTGCCGCATGACCAAGGTTACCTCATGCAATCTACCTTGCCGCATGAATGATGCCTACCGCATGGTTCACCTTACCGCATGCAACCTTGGTTGAAGAAAACTCAAGTTGGCTCAAACTTAACCATGGTCACAGTTGTGTCCTTACCTTGGTTAGTTTTAAACGTTGCAAATTTAAATTTCAAATTTGAATACAATTGTCATCATAGTATAGTTGGACCTCCATGACTCTGCAACAAAAAGACAACTCAGACTGAGCTCCAATTAGAATTCAACAGCTCATTGTCCTTCAACTTGAAGCTCAAGTATTTCCAACGGCTAGTTTCTCTTTCAAGGCTATAAATAGTCTTGAGTTCTTCATTGAACTAACGCTGAGATTCTAAGAGAGAAATTGCTGTTGAAATTCTTGGTGATTGAAGATCATATTCAAGATTTCCAGAATTCTTCGAATCTTCAAGCACTTAACCTTCAAGTCTTCAACAAGTCTCCAGCAACCTTCAAGATCAAATCTCAAGCCTCATCACACAAGTTTCATTACGCTCTAAAATCATATAGATTCCAAAGAGCTTTTGATTTTTACACACACACTCACCCTGATTGATCAATCATATAGATTGATTCAATAGGGATACACTGGTCTAAGTCTATGATTGTTCTTCATAGAAATAGGTGTTGATTCAATACTTCATCTCTGTAATATGTACACAAGCGAATCAATATATACCTCATTCAAAATCCAAGACTGACCATCTTGGTAAAGGACGTAGTTCTTTTAATAGATCGAACATTTCCAAATCATTGTGTCATTTACTTACTGCATTTTTCATTTCTGCAAATTTACTTTAAGTCTTGTTCATCTTGTTATTATTGTTCATATTAATCTTATTTGTCTTTTAGTGTTTGATCTTTCAGATTTACGAACAATTGTGAATTGTGTTTGTTTGTCTACCTCATTGCCTTAGCTAAAATCTGACTAACTTATCATTTGCCAAAAATCTCTAAGACACAAAGTTTTCAATCTCAACCTACCTCACCTTCATCTACCGCACATTCAATCTACCGCAAACTACCTACCGCATCTCTATCTACCGCATTATTGCCTACCGCATTTTACTTATCAAAAACAACTCTTAACTTGTTTGATCGAAAACTTTCGCTGTGCATTTTACACTTGACCGCGTGGTTTATCATCTACCACTAAACTTAAGCGTAAGCATAAGGTTGAACTTTAAAAAAGGGTTGAAATTTTAAATAGGCTATTCACCCCCCCCCCCCTCCTCTAGCCTCTTTTCATACCCTTGTTGTGTCTCTGGGACCAACAGTATATATTGAAAAAAAAAAAAAAAAATTGGAGGCCCGCCCTGTGGCCATTAGCCAACTTTGGATACATATGAACTGACAACTTAACTCTGCATCCTAATTGTTTACATCTTGCAGGATTAGTGATCACAACCCTACCTTTCATGGACCATTATCAATTCATGAAGAATTCAAAGACTTGGTCAAAAGGCACATGTGTTTTGTCAATACACGTTCACAAAGTCCAACAGATCGGAGGAACAATGACCACTCCCTCAACCAATTGTCCGAGATTTTAAGGATAGGATTTTGAAGTTTGTTTTTTTTATTTAGTATAAATAGAGGGATAATCACTTGTATCACACACACTCACCCCTCATATATATTTTCTCTCAGTATTTTAAATTCATTCATTGTACCTCCATAAAAGCTTAATAAAATTGCATCATTCGAGATTTTGTTCCGGCGAACAAGTTGTTCAAAGACATTCCTCGTTAAATCCCATCTCCATACATCTTGAATTTCAAAGTCCTTTATTCCAATGTGCCCAATTCCCTTTAATTAGGTTGAATTGCATAAATTTGACCAAAACAAGAGAGAAAGTATAGACCGTACCACCCAAATAGGATTTTTTTGGTTGGGCATGGAGAAGGAAAAAGCGTTAGTGGAATAAGTGTGTGTGTAAAAAGTAAAGTAGGAAAGAGAAAGTAGAGTAGAGAATAATCAGTGGAAAGTTGTTGTGAGCGTGAATGTGGGTCCCATTAAATAAGACACTTCTATTTTTGGGTTGTCCTAATTCGAATGGGAGATCCAAAATAGAAATTTGTGAGTGGGACGGAGGGAGAAAAAAAAAAAAAAAAACTACTCCCTCTGTCCCTAGAAAAGTGTCCAAATTTTATTTTAAAGGACATATGAAGGTTTCTACATTTCATACAATTTAGTGTCAAAGATTATATAATTATGTTATCCTCTTTACAAACATTTAGTTTTACAAGTATAAAGAGAGGTGAAAAATTGGTAGAAAAACAATTAGGGCAAAGTTATTACCCAAAAAAGACATTGATTTTGGCAAAAAAAAAATCTCAAAAATGGACATTCATTTAAGGACAAAGGGAGTATAAAATTAAAATGGTTTGTTCGAAACACGATGACACGCTTAAATACAACCTAATCAATAAATTGTCGGTTTTAACCGACAATTTGACAATTTTAACTTGTAAACTAAGATACGTACTAACCACCAAGGTGTAAAGTGAAATCCCAATGTACGAGATTAAACTAGCCAAAATCTTGGGTAAAACGTGTGTTTACCTATGTCTTAGGAAAAACGTGTTTCGGTGGCATTTTTGTAAATATATGGAACTTCTTTAAAAAACGCGCGGTGGCATTTTTGTAAATAATCGGAACTTCTCGAACGGTTCTGGATATCAATATAAAGCCTTCTGGATATGAGATTGATAGACAGAACCTTTGAAAGTGATATCTAGAAGGGTTCTGAATATCAATATAAAGCCTTCTGGATGTAATTTTTGAAGCACATTCAAATAAGGTCATGACCACCAAACCTTCTGGATATCAACATCAAATTATTCTGAATATATATATATAATTATCTGGATATGAGTTTCAAGCACATTTTAAGAAAGTCTTGGCCAAGAAATTTTTTGGATATCAACTTCAAAAGGTTCTGGACATCAATAATAGAGCCATCCGGATATGATTTTAATGATATTTGAACAAAGTCATGACCAACAAACCTTCTGGGTATGAAGCTTAAGTGATTCTGTATAGAAATAATAAAAGTTATGGATAGTGTTTTTTATTGTGCAAGTGAGAAAAAAAAAAATTAAAAAAAATATGATTTTTTTTTTAGTTGAAGTGAGTATTTTTTAGTGTCAGTTCTAGTGTTTTTGATAGCTAGTTGTAGTTTTTTGATAGCCAGAGCATATTGAAAGAACCTTTACAGCTGAAAAGAATCTTTGAGGCTGATAGCCATAACCTTTGAATCGGATAGCCATAACCTTTTAAAGTGATATCCAGATGGGTTTTTTTGAAAGGAAATTTGAAGAGAAACAGAAGTCATCGGGCTTTGCCCCCTGATTCCGTGTTTAAAATCGCCAAAAGACGTCGTTTAGGCCCTTAAATTGTCATTTGAAGTTTTTTCCAGCAATATCGCGCCGTTATTGTAAAACACGTTTTTCCTAATGACTTGGTAAAACGCGTTTTACGGGAGACCAACCCATTAAATTATCCGATCATCAGTTAAAATTCAAAACAAACAGAGCTCATCGCTTGATACTAATAATTCATCACTTAAAAACTTCAAGTGAAAGCATGGTTAAAACTGACACTTCAATTGATGAATAACTGATTTTAGCAGATGTCTAATACCATTAAACCTTTTAAACATTTGTTAATTAGCTAGTGATGATATGCATGGGAGAATTATGTGCCCTAAAAACATGCCCGACATGATTCTCTCTATAGACAGAGTCTGCAGATAGATATGCGGTCAATCTTTCAATACTTTGTTCCAATATTAGAGAGATACTCCCTCCGTTTCATGTTAATTGAGACAAACAAAAAAAATAGCACAATAATTAAGAGAAAGTAGTGAATGTGTGGTGGAAAATAAAGAGAGAGAATGAGTGGGGTAAATAATAGTGTTAGTTGGATAAATTGAGTGGTGGAAAATGAAGAGAGAATTAGTGGGGTTAAATGGGTGGGGTTGAGTGAATATAAAATATTAAAAAGTTTGTCATTTTGGACAGTGTCAATTGAGGTGAAACGGACGAAAAGGGAAATAAATCTCAATTCACATGAAACAGAGGGAGTATGTGGTCAATTTTTCAATACTCCGTTTCAAAATAAATGTTCAAAAATACTCTTGATCGTCTGACAAAATTGGACGTTCATTTTGGGACAACGAGATTTTGTATCACAACAACTATGCATAGTTTCAAACAGTATTCCTCATCCATATCTATATCTCTAGTAATATAAAAACAAAAGAAATCTTAATATTTTTATAATGAGGCCTATATGCACCTCCACAATAGAAAAGTTTGGTAAATATGTCATTATATTTAATTTAGTATAATTAGGCAACTTTACATGTAGATTACTTTTTATACAATGCTTTTTATTTTTTATTTAGTGAAAAAAAATCAATTTTGATAGTGAAAATTACTAATTGATGCGGGAAGAAGACGTTGAATTTTTTGAAGTCATTTGAGTGTGTGCGCCGGAACGGTCGTAACTTTTGATTTTGGATCAATCACGGAACGCACGGTATATCAAATCGAACGTCGGAGCGAGACGAACAAAAGTCATTATCTTTAATTTAATTTGGTAGAAGTAGTCAACTTTGCATGTAAATTTATTTTATATGATAATTCTTAATTTAGTGAAAATTTGAAGTTTGATCAACATATAGTGGAAAATTAGTAATCTACATTATCTATATCTACAGTAATATAAAAAAAAAAGAAAATCCTACCATTTTTAGAATAAGACCTATATGCACTTCTAAAATAGGAAAGTTGGGTAAATAAGGTCAAATATGTCATTATCTTTAATTTGGTACAAATAGTTTTGCATGTAGATTGATTTTTATATGATACTTTAATTTTTTTAGTTAGTGAACAAAATAATTTTGATAATGAAAAATTACTAATCGATGCGGACATAAGGCGTTTGAAGTTTTTAGAGTCATTTGAGCGTGCGCGCGGAAACGGTTGTAACTTGTTACTCTGAATCAAATCGAACGTCGGAACGAGGGAGGAGGGGGAACATTTGAAGTTTGATTGGGGTGTAAAAGACTAACCTAGACAAATGATGGAGCTCAAGCTCTTGAAAATTGAAAATAGCCACCCTCCACTCACCACCCAGTGGGTTGACTATTACATGCTCACATCAGCGGACAAAGTCAAGTACTTGCTTAAATGAGAACAAACTTACGGACGAAGGGTAAACACGTTTACAACACTATAGATGAGTACAATCCTACAATTAACGGTTAGCTGCGACCACACAAAGGGCTCAATGAAATAGCCTTTAATACTGAATAATATAGTATGCTCCATTTTCCCAACACCTTTTTTCTTTTTTTTTTTGAAGGGGTGTACAAATTACAATAAAAAGAAACTCAAAATAATTGTGTAATTAAAAAGGCTTGTTGTGGAACTCAAACCCACATCCCCAAAGTTAAATCTAACGCCTTTACTGTTGAAGTTACATTATTTGACAATTGGGTGCACTTGCACCTCTTTCGATGCACTTAAATGCACCATTGATTTTGACCATACTTGTGTTTTTACCAACACTAAGAACTTCCTTCAACATTCTTAATTCATTTCATATCTTCATCAAGTTTTTTACCTCCTTTTTCCTTTTTCTTCTTTTTCTTCTCGGAGGACGAGATCGAGTCCACATCTAGTTTCTTCTTACCTCCTTTTCCGCTCTTCTTTTTCTTGCTTACCTCAACGGCTGAGTCACGATATGCCTTTTGAAATCCCTCAACAACTACGCACACATGAGGATCTTCTTTTGGTATTTGTTTCAGAATCCCTTTGGCGCCTCCATGGTCTCCTGAAGCCAAAAGTGCCTGATACATCCTGCAAAACCATGTAAAACATTACTATCAAAATTCTCTCTCAAATTTACACATGCTTGTTGAAGGAAAAGTGAAGGTTCGGACGCGTGAAGACTAGGTACCTTACGAAACTTAAGACATTATAAGGAAGACCAGCTGTCTGATATTCGTTCCACACCACTAAAGAGCTTTCTCGGTCTTTGGCCTTAACACAAGCACTAAGAAGGAAATCGAGATTTTTCCTTGAAGGGAGAAGTCCGACATCCTTCTTGATAGCTTCAAGTAAATCCAGGCCAAACTGCACATCTGTAGGCTCATTCTCCGCAACTTGGACAAACACCTCATCTAAAAGAACTTCCTTAGCCACTTTATCGCTTCTGTAATTATCCTTCAGTTGCTTGAGCAGATCAACAGCCGAGCTAAACCGTAAGAAGGTATGAATATTAGAGCCCAAAAAAAAAAAAAAAAAAACTCGAATGTTGTTAGGACATTGCATCAGCTTACCTCAAGTGCTTGTGCCGAACGCAATATAAAACAACTCTGAAGCAGCCATCAACCCAATAATCCCCATCTTTCAATTGCTCCCAAAGAAGAAGCAACCGATCTAGCTCTCCTTCAGATTGAAGATGCTCCTGGGGAACGATTAAGAGTTTTCAGCGTTTGCAAGGGAAAACAACTACTACCTTTGTCCCAAGTAAGTGTCCACCTTTTTTGCGTGTTAGCACGAAGGAGCTTTGAGCTATAATTTTAGGTTGATTTAATTATCATAATGAAAATATAAAACTTGTTTCTCAGACACCATTATATAATTATCATAATGAAAATACAAAGAGGGGAACAACAAAATAGAAGACTTACAATAAGGCTTATAATGGCTTTTGGCTCCAAATCAGCTTTGACCTGTTTTATTTCTTCATATATGTTGAGCGCATCAGACATATGCCCATTTGATGCAAGAGCTGAGACAAGCCCACTTTTTATTTCAGTTAAGTTCTTGACAGGTATTCCCTTATCCAAGACAACCTACATAAGAATAGAATCTTTAGAGATCACATTCACGGGGGGTTATATTCTCACATTATCATATATTGACATGGCTGAAATCCATTAATAGTGCCTCAGTTAGGCAAAACTCGTATTTTGGTCACTTAACTTTTGGCCATTTTAAAATGTGATCACTAAGCTTCATTTTTTCAAATGTCATCACTGAACTTTTACACTACTTTAAATGTGCTCACTCCATCCAATAATTCGCTAAAAATGTAACGAAATATAACGAAACTTAGTGGCGGAGATGCGTGTGCTACTGTATATGTGTGAGCATACAAGAAAGAATTGATTACGGAATGAGGTAATCAGGGGAAAGTAGAAGTTGCACCCATTGAAGATAAAAAGAGGTAGAATCGCCTAAGGTGGTTTGGTCATGTGACACGGAGACCGAGTGATGCACCGGTTAAGAGAATTGAAGAGTGGAGAAGTGATAAGATGGTGAGGAGTAGAGGAAGGCCGAAGAAAACTTGGATAAGGGTGATTGATTTTCCTTCTCTCTCTCTCTCTCTCTCTCTCACACACACACACACTCTTCATGTGGGTGATAGGTTTGATTTTCCTTCTTTCTCTCTCTCTCTATCTTCAAAATTTCATCCAACTTATTTATTTATTTCTTCTTTTAAATTCCTTCTTAACATTCACTTTATTTTCATAAATTACTATTTTTCTTTTTTCTTTGCTCATCTTTCATTCAATTTTTATCATTTTCCCATATTATATATAGTGGACTTTTGGCTGAATCAAAGAGAATGAAGAGCAAGCACTCTTCAGGAGCATTACAATCTACAGCTCAACATGCGAAATGGATTGCCCAAGGTGGGGGTCACTAGTTAAGTAGATCTTGTCCCAAATTCGATTGAAATGGATTTCAAGTTTTTTTTTTTCAAAATCTATATCTATTTTAAATTCATGTGAAACATAGCCTAACGGAAAGAGAAACAAGTACATAAAACAAATGTAAGAAGAAACAAACAGAGTATCAAGTGAGTTTCACAGCAGAGAAGTTGACAAAGGTGAGATTGTAAAACAACTTTGAGTCAAAATAAAAACAAGGAGTGGTTATTTGGTGCCACCAGGGAATAACCAATATCTCCCTTCTCAGTAGGGCCTCGATCACCTAGAAGTTTCTAGTGCAGTTCAGTTTCTTTGAGTCAAATTAAATACGAGGGGTGGTTAGTTGCCTAACTACAGCCACGCACACCTATCAGAATTGGAACTGAGCACTTACCAGATCCACCTACAATTTCCAATGTGACCATAAAAAAGATCATTTAAAAAGCATGACTTGTTATAACATTATAAAGTTGGTCATAACGATGATGTGCATGTTCTGCGAGTTGGGGTGGCAATGGTTTATCCACTAAGGGGTCGTTTGGTTACCCTTCTTAAATTGGATAGGATTATTAGTCCAATAAGTTTGATGTTTGGTAGATTAAATGCTACCAGCGTACTAATCCTAACAACCCGGATAAGACCTCTTATCCCCTCTTATCCCTTTCATATTTATCCCCAAAAAAGGGTGGTACTATTAATCCCTAGGCTAATAATCAGCTTACTATTAATACGGACTAATCATATCGGCCTACCAAACGAGCCCTAAGACTTTAAATATGCTTTGGACTATTGACAATGTTACTCGTACATTGTGCAATAATCAAACAAGATGTTAGAAGAGAGTGATGGTGATTGCAGCCATTGAGCCCAACATGTTAAAGGTGAGATGACAACAGTTACTCTGGATGAGCAAAAGTTCTACATTCGCTTATTCCTGGCGCTACATTAGCTGGGAAGGGGTACAGTATTTCAAAACAACGTAACCACTTGCCAAAGAGAAGAAAACCTAAAAGAGGAATCATGTGTGCTAAATATGATGAAATATAATCATGTCACTTCTTTAATCTGCACAAAAGAAAAATGCAATCATTCTAGCTCTCCATCATGCTATCAAGTATGAGGCTAGATTAGGAGTAAAGAATGAAGATCTTTATTAGTGACTATCTAGCCTTTTCGTGCATGCCAAATATAGCTATGTGCACATTTGCTGCTGATTTTTTATAAACACAAAACCTGAAGCATGCATTTCAAACTGATAATGCTTGCACATCATCAGGAGGAACTCGTGTCTGACAAATAGATCAGAACTTATCTTTGTAAGCTAAAGAGGAATATGGAAGCTGAAAAGAAAATAAACGGCAATAAAGCAATGTGACAGACCTCTTTTGCCTTCTCAAATTGCCCACAGGCTGCATATGCATTTATAAGTGCCAAAAAAATATTCTTTGTAGCTGCCAATCCTGAAGATTTGAGCTCTTCATGATACTGCAAATATACAACATATGGCTACTATTAGAATGACTTTAAACCACCTGCAGAAACATCATTACATCAAATAGAACATCACAAATTTAGCTACACCAACATGAATATTTCGACCACTTCAGCAATATGCTACGAACAAGAGCCTTGATTGGGATAAACAAGAGAACGCAGATAGAGTGAACGAGTATCCGCCAATACAAAAGCTCAAACTAAAAGAATAAAAATGCCAGGGAAAAGGGGGAGGGGAGCAACAGAAAATTGTCCTCTTGTCCCTCACTATAATAATAGCTACACATTCCTCCAAAAGCATCCCAAGTGGATGCCAAATGAGAAGCATAAATACAATTCAACAAAGGAAATAACACCACCTTATCCCCCAAAAGAAGAGTGTTCCTCCCATTCCAAATACTTAACGTGCTACATAAAGGTGGCCGATTGACATTAGTCAAAAGCACTTTATCTAGCTTACCCACATACTTTATGTTATCATTTCATTTGTTATGCATGCTTCTGTGGCAAACAGATTAGAGGAGCTTCAAAGAGATTTTCTATGGGACTATGGGAGGGTTCACCAGAGGAGTGTAAGTATCATCTCGTCAACTAGGACATTGTTTGTTCCAAACATATAAAAAAAATGATGTTAAGGGACTAAGCATCTCCAGTTGCTTAAAATTGATTTGGTGGGCAAGTGTTTGTGGAGATTCATATAGGTAGACTCGCTCTTTAGAGGAAAGTGGTGGTTGGGAAGTACGGGGAAGATGAACACTTTTGATTTCCTAATTTGATGTCTTCAACAAATGGGGTAAGTGTTTGCACGGCGATTCGGAAAGGTTGGGATCTGTTAAGCAGGATTTTCCTAATTTGGTGTCTTCATCATGGCTTATGCCCAGATAAGAGCTATTTCTTTGTTGGTTATTTGTGGGGGGTGCACCCGCGAAAGTCTTAAGGAGGAATTGAATCATAAGGCCTTTGAGAACGTCAAGATGTCTATTATTAGTTTTAAAGCATCCCTGCATCACACTCCCTCCGTACCATAAAGATGTTCCCACTTTCCATGTTTGTTTTTCCCAAAAAGGAAGTCCCACTTCTAAATTTGTATGGTTGAAGTATGTGAATCCCAAAATTTGAGCGACATGGATGTGGATGATGGGCTAAGAGTAGCGGTTATTTGTCATTGTTGAGTTCATTATGATAGTATTGGGGAAAAAAATATATCACTAGATTGTTTGAAAAGTCAAAATGGGAATATCTTTATGAGACGGAGAGAGTATGATATTTTTTGGTGTATGGAGTCACTGCTGTCTTCAAATAACTCTTGTGTAGAGTTTGTGGTTGGCTGGGTTCTTTAATCAAGTTACTCCTAGTGTACATGGGCTGCGTCACCTGTTGTGTTTTTGCGCCTTATGTTTATGTATACCTCTGTTCAAAAAATGAAAGTCCAAGAAGGATAGATAAATACAGCTTATGGGTTGTCCAGTTCAGTAAAGTTCAATAATAACGGTGGTTCTTTAATTTGTCTTAGGGATATAATTGTGGGCTATTAGGTTTGCTTTATTCCAGATTTAACGAATAAGGGCTCCATGGACTGATGTGTGTGCTAATTTGGCTGAAGGTAGTTAATGCAAAGTTTCAATTTGTTTTGTCCCTAACCAAAACCCAGAATGCAAAATAGCGAGTATAAAATATTATCAGCTTAATATTTTGAGATGTGATGCATCGTTCTCTTGTGTGTGATGCTCAACAACCATGGTTATGATGCCTATGGGAACATAGGCGTGATGCATCTGCCTATCTTCTAGTTTATAAGCTATGTTTCTGTCCTATCTCTTACTTGCTCATCTACTCTAGAAACTTCTAGTTTCGTTCTGCAACTCAGATTGGCTACCTTGGACTTGAATTCCAAGAGTGTGATTTGAAGGCTTTCCCATAGAGGGAGGATTGAAGTGTTATTAAAGCTCCTTGCAACCATTCCCGCCAAACGCAGTCTATGAAATAGGCCTGAATACCTCTCAATTCAACCACAATATCAGCATACTCAAACCCTTTTTGAAACTCTAATCCTTGCAATCCTACCCCCTAAATATTTGTATTCCCCTGTAGCCTCTGAATCCAATCATTGTATGTAATTAATATCTTTCTAGCGCTTGGCCTGCACCACTGAAGTCGCTAATGTGGCAATCCGACACGTAACAAGTAACTTATATCCTTCTGAGTAAGATTGATAGTTAAATGAAATTTAGAAAGAACGCCAAGTGGAAGGGTGCGATGTATCAGTTTTTAAATTGTTTAGTCGGGAGAATCAAGTTTGGTCGGCAAATAATCAAATTGACATAAAGTTTGCGTCCGGGTGAACATGAGTAGTTAAAACGACCGTAGCGACTAGATCTACAAGAATCATCGGGTTCACTCCCATGACGACGTTGTTTTACAGGCCAAAAAAGCATTACTTAATGGGTGTTTTGGGGCCCCAGAGTGTTCTTTTTCATTATCTTGTGGCAGTTTCATAATTTTGGCTTTATTGTTCCTTTTTAGGTTTTGAATTGTTTTAGGCTATAAATACTATCTAGGTCACAATTAAAGGGAGTTTTATCAATATATTATTATTTCCTTTGGGTTATTCACGTCTTCTGAAACCATTAAGCCGTCATAGACTAGTTTTAAGAATGTCTCGTGGAAAGAGTTCCTTTTTGTTGATTTCCGCTGCATCAACCACCGCGCTAAAGCCCTAGCTAAGCCTGAGATATGTAGATGGCAATGTAATAGATTGAATGAGGATTTGGTTTTGGCTCCCTGATATATGCCTGTATTTACTGTGGTCTTTCACGCTGGTTTAATTCTGGATTACGATTTTGTCCATTTTCCTTTTAAACTTGGTTTGAGTCATGGTGGATCTAGTAGTAAATATCTAAAGGAACACTTGCAGACACTGATAAGATATAAGAAAGATATTACCATTGAAATTGAAGAATAAGAAAACAACTCGAATTTAATATGTCATTGTTAACAAAATACTACTCAGTCTAGTGTCACTGAATTTCATATATTTTCAAATCAGCTGCTAGATTTTTGCCCAAACATTATTACCTTGTCAATATCTTCAACAGAGCTGCAGTTGTTAATTATGTAGCTGAAAGTTTGAGCATCTGGTTTGACATCTGCATCTTCCATTTGTTTGAGAACCATCATTCCACTATGGAAGTCTTTCTGCAGAGAATTTGGCAAAAAAGTGTGGCAAGAATTACATCATCAAATCTTATTCCCTACCAACATTTTAAAAAGGAGAAGATTTATGCATGTATGCTGAATATGACTATTCCTGACGACCAAATGGCATTATTGCCAGAAAAACTTTTCACGTATGTACACACTTACTTTTTCCTCATTATCTCCAAGCTCTTCTTCACCTTTCTCTCTTTTGCAAGTACATAAATACTTTTCCTTTCTTCTCGTTCTTATTTACCAAGAAATTTGTGTGACCAATTACTAGTAAAAATACTAAAATTGGGGAGAATATATAGATTGGCAAATAAACGAAGTACTCAGTAGTTTAAGGAGACGTGTAAAGCTAGAGAAGAGTGCATAAGCCATGGAAAGTTTATTGTGGAGTCTTCAACTTTCTCGAAGCCATCACATTTTTTGACAAAGATTATGCAAACACATCACAAGAATCTCAAAACTGCTTAAGGCCATTATGGTCTCAACTACTTGAGTACAGCTTGACCAGTTAAAAAATTATACTGACAACTAATGATAAGAAAATCTCGAAGGAAGCAAAGAGGCAGGAGCTAACCTCCCGGAAGTACCCTGCCATTATAGCATTGTAAATGTTAGCAGTAGGCAACAAATTCATTTTCTCCTGATGCTTGATCATGGCATATGCACTATCAAACTGCAAGAATGAACGAGTATGAAACAAATAGGTCGTTCGCATCTAATTCTATAATTATGAACACTTCAAATGCAGTAGAATACTACTTACATCCTTCATTCTCACGCATAAAGTTATCATAATTCTGAAGGTCTCATTATTTGGCTTCAACTTGTGCGAGCGTATCGCTGAATAGATGCGATGAACCTACCAATCAAGTAAACAGACATATTTATTATTTTCAAACGCAAATGAGAAAGGCTAGTAGAATATTATCCACGCTAATTAAAACTGAATTACAACAGCATAAAAGACTACATCCTTGCTATTTCTGGAGTAAATAGACACACAAATTATAGTTTAAGCTGTATAAGAGTACAACGAAACCAAACATGATAGCGGTCCAGATTTCTCAAATTCGTTGCTTAAATGTTGGCCCAGATGGATGAAAGAGGTGCCTTCCCTTCAATGCTAGCTTATTACATTACATTAAATATCATAGCTTTGGTCCAGGAACCCATTTTGACTTGTGACCTGCCAATGAAGAATATGCTAAGCTGCAGCATGCCTATAACTATCCCCTAGCTTTACTTTCATGTTTCCCGCTTTTTCTCACCATTCAAACTAACAAAACTAGACCTTTCAGTAATTACATTATCTTGGTCTCAAAATAGACCGATAAATGCTCAATCAAGCCTCTTGCATTACTTGATGTTTCATTATCTGATCACAATTACTTTGTGTCTCGACAATCAACTCCACCAATTTTATACTCAGGTATCTTAGATATCTCATCATTCTGATACATGTCCCTTCCTATCTTAGGCTATATTCAGCTACTACTAGCAACACCATAGCCTGGAATACACCTACCAAGGGAAGCACTAATCTCTGCATTGCGGCTGCGGTACTTATTTATAAAACAATAGAATCAAAATTGCATAAAATCTGTGAAACCTAATTAATATGAACAAGGGAAGAATAATGATAACGTACCAAATTATACTCATAGCTGTCCAAAGAGGCATTCAGTATTGAATGAAATGTCTCTATTGATACGGTCAACTCTGCTTCAAGCATCCAATCGACTATAACAAGAGCCACGTGCACCTGTTGAGATAGTTACATGCAGCAAGTTATAACCAGCAAACATAAGCTAATCAAGAATCAGATAAGCGCAGACAGCAGGGATAGGTTAGTTAACCAATCAACGGATATCTCACGAATAACAGGACTCAAGAACTCTACTATGTATTAACATTCTGAAGTATGCAGTGAAAAAGGTATCTTACTAGTTGAACACTGGTTTACGATTTATTTCAATTAATAAGTGAAAACTTCATGTACTGTGAGAGAATCTCATGATAGTGATATAACAAAGTTTTATGTCGGTTTTCAAGCTACCTAATGCAATCTTCTTGCTGTACCGCATCATTCCTTCACCAGGCATTGGGGACCGGCTATGCAGGACATTAGGAGTACAATATTTACAGATGTGGGGTTAAACAAAATGCGGAGCTAAATGATGATATGAAAAGGCCAGTTGAATTGGAGAAGTGCACAACGAGTGTTATTGATCTAACCTATACTCCCTACACCCCATAACAAGACTTATTTCCTTTTTGGTCCGTCCCATAACAAGTGAGATTACTCAAAATAGCAACCTTTTATTGATTCATAATTTAATGTGACCCACTTGTCATACACAAACCAACACTCCACTAACTATTCCCTACCCCACTTTTTCTCTCATACTTTACTTTTCATACTCACAACACTTCCTCCAAATCCGCCAATGATATATCCTTGCCGGTCCCAAGCGAGGATAAAGGATGAGGGTTGGGTAGGCGCGTGACAGCCAGCGTAAGACTTTGTCACATTATCACGACATCTATCCTATTATGAATATCTTAGGGCGTCCCCTTCAGAGCAACGCGTTGCACTACATAGACATGGGTGTAGAGAAAAGTATGCAAAGGTTGCTAGGTCGTCGCCCTGAAGCAACGCGTCACCCAGGCACTTGGGGTGGTGTCAAATACGCAAGAGTTCCCGTATTACGGACGAGTGCAGGTAAAGAAGCTAGTCCATGGAGGTGGTAAGGGTAGTAGATCTGTCTTGGAACTTGGAATATTGGCTCTTTGACAGTAGATCTGCACAAGTTGTGGAAGTTAAGAGGAGGAGGAAGATTCACGTAATGTGTTTACAAGAAACTAAATGGGTTAGAGAGAAAGCAAGAGAATATCCCCTTAAGGTTATAAGGTTTGGTATTCGGGAAAGAATAAGAGTAGGAATGGTATAGGTATCATTATTTGATAAGGAGTATATCAATGATGTGGTAGAAGTGGTCAGAAAGGGTGATCGGGTTATTGGTATTAAACTTGTGCTAGGTGATGAGATCATAACTATTATAAGTGCCTATGCAACACAAATAGGGTTGGACGCATCTATTTGACAAGAGTTTTGGGAAGATTTGGAGGAGGTAGTGCAACGGGTACCTAGTGGTGAAAAATTGGTCATTGGTGACAAGCTCAGTGGATAAGTGGGTTCTAGTCGACAAGACTTTGAGAGCATTTATGGAGGTTTGTCTTTGGAGAGAGGAATGAAGCAGGAAATAGTATCTTGGATTTTGCATTGGCATATGACTTGAGTATAATGAACACTTGGTTCAAGAAAAAGCAATCTTACTTGTTGACGTATAAGAGTGGAGGTAATGCGAGTCAAGTTGACTTCTTCTTAGTAAGAAATGCTTGTAGAAAGAGTTACACAGACTACAAGATTATCCCGGATGAGAATACAACTCATAGACTTGTGGTACTTGATTTTCAAAGTACGAGATATTAAAAAAAAAAAATAGAAAACCACAAGTAGACCAAAGAATCAAGTGGTAGAGGCTTCAAGGGTAGAATCAACAGAAAAAAAAATTGGCCAAAATGGCCACTACCGGCATTTGGTCCGGTAGTATGGATATGGATAGGGATATGGATATAGATTCGACATGGACAAAAACGCACCATACCATAGACGTGGCGATATAAGTCCTTGGAGAATCTAAAGGAAGCATGCCACCAACCAAGTAAGGATACATCATGATGGAATGAGGAAGTAAAGCAAGTGAGAGTGCTACAAATTATTAGGAAAATGTAAGAGCGATGAGAACTATAAGAAGTATAATGAGGCTAGAAGAGAAGGGAAAAAAACAGTAAGAGAAGCAAGAGCATGGTTACTAAAGACCCAAGGTGCACCAAGGCGCAAAAGGTGAGCCCATAGGCGCAAGGCGGGCGCGCGCCCAAGAGACGAAGCACAAAAAAATGCCTTAAAATATAGAAGCATAAAAGAAACAAGCATAAATAGATGTTCTAACAAGCATAAAGAGAAGTTCAAACACAAGGACTCTTAAGTCTAATTATTGTTGGCTATCCTAATATCCCTTCATCCTTCCCAATCCGCATCTTCAAACACATCATCTTCTTCCACATACATCTTGTTGTCTGCCTCTTCTTCAAATTCCTCCTCGTCATATTCATCTTCTTCATCTATTAGGTGAAGAGTAGGCTTATTAGGTATAGAACGAGATGTACTTGGAGCAGTACCTCCCTTTCCTTTCGTGGTTCTCGCTGTGGGAGTAGCACTTAAAGGCTAAAGTTGCTCTTGCATTCGATCTAGTAAAGTGAATTGGTTCTCCAACTCCGGCAGTTCTAGCAACAGTAAACCATGTCAATGAATCATCATCATCAAAGACCTTGTCTTGATCATCATCTTGATCCTCATCAATATCATCCAATAAGATTGGATCAATAGTGTCTCGTATATTATACCTTCGCTTTAGCGCTCTGTTGTACTTCACGAACACCAAATCGTTCAAGCGAGATTGAGTCAACCTATTCCGCTTCTTGCTATGAAGCTGCAACATGTTCAAGAACTTGTTATCAATATTTCCTTCTAAAACCACTTCACTAAAACTTAGAACATAGAAATCATAAAGTAAATGCACGTACATACTCAAAGAAACTCCAATTTCGCTCACATCCAGACAAGCTACATGTTAGACTAAGGATCTTAATGGCAAACTTTTGTAGATTGGAAGTTGCACTACCAAAAGCACCCCACCATTCAGCTGTTAAATGTTGACAATAAATTAGTTTTGGTCAACAAGCACCAAGTAAAGTAGAATATATTTAGATGCAAATTCAACTTAATTGAGTTTCACTAACCTAGTGATCTTGTATCTCTCGGTCTAATAGCCATAGCTTTACCAATGAGACCCTCAGCTTTCTTATAAAGCGTTAACTCCCCAATGATCTTATCCTGCATAGCACCCTCGGGTACTAGGCTCTCAATGCACAATTACAAACCATTAACAACTTCATCATCCCCTTCAATTTTCTCATTCTTGTAAATAAATTATGGATTCAAAAAGTATCCAGCTGCATGTAAAGGTTGATGTAATTGGACACTCCACCGTTCATCTATTATTTTAAAAATATCCTTATACTTGGATTCATCGTTATTAAAAGACTTGGCAATCGTTTCCTTAGCTCTTTCCATAGCCTCGTAAATGTATCCCATAGCAGGCTTTCTCTCACCATTAACGATTGGACTAGTCACCTTAAGGGCAAAGAAAATATGTTTCCAAAATGACGGACTAAGACAAATCTCCTTAGCTTGTTTACCGGCGGACTCTTTTGCCCATTTCTGTGACTCTTCTGAAATGAACATTGCCTGCAAGTTGCCTTCCAATGAATGAAGCCTCGAGAATGTGATCGTTGCTGTAGCAAATCGAGTTTTTGCGGGCCCAAGTAACTCTTTGTTAGTGAAACTCCCTCATCATGTTCACAACCCCAGGTCGACTATAAATGAAAGAATACAATTTCATGGCTTGATGGAGAGTTTCCTTTAAAACCGACTTGTTAAAAATATCTTCAAGCATAAAATCCCAGCAATGTGCTGCACAGGGTGTCCAATAGAGATTGGGATACTTGTCCATCAATATTTCACCTGTTGAAGCAAGGAAAGAAATATTTCATCGTAAATCTAACGAAATAGTCTACAATAAACAATCAAAAACTTACTAGCTAGCTTGTTGTTGGAAGCGCTATCTGTGATAACTTGCACAACATTTTCTTTGCCAACCATCTCTACCTTCTTACTAAGAAGCTCAAACATTTTTCCCCTGTTTATGAATATTCTGAACCATCAACTGATTCAATGAACACGCTGCCTTTAGGAGAATTCACCAAAAAGTTAATCAAAGTCCTCTCTCTCTTATCCTTCCATCCATCAGACATAATAGAACAACCGGTCTTTGACCACTCTTGTTTGTGTTCCTCCATCATTTGATTAACAGTTTGGACTTCTTGTTTTAGCAACGGAACCCTCACTTCATGAAAAGTAGGTGGTTTCATGCCTGGGCCATACTGTCCAATAGCTTCAATCATAGCACTGAAGCTCTAATAATTGACAGCATTGAAAGTTATTCCAGCATCATACATCCATCTTGTTATGTATGTACATGCTCTGTCCCTCAACTGCTTCTTTGCCACACGATCCGCATCATCTTGCTTCCTTTTTTTTTTTTTTTTTTTTTTTTTTTTGGGGGGGGGGGGGGGGGGGCAGCAGCTTTGGGATCCCGAGAAAAGTAAAGATCGATTGGCCCTTTCCTCTTATTCTGAGTAGGTGGTGGCATTTCTGGAATAGGGGTGGCTTGACTACTTCCTTGCGAAGCGTGTTGCGATTAATTGTTACTTCATGCTCATGAAACTCTCCTTCCAAACATACACGATCCCTTTCAGAATTGTTCTCAGCCTGGGCATCCTCTTTAGTGGTCGCTTTTTGAAGCATATATTGCTTCACCTCTTCTCTAACCTCTGGGTGACACTTCTGACAAGCACCGTCATTTCTATGGCCTCCTACCAAATGTTGTTTTACCCTATATATCCCTCGATTCAACACTTTTGAGCAAAAAGTACAAATAAGTTGATTTTTATCTTTGCCCGCGGGATCAGCAATCTTACAATACTTCCATCCCGGGTCTCTTGAAGCCACTAGTACTTAATCCTAAATTCCTAATCAAAAAGTAAAAAAAAAAATGAACATGGAAAAGAAGAGAACATTACAAGACAGAAAAATAAAAGAAAAAGATAACAGGAACACCAAAAAATAACATCATATCAAGATTGATGATTTTCCAAATACACTAAAACTGGTAGTACATAACAGTTTATTAAAGAACTCTGTTGCTCTTAGTTACTGCCAAGTAGTTCATCACAAAGAAAATTCGAGAATGGCAAGCCTTCTCTCAAATGTGTGAAGGATGTCAAACGCCGGAGTGATCAGACAGGTCGCCAGAGGTCGCCGGAGGTCTTCCTAGGTCGCCGGAGGCTTCTCTAGATGGAGTTCCTAGGGATCACCTACTCTTATATAGTGTTACAGTGCGTGTACGTTGAGAGAATCGTGCCAGAGGAAGATTTGTAGTTGCGTAATAAGATTCAATTACTACGCAATTGACGGTCAATATGTTCATTTACTACGCAATTGTCGGTCCATTAGGGTTTGCGAAGATAGCGCCTCGCCTAGCCCAAACGACGCCCGAACACTGCGCCCCACTGCGACTTGCGCCTAGGCTCGCGCCTAAGCGCGCTTTTGATAACTATGCGCAAGAGCAAGGGTGAATGAAGAGCTTTATGCTAGATTGGATATAAAAGAAGGGGAAAATGACATGTATAGACTTTCTCGTATGAGGGATAGGAGGACACAAGATATTGAGAGGGTTAAATGTGTGAAGGATGTCAACCAAAGAGTTCTGGTCGGGGACGAAAAGATAAAGGATAGATGGAGGTCGTAATTGGATACCTTACTTGATAGCGATCAAGAGCAAGATATTGGAGATTTAAATGTATCTTTAAGTATGGTTAACCAAGATTTTATGCGGATAATCCATAAGGGTGAAGTGGAAATGGCAATGAAAACTTGAGATTAAAGAAAGCAGTAGGGTCGAGTCGAGTCGGCTCGGATCCGGAGACGTTTTGGGGAGAGGTGAATAGAATGATTAACAACACTATTCAACAATATATTGAGAAGTAACAAGATGCGATTGGTGTAGAGGAAAAGTACTCTATTCCCTTTGTATAAGAACAAAGGTGATGTCCAAGATTGTGTGAACTACCAGGGGATCAAACTAATGAGTGTAAGTACCCCCAATCTGGACCGCACCCTTTGGATTAACCGATTATATGAATCTAGAGACATTCAGGGTATTATTTAGGCCAAATAAGTGAGCAAGGGTCTTCTGGGTATTAAAAACTGCAACAGGACCTCGTTGTGTTAACTTAGGCACCAAGTTTTCTCGTTGGACAGCTGGCAGAAAGATCTAGAAACTGTTCAAGGCGGTTTACACTAGAACTCGTACAAACCAAAATGACAAAAGGAAGAACCAGCTGTACGGCTTGTTTTGTCAAGGTCAGTCCATAAAAATAGGACCTCTTCCGAAATTTCAGCTCAGATTCTCTCTCCAAAATCAAACAAACATCCTAAACCTAGTCCAAGGCTAGATCAAATAACTAACCAAGAAGATAGTCCAAACCAAAGATTGTTAAATCCTCCTTCTCCTTATTCAAATCTCTTAAATCTTCATCTTATAGCTTCTTCTTTCTTTTCTTTTTTTTTTTTTTGGGCAGAAATTAGGGAATATTATTAAACATAAGCACAACACATATGAAGATGGCCATCCACAAACATTGGAGGCTCATCCCAAATGTACGCGTTGCCATGTACAGTAGCAAACCGAGAAATACAATCTGCCGCATCATTTGCATCATGACGAACTAAGTTTAAAGGCCAAGTATGATTTATTGCAAGGAATGACCTACAGGAACTAATTAATCCACCAAACTCAAATAAGTCACTTGAGTTGGTGCGAACCGAATGAAAAACTCATGAACTATCCAGTTCGAAAATGACATGGGAAAGTCCCTGTGATAATGCCCAACGTAGGGACTGTAACAAGCTAAAAGTTTCACCTTCTTCCACTATAAACAGGCCATGGATAACCTCAGCCCTAGCCTTTATGAATTGACCATGCACACCCCTTAGAATACAACCCAATCCAGCAGTATTTGTGTCGGCAAAGAAGGATGCATCACAGTTAATCTTAAAATGTGGCGTAGGTGGAGGATGCCATCCGAAACACCTAGGCACAGTCCTTGGGGTAGCTGTTGAACACCCATGGTTGCCCTTCATATTCTGAGCCTCTGTTCATTCGATTAACGCTTGGTTGGATTCAAGAATGATCCGACTATAATGTACTGCCACATGCCTACATACCCTATTGTTTCGCTCCTTCCAAAATACCCACAAAAACATAGCGAAACGACAACGCAAGTCCGCAGTCAAATTTGAGAACACTAAATATAACCATTCAACAAAACTAGTAGCATGCCGTGCCCAATCGAACATAACGTCCCGCCAACCGATTTCATGCCAACAGTCTTCTACATATGGACAGAATAAGAAAAGATGCCAGTTATTCTCGATGCCGGTATTACACAAACCACAATGATCAGGAATCTCCACTCCCTTGCGTATCAGATTGGCCCTATGCGGAAGACAGTCCCGAGCAATGCGCCACATAAAATAGTTAATTTTGGGAGGTACGCGTAGAGCCCATATCAGGCGCCACAAATTATTATCATCGTGCAAGTATTGTAATGTTAAGGAGCATGCAAGTTTGTACGCACTACGAACTGAGTAAATGCCATCCTCCGAGTAATGCCACCCCATATGATCTTGAGTAGCTCGCATAGGAGATAAAGGTATAGATAGAATGGAATTTGCATCTTCAGGACTGAAAATAACTTGAATGAGGTGGTGATTCCAAGTGTGTGTGGTAGTAAGAATTAAATCACAAACCTTCTGAACATGCATAAACTGGGGAGTAATTTGGTGAGTAAAAAAATCAGAATCCCGACAAAGCCACGGGTCCGACCAAATATTAAAACACGAACCATCTCCGATCTTCCACCGTAAGCCCAACTTAACAATGTCTTGAGAAGAATGACTGCTCCTCCAAGCAAAGCTTGAATCATGGCATTCATGAAATCCCCCATCGGGTAATATCTTGCTCTTGACCTCTTTATTGTTGTTTAAATCTCTATATTGAAATGTGATCTATTATTGTCCATTAATCTTGGAACCAAATCACCTTAATGATCCCAAATGGTCATCTTACACTTAATGTGTATTCAAATAATGAAACCAAGAGGAGATGTGGATTTGTTAATTCAAATATCATACTTTAATGTCTATTAATCATTTATGCCTAGTTCAAATGTTCTTACTACTTTCCCCTTTTTAGAGGATCTCTTAAAATATCCTATGATTGCTTGGTACATGGCCATGATCTTTATCATGGTTAGAATCCTTACATGGATTCAAGGATAGGATAATATCCTTATTTTCCCCTTTCGTTGGTCCCAAGTATTTTTCGTTGGTCCCAAGTATTTCATGTATTAGTGAAAATGATCCAAGTCATTTTTCTCCCTAAGGATAATCCCCCTTCTCTCCATGAGATAATAGGTGTGATTTAGGGAAGATGGTGATCATGTTGATGCTAACCTCATCATTTTCCTTTGTTTTTTTACACATCTTTTAATCTGTCCAGTGTGTTGTTTCTGTCCCTTGACTCTGTAGTTTTCGTTTCTGTTTGAACACTACAGAGTCAAGGCCTAAAGTTGCAGAAAGCAACAGCCTAGCATACATAGCCATACAGACTCTTTTGCTCCCTGTTAGTATAGTCTGTACGGACTAAAATGCAACCATGGCTGATTATGCTTTGCATTTTTTTCTTTCTGTAATTCTAGTTCTTCTTGCCCTATGGTCATTTCTAAAATTGCACGGTTTCTGAAAACAATTTGTTTGCTTCTAAATTAAACACACATACACACAAGATTTCAAAGAGGAAGACTCGTGGAAATGAGGCATATCGGGTGAACACACAAAATGTTCTTCTCGAGGTGTAACTTGACCTCCAAACTCGGATCCTATATCAAATTGCCCTTTCATTGTTTGGGCATAAATCGGAACAATGTTGCGACTCTTCCTTTCGGTCTGTCTCACTTGACTCGACCCGTCAATTTCATAAACTCGATTCCTCGCGAATCGGGATGCGGTAATTCACAATGAGTCATACTAGGAAACTTTGGGGGCGAGTGACTGAACAAAGGCTAAGGAGAAGTGTGAAGATTACGAAGAACCAATTTGGATTTATGCCCGGAAGATCGACCATAGAGGAATTCTTTCTTATGAGACAATCATAGAGAAGATTCGTGATAATAACAAAAAAAAAAAAAAAATTGCATATGGGTTTTATTAATTTAGAGAAAGTGCATGATAAGTATCAAAAGAGATACTTTGGTGGGGTTAACAAAGAAAGGCGTTTCAAATAAATATATTAACTTTATTAAGGACAAGTATGATGGAGATAGAACAAGTGTACGGACTAGTGTTGTGAAGACAGAGGAGTTCCTTATTACGATTAGAGTGCATCAAAGTTCTGCACTTAGTCCCTTTCTTTTTGCTATGATAGTGGACGAATTGACGAGGTCAATCCACGATGATGTACTATGGTGTGTGTTGTTTGAAGATGATATCGTGATTGACTTGACAAAAGAGGGTGTTGAAAGGAAGTTGGAATTGTGGAGACAAACTGTGGAATCTCAAGGCGTTAGATTGAGCAAAAGCAATACTGAATATTTGAAGTGTAAGTTTAGCATATTGGAAGCAGGGAGCTAGGGGTGATCACATTTGATTGGAAAACTGTCCAATCTTTGGACTTTGTTTAGCTATCTTGGATCTATTATCCAAAAGAATAGGGGAGTGGATGGAGATGTGGCTCATAAGATCAAAGCAAGTTGGTTGAAGTGGAAGATCGCTACTAATTTTCTCTGTGATCCCGGCATGCCCCATAGATTAAAGGGGCTATTATCTTGCACTGCTATACTGCTAAGTGTTGGGCCGTGAAACGGTGCATGTTCACAAGATGAATGTGGATGAGATGCATATGCTAAGGATCGATTGAGGAATGAAGTAATTAGGGGGAAAGTAAGAGTTACACCCATTGAAGATATAATGAAAGAGATCGCCGAAGGTGGTTTGGCCATGGGAGAGAGAAACCGAGTGATGCACCAGTTAGGAGGCCTGAAGAGTGGAGAAGTGATAAGATGATGAATGGTAGGGGAAGGCCGAAGAAAACTTGGATAAAGGTGATTAAATGTGTTATAAGTTTACTTGGGTTTGACGATTACATATGAGGATTGATGTTGGCCGACCCCAAATTGTTTTGGGACTAAGGCTTGTTGTTGTTGTACTCACAACACTTCCTCTATTGTCAACAGTATATTACTTTTTCTTAATCCACGTGCATTTAATTTTGATCTCACTTGTTAAGAGACAGAGGGAGTAATTGTTAATTTGAATTTCATGAGTGTTATCAATCTAACATATGGAAATGGCAATTTCATCCATGCTAGTTAATCTCCATGGACCAAAGTCTGAACCACCAGCATCCGAACACCACATAGGATGTTGATTAATCTGGTTCGAGCCGGGTAGGACCACAAGGCGGCAAAGCTCTCTCAACAAAGTTTTAACGTTGCTGCATTCCCAGGGCTCGAACCCAAGACCTATGGTTAAGCTATAACACCCTCTTGCCCTTAAAGAGAGAGATCTATGGACAATAAAGTTACTATCAAAGATCAGGTGTTCAAATATATTAGTTCTCTCATGGAAAATAAAGGTCAATTTACGGATAATGGGAATGCAAATAGCATCAGCATCCCTGTAGTTGTTGATTTGAAAGGAAACCGTCAGGAGTGTTGCTGATCTAACATATGGAAATGGCATTTTCATCCCTTCTAGTTAATTTTTGTGGACCAAAAGTTCCCTTCCCTAGACAGAGATATGGATAATAAATTGCAATAATAGTTTAGGTGCTCAAATATATCATCTCTCGTGACAAGATAATTTATGGTGCACATGTATGGAAATGGCATCCTCATCCTGGCTGCTTGAATTTGATGACCAAAACTGCCCCTAGACACTATCGAGAGATACTTGTGGACAATAATGCTTGCGAATTTCAGGTGTCAAATGAATCTAAATCATACCTTGAGTGAGTCACAGGAGAATCTAATAAGCTTTTCATAAGGCACACGTGAAGGGTTGACCGCAAATTCCTCATGCAATTTTTTGAATTTTAAGGCAATGTCTTCAACCTTCAACAACAGGTAAGTGCAATCAGATAAAAGAGATAGACCAAAGTAATAAAAAAACAGTAGCAACCAGTCTGAACTTTAATCCAGTTAAAGCCAATAAGAGATTATTTATTCAACAAGGACAGATCTGGATAATATGTCATGAAAGAATGTGATTAAGATTGAATTCTTGCAACTTCACAACAGCAAACAATAAATAAGTCTACATATGTTACAAAGCAATCATGCATGTAAAAAACTACTATTTCTATGAAGCGTGTTTATAGGGTTTTTTCTTTTGGTTGAACCCTGTGACAGCAAAGATGAAGATAAGGTATCCAGTAAAGTGTTATATAACTGTTGTTTGCAAAAAGAAGCGACTCCCCTTATGGAAAAGCTGTGTGTTTAATTGCGGCCTTAAGGTAATTACCAGCAGCATTCATGAGAAGTTCCTCACCGATGATTTTGGCATGCTACTTGCATAGTTATAGATGAAGTTTGATACATTTTCTGCTCCAATACCTGCATTTAGCAATAGAAACATTGATGAGTGGTTGCTGAATCCTGAATTTAGATGACTCAAAGAAACACATATACAGTCTGTTTAACCTTTGAAGTGAAAAAACTTCAAACATCACCTATGCTTTACAGAAGTAAACACAATAATAACAAAAAGAGAGAGAAGAAAAATAATAACAGTTGCAGAATTTTAAAAGTAAAAGCCAGGTTCCAACACTGACTTCATACAAACATAACCTAAAATGAGATAAGACAACATGGATGTTATAGCTATGCATCCTATAACGAAAAAGGATCATGAGATTACCAATTGTTTGGAGTTGAACTATGAACTTCTTCGCGAAAGAGTCCAAAGAAAGCCTTCCCAAGGATTTAAAGATACTTGCTACACTCTTCAGTGAAGAAACTTTTGTTATATCAATAGTTCCTAACAGTAGCAAAACCTCCTCCTTTCTGTTACCATCACACAAGGCTACCAAATAATTCTCTGAAACATAACCATTAGGGAGTAAGAATATTTGCATTTCCAAGCATATGCCAGATAAAGATGTTGCTTGCTTTACAATCACGAACCTTGAAACATTGACTTGTCACTGTCGTTGTAATCCCTAAGACTTCTACAGAGCTCTTGTATTTTATCTTCGGCTCCAACACTAATCCAAAGTAGCATCTCGTAATAGGCAAAACTTGGAAGTGAATCAGGATTATCTTCTTTGATAATGTCAGCAAAGAAAAAAAATTCTTTAACCATACCCATGTCAATCAAATACAAAAGAAAATGACCATAAGTTTCTTTTGTTAATGGGAACCCGTGTTCCTTCATCGTTGTGAAAAGCTGGTAGGCCTTGTAGTTCTGCTCTAGAAGAGTATCTTCGTCTTCTGCTTTTCTTGCTCTATCAATGCAAAGACATACCAGAGCACTATATTCTTTCAGGCCAGTCTCACGTCCCAATTTACCTAACACATCAATGGTAGTATCTGCCCCCAGTTTCTGTCCACACATTTTCACAAGTCGATCAAAACGATTTGTTTGTGTGCTCTTAAAGATCCATTTTTGCTTCCTTTCGCGTGATATTTCTTTCCGATGCAATGATATATTGCTCTTTGATATATTTGTAAACCATGGCATAACCATCTTATATTCCAAACGATCCTCATCATTGCTAGTATCAGGTGCAACACCCCAATCAAGCACTGTATCGCCTGCAGTTTGATGATAAGTAAATAAAATGCTGTGGCATTGCCCTGTGGTCTTAAATTATTGAAATTTCGTATCGACGAATGAAAAATGACCCAGCTCTGCTCTACATATTCGGTCAGTACTTCGTAGTGCAAATGTATGATTAGGGTAAAACATTATCAGTCATGAACAGTTCTTTGATGTATATGTTATTTCACTATTAGTGAAGTTCCCCTAGCTCTGTGGACTGTGAGAACAATGAAATAACTAAGGATCATTTATATGGTCATGATACCACAAAAGGCGATCCCTTGATCTAATTAAGCGGATACAACAACAGAAACTCTTATAGAGTTATGAAAGCTTACCAACCAATATGGATGTAATTTCCCGGGATAATCTCTTTGTGGATTCTACAGACAAACAACACATAGTTCATAGGTTAGAAATATTCAAGTATTCACATACTTTCTGAAAAATACGCAACCCATGTACAGAAATATGACCACGAATGATGGGAAGATAAAATGAAAAGATTACTATTTTAACACAGCAATTCAACAGCAAAAAATTGCAATTTTACAGCATATACTACCTCAGACCAAAAACGAATGTAGCAAACGGTTAATAAAAAGCATGTATGAGAGTTGTTTTTAAGTGTGCTAACAAGGTGCTCGACGAAATGCCTAGGCATACCAGAGACGGAACCTGAGCGATCGAAGCCGAGGTTGCCGACTGCAACGTCGTCGAGAATCCCTGAAGAAGAGTTATAGGGGCGCGAGAGCTGGGAAAGGGTGTCTTCTGATGAAGACGAAGTAGAACGGGTTTCGATGGATGAGACAAAATGCTTTAAGGTAGTGTCGTCTGGAGAAGTCTTGACAGCGGCCACGGAATTCGCGAAGGCGGCCTTGGAGGCGGGACGAAATAGCTTGCTCAGCTTACTGACCTTGGAGGCGGGCATGGATTATTTGAGGGCTGCTCTGTTCCGTGTGGTCTAGCGGGACAAGAAACTTCAAAAGTTAAACCTATTTCACAAAACAGAAAAAAATTGTCTTCGAAGTGTGCCGAGGGCGGCGGCGCTGTGGACAAGCGACCCGGTTGCTGGTGTGGGAGCGTCGGGTGGAGGTGCACCCTTTATCTGTCTTTTTGCTTTGTCTTTGGAAACAAACTTTCATTCACTCCCTCTACTCTCTAGTTCTAGTTTAGGCAAGGGTGTTCTTAAACACCTATAAAATTTATGATTAATCCCGTGTTTTAAGTTTTTTTATAGTTAACATTCAAAAAAATATCAGAAACTACCCTTTACATATTATTCATTCACCTTATACACTTGCGATGGTTTCTTTTGTACTAACTTACTCAATTGTTGAATACACTCTACCCTCCAAAAAGTCAAAAGTAAGAGGTACTCATTGTCGAATAGATATCCAAAGCCCAGTACATCTTAGCAAGGCCAGCCAACCACAAGATGTACGTCCAACAATAGTGAAGTTGTCCAAGGCCTCGTGCAGTGAGAGTCGACAGCTAGAACCAGCTGTGGGGAAGATCATATGAGAAAATCCATACCAAAGGAATGCTCGGGCAATGGTCCGCGCATGAGATGTACGCGAATGAAAGGTTGTAATCACCTCTCTGGTCTTCCAAAGAACCTTTCCGCCTCATAGGCATAACCCTCCTTTCCTCCTCCCAGCAGCGCGTCAAATAGTTTCGTCTGATGGTCCACATCACCGATAAGACTCTCATCTGACATCAGTGGTGTATTAGTAAAAGGCATCACAGTGATTACTAGTGATTGCTGCAAAGTCAATGGATGTAATGCTCACTTCTCCCTAGCTTAGGTGGAACGTGCAAGTGGTAACCTACTAGAACTCTCGAGAAGGCCTTCACTATGGCTAGACACTGTTGGGTATCATAGAGATCATGCGCAACGGAATATTCATAATGGAAATCCTAGCTAGATCCATGTAGAAACAATAATTTTAACAAGATGAAACCAAGAAGACTAACATTTGTAGATCGAAATAAGAAACAAGACTTTAGGTGTTAAAGGAAACACCCTCTACCGGTATCTGTTGGTGTGTATGCCCTAGGAATGATATTATGACGTTTATTATCGATTTATTCATTATATAAAGAGATGTTACTTTATTATTATTTGTTGTTACATGTTTTGTTAATAAACATCTCTGTCCCTAGTACTTATGAAGAGCTAGTCTAAGTTTAATAGATAATTATATGATGATTATGTGTACGTAATACAATTAAACTTATAGGTAGTTGTTGGTGAACATAGTACTGGACTTGACCCGTTTATGAGATTTATGTCATGGTCAGATGTCATAATTAAATCTCGAAATAGTTATATCATTAAAATCCTTAAACCTAAGACTATTACAGTCTTCCACATAATGAACATTATGTTTGACATATTCATACATTACTCTTAACCAAGTAATCATAAAGGATATGATTGGCATGATCAGAATAATATAGGGAAGTGTAATAAGACAAGATGCAATTTATCCTTCTTCGAGAGAGATGTCAAGCTTGGGCCCATTGTCGCGCTCCAGACCCATGGTCCTACTTGGGCCCACGCTCGGGACACGAGTGGAAGACGTTATAAAACACTTTTGAAAATTTTTCGAAATGTACTTTCATAAAGTTTAACAAATTCACACTTGAAGTTCAAAGACTTCATTTAACTTTTAAACAAACTTTTTCACAAACGAAAGTACTTAGCCCGAAGGCTTACAAAGTTTTATACAAATGTATATACACCAATATTATCCAAAATAATGGTGTTACAAAATGATGAAGTCACGGAAACTCTACCCAAAAGGTATTACATCTATGTAATGTAGCCTTCACAAAACAAATCCCGACTCTTACCATTCCAACGTCCTCCCGTGCCAAAGTGTCCTATCCCCTGGACTCGCATTTATCTAAAACAGTAAACAAATAAAGGGTGAGAATGAATCTCAGTAAGCTACTAAAATGCAACTACGTTACATGCTGAAATGATACTCGGAATTGAACAATGTCAATACACATTCACATAGCACATAACATGATAGGTAAAGCCAACTCATCTTTCCACACGTAAGGCGGAATAAAACACTCATAAGTGGATACTTAGTCAAGGTTTACCGAAAGAACATTAGCCAAGGTTCTCGAATCAAACATATAACCATCTGAGAGGTATCAACTGAGCAGCATCAAAGAGCTGAAGCCGGGATCCCGAAAACCAAACCATAACCATAAAAACCAAAGTAACAACGGGGAAATATGACACAAAGTCATAACCCAAATGCTCACTCGAGGGAGCTAACTCATCCCATCCAAGGCTAATCTGGCCTTGGGGAAAATAGGTCCAGTGGAAAAGCCTTATAGTGAACTTGGCTGTGTGCCACTATAATCCTTTCCACCTCCACTCGATAACACAAAAGGTCCAGTGGAAAAGCCTTATAGTGAACTTGACTGTGTGCCACTATATTCCTTTCCACCTCCACTCGATAACACAAAACCAGGTGGACTTTCAAACAAAGCACTGTAATAAATACTTGCTTAAACAACAACCGGAGGCAATGATTCCAAAGTAGGGAACCAAGCCAAACACATCACAAAGATGAATCAATCCAAACCACATCAAAGGATGTTCAACTATATCCCATGTAACACTTATTCACATTTCATAACACATTTGTTCACAAATGAACCAATTTCAAATACTAGGGTGTTCCACAACAACCCTCTAGGTACTCTAGGAAATCACCTAAGACCTAGACCAAGATTGAACTTTAAATCACTTGAAATGGAACAACTCAACTTTTCAGCAATTATGGGCGGTCGCCCAAACCAGACTCAAAATTCCCAAATTTCTCCTGCAAGCCAAATTCATCCGTCCCAAGCGTATGAGTATAACTTACTAACACTTATACTATTACCTGGAGTGCAACAACCATCCCAAAACATTACTTTCAATTTTATTTCATTCTTTTTACCGTCCCACAAATAATATAATAATTTTCTTTTATTCCATTTAAATATTTTACCGTACCAAAAGTATAAGTATAATTTTTCTAATATACTAGTATACTCATTTAGGGATACTTTCATTCATTTCCCCGTCCCATGAATAATAGTATAAATTTTATAATATACTTATTTAACATTTAACTCAAGTTAATATTTTACTGTCCCACGAGTAGGAGTATACTTTCAAACACTTATACTAACATTCTCAGGTATATAAACATACTTCATATACATTCTTGCATACAAACCAAGTCACTTACCCAGTATAATTATACTCCATTTGTCCCAAATAAACAAGTATCACAAATAAATTCTTTTCACACTAATTTCACCACATATCACACATATAGCAAATATATGACAATTTTACTATTTAAGGGGAATTAGTAACTTACCTATTTCCGAAAAAAGTATCTCAGCAATATGTTTTGTTCGTGTAGAAATGACCTACTCAACGGTCTGATCATTTTTATATAATTAGATTTTAAAACGGAGAAGTAAATAAAAAGAATTAAATCGAAATAGATTGAACTTACATTTTTCTCCTACCCTAGGAAGAACGAGGAATGCTCAGCATAATGAACACAGAGGGAGAAGAAGTGAACCATCAGGCTTTAGCCTGGTGGCCAGAGCTCATGGCTTCCAACCTGGAGGTCATGGGTTCGATCCCTCCCTCCCCCCAGAAGTTAGAGAGAAGTTTTTCTCTCCCTAGGATTTGTCTCCTAGGCGCTTCTGGTGATGATTATGTATTGAGTTCAACTATGAATTAAAATTTGAAAAAAAAAAAAAGGGAGAAGAAGTGATAAGTTATAAGATTTTTTTGCCTCATTTTTATACTTTAGTCACCCAACTTCCATTTTTAATACTTTAACCCCCTAAACTTATATTTTCACAAAGGACCCTAAAGTTTCAACTTAATCATTTAACTCCTTTAACCATTATTACTACTAACTAAGTAAATAGCACATTTAATCAAGTAAGATGTGCAAGTCATAAAATATGATGCAACACATAAAATGCACACATAAGTCAAATAAAAATCCCCACAAATATAAAATAAATAGGGACGGGTTTTTGGGGTCGTTACAATCACTCCCCCTTAAAAAAAAATCGTCCCGAATTTTAAGGTTTACTTACCTCGACCCTCAAACAACCAAGAATATATCCTTTCCCTTTCAATTCCAAAACTTCCAAGTAGATTCTTTCACATTATGATTTCTCTATACAACTCAAGCAAGAGGAATACTTATAGTTCTCAATTCTCGAATTCTAGAATCAATCACTTGAACTGCATGCTTCTCCTAAGACCTACTCAATTCAATATCCTCTAAAACTTTAGACATGAGAAGAATCATAAACAGATTTGCGTAGCATCGACACATGGAACACATTATAAACCTTGTCAAGAGAAGGAAGCAACACAAGATGATAAGCCCAATCTCCAACTTTTCCCAAAATCTCAAAAGAACTGATATATTAAGCAAACTCTACGAGAAGTAAAGGTATATCCCACGAATTCTAAGAATCAACTGAACAAGTTCTCAACATATTCTCGAGAATCTGAATGGTCCTTTCTGACTGGCCATCTGTCTGAGGATGAAAAGTCGTTCTAAATCCCAATTCTGAATTCAAAGCCTTCTAAATTGCTTACAAAAATCAAGATGTAAATAAGGAACCCATATCTAATAACATGCTCGTAGGCATCCCATGAAATCAAACTATCTTCTGAATAAATAAGTAACAACTGGAATTAACATTTATACCCTCAAAATAGATAAGGTGAGGAAACTTGGTAACCAATCCGCTATCAATCAACATCATTGTTCTCAACTATTCAGTGTAACTCCTTCAATGAAACCTTTCGCAATAGATTCATATACACTCAGAAATCTCAAAGGCTTGTCACAAACCAACTGATCATTGATATTTTACTTCCAGATTATTCGCAGCTCAAGGACTTAGTTGAATGCTTAGAATTTCTCGTGTCAAACAAATCAAATGTAACTCTTCAAATTTATCTCAATACTCTACATTTACTCGGATTCATAATTAAATTGGTCTTGTATATCTCTTCAAGTACCTGTAGTTGAATTCCGTTACGCATGTTAGTTCCACTAAGTGTCGACTACGTACTCTGCTACAAAAGTTAAAGTTCCATCACTAGCAACGAACAAAATCGTGTTGTCTATCATCGTTCATTCCACTAGTAATTTTCTATAGTTGAAATCATTCAATAGAGTAGAAACTTAAAGCTTTCACAATCGCAAAATCATCACATGTCTCGACTCATAAGGACTTCAAGATGTCGATTCCTCTAACCTTCCCCCATTTAGTGTTATCAGACATGAACTATAAGTCAAGTAATCCTCTAATATATTTGTCTTTCCTGAATGATATAACATAATACTCTACTTGCATTGTCTCAAGTGTAGCTCTCCTGAAGAAAACGATTACTTCAACTCTCATGGTCGGTAGACACTTCAAATATGGCTCTACAAAAATCATTTACTAATGCAATGAATGTATAATCGAAATCAACCTCAAGTTATGGTGAGGATAACTTTGTTCATAAGGAATCAATCTTCTCGAAGCATACATAACTGCCATACAATTCTGAATGGATAAACATCTTAATCACTCTTCGAGACATCACCATGAACAATGAGTTGATTAGATCCACTATAATGGTAAAACTCGACATATCCATTAGAAAATAGTAACACGGTCATACCCTCTTGACAATTGTAATACTAGTCAAATCCACTAAGCAATATAAATGTTGAAGTTGTTATTAACCCTTGTTTCAATAATCAATACTCATTACACACTTATCAATCCATCGAGGAAGGATATCTTTATGTGTCAATTAGTTAACAGTGTAGCTACCTTAGAAATTCATCAATAAATCTCTAACAATATCATGCGAATCCCAACAAGCAACGTACATACTGTTGCTTTCGTAATTAAACGACCAATATCTATGCCTGTATTGAAACTTCCTCAAAATAATATATCCGCTAATAAGAAGACATAATACCTTGATTTCACAACCCGTTGCTTCTCTCAAGCAATCCAATTATGGTTACAGATATAATTCAGAATATCCAACAATACCACTGGAGCAATTGGTATGAAAAGCCGTCTTTGAAATATACCCATCTCAAATTTTCAACTGATAATAATCACTTCAAGTCAAACACTGAATAAACCACTGATCTCTGAAGTTGATAAAATATATCACCCATATAAGATAACAAGTAATGATTCGCTATAGTCATCTGGTTGAGCTTTTTGTATTCAATATACAATCGCAAAGTACCATACCTTTTCATAATAAACAATACTGATGCATCCCACGAAGATATACTAAACGTGATGAATCCCTTATCAAGAAATATCTCAAGTTGAATCTTCTACTCCTTTAACTCAACCGATGTTATAGGTATATTAAACTAGATATTAGCACTGTAGCATTGTACTGTAACAACTCAATATAACCCAATTTTCTCCTCAAGTAACATGTACTACTCAATAAAGAATATATCTGAGATCTCACAAAGAAAGGATCAATCCTCCAATTTAGATGTAGACATTCTACTACCAACCACGTAAACTAAATACCCGGCACAACCTTCTGATAACAATTTTCAGACTTTAATGCATAAATAACATGAATGCCCAACACATATATCTACCATGCTTAATTAAAGCACAGTAACATATAAAACTCCACCACAATAATATCAAAATCTTGCTATGGCAAAATAACTAAACCAAGAAGTAAAACATGCTCATAAATTTGCACATTACAAGTGCGCAACACTCTATCAATCACCAAACACTTCCCCTTAGTATAGACATCTCTAACACATAAGGTAGAGACTCAGAAGACAAATGCAACCGAGAAGCAAAATGCACTGACACATAAGAATGCGAAGAACCAGGGTCTATAAGTGCTTGTGCTCTCAAACTAGACACAGAAATCATACCTCCAATCACATTAGCAGAATCGGAGATATGTTGTTGATTGATGGTAATATCACGATCCTGCACCTTAAGCTTCCCTGAAGAATCCCTCTTCTGGCCCTGAGAAGACCTGACAACACTTCCCAAAGCCTTATTCTTCATTCTTGGACAATCCTTCTAAAAATGACCCAACTGACCACATCTCATACATTTACCGTGCTTCTTCCAACATTTATCCTCTAAGTGTCCTTCCCTCCAACAACAACTACATACTCGTTTAACTTGACTTCTGATTTTCTGTGGTCCTTGAGAAGATCCTCTAAGTTGCGAAGATGTACCCTGAGATCCTCTATTATCGCCATACTGATGTTGTGGTTTTTGCTGTCCTCCTTGTCTTGTCACATCTGAAGCTTCAACCTTGCTTTTACGCTCAACTATGTCGTTAATTTCTTTCATTGCAGTTTCAAACATACCTTGGAACATCATTCAAACCTCTTCTCTAACATTACCCTGCCCTGATGGCCCAGACTGATCTCCTTCTGTCCCAACCATTTCAATAAGTACCTGCATAAAACCCTCAACGTTACTCATTCTCTACACAACTACCCTCCTAGGTCACATAGTCATTCTAGACCATCTACAACCTAGCTCTGATACCAACTGTCGTGCCCCAGACCCATGGTCCTACTTGGCCCCACGCTCGGGACACGAGTGGAAGACGTTATAAAACACTTTTGAAAATTTTTCGAAATGTACTTTCATAAAGTTTAACAAATTCACACTTGAAGTTCAAAGACTTCATTTAACTTTCAATCAAACTTTTTCACAAACGAAAGTACTTAGCCCGAAGGCTTACAAACTTTTATACAAATGTACATACACCAACATTATCCAAAATAATGGTGTTACAAAATGATGAAGTCACGGAAACTCTACCCAAAAGGTATTGCATCTATGTAATGTAGCCTTTACAAAACAAATCCCAACTCTTACTATTCCAACGTCCTCCCATGCCAAAGTGTCATATCCCCTGGACTCGCCTTTATCTAAAACAGTAAACAAATAAAGGGTGAGAATGAATCTCAGTAAGCTACTAAAATGCAACTACGTTACATGCTGAAATGATACTCGGAATTGAACAATGTCAATACACATTCACATAGCACATAACATGATAGGTAAAGCCAACTCATCTTTCCACACGTAAGGCGGAATAAAACACTCATAAGTGGATATTTAGTCAAGGTTTACCGAAAGAACATTAGCCAAGGTTCTCGAATCAAACATATAACCATCTGAGAGGTATCAACTGAGCAGCATCAAAGAGCTAAAGCCGGGATCCCGAAAACCAAACCATAACCATAAAAACCAAAGTAACAACGGGGAAATATGACACAAAGTCATAACCCAAATGCTCACTCGAGGGAGCTAACTCATCCCATCCAAGGCCAATCTGGACTGGGGAAAATAGGTCCAGTGGAAAAGCCTTATAGTGAACTTGGCTGTGTGCCACTATAATCCTTTCCACCTCCACTCGATAACACAAAAGGTCCAGTGGAAAAGCCTTATAGTGAACTTGACTGTGTGCCACTATAATCCTTTCCACCTCCACTCGATAACACAAAACCAGGTGGACTTTCAAACAAAGCACTGTAATAAATACTTGCTTAAACAACAACCGGAGGCAATGATTCCAAAGTAGAGAACCAAGCCAAACACATCACAAAGATGAACCAATCCAAACCACATCAAAGGATGTTCAACTATATCCCATGTAACACTTATTCACATTTCATAACACATTTGTTCACAAAGGAACCAATTTCAAACACTAGGGTGTTCCACAACCCTCTAGGTACTCTAGGATATCACCTAAGACCTAGACCAAGATTGAACTTTAAATCACTTGAAATGGAACAACTCAACTTTTCAGCAATTATGGGTGGTCGCCCAAACCAGACTCAAAATTCCCAAATTTCTCCTGCAAGCCAAATTCATCTGTCCCAAGTGTAGGAGTATAACTTACTAACACTTATACTATTACCTAGAGTGCAACAACCATCCCAACACATTACTTTCAATTTTATTTCATTCTTTTTACCGTCCCACAAATAATAGAATAATTTTCTTTTATTCCATTTAAATATTTTACCGTCCCAAAAATATAAGTATAATTTTTCTAATATACTAGTATACTCATTTAAGGATGCTTTCATTTATTTCCCCGTTTCATGAATAATAGTATAAATTTTATAATATACTTATTTAACATTTAACTCAAGTTAATATTTTACTGTCCCACGAGTAGGAGTATACTTTCAAACACTTATACTAACATTCTCAGGTATATAAACATACTCCATATACATCCTTGCATACAAACCAAGTCACTTACCCAGTATAATTATACTCCATTTGTCCCAAATAAACAAGTATCACAAATAAATTCTTTTCACAATAATTTCACCACATATCACACATATAGCAAATATATGACCATTTTACTACTTAAGGGGAATTAGTAACTTACCTATTTCCGGAAAAAGTATCGCAGAAATATGTTTTGTTCGGGTAGAAATGACCTACTCAACGCCCTGATCATTTTTATATAATTAGATTTTAAAACGGAGAAGTAAATAAAAAGAATTAAATCGAAATAGATTGAACTTACCTTTTTCTCCTACCCTAGGAAGAACGAGGAATGCTCAGCATAATGAACACAGAGGGAGAAGAAGTGATAAGTTATAAGATTTTTTTGCCTCATTTTTATACTTTAGTCACCCAACTTCCATTTTTAATACTTTAACCCCCTAAACTTATATTTTCACAAAGGACCCTAAAGTTTCAACTTAATCATTGAACTCCTTTAACCATTATTACTACTAACTAAGTAAATAGCACATTTAATCAAGTAAGATGTGCAAGTCATAAAATATGATGCAACACATAAAATGCACACATAAATCAAATAAAAATCCCCACAAATATAAAATAAATAGGTACGGGTTTTTGGGGTCGTTACACCCATCGATGAATAGTATTGAACAATGTAAGTTAAACACGAACCATGACTTACGTTCAATGACATCATGGACAAATAAATTATAATGTGTTCTATGAGGATAAACGAACTTTTGATAAGTTATATTATTTGGGTAATTATGATGGCTCGCTAAAGTTCGCTCATGATTTATGATAACGACTTTGGTCAGGCTCATTGTCAATTAATATAATCATATGGGGTCACACGCACAAAAGAACGAATTAAATGAAAGGCTAAAATTGAGTTTCAAGGGGTGCCAGTGGAGCGGGTCCAATAACTCGGCCGAGCAAGGCATTGTCGAATGCAATTAAGGCTGGGACAGGGGTGCTCGGTCGAGCAGTCCGGTCGAGCAGGCCCTAGGCCAGGCCTGATTTTCTGATTTTGGTTTTAGACAGGATTTGACTTGTTTTGTACTTACGGGTTAATGAGTAATAAGTATAAAGACCCTCTCTTTAACCCTGATCAGTATTAGTTGCCTCCATTGTTTAGAGAATAATATTCTTATTATAAGATTCGTAATAAAAGATCAAGAACCCTAAAACTCATATAGCATAAAGAATTAGAAATTTGATTTCTAATTATTCGATCTAGCAATCCAGATCATGAAGGAGTTCTTGATATTCGTTCGCATGTGGATATTCATATAGGGTGATTACTTTATTATTTTCAAGTTTGTGTCCCTGCGATCGTGATTTAAAAGAACACCAAGAGGAAGATTCAAATCTCAAGTTTGAAGATTAGAATATCTAATATTAAAAACATCACAATGGTTAGTATTCTAAATTCATCAGTACCTAATTTAATAATCTTGAACAGATCCGGACTCTTGAGTTTTATTCGTTGTTATTCGGCTGCGCATGTGTTCACAAAACTCAACAGTAGTATCAGAGCCCCGTTCATCATGATTATTTTAATAGCATCATATTAGTAATATGATTTGACTATTTATGTTAACATGATTTGGAATTTAGATTCGTTATATTTATGTGGTTTTGTTTTTGAAAGAATTAAATGCGATATATGATGATCATGAATTTGTTATAAGAATCATATAACTGCAATATTAATTATACTAGTTTGTAACCCGTCGATACTCGACGGGAATACTAAATGGATTAGTTACAAAATACATTTGAAATAAGTATCTAAAATGTGTATTTAATTATTCGATAAATTATAATTTTGAATGTAACATAAATCATAATAAGAATTAGAGAATATAATTTATTATAAGTAATTACTGTTTGATAGACATTTGAATGAGTAATTACTATGTCCCCTCGAGGACATCCGATAAAAAATGAGTAATTACTCAAAATTTAGTTTGTCTTAGCATTATACTCCCTCCATGCTAAAATGATCACTTGTTTCACTAACCACGTGTTGCTTATTTTCTTTTTAGGCTAAAGTGTAGAAACAGGAAAAAAAATTGGGATAATAAAAAATGAAAAATGAAAAGATAACTTTGAGACGGAAGGAGTAACATTGTTCTAAAGGATCATATTCTCCTTTTCTTCAGCAACCTGATTCATCCAGATTCCATAATCAAGCAAAATATTGTTTCCTAAAGAAAATACCATATGTTGTATTTTACAGAATTTAACTTCTAAAACAAACTATATTGGCACTATGCAGCAAAAAAAAAAAAGACCTTAAAATTACCTTAGAGGATTGCTTCAATAACGTTGTAGACGGTGGAGGATTTCACGTTAAGAAGACTTCTATTAGTTGATTATATACATTAAACCTGATAGATATTGGTTAATTAATTAAACTAATTACCTATTTTGATTTCAATAACAACAGTACATGAATGAATACAATTTTTTTTTTTTTTTAAAAAGGAATATAGTTTAGACAAATTTGATGGATCGTTGCATGCCTTTGTGGCACCTAGTTAAGTTTTCATGGATTTGAAGAGGTAAATATATTTAAGTCAGATTCACTTCAACTATTTAGATTTAAAATAATTTTGTGATAAAGCAAATCTATAATGATTCTATATAGAGGTAAAACCAGTTTTAATGTGTAAATGTGTAACTTTGCTTCTTTGCTTGTGACATGTGGCAGCTTCTTGGAATTACACGTGCTTCCTGTGAGAGCACCAAATATCTCTGCTATATTATATATATAGATAGTATTTGTATGAGCAAGATGAGTGAAAGAGTGATTCCTATACGTTTAAAATGGTTTGACTTAATTAGGCTATCAAAAGAGTTTTGGGCCTAAGACATGAGATGTGATTAAAACATGCTTTTCACATATGATGTTTAAAGAATCATATAAAAGATCTAAGAGTCATATATGATATGATTGATAAGGGGTTATCTACCTCAATAATTTAAATTTTGAGCATCTTGCTATTGCAGAGTTAAAGTTTAAATGAAATATTGATCTTAGCCTATTTTAATTATATTATGCATATTTGTATTTGAAGGTTATATAGTTTATTGGGAGTATTTATGAATTACACATATTATCTATTTAATGAAGTTGGTAGTTATACATGTTATTATATGTTTGCATAAAATTGTAGATAATGACTCAAAACACATGAACTCTATCATTACGATCTATCTGTGAGAAGGTAAAGCTTCAAGAGAATGCTACTAACTTTATGCATTAGATCTGAAGCCTAAGAATTGTTCTAAGACAAGAAGACAAGTTGTACATTCTTGAGGAACCCGTTCCTGAAGAACTTGCTGCCACTGCCCCTAGGGCGGACAGGGACGCTCACAAGAAACACAAGAATGATTCTCGTGACGTCAACTGTCTTATGCTTGCTACCATGTGTTTTAAGCTTCAGAAGACTTTAGAACTCTTTGATGCCTATGAGATATGTAATCAACTGACAGATATGTATCAGGAGCAAGCTATGCAAGAAAAGTATGGAACCATGGCTGCTTTAACCTCATAGAAGATAAGTGAGGAGTAGCAAGTGAGCCCTCATATTTTGAAGATGAAGGGACACTTTGAGCACCTAGAGAGGCTTGGTTATGTCATCCCTGTTGAGTTGGAAACTGACATGATTTTAAACTCACTGCCTAAGAGATATAACCAGTTTGTAATGAACATTAATATACATGGTATGACTAAGACTTCATCAGAGTTGCGTGGGATACTTAAAACTGCTGAAAATAAAATCATGGAAAAAACTTCTCCCGTGCTCTTGGTTAACAAAGGAAAGAGGTTCAAGGCCAAAAGATAAGGCAAAAGTTGCCAAATCTAATAATAACAAGACAAAAGTTGTCAATGCTATAGTGCCTAAACCTAACGCTCAAAAGGATGCAATTTGTTTCTATTGCAATGAGATTGTTTTAACAGAACACGGACCGTGAGATCTTGGATTCGGGGGTTAAGTTATGGATTGGAAAGGTCAAGGAGCACCCAATCCACCCTCTGCAGAAGTTTTAATGTTCATTTTGGCCCCTGACTTAACGAAGCAAGTCAGAAACTTAATGGGACATGTCAAACTTAACGAGTTTTGACCCAAATCAAAGGCGAGACACAGAAGTAGTGTAATTATGGATGAGCGTTCAAAATGGGGTGTCTAAAGAGCCCCTCGACGATGATACTTATGAAAGAAGTAACGTCGTCGATAGAAAAGACACCATTTAAAACTTTGGGTATGGTCGTGCTATAAAGATGCCTACGTATTCCTTGGAAGGAAATCAGACTAAACATAGTTCGACTCCAAAAACACACAAAAACGGTCGTTTGAGGTATTTTGAAAATCGTTTTTGAAAGCAATGTTGCGGTAAGTAAAGTTTAGAGTTTAGAGAGTAACCCATACTGAGGAATCAATGTCCTTGACCCAATTCTAAAATATACCCTTTGTTGTTGATGGAGTGTCGCGGTCGACGGTGCCCAGTCAGGACTTACTTGCTCGCTAGTGTAGGACTTGATTGGTTACCAATGTAGGACTTAATTGTTTTGCCAATATAGGACTTGATTAGTTGCCAGTGTAGGACTTCGTTGGTTCCAGTGTAGAACTTTGTTGGTTGTATATCTATGTTGAAGTTGTTAGGGAATATCCTCAACCAATCAGTTCATGGACTCGATCAATGGCCGAAGCTGATTGAAAGTATTGGATCTCTAGATGTTCTCGATCAATGACCGCAACTGATTGAAAGGACTGAACATGTCTTCGATCAATTCAACATTGAAAGTACTGGACGATTTGATGCCGATCCCGAACTTTGTAAATATCCTCTATCAAATGGCTGAAGCTGATTTGAAAGTACTGGACATTATCCTTGATCAATGGCTGTAGCTTATTGAAAGTATTGTACATTATCCTCGATAAATGCTCCTTACATTGAAAGTACTGGATGCAGAATCTCTTGATTTGATGTGGATTTGAAGGCTTCTGAATATCCTCGATCAATCAGTTTATGGAGCTGATTGAAAGTACTGGACATTATTCTCGATCAATGCTCTTATATTGAAAGTACTGGATGCAGAATCTCTTGATTTGATGTAGATTTGTAGACTTCTGAATATCCTCGATCAATGCTCTTACATTGAAAGTACTAGATGCAGATGTGTCTGAATTCTATGGGGATCATCTGATGTTTGTTGAATTTTTCTTGAGCATGGATTGGTTTTTGTGTACCTGTTTATACAACAAGTAGAGTCTATTCTAGCAAGCAATTTAGCTTTGATTTTAGTTTGTGATTGGACTCATGTGACGGTGACAAATTTATGTGCATACCCGGTCGGTCAATCTTGGGTGTGAGTAGCACGGATTCGTGTTGGGACATATGTAGGTGATGAATAGCATGGATTCGCGATGGGATGTTTATCGGTGATGTAGATTTGTATGGGTTGATTTTGTGTGTTTATGGACTTGTGTTTGACAAGTTGGCTGCAGAGAGGATGTGCTACGGAGTTTCTTTAATGGTTGTCTCGTGTGAGACTCGTTTGTCTTGTGCAAGATGGTCCATCCAAATCGTTCCTTTAGTCATGTCGTGTCAAGGGAGACAACTATTTGTCCGACAACCAATGATATTGATCAATGTGCAAGCTCTAAGTAGGCTGAGCGTACTTTGTTGACAACTCTAGAGTTCCATGTCCGAAAGTCTCCAGTGAAGGTGATGAGAGGCGTGTTATATATTCCCCCAAGTTTATCTCATGTGTGGTCGAAGTCAAGCCCCAAGATCTTGTATGTTGTAGATGACTATGTGAACAAGCTTGTGAGGCTGTTTTGACTTGAAGAAGGGTGCTTTCCCGCTTGTTGGATTTGAGGAAGTTTGAAGAAGAAATGTTTTGAAGAATGTTCTCCCTACATATTTTTTTGTGACGCACCCTGATTTTTGCCTAGACCACCCTTTTGGGTTTTCAATCTAGCGGGCATCTCTTTTGCGTCTCTTTTCAATTTTTTTTGACAGAATATGTACTCGAAGATGACTCAGCTGAGAGAGTAATTTGTCTCTTATTGGGAAAGAGATATGCAAGATTTTTGGGTTTAAATGCATTAGGCATTTTAGCTATCGACTTGGCTTTTGGGAAGTTGTTCCAAGCATCGACTCGGTTGGAGATACCACACCATGTAGTGAGAGTAGGAGGCAACGAGGATAGCCCCTATTGTGGATTTACTTTGACGAGTTCATACGTTTCGAGAATGAACGGACTAGGGAAGGAAAGGATCAAAAGCCCCTAGCCTTGATGCTTGGATTTAAAGAAGTCATATGAGAGTGGAGAAGAGGAAGCCCCTAGGCTCGACAATGAACGCTACGTGGCTCAAATACTAGAAAAGTAATTCTACCTTTAATGGACCCTAGTATTTACGTTTGATGTTTTGAGTGTTTGTCATATTATTTTGCAAGAGAATCGTTTAGGATGTCTTAGACGAGTTTCGAGAAGAAGGTCGGTCACTAGTATGACAAAGGGGTACACGCCTTTCTTGATATGGGGGAATCTCCTTGTCTTTGGGTGTTTGAATGCTTGAGTTGTGCTTTGTTCTAGGAGGAGATGATGTTAAGAAATATTCCTTTTCTTCATTTGGATTTGTCGAAGGAGATGCATTTGAGGAATCGTCCATTTTTTATGATTTGTTGAACTTCTTTCTATATTGTGGGGCGATGAAAACTTGAGAATTTTTATTTTTTTTTTACTCTCTAAGCTTTGAGTTGAGGAGCCCCATTCTTTCTTGGGAATGAGGTTGATGATTAGTGCCTTTGACTTCTTTCCTTGTGTCCTTCAACTTTGTGTAGGAGCGCGATGAGTGATCATGTGTAGCCCCTAGGCCTTCTAATGATAGCCTTCATTCTCAAACTCGTTTAGACATAACTATCATCTTTTGCAAAGTTTTATGTTTAGTGATTTTTATTGTTTGCGAGTCCATTTATGAATTTTAGGTATAATCATGAGGTAGAACAACCTTAGAGAAGTGTATAGGAATAAGAATGACTTTTATTTATAAATGAACTCAAAACAGACTCGATAGTTGACACAAACTAGAGGGGAGGGAGATGGACTAGAATGACAGAACGACTCTTCGAGTTCATACTAGGAGATTAAAACCTATTCTATTTCTAAGGAGAAAGGGAGAGGATAGTTGTAGCCCCAAAGTGGTTGATCTTGATTTCTTCTTGAGGCTTTGTTCTTCTTCACGGTTTGTTAGGAAGCAGGTTGGTGAGGACATTTGGCGCTTCAAGTTCCTTGTTGTCAATGAGATCTTGGATGACATCTTTCAAGTGGTGACAAGAGTTGGTGTCATGGCCGGTAGCTCAATGGAACTTGCAGAAGAGGTGATGAGCATGATGAGGAGGGAGTTCCTTTGGTGTAGTAGGAGGATTTCTTGGTGTGATCTTTCCGGCTTCCACTAGTATGTCAAAGAGTTCTCCTTGGGTGATCCCTTCTAGCTTGTCATAGTGTCTTTCCTTCTTCTCTCTTTTAGGAGGGGGAATAGCGGAGTAGTTTCCTTTTCCTTGGTTATTGAAAGCTATAGTATTGACGGAGGCTTCTTTGTTGGATGCACCTTTATGTTCGTATCTTTTAGACTTGAGGAGGTCATCAATCCTTGTTCCGGATTCGTGGAGCTCAATGAAGCTAGGAAAGTAATTACCGGTAAGCTTATCTTGAAATTCCTCATGGAGACATTAGAAGAAGATATGGATTTGTTCTTTAAGACTAGGTCTTTCAACAATTTCTGTGAGCTTGAGCCTCTACCTTCTAGCAAATCCGGCAAAAGACTCATTGAGGTATTGCTTAGTTTGTTCAAGATCCCTCCTAGTAGGGAGGTATGTAGAGTTGTCTTCAAACTGCCTTTGGAACACTAGACATGCTTCTGACCAATCAAACCTAGTAGATATCGGAAGTGACATGTATCAATCTCTTGCAGCACCCTCCAAGGTTTGAGGAAAAGATTGGGCTAAAATGTTATCATCAACACCCATTGGTAACATGGCCCAAGTATAGGTTTCCACATGAGCTCGGGGACAAGTGGTGCCATTGAACTTTGCCACATCGGGATTCTTATACTTGCGTGGAAGCTTGGTGATGGATTGTCGGAGAGAATCCGGATCAAAAGGAGTGAACGATCCCTTTGGAGTGTCAAGTGAGGCAAGTTTCTTTTTAAGGTAATTCATGGTCACAGGAGCATCGACCTTTTTGTTTTCACCACTACCTTCTTTCTTTGACTTGGTAGTCTTGGAGACATGTTCCTCGTCATCGGAGGAGGATGAAGAAGAGGAGTCGGACTCGTAGTGCTTCTTCTTAGACTTCTTGTTTTTCTTTCTAGAGGATGCCTCGTATTCGGAGGAGGCGGAGGATTCATAATCCTTATTCTTTTGTTTCTTAGCTTTCTTTACATTCAATGCATGGAGCTTGGCAACTAAGGTGTCTATGTGAGCTTGCTTCTCATCTAGTTGCTTGGTGGCTTCTAAGATTTTAGCTTGGGCATCTTTGAGAGCATCAATATTTGTGTCGGTGCTACTAGGCATGGTGTCGGGTGAGTTTAGAACGATCTAGTTGCGATTCGGACGGACCTAAGCGTATAGAGATTGCATTAAACCCAGATTAAGGTCCCAACAAGCCGGCTTTATGAGGTGTATAGACTTAGGAGTGAGTGTAGTTTGACCAAACAAGCATAGCACAGAAACTGACATGGATAGAAGAAGATGTCTCGTACGAGACATCTAGCACATAACACAGAATTTCAATTTTTAATTCCTAATTTTGGTCGGACGAAACTTAATCCGTTTTGGGGGGTTTCTATCTAATACCCTGGAATAGTGGATTCTGTCACCCTAGAATATGAGCCCCTTGTTTTTCACCTATATTGCACTCTCCCAAACGGATAATTTGGGCAAAGGTCCCATATTCTCATCGGAATCCACCATTCAATTTAGCCAAACCTAAGTGATTCTGTAATTGTTTTGCACTTTGTTAAACAAAGCCTTTATGCAATCAAAGCTTATGAATTCTTGTTAAGGGACAACCGAAAGGGACATTGTCAAACGCAGGATCTTGACGGAAAAAGAGACTAGACTCGAATCCTCGTAGAAAAATTCTCAATTTTGCCATCACGAACCCTTGTCTGACAAATTTTTACCGAAGGGACTTTGTTGAACGTAGAATCTTGAAGGTGAGAGAGACTAGACTCGAATCCTCATAGAAAAATTCTCATTTCACCATCGCAATCCTTTGTTCAACAATTCTCAGAAGGGACATTCGTCAAGAATTCATGAAGGGAGGATTATAGACTGTAAAAATGCGTTACATTGGGCAAAGATTAAAACAATCCTAAGAATCGAACTGACCGGTCTCAATGAGTGTCCTATTGACTATCATGTATGCATGAGGTTGATGTATAGCTTACGGCTAAGGCTCCCATGGGCACGATCGCAGGAGCGTGGCATGGAGTGGGTACACCATCTTTGGAGAGACCGATAAGGAAATGCTGACCGACATACGTCCTCCGATTGGGACCCGGGTTTATAGGGTATGTAGTGCAACTATTCTACATGCGTGCACGTGTGTGATAGTCAAGTTCTAGGTGTCAAGGGGAAAATAGAAAGTTTTTTTTTTTTGAAAACAAAACAAAAACATGCAATGGCCAGCCCAAGTGGCTGCCTACGTTTCCCTCCTGTAGAGGAACTCAGGCCTTCGTAGTTCACACATAAAGCACAACATAAGTAAAGCAGAGAAATTTCAAGTTTGCAAATACTCTTTCAAAACAAAGGTTAGCTTCATGATATATGGGGAGTTTCTTTGTCGTTAGGAAGGTCCTAAGACTCAGAAACATGGGGGAGGACAGATCTGGAACTCTATTTACGCGTTTGAACTGGACGGAATCCTTTTTTCAAACCAGAAGGGCCAGACTGTCGGACAAAAGGAAGATGCCTCGTACGAGGTATCCATGCCTCGTACGAGAGATCCCTTCTGGGAACAGAAGGGATCTCTCGTACGAGGCATGGATACCTCGTACGCGTGTCCTATTTTTCTCTCTAGTTTGGAATGTTGAGTTGGTTTGCTTTGTAAGGACTTGATTGTTGCTCGATTTGTTGTGAGTCGCCACCATGTTTAACGGAACACGAACCGTGAGATCTTGGATTCGGGGGTTAAGTTATGGATTGGGAAGGTCAATGAGCACCCAATCCACCCAATCTTAGGATTGGTCTTGCTACGAAATTATCATCATTATCTTAAAATTATGCAAATAAGTACAAAAGAACCAAATAAATAATTTCTTATTTATTTGGAATGTCGTATCGTATGCTTTGAGACCATCTTCATGAATTGGAGAGGCTCTAGGATAATCCTTTTGATAGAATCACACTACTTCAAAGCAAAGAAGGAGATGAGAAGAGAGAAAACAAAGGAGTTACCTAAGCGTTCTTCAAGAATCCTATGGATGGCCTTGACAAAAGGCCTTGATGATCCGGAAAGTTTGACTTGATTTGTGTTATGGCTTGATGAATTTCGTGGGTTGCCCTTGTGAGGCTGATATGAGGGTGTTTTGATCAGATTTTGAGTGGCTTGGAGAGTGATTATTGACCATTAGGGGTTTTAGTACAAGAACCCCTATATTTATAGGTTTTTGGTAACTTAGGGATCAAGCCAAGAAGTTAAGTTTGGATGGGAATCAAAGACTTGATTTCCAAGGAGTTGTTTTTTGACTCTCAGATCGTCCTTCCTTTCTTTCCCGGATTGTCGAGTGTTTGCCAAGAAACGAGGTTGGGTTCGATAAAGAAACTGCTGAAAACCCGTCTGTCAAGGGGGATGTCTCGTACGAGGCATCTTGGGCTGGAATCAAAATTATGCCCTCTGCAGAAGTTTTAATGTTCATTTTGGCCCCTAACTTAACGAAGTCAGTCAGAAATTTAACGGGACATGTCAAACTTAACGAGTTTCGACCCAAATCAAAGGCGAGACACATAAGTTTTATAATTATGGATGAGCGTTTAAAATGGGGTGTCTACAGAGACGCAACTCCCATACTAAAAATTTCAACACATTAATGTAAAATCTCAATTCATTTGTCGCAGTTATGGAAGATCTAGTACGAATTTCGTGTATAGGCCGGAGCTTGGAGGAAAAGATCCGACATAGATAATGGCCAAGCACAAGAACTACTTGTGATTGAGTCTGATTGCAGGTGGCCTATATATTACGATGTGAAAAGAGTCTATCTTGGACAAAGAGGGAGGACGACACTCTTATTGGTTGGAGGCCGGAGAAGATGATTGATAATGGATTTTCAACCTTGAAGCCCTAAATATATTTTTAAATTAAAGCTCTAATTTTGGATTTGGGGAAATGTCAAATTTTGGCATTGAACTTTTCTCTTCAACTACTGACCAGTTTTGGACTCATTATTTGGATTTTGCGTTCAATTTGTTTCCTATTTTTTCATTTTTTTTAATCTTTAGTCTCTTTAATTAAGTATCCCCTTTTTCAATATGTGATTCAAAACCCCTAAAATTAGCTCATTGATGCTTGATACTTTCTTTAAACAATACTACTAATTTGTAATTTATGAATATGTGCTACATTAAACTTTAATGTAATGTGTAAAGTACTCATAGGGGGCCAATATTCGTGTTTTCTATCTTGGTACAGGGCCCCAATAATCATTAAGCCGGGCCTGCCCCAAACACGAGTCCAAATCTCCTGTACCACTCCGTGTGCCACTCTCTGTGCCACAAATGATCAAACGGCTCACAGTTTTTAAGATTAACATTTTATTAATATTATTCAAACATATTAACGGCTGGATCACTTGTGGCACAGGGAGTGACACACGGAGTGGTACAGGAGATTTGGTCTCCCCAAACACCCCCTAAGTCCGACTAATAAACTTACCCATCAATCACCTCCCTTACCCTTCAATCTCTCCACCTATCTTGACATGATTGGCGTTAATTCCAGATCGATTCCCCATACCCAGTTCAAGCTCATTCCAAAAGAGTTCATAAACAACCTGATGACCTCCCACAATTCTGCCGCGTCTCGATCACCTCTCAAGATAGACGAAGGTGAAAATTCAATTCCCTCTTTTAGACATTTGATAGAACGCCTTACGTTTACTGCAAAACATTAGCTGTCTGTACTCATTTGGGACTTCCATTGTAGGTGCAAGTTATTTGATTTGCACAAAGAGATAGTTCCTTATGAGGAGGCATGGAATTGGCAGAAGTCGGTTGTGAAAGAGAGGAAGATTTTTATTGAAAAGAATGAAGATTGGTCGGATTCAGTGATCGTTCTTCAACATCAACCTGTTTTTACAATGGGAACTGGTAGTTCTCAAGAAAATTTGAACTTTAACATCAATGATTCTCCTTACCCAATTTATCGAACTGAGCGTGGTGGTGAAGTTACTTATAACGGCCCTGGACAGGTGACATTTCCAACTATATTTCTTGCATTATTTTGTGCAGAAAAATACTATCTCCGTCCCTAAGACCATCTCCAATGGTTTGGTGCAAAAATTGCACTATTCCTCTAAAATAGTGCAACTTTTGCATCAAATTTTAATCTTCATCTCCAACCATCATGCTTCAAATCTTGCATCAAAAAAGCATATTCTTAAAATATTCTTTATTATTTCAATTCATTTATATGTTTTCAATTAATTGGTATATTATGATTTATGATTCAATTTAAAATATATCAAATTAATTAATAATGCTTGAAGAATATAGGAAATTATAATAGTATACAATTATAAGAATTAAATAATATTTTTAGCATAAAATTGAATAATTCATTACCTCAAATATCAAATACGAGCTACTCTCTTTGTTCTAATATAAATGTCTAAAATAATATTAAATTTATTCTTGAACGAGAGCAAATTTAGAAAATAAAAGTTAACATCTTTTTTGAGATGAAGGTAATAATCATACAAATAATATTATATGTTGTCATAATGCATACCATTTCTTGGTAAAACATCATTCCGTCCCGGAATAAATGTCTCTCTTTTAATACAAAATAATTTTGAGCAATAATTTTATGTTTGTTTAATTATCCTAATAAAAATTTTAAAATTGTTATCGATAATATTTATAATGGTGTATGAATAATAAATTTATAATTTTATTAAGATGATTAAATTAATATAGTTAATTTTCAAAGTTCTTTTTCATATTAAGGTTTATAAAAAACATATTTATTTAGGGACAAAAAGGGAGTTGTAGATACAAGCCGAAGAGAAAAAAAAAGGAAGATAAATGGATGGCGCAGCTTCAAAGTTTGCCTCTTTGCGCTATATTTAAAGCACGTAATCCCCTTGCGCTATTTTAACGACGTGTTTAGAGTCCCGTTGGACTGTGATTTGCGCTAAATCAAGAGTTTTAAAGCACCGTTGGATTTGGCCTAAATGAATGTCCAACTTTCATTTCTGGAAATTCCTACTTTTAATACATATTAGTGACTTTTAATACAATTAAGTGACAAAGATTCATATATATATTCTTGTAATACTCTTTCCAAACATTTAGTTTTGCAAGTAGAGACTAGTGAAAAAAATTGATACAAAAACATTTAGGGACAATGTTTTTTTTTCAAAAAAAGACATTCGTTTTGGAACATAAATTTCTTGAATATGGACATTCATTTAGGGATTGAGGGAGCATGATGTTGTGTGTGTGTGTGTGTTTGTTTGTGATTGTTAAGAGTGTTATCAAGTCTGAAAGAAGATTTCTTGTTGAGCATGAATTATCTCAACCTAATTGGGAAGGAAAACAATATTAACATTCAGTTCTTACTTCTAAGTATGGCAAAGAATTTGATTTATCATTTTCTTTTGGGTAAATAAGAACTGCTTATTCTTGATTGAGCTGCAAATAAGATTTTTGCTTGTTCGTTATTGAGATTGTGATAAGTGACTAATTATAACAGTTTTGGGCCATATTGATTGTATATGTTTCTTTCTAACATGTGGTGGATGCGTATTGGAATGTAGCTAGTTATGTACCCTATTATCAATCTCCGATATCACAAGATGGATCTTCATTGGTACCTCAGGGAACTCGAAGAGGTGGTCATTCGTGCTCTCTCCTCAGCTTTTGCAATCAAAGCTTTCGTCTTGAGGGTTTAACTGGTGTCTGGGTGGGTACGTTCATTATACCTTTCATTTAAGTTCTTGCTTAATGATGATGCAAAATTTGATATTAGCTACAGTAGACATGTGCACGAGTTAGAAAATATTCATATAGGCATCTTTGATCTTATTAGTAAGGATCCTTTCTTGAAATTTTGTTTCTACAAAAGCTTCCATTATGTGTATTTGCTACTCCCTCCGTCCCAAAATAAAAGTCTAATTTCTCCTTTTTCTTTGTACCAAAAAGTTAGTCCAATTTCTTAAATTAAGGCTTCAAAATCACTAAATTTCCAAAACTTACAATGTAATCTTAAAATGTTTGAAAAGTCAAACATTTTGGGAGCGAGGGAGTATGTTTTTGAACTGAAGAGAGCCTTAGTTGCCAAGTCAACTAAGTTTCTGATAGATGTATGCCTAGAAAACATACTGGTTAGTCTGCTCATTCGATTGCGATCAGCCGATCAATTCCCTTGATAAAGATGTACTGTTTCTACTCCCTGCAGAAAGTTAAGGAAAGTGTTACAATTTTGGTTTTTCCAAGAGACCAGAAACTCGCAGCCATAGGGATACGAGTTGCTCAGTGGGTAACATATCATGGGCTAGCATTGAACGTTACTGCTGATCTAGCACCCTTCCACTGGATAATACCATGTGGAATATGTTGGTGATTTCAGTAATCTGTATATAAACAGATTTTGGTCTCATTTGATATTATGAAAAATTCAATCAATTCTCTAGTTTTTATTCTGTCTTCTTTGCCCAGAAACAGAAAGTTTGAGTCTCTTATCCCAATAAAGATTTCGTGATACTCAGGCAATAAAGGGTCGAAATACTTTATTCGAAAAGTGGATTATACACGATTCAATCAATATCCAGGATTATCATTACACCCTAACCCCAATTTCTAACAAACGAATAAAGTATTCTGTGATAATCATGGCTGGAGGAAGTACTGTGAAGGAGATGACGACTAACTTTGGGAAACTGGATAAGTTTGAAGGGTATGATTTTAGGCGCTGGCAGAAGAAGATGCACTTCCTTTTGACAACATTAAAGGTTGTGTATGTTCTGTCTACCCCTATGCCAGAATTGTTGGAGGATGATGATAGTTTGGAAGCAGTCAGACGCAGATCGAAGTGGGAAAATGACGACTACATCTGCAGGGGACACATATTAAATGGTATGTCTGATTCTCTGTTTGATATTTATCAGAACGTGGAATCTGCAAAGGAGTTGTGGGATTCTGTTGAATCTAAGTGCATGGCAGAGGATGCTTCGAGTAAGAAGTTCCTTGTAAGTAATTTCAATAATTACAAGATGGTCGAATCAAGGCCTGTCATGGAACAATTCAATGAACTCCTTAGAATCCTTAGACAATTTACACAACATGGTTTGAAAATGGATGAGGCAATATCTGTTTCAAGTGTGATAAACAAGTTGCCTCCTTCCTGGAAGGATTTCAAACATAATTTGAAGCATGGTAAAGACGATCTTTCTTTGGTTCAACTTGGTAGTCACTTGCGCATAGAGGAATCTCTAAGGGCACAAGAAAGTGACAAGGGCAAAGGAAAGGAAGTTGCTGGACCCTCGGTGAATATGATTGAGGAGGGTGGAAGGAATAAAAACAAAGGAAAGAAACGTTGTTTCAAGGATAACAACGATGGTTCCGGTCCTAACAAGAAGCCTAAAATGGCATGTTGGAAGTGTGGCAAATCTGGTCACTTTAAGAGGGATTGTCGTAGTGGGAACAAAAAGGATGGCGCAAGCACTAGTGGTTCGGGAAAGGGGTCGAAGGACCATACCCAAGACCAAGGTCAGAATTTAGAACATATTTGGAACAGATTTATTAAATATCCTGTTTCACTAATTTTTGAAGCATTTTATGTGCAGGTTGATGAAATTGCGTGGTGGATTGATTCCGGTGCCACAACTCATGTTTGTAAGGATCATTGCTGGTTTAAGACATACGAACCGGTGGAAGACGGGTCTGTCCTCTACGTGGGTGGTGATCATTTCGCTCCTGTTCAAGGAAAAGGAAGTGTGGTGTTGGAATTTAGTTCAGGAAAATCTATTACTTTGTTTAATGTGTTGTATGTACCAAAACTTCGTAAGAATTTAATTTCTGGTCCTGTATTAAATAAATGTGGATACAAACAAGTGTATGAATCCGATAAGTATATCTTATCGAAGTCTGGTGTATTTGTAGGATTTGGCTATTATAACAATGGGATGTTTATGTTGAATTTAAATAAAGTTCCTGATAATTCTAGTACCGTTTATATGACTTGTTCTAATGTTATTAATTCCTCACTATGGCATGCTCGTTTAGGACATGTGCACAATAAAAGAATGCTTGAAATATCTAAAGATGGTTTAATCCCTGCTATTGATGAAAATACTGGAAAATGTAATACTTGTTTATTGACAAAAATCACTAGAAAACCTTTTAAAAGTATAACAAGGAACTCTGTAATACTTGATTTAATACATAGTGATTTATGTGATTTTCATGCAACTCCATCTTTAGGCAATAAAAAGTATATTATCACTTTTATAGATGATGCCTCTAGGTTTTGCTATGTTTACTTGTTGCATGCAAAAGATGAAGCCCTAGATAAATTTAAAATTTATAAATCAGAAGTTGAATTACAACTAAATGGCTTGATTAAAACCTTGCGTACGGATAGAGGTGGTGAATATTATGATCCTATATTTTTCCAATCTGTAGGTGTGATATCCCCCATCCCACATCGGAAATATGTGGGAATTGAGTGTGCTATATAGAAGGCCCATACACTCCTACTAAGCATCAAATCATCCATTGGACTTTTGGAGGCCTGTGATGGGCTGTGGTTGACCCAATTGAGGAGATGCTTGGTGGGCTAGTGTATGGTACCTATGTGGCGGGTCGGGTCTGCGGACTCGGGTCATTACAGTAGGAATCAGTCATGAAACTACGGCTCTTTATACACCACAACAAAATGGTGTGGCTGAAAGGAAAAATAGAACTCTTGAAGAAATGGTCAATGCCATGTTATCTTACTCAGGCTTGAGTGATGGGTTTTGGGGAGAAGCTATGTTAACGGCTTCCTATTTATTGAATAGGGTTCCTAATAAAAGGAAAAATATTACCCCATATGAACTTTGGTATAAGAAACGACCCAACTTGACATTTTTGCGAGTTTGGGGGTGTAGGGCCGTGGTTAGACTTCCGGGCCCTAAAAGGAAAAAGTTGGGAGAAAAAGGTATTGACTGCATATTTTTTGGATATACTGAGCATTCCAAGGCATATAGGTTGTTGTGGAATTGACCCTCCAACACCCAAGCAATATCCCAAGAAAATAATGGCACCACAAACAAGCACAAGAAATAAAGCAGAGAAAAGACACAAGAAATTGTTTACCCAGTTCGTCAATATGTTTGACTACGTCTGGGGGCACTACCAAGCCAGGATCTTGCACTATAATATGTTTGTATGAAGTTACAATGAGTTATGGGGCGGAACTTTATTTATATAGCAAACCTAGAATAAGACCTAAACCTAAACATAAGAGAAAACCCGTCAAAACTTCAATTCCCCGAATTCACATCGGGGGCACCGAGCGCCCGCTTGGGTTACCCCAAGCGCCCGCCTGAATTAATCTCGCCAGGAACCAAAATCTTCTGCCCGCTAGGGCGCCTGCCTGGTCTATACCAGGCGCCCGCCTGGCCTATACCAGGCGCCCGCTTGGTTGCTCCGCCAGTTTGACCTCCTCTTTGTTCCTTAGAAGATCTCTACTCCAACAATCTCCCACCTAGAGATCAACCGCATATACAAACCCCGTATCCATCTTCAACTCATCATTGGTGTCATCCTAGTACTCACCTCGATCATGGTAGTGCCTTTATCCTCTCCTATTCTCCAAGCCCCATTGAAGCTATACGTAGCTTCAATTTATCAAGGTTTACCACCTTGGTTAACATGTCAGCCGGGTTCTCCGATCCCAATATCTTCTCCAGCCTTAAGATCTTCCTTTCCAAAAGATGCCTGATGTAGTGAAACCTCAGCTCAATGTGCTTCGTCCTAGAATGAAACGCCGGATTCCTAGCCAAATGAATTGCACTCTGACTGTCACTGTAGAGAGCATTACCACTTCGCGTCTTCCCAAGTTCACCCAAAAAGTTCTGCAACCATACCATCTCTTTGCTTGCCTATGTCACTGCCACATATTCTGCTTCCGCAGTCGACTGATCCATGATCTTCTGCAATTTAGAAGCCCAGGAGATTGCCGTACCACCCAATGTGAAAACATAACCCGTAGTACTTCTCCTCTTGTCTAGATCGCTTGATGCCAAATCCGCATCAACATAACCCGCTAATACGACCTCCTTGCTTGAGAAACATAGAGCCTTACTAGCAATACCCTTTAAGTAACGCAGGATCCATTTGACCGCTTCCCAATGTTGCTTCCCTGGAATGCCCATGTACCGGCTGACTACTCCTACCGCATGTGCAATGTCCGGCCTTGTACACACCATTGCATACATTAGACTCCCCACTGCCGAAGCATATGGAGTCCTCTCCATCTTGTCATGCTCCTCCTTGCCCTTAGGTGAGTCCTTCTCGGATTCTGCTTGTGAAAGAACCAACTTACCCGAGTCCCTATTCCGGTCAATCCGCATGCCCAAGATTTTTCTGGCCTCCCCCAAATCCTTCACCTCGAACCGTTCTGACAACTGAGCCTTCAATCTGTTTACCTCTCTACTGCTAGAGCCCACTATTAGCATGTCATCCACACATAACAGCAAGATTATGTACCCGTTGTCCGTGTTCTTGAAGTAGCAACAATGATCCGCCTCACATCTGATAAAATCAATATCGTGCATGAATCCATCGAACTTTCTGTACCAATGCCTAGGAGCTTGTTTAAGGCCATACAAGCTCTTAGTCAACCTGTAAACCAGTTCCTCGCTAGACAAGTAACCCTCTGGTTGTACCATGTAAATTTCTTCCTCCAAATCCCCATGAAGAAAGGACGTCTTTACATCCATCTATTCCAGCAGCAAATTATCTGCCACTACTATACCCAGAACCATTCTGATAGTGGTCATCTTCACAACAGGAGTGAATACCTCGCTGTAGTCAATACCGTATTTCTGCTGAAACCCTTTTACAACCAACCTTGCCTTGTAACGTTTACTGCCGTTTGCTTCCTCCTTGATTCTGTAAAACCACTTGTTATGCAATTCCTTCTTTCCCTTTGGTAGTTTAATCAACTCCCAAGTTTTGTTGGCCTTTAATGAGTCCATCTCATCATCCATCGCAGCTTTTCACTTATCACAAAGTGCACTACGAACAGCCTCAACATAACATTCCGGCTCACCACTATCTGTCAACAGCAAATAGTAATTTGAAGGAGTATACCTGTCAGGTGATCCACGCAATCTGCTGGATCTACGCAGCGGAATATCCGGTTCTGGAGTATATGGTTCATCTTCAGTGACCCCCTGACCTTGGTCATCATGAACTGTCCTGCTCCCACCCGAGTTTGGAATATCCACCTTAACAAATTCTGGTTCCGAACTAACCCCTTCAGATGCCCCCTTTCTGTCCTTGTACAATACCTGTTCATTGAATACAACATCTCGACTACGAATAACCCTATGATTTTGGTCATCCCAAAACTTATACCCGAAGTCATCCCCGCCATAACCAATGAACGTGCATTTTACAGATTTAGCATCTAATTTAGTTCTATCAACAGAGTCTATATGAACATATGAAACGCAGCCAAATATGCGAAGAAATGACAGATTTACCTGCTTGCCACTCCATGCTTCCTCTGGAATTTCATTCCCCAATGGTACCGATGGTCCCCGATTGATCAAGAAAGCTGCCGTGTCAACTGCATATGCCCAGAACGTCTTCGGAAGTCCACACTTCAACCTCATACTTCTAGCCCGCTCGTTTAATGTCCTGTTCATCCTCTCTGCAACCCCATGTGTTGTGGTGTGCTCTTTGGAGTCTTCTCCATGCGAATGCCATTCGCTGCACAATATTCCTTGAACTCCCCGAGCTCATACTCCCCACCATTATCTGATCTCAAGCATTTAAGCTTAAGACCCGTCTGATTCTCCACTAAAGCCTTCCATTTCTTAAACACCTCGAATGCCTCATCTTTGTGTTTCAAGAAATAAACCCAGACTTTCCTTGTCGAATCATCAATAAACGACATGTAATAAGACGCACCACCCAGAGAAGTTACCGGGGCCGGCCCCCACAAATCCGTGTGAACCGGTTCCAACTTTGCTTCCCTCAAAGTCCTACCTATCCTCGAGAAATTACTCCTCGCCTGTTTTCCAAACACACAATCTTCGCAGATCCCCACGTCGACTATCTTCAAACCCGGTAGTCTTCCCTTTGAGCAAAGTACCTTCATCCCCTTCTCACTCATGTGACCCAATCGACAGTGCCACAAGTCCGTATCACCTTTGGCTGACGCCACCGTGATACTATCCTTGGTGTTATTCGCCAAATACAATGTCCCTTCTTTATTACCCCGAGCGATCTCAGAATCCTCCTTGGTAATTACCCAGTTCATGTAGCCAAAAGTTACCTTGTAACCTTCTTCATCCAACTGCCCAACTGATAGCAGGTTCTTTTTCAAACCCTAAATGTGTCTGACCCCGTGTAGATGTAGGGCCTTCCCGTCCGATGCTCCTATTCTGAAATCCCCCTTCCCCTTGATTTCCAAAGGCTCGCCATTCGCCAGATAGACCTTACCGAAATCACCGGAAGTATAATTTTCCATCTCCTTTGCATGCCCGCATGAGTGGAATGATGCCCCCGAATCCAGTACCCATGATTCTAGCGCACTACTAACACTTAGAACCAGTACATCATCACCTTCGACTGTCACATTCACCGATTTATCCCCTCGTATGGGACAATCCTTCTTGTAGTTTCCTAACTCCTTATAATGATAGCATTGAACCGATCCTTTCGCGACCCTTGGTTTGTCTTTGATCTCCACGGCCTTGCCCTTACCACCCACTACATTTTCCCTTGATTCATTTCTCCCTTTATTGCTAGTACCCGACCTTCCCCTGCTAGTAGTAGCTAAGGCCGATCCCAAAGTAGACGATGTCCCCAACTTATTCAAACGATTTTCCTCGCCCAACAGAAAGTCTTTAACATCATCATACTTCAATTTGTTCTTACCCGCTGAAGCATTGATCGCTGTCACCGTTCCACTCCAACTTCCTGGTAAAGACGCTAGAAACAAACACGCATGAACCTCATCATCAAACGTAATATCCAACGCAGTCAATGAGTCTATAACATCCATAAACTCATCGATGTGTTTAGCTAAGGATCCTCCCTCTTGCATCTTGAGACTACCCATCTTGCGTATCAAATCAACCTTGTTTGCAGCAGATGGAATTTCAAATCTCTCAGTAAGATAATCCAATAGCTCCTTTGTGGTTTTTGCCTTCTTGGTAGTCTTCGCGATCCACTTTGACAAAGTAGATCTAACCACCCCTAGGGCTTTCCGATCCATGAGATCCCAATCTTCCTGATTTTCTCCTTCCGGTTTGACTCCCTTTAGAGGCTTATAGAGATCTTTGTTGTACAAAAGATCCTCTATTTGCATCCTCCAAAACCCGTAGTCAGACCCATCGAATTTCTCCACCGCTTGTTTATCCTTGCCCATTCTTGATTGCTGGAACAAACCCTAATCGCCCTATAACCCAGAATGATAAACCAGAGCTCTAGATACCAGTTGTTGTGGAATTGACCCTCCAACACCCAAGCAATATCCCAAGAAAATAATGGCACCACAAACAAGCACAAGAAATAAAGCAGAGAAAAGACACAAGAAATTGTTTACCTAGTTCGTCAATATGTTTGACTACGTCTGGGGGCACTACCAAGCCAGGATCTTGCACTATAATATGCTTGTATGAAGTTACAATGAGTTATGGGGCGAAAATTTATTTATATAGCAAACCTAGAATAAGACCTAAACCTAAACATAAGAGAAAACCCGTCAAAACTGCAATTCCCCGAATTCACATCGGGGGCACTGAGCGCCCGCTTGGGTTACCCCAAGCGCCCGCCTGAATTAATCTCGCCAGGAACCAAAATCTTCTGCCCGCTAGGGCGCCCGCCTGGTCTATACCAGGCGCCCGCTTGGTTGCTCCGTCAGTTTGACCTCCTCTTTGTTCCTTAGAAGATCTCTACTCCAACATAGGTTTTATGTTATAGAACCTAATGACTCCATTTCTATTAACACAATTATAGAATCAAGAGATGCAATTTTTGATGAGAATCATTTCTCTTCAATACCTAGACCCAAGGATATTATACCAAATTCAGATGAATCTCAAAGGGATGATCATTCAAATGATGTACCAAGTGAGACACCCGATCTACGTAAAAGTAAAAGAGTAAGAAAAGCTAAATCATATGGTTCTGATTTTCAACTATATTTAGTTGAGGGATCAAGAGATCAAATTGAAACTCAATACTCTTACTGTTATAATATTGAGGAGGATCCAAGAACCTATGATGAAGCTTTAAAATCTCGAGATGCTGGTTTTTGGAAAGAAGCAATTGATGACGAGATTAGTTCTATTATGGAAAATAATACATGGATCTTGTCTAATTTACCACCAGGCTGCAAACCTTTATGGTGCAAATGGATCTTCAAAAAGAAGATGAAAGTCGATGGAACAATTTACAAGTTTAAGACTTGATTGGTAATCCAAGGCTATGGACAAAAGGAAGGGATCGATTACTTCGATACCTATGCACCAGTTGCTCGTATCACTACTATTAGATTGTTGATAGCTTTGGCAGCTATTCATAATCTATTGATTCATCAAATGGATGTCAAAACAGCATTTTTAAATGGTGATTTGGAAGAAGAAGTGTATATGAAGCAACCTGAAGGATTTGTTATGCCAGGTAATGAGCATAAGGTGTGTAAGTTAATTAAGTCATTGTATGGGCTAAAACAAGCACCTAAACAGTGGCATCAAAAGTTTGATGAGGTTGTTTTGTCAAATGGTTTTGTATTAAACCAGTCAGACAAATGTGTATATAGTAGATTTGATGAATCCGGCAAAGGTGTAATCGTCTGTCTATATGTAGATGACATGTTGATTTTTGGCACAGACCAAAATGTAGTTGATAAAACTAAGAAGTTTCTGTCATCAAAATTCTCTATGAAGGATATGGGAGAAGCCGATATAATTCTTGGTATAAGGATTAAACGGATGAACAAGGGAATTGCAATTACACAATCTCATTATATTGAGAAACTTCTCAAGAAGTTTAATTGTAATGATTGTTCTAAAGTCAGTACTCCCACGGATCCAACTGAAAAACTTGTGACAAATACTGGTAAACCTGTATCACAGCTCGAATACGCAAAAGCCATTGGCAGTTTGATGTATGCTATGACGAGCACTCGACCTGATATTGCTTATGCAATTAGAAGATTGAGCAGGTTCACTAGTATTCCTAGTATACAGCATTGGCGTGCAATAACAAGGGTGTTAAAGTACTTAAAAGGTACTATGAATTATGCTTTATGTTATTCTGGATATCCTTCTATCTTAGAAGGTTACACAGATGCTAGTTGGATCAACCAAGAAGATTCATCTTCTACTAGTGGCTGGGTGTTCTTGCTTGGATGAGGTGCAATTTCATGGACTTCCAAGAAGCAGACATGTATTACTCATTCTACTATGGAATCTGAGTTCGTAGCATTGGTTGCTGCTGGCAAAGAAGGAGAATGGCTACGAAACTTGATATATGAGATTCCATTATGGCCAAAACCGATATCACCAATATCTATCCATTGTGATAGTGCAGCCACGTTGGCCAGGGCTTATAGTCAGATTTATAATGGCAAGTCTAGACACTTAGGTATCAGACACAGTATGATTCGTGAATTGATCATGAATAGTGTAATTTTAGTTGAGTTTGTTCGGTCTCAACAAAATTTAGCTGACCACTTGACGAAGGGGTTAGCTAGAGACTTAGTAAATAAGTCAGCAATAGGGATGAGATTAAAGTCCATCTAATCCTCTAGTTGTGAGATACCTTATTCCCTTCTAATACAACATTAGAAGCCTGAATTCAAAGTGGAAAGCTCACAGTTGGAGATTGGAGCACATATGATAATGTTTCCCAAGGTATGTGTTCAGACCTGCAAGTGATGGTTAGGTTGAAGAATATCTTCTTAATGGTTCTTTTGAAAAATTGCAAATGCAGGTGCAAGATTAAAGGAACTACCCATGTGAACATGAAGTTTTGCTGCTTCAAGAAGCTAGGACTTGGCTTTTTATATGTTCATTAATAGATAAGGACACATGGCTTGTAATAGTATCAAGTATAAACAATGGAGTGTTGTAAGAAACTTATGTGTATAGTATCTTCAGTATTCATATGAGTTGACGGGTTCAATCGTTGGGACACCCCGATTCTCGAGTATTTGAAATGTGTATTATACTAAGATGGAAATTCAATTGCAAGACATTTTCATTTATGCATTTGTTTGTTTTCGTTATGTTTGTTTTATATTTTATATGTTTAGTAAATCGAGGATTACACTAAAATGGGGAGATTATGTTGGTGATTTTAGTGTCATCAGCGATTTTATGTAATTTTGATTTACTAGAGACCAATGCGATTTCATATTAGGCTCGGATACGAGTAAGGAAAAGTGTGGAGTACACACTCGTTTGATTCAATATGTCTTCCAGCACGATAAAGTAGCAGGGGTCAAGGGGGCTGCGCCCCCTTGAGGGGTCAAGGGGCAGCGCCCCGACCCAGACAGTATAGTTGGTGTTCCAAATGTTTTACCTGTTTTTCCCGCCAAAACCAAAAGACACAATCGTTTGCTAATCAATTGTGACTGTTACCCGCCAAAACCTAAAGACACAATCGTTGCTAACAATTGTGACTGTTTACTGCTTCAGTAATCTGTATATAAACAGATTTTGGTCTCATTTGATATTACGAAAAATTCAACCAATTCTCTAGTTTTTATTCTGTCTTCTTTGCCCAGAAACAGAAAGTTTGATTGTCTTATCCCAATAAAGATTTCGTGATACTCAGGAAATAAAGGGTAGAAATACTTTATTCGGAAAGTGGATTATACACGATTCAATCAATATCCAGGATTATCACTACACCCTAACCCCAATTTCTAACAGAATACGCAACAGACGAGTTGGAAGTATAAAGAGTCTGTTGAAAGAATGTCAGCCCACCAATGAAGGTGAAGCATCAAGTATTTATCAGAGTGATGATCACCATTTGATGGAAATTACTCGCAACGCATTGGTCAAGGAATTTTCTGAAGTTTTCCAGCTTGAAGTATATCATCAACCTAATCCCATTTTTTCAGGGCAGAAGCACGATAACTAAGTCCAAGAGGAACATAGAATAGATGTAGATCAAGCTTTTCTTGTGTATAAACCTTTTGCAAGTCTCTACCTTATTCTTCTCTTTATCACCATTCAGGCAATACCAACTTTGGACATCATAATCTATTTTTCTTCTGTACTTATTATATTTTTCATTGAGTTTAACAATTAAGTTTGAAATATTGATGGACCAATGAAATATATGGATCCACCTGTCCCGGAAAGTTTGTCCATTTTTTACCTTTTTATGGTTAACATAAATGAACTTTGAACATACATTAGTATCAATGAAGTGATCACAACAAAATTCTAAAAATCATTATTGATAACTAGTATAACACCCGTGCCTTGAAGGTACGGGGAAACGCTTTGAGAAATAAGCAAAGTAAATAAAAAAAATATAAATATATTTAAAAATTGTTAATAATAAAATAACCAGTAACAATTACAGATTTTGAAAAATTTCCTTGTAAACAACATTTGTTGTTTCATCAACAGTTTGTCCATCTTTATCAACATTTGGTATAGTAGCCTGTATTCTTTCTCCCTAAAAAAAGGTATTCTTTCTCCCTAAAAAAAGAAAAGATTACAAATTTATAAAAGGTTTTCATAAAGTGTATTGTCACAATGGCTTTGCTCACGTAGCTTGCTCTTTTTCCCCCCATTAAATACCGTCTTGTTAAAGGACTAAGGCAAGTGAGTTTGTTTGTGTGCACAAGTTTGATTTGTTTATTTCGACTTAAATTAATTCATGAGTGTTTGTGTGTGCATTTTTGGTGTGCGCCATCTTGGTAACTGTTTTGTTCAATATTTTTCAGAACGCTGGATATCAAGTGTGCTACTATTGATGAAATTGAGTCTGAGAAACCTGTTGTCGAAAAAAGTTTCAGCAATGCTCGACTAAGTTCAAAAATTTTCAGAACACTGGATATCAAGTGTGCTACTATTGATGAAATTGAGTCTGAGAAACCTGCTGTCAAAAAAGTTTCAGCAATGCTCGACTAAGTTCAAGTAATATATTAATACTATTTTTTCAAAAAAAAAAACAGTTTCTTATTACTCTCTTCCGTTCTAAAATGATTTATAATTTTTTTTTTAAATTTTGGGACCGGTTGAGTATTAGTATCTGAAAGAGTATGAAATACTCTTATATTTATTTTATGTATCTTTGTGATTCTGATAATAATTATTGTATATAAGTAGTTTAGTTATTTTAGGAATTAGTTGTAATTATTTAGGAATAGTTTAATTTGAGTTATTTATTATTTTTATGATTTATTTGACTAACATATTAATGGTTATCTTTGGTAAGTTAGGGTTTTGTGTTATAGGTAAGGAAGGACTCTCACATGGAAAGGATTATTGGCCAAGTTGAAGATCTCGTAAGATTGAGAATGCCGGCCAAGACATCCTATAAAAACAAACGTTGTATTCATTTTACTCTTCACGGATTCTGTGTTTTTATTCTCCAAAGTCAGAAGCTTAGAAGAGTCCTTTGTTTCTTAGAAGTTCTTCCAAAAAGACTTCTAAGTGTTTGAGTGTTTAGTGAGTTCTAGTGATCTAGAATAGTTTGATCTTTTTATTGTTTTGTTTCTTTCATTCATCTTGTATTCTGCAAGATCGTTTTCATATATGAAAGTTTTCCAGCAAGGTATTTCTTGCTGAAGTGTTTAATTTATTTCGTTTTAATTCCGCTGCATTATTCTCTGTTCGTCGTGTCAACTGACAGGACAACTGTCTTGACAACTGTGAGCACAGTTGTACTCACAGTTGGTCGGTTCCCAGAAAACAGTCCTAACCGCATAATTTCTTTCAGTATCTATATATTTGTAGCAACACTTTTTTTTAAGAACCTCTCTGTAGCAACACACAAAACACTTTGAAAAAATAAATTAAATCAACATCCCATAGTAACAATATTGTGCAGTACAAACATATTATTGATGTTGGGTTGACATAGCAAACCAACATCAATAATCTCTGTCAAGTTATTATCATGGACTATGAAATCCAGTTTCATTGTATAGAATTTTGATTTTCAAATAAGAAGATAGTTTCAAGAAATCCAGTTTCATGATAGTAGAAAAACCTATTCTTATAAATTTGTTACCTCTGCATCCGCAAGAAGACATTCAAAAGTGTCCGATAACTTCAAAATTGGGTCAGTTTCGACCTCCCACTTTCGTGCAACCAAAACCCTAACACTCCAGTTTGATCTACCCTTCATAAGTTCACGAAAGAGGTTTCGAGTCATACTCATCTTTGCTGCAGGTGTTGCAGATTTCAGAAGTATTGCCAAAAAGTATATTCTTTCAAATTGGAGGCTCAAGGATGTCTATATATAGCTACAGGTTGGTGAGATGTATTTTTTCAAAAATTCAAATGATTTATTTACCATATCTAGAGCTACTGGTGTTAGGCAAGAATTGAAGAGAATATACAAATAGTTTCCAAGGATTTTTTTTTTTTTATTTTATCCGTGATTACTGCTGTAATTATGGCATGAATTTTCGGCTGGTTAATTTGAAAATTGAGTGTGTTTTATGGCTATGAATGCTAATTTTTTTTTATTATTAATTATTAGATAATATGTGATTCCTTCCAATTAAAACAGCCGTATTTTTGGATACATGTACTATTTTGTTACCAATTGTTGTTTTTGAGATGGGAAGTAAAGGGTTGACATGGAAAGTAAAGGGTCCTTGGTAATAAGCTAATTTAAAGAGGCTGAGATGAGTTAATTGTCCTTGATAATGGGCTAATTTAAGGGTGATTGATTTGAATTTTCTTATTCTCTTGTAATTTTCTAAAAAACGGTTAACAAAATCTAATTCTGATTTGATTTTCTTATTCTCTTGTGACTAGTAGGTAACCCGTGCTTTGCACGGGAAACTAATTTGTCAGTTTTTTGCTATTTTGTTTTTTTTTTTGCTATTTTTATTTAATAAATAAACATAATATTTTTGGGTATTTAAGTATATTGTATTTGAATTAAAATAGTTCCTTACAAATTTCGGACAATTGTGTTAATTTTTTATTTTTTTTTTAGCTTTTTTGCATGTAATTTGTATTTATTACGATAATTAAAACTTGAAATTAAAGATGATTTATTATTATTATGAATTAACGTTTAATTCTATACATGATTGACTTAATAATATTAGCTATTGTCCAATAAATTATTTTTTATTATATATACACATTATAATTAGTAAATATAAAAGTCTACAGTGTACATATAATGTGTTAGTAGAATAATAAATTAATTAACTAATAATATTAATATTAATATTAATAATTTATATATCTAGTAACTGTTATGATTAATTAATACTCCATTTTCTTAGAGTAAGGGTCCTACTTTGCTTACGCACACTTATTAAAAAATAATAGAAAATGGGTAAACATTGGAGGTGGGCTGAGAATATAGATGTCCAAAACACAATTTATAGTGCAAGTGGACAATATATAAGTTAGCTAGTTTGGTCTTTTTGTAACTATAGAAGCATTAGAAAGAAAATATAGTCCAAAACACTATTCATCTTTTCTTATAATTTGTCAATTTGAGAAATACTCTCTGGAATATATTAAAATAGAAAGTAGAACTCTAACTCTTAGACGGAGTGAGTACTGCTAATACTAAATATAACATATATTGTATAATTATTAACTGATATTATTAATAATAGTTAATTTATATAACAAATATGGTTAACTAATACTATTATTAATAGAAATAATTAATATATATATATATATATATATATATATGATAAAAATTATGATTAACTAATACTATTAATTAATAATAATTTTTAATTATTTAATTATTAACTCTAATTTAAAAAAATATAAAACATAATAATAGTTTACTATTAATAATTAATTATTATTTAGTTAATATTAATATTAGCTAATACTATTAATTACTACATAAGGTAACTACTATAGTTAACTATTGTTAACTATTATAATAGTTAATAACTATTACTAATAATAGTAATAGTTACTATAATAGTTAACTATAATAGTTACCTTATATAGTAACTAATAGTATTAGCTAATACTATTAGCTAAGAAAAAGAATTTGAAAAGTCACATATTTATGTTGGTAGGATTGATGTGGCATCACCATATGCAAGCTTTTCTATAGTTTATCCACATGTCAACACTATAACTCTCCTCACCAACTTTAATATATATATATATAGATTTGTTTTTCGATTTTTATTTAAATCCTTTCTAATGTTGTTTGAAAAAAAAAAATCCTTTCTAAGGTTAGTGAATTATTTCTACGAATATGTATGCAAGTATAAGGATAATTTTGGGTTAAAAAAAATGCTAGGATAAGTTTTAAGTTTGAATAAATGACAACTTTATAGAATTTTACTCCCTCCGTCCCGGACCAATGGATACTTTTGGTCAAACATACTTGAACTTGGACTAACATTTTATGATAAATAATTTATCTCCATAAAATTTAAAAATAATTATTAATAATTTAGTATAAAATATTAGTCAAAGTTCAAGTTGTTTTATCCAAAAGTGCTCATTGGTATGGGACAGAGGGAGTATAAATTAAGAACTACAAGTCAATCAAATCGACCGCCAAAATTAAACAACAGATAAAAGTATCTATTAATTTCTTTTGAAGCAATAGTGATGTTTGGTTTACCGTATTTAAATGGATGAATGGATGGTCAATAAGATTTTTTATTATGAGATTTAGAATGTGAATAAATCAGGTCAAACACATGTCAAATGTTTCAAATAACGATGCTCTTCATTTAAGGCTGCATTTTTAGTTACCTATTTAAATGCTGCTCTCCATTTATAGATTTCTTATGCATGCCAAATGTTTCAAATAATCATTTATTGAAGATGCTATTTATTGTCAACATTGAACATGCTTTCCATATATACATTGAAAAAGAACCGGGAAAATAGAATTGTTAAAATCACTTGTGTCATTATATTATAATAGATTCACTTAATGATTTATCTATTTATTTATTTTTTGGTGAAAAGGAAATCTAATGATTTATCAATTGCAGTTTATAAAACTTCACTAGAATGGTTAGATGGACACTAATGTTTGGTTAAAATTCATTTATGTACTAATGTTTGGTTAAAATTCATTTATTTTTTACCATAAAAAAAATGAGACAACCTTTCTAGGCAGAGAGAGTACAAGTTGAATCCTCTATATCTGCAATTATACAGACATGGAAACTGTAGATTGGCACACTTCATGGAGAGCTTTCTCCTATGGTGTTTGGGCATTGACAAAAATGAGTTGTCTGAGTTTATAAATACCTTCTTCTTCTTTTTTTGTGTGTGAAGAAAATAGAAAGATCCCGGTTTATGCTACAATGGGTATGGTTCAACAAATGGATGCTAAAGTTGAAAATTGTCAACGAGATAAAATTTTGTGAATGCCAAAAAAAAAAAAAAAAAAAAAGTTGAACAAGTGCCATGAAAAAACAGCCTCTGTGTTTGCATTCATGTTGTCAGTACTACAGAATAAACAGGGTAAGACCCGAGAAAAGAGCACCACTTATAAAGCCAGAATGACTTCTAGATTGTCTTCCGAAATTCTTGTCACTTTACAACCATATTACAATGTTGTACCTCCACCATCTGACATGAGCGATGCAGCAGCAGCTGCAGCACTAGGAACAACCCCTGTTGAAACCCCGGGCTTTGACAAATGGAGAAGCCTGAAAAAAGTACATAATCAGATGGTAAAAACCAGGCGAAGGGAGGCAAGGTCATCACAATTGTTAAAAATATGCATCCCAGAGAGACTCCAACACTGGATCAGCTCCGTCACACCTTATACTTAAATCACTTCCATTTTGGTTGTCCCATTCGTTACTTCGAAATTCAAAAGGGGAAACTTAATAATACTTCTTTATTCAATGGGCCCCAGATGTCATGTCATGCAACATTACATGAATATGGAGTCTGTGTAGTCCGACTGCACACAGAAGTCGGACTTATGTTACCATAAAATGCAACTCATGTAATAAAAGTTGTACTCTGTTCATCCCATAATAAAGGTTACTTATTCCTTTCAGGGCGTCCCATAACAAATGTTACTAACCAAAAATGGAAATTTGAATATACTATTTTATTCAATGGGGCCCACTTGCCCACTCACAACAACAATCCACTTACTAATACCTGACTGTCCTGCACATATATTTAAATATATTTGTGTATATATATATTAATTACAAAAGTATACACCCTCCGTACCGAAATGATCTTCCTACTTTTTTGTTGTTACCACGAAGGTACTTTGAGTAATAAATTCAGATTAACTAAACTGTCCTAATGAACATCTACACATTGTTACTGATAGTGTTTATAGTGGTGTATCTATAACAAGTTTTATATTAGTAACAAGATAATTAAATTAACTTAAATTGATAGCTCAAAATACCTTCATAGAAACAACAAAAAAGGTGGGAAGATCACTTCGGGACGGACGGAGTATATAAAGTACAACGTATTTGTTATGCTTAAAGGATATCTGGCATTTACCAAGTTGGTTCAGGCTGCTCTAGATCACACAAGAGTCGAACTTCTGAAGCTACAGAACCTGAGAGGCACTAACAGTCAGATTCAGCCCGTAATAATATATATGTGGTGTATAGGATGCGTAAATAATCACTGACCTAAGTTTGGGCCACTTTTAAGGCATAATTCATGGATCTTTAAAGGTTCTCTTTGAACACCACAAAGGCCTTGAAGAAGAATCTCAAGGGCTTCAACATGCTGCAACACAAGTACCATAAATTAGAAAAAGGGAGAAAAAATGTAAAAACAGAGAGCATTGACTTGTCAAGTTTGACCTATAAAAATAGGTTAACGTTAACAAGAAAAAATGAGAAAGGACAAGAAATTACTTGCAGGAAAAGAGATTTGAAGTAAATAATATAACACTTATTTGAGAAAGAACTCCGTAGATAATTCACAATCCTAGACGTGATATCAGGTTCTGGTCTTAAGGTCTCCCCATCCTCACAGTCTGTGATCCACTAAGTATGAACATCAGGCCACACAGATCTTAGCCAGCGTGGTTAAAAAAAATAAAAAAATTACAGAAGAGTATACTTTAGGTATCTTTCGTGAATATATGAATTTCTTTGTTGAATGCATGACACTCGTGAACTTAGGGCACCTATAATCGTTTTTTTAGACGACAACACTCCTTGGTGTGCATCTGAGCAACTTTCTTGAATATATTCCCAGCATAGCGAACCATAGATATACCTGGGTAAATGCGTTACTAACATGATGTATCTATGACAATATTGGTAAACCATAGAAGAGTGCCTGTATTGTGAATCAACTAACCGTTGAAATTTGCCAGCCAAGGCGTGTCATAGACAAGAATCGACAAAAACTGAGAAAGGTGTCTCTTACAAAACCACAAAAGGTTCTCATAGATTTAGGATTTAATCTTCACCAAAGGGGTTGGAAATTTGGAAGAAGTCGTCTTGTACTGGTAGACTATCCAGGCTTAGGAAACTACTATAGATTCATCTCGTACGTCAAGCTGCATCATACATTGCCAGCAACTGTCAATCTCAACAATGGGAGGTGTCAGGGGATCAATTGTAAATGAAGACTATAATATCCTCACTTAAGGTGTCTAGATTGTCCAGAGGAGATTTGTTCAACTATCGCTGTCAATAGATGACCAATGCGTAGCGAATGACAGCTAAGGTGTGTCACAAAGACATGAACGGTTAGCATAACTAACTAAAGGGTTGTCGTGATAGGTATCATAGGTACACAAAAACTGGTAAGTACAGAAGTCGATAGTTAGTGTGAATCTAACCTATCATGTGTACAAGGGAAAAAAATGTGCTCTTCAAGATATCCCAAAGGCAATGCACCCATGGAATCACCTAAGGGTACTAGTTGCCAAAAACCTCAAGCAGAAGAAAAGAAAAGACTTGCTTCTACAATGTAGAAAGCGTACACTGTTACCTGATAATAAGGCCCAAAGAAAAGTGACTGGCAAGACCAAAATAGGATCACTCTGCCAGCAACAACTTTTACATAGGGGTCAGTCTGAAGATCGGACACCCAATGACATAATTGTCTACTCTTGTCATGTCTAGATACTAACAGTATGAATTTTGACCTCCGCAAAGTAAACAACTTTAGTACATTACATCCAAACTGCATTCATCAACATCGCTTGCAGAAAGACCTATGAAAAGATTTGCCCATACCTAAAATAGCAGAATGGCACATATATATTTTTCATTTATCAGTGGAGATTCGACCTCCGTTTGTACATGGGAGTATGGGACTATGTCACGGAACTCTTAAGAAATGTTTGAAGGACCCAACACTTTTTAAACTTAAGAAGGAAGGTTCAACGGATATGTCTTCCTGGATCTGTCAACAACTAATTGAAGCAAAAAAGTATCAAAGAAGTGCTAATTCTCCACATAATATCTCATTTTAACCCCAACCCCAAGTTATTTCACTGGCGGACCTACCCTTTGGGGTAAGGGGGCCGCGGCCCCCGTTTGCTAAAAAAATATATATTTTTACTAGTGCAATTTTTGTAAATTTTAAATTAATTAGTGTAATAAATTAATATTTGCCCCCCTTTCAGTGAAGGAAAAAATACACTAAATTTTTTTCTTGCCCCCGTAAAAAAAAAGGGCAGCCCGGTGCACAAGGCATCCCCGCATAGCGAGGGTCCGGGGAAGGGTCCCCACCACAAGGGTGAAATGTAGGCAAACCTTACCTTGCAATGCAAGAGGCTGCTTCCAGGACTTGAACCCGTGACCTCCAGGTCACACGGCAACACCTTAACCGGTGTACCAAGGCTCCCCTTCAAATTTTTGCCCCCCTTATACTAATAAAAATAATTTTGCCCCCCTTCAAAAAAAATCCTGGGTCTGCCACTGAGTTATTTCAAGTATTATACTAAAAGTGTAAATGAATGAATTTTTTTCCTGTAAGGCTATGTTGAATTGTGGATCACATGATCCAACACTTGGACACGTGTATGCTGATAGTACCGGTTTTTGTTAGCTCGCTTAAGACTTTTAACCATAAACAGGATCAAATACAAAAGTCTCTCGGCCATGTCCTAGTTGATCCACGGATTACAAAAATATGATCTCACTCAATAAACCCTCACACATTACTTTGAGGTCATCCTCCCATCTCTTCCCTAACTGCAATAAAAGGCCTGTAGGATGAACGTGATTTTAGACGTTCACTCTCTTAGTCCTCATAAGAAAATAGACTACAACTAAAAAGGCAAACAAGTATGGGGAATCCAATCGTCTTCAAGAATAAGAGTCATGGACTCTTATTTGATCAGCTAAATCATCAAAACACAAAATAATGAGGAGCGGAATCAGTGAATACGATTCATAACTCAGAATCTCAGATGAGTCGTAATAGAAACTAAAAAAAGATCATAAATCAGTCACATAAAAGTTAGCATGTCTTAATAATAAACACAGAACTCCATAGGTATCATGCAGTAAACTCGTCTTTCATGTAAGCATAGAATAAATCAGAGGTAATACTGCAGTTAATAGAAAAATTATGCAATAGTTAATACTACTCCCTATTGCTTACCTGTGTTTCTATAATTCCTTGCACTACGCACTCCATAAATCTTTGCTCTAATTCATTCACCACAGTTCTACTCAACCTGTAAGGTAAAAGAAAATAATTCAAAATACAGAAAATATCAAGAAGCTCAACATGTATACCTAGCTTGGGAAGGGGGAGGGGGAGAGTGACGGGATATCTTCATCGGGAAAGAGGTGAACCAATTTGATAAAAATGGATGCAGTGAAGGTCATTACTCCATGTTGCGCAATGGGTGCATGCACACTAGCAATGGCACTTGTAAAACCGTGAAGAACTTCACATTTACTATTTCAGATAATAAGGAATAAAGTTCTGTTTTCAGGCCGCAATTCCTAAAATCTAAGAAGAGAAGAAAATGAGATTAAAAAAAAAAAAAAAAAAGCAATTCAATTAAAAGAAGGAAATCAGCAGTCACTCCTAGGAGAAAGATGATCAGACAAATTCCCATACAATTTATAAGGAGAGAATATACTCCCTCCGTCCCAGAGTATATGTTCACCTTTCCTTTTTAGTCCGTCCCAGAGTATATGTCTGCTTCCTAAAGAATCTTTACTATTCCTCCCACTCATTCTCTCTCCTACTTTACTTTTATAGTCACAACACCAATCAACTTACTATTCTCTCCCACTCATTCTCTCTCATACTTTACTTTTCATACTCACAACACTCACATTATTTCCACCATTTCTTAGTCTATGTGTAAATGGGATGGTGGACAGATACTCTGGGACGGAGGGAGTAATACATTTGACTTGACACCCATTAACCTAACATTTAACATCCCAAAACAATCCAGTGTAAACGTTAGGTCAACAGGTCAAGTTCCGATGAACTCACTGATTTGACATTCTAAAATTAAAGAACAATAAAGAAAAATTCTTCAATTTCATGTTTCAATAGGATATTTTTCCGACAGCAGATTAACAAACCAAAAAGATGGATTCATATAAATGGAGATAAGAGTAACATGATGATGAAACAGTGGAATACCTGATGGACGGACATGATTGGCAGGAATATTGGAAAGGATACAACCTGCTTGAAATCGAAAAGTAAGAAAGCCACTAGCCCTAACTAACTGATGATGGAAGCAACGGAGTTATCCGACAATGGCCGTGGCGTGGACGTTTTTTTTTTTTTCATTCGCACCACCACATTACCGAAAACCCCTCCAATAGTCTTAATCTCTATAAAAGGACACACAACAAATCATTATTCCATGAACAGGTTTTATTCTAATTAAAATTTCATAAAACCCCCTAGTCTCATTAATAAAATCTTTAAATGCCAAAGCTACTCTTTATCTTGAAACAGATGAGACTATTGGTTATTGGAGGGATTCTCGCTGATGTGTTAATTTAAGGGTAAATATATAGTAACAAAAAAGTTCACAAAATTTGGTTTCAAAATGAGATGTCATGATTTTTATTGACCCTTTTAATTAGATGTCAAAATTTGGGCCCCTTACCACTATAGGCCTGGGCGAGTGCCCACCCTGCCCACCCCCTTGGGCCGGGCCTGTCCTATACGAGATACCATCAGGTGCATGACCTAGCTCCTTCATCTTATCAAAGACCTGTTCTGCTTCAACCATCTTCCCCATCTTACATAGTCCATTAAGCATTGTATTGAAAACAATGCTAGGTTTGGTAAATCCCTTAGCAAGAAATTGTTTCCATAAATTCATAGCCCCCTCAAAATCTCCCATTTTGAAAAGAATATCGAGGAGAATACCATATCCAATTTCATTAGGAGATAAACCTCTCTTCAGCATAGAACGCCAAAGGTGCAAAGCATCATCAAATAAGCCAAGTCGACAAAAACCTTTCAAAAGAGTGTTATAAGATACTACACTTATCTCTACACCATCATTGAGCATTTTCTCACAAAACCTGAAAGCCTCAGTTGTACGCCCTTCCCTGCAATACCCATTCAGTAAAGTGTTATAACTGTAAGAATCTGGCGTTAAATTCCACTTTTGCATACTCACCATAAACCCTTCAGCTTTACTAACTTGGCCAAGCTTACAATACCCATCAATCATTGAATTGCAAATAAATAAGTTCATCTTCAAGCCCAATCCTATCATCTCATCCCAAATTCGAACCGCATCATCCATCCTACCAATTCGAGAAAATCCAATTATCAACACCCCATAAGCACGCTCATCCAAAACCAATGATGTATCCTCTCCCTTCATCCCCCGAAGCACTTTCTCCGCCTCATCAACCTTACCCTGCTTGCAATACCCTTTAATAAGTAGCGAATATGTAATGACATTTCTCAAGACACCCCTTTCATTCATCAACCGCAAGACACCTTCAGCACTCTTGACATCCCCGATTGCTACATACCCATTTATCAAACAGTGATACGTAACTATATTGGGCTCCACGCTAAAACTCTCCATTTCTTTGACAAAGTTCACAGCTTTCCCCATTTTTCCATCCTTACAAAACGCATTAACAACTATTGTACAAGTACATACATCCGGAACAACGCCAATCTTAATTATCTGATCAAAAACATAAATAGGTACATGAGACTCCCCGTTCTTAACCAAACTACTCAACAAACTATTACAAGAATGCAAGCTGGGCACACGGCCACACTTGCACATATTATCGAACACATACAATGCATCCTTTGTCAATCCTTTCTCAGCATACACTTTCAATACCATATCAAAAACAGTAGGCGAAAATGAAAAATCTTTATAAACCAAAACTAACTCATCCCACACCACTCTACTAGCCTCCTTATTCTTACAAATCCCAACCAATTGGTTCAAATATATCCTTGTTTCGTCAAACATTCGACCTTTCGACAATATATGAACAAACTTACAGTAAGATTTTACATTTGGCCTAAATTTCTGCTGTCCTAAAGCTAACTTAAAAAATTCCAAACAGGCTTTAGGGTTTAATTTCAACTTACACAAAACGGCGTCGAGAAGAGCATCGGAGAATTCGAAAGATAGGTCTTTGATGGCGTGGGAGCGGTGGAGGATGAGGAGGCGGCAAATACGGTTGGTTAATTCTGTTCGGGCGATGTTGGATTCGTCTCGTATCCTCCATTGTAGGGTTTGGGATGAGTGGATTGAGTTTCGTTGGCCGAAGATGAAGAAAAAGCGAGTGTACCTTAGCATTGAGAAAGCAAGAACTCTTATAATCATGTTGTCGTTGTTGTTATTTGCCGCCATTAGTTCGAACGGAGAGGGTCATATTAGAGGGTGTATTGAACGGCCGGAGAGATTTTCCGGGAAAATATTACCGGCTATATGGAGAGTGGCACACCAATTGAAGTGGAGCTCGTCTTTGTGAAGTAAACCTCGGAAGTTGGAAGTGGGTCGTACTTGCCTTCTGAAAATCACAATTGACCCAGCAATTGAAATTAGATGAGTCCACTAAAATTCTTGGATATATATATACTCCGTGTATATATATATATATATATATGGTCATTCTTTTATGAGAACTCAATTACATGAGAATCATGAGAACCAATGATAGCCATTGGATTAGACACAAATCAAGGGTTTAGATTACTTTTTTAGTTTAAAACTTCGGTGACATTCTTGTAATTAGGTTGAGAAACAAAGGGAAGGGCAAAATACCATGTGTGTTCCAGAATTTGCCACGTCATCACCCAAAATTTCCCTAAATTTTCAAAATTAAATATCTCATTAATTATAAATCAAAAAAATAATCCGAGAACACTGATTTTTTTGTCTCGACGAGACGAATCAAACTACATCCCTGAAGATAGGGTTTTGAAAAAATAATATTGAACAACGTCAAATTTTAAAATACGCTTAGATACAATAGGTGTTTGCCTATTGTATCTAACTGGATTGTTATGAATATTGTATTGGATACAAATGACTATTTAGCTATTGTATCTAACATCAATGTGTTAACATTGACGTTGGATACAATAGGTGTTTGCCTATTGTATCTAACTGAATTGTTATGAACATTGCTATTGGATACAAATAGCTATTTAGCTATTGTATCTAACAGCAATGTGTCAATATTGCTGTTGGATACAATAGGCGTTTGCCATCGTATCTAACTGAATTGTTATGAACAATGTATTGGATACGATAGCTATTTAGCTATTGTATCTATATAGCAATGTGTCAACATTGATGTTGGATACAAAACGTGTTTGCTATTGTATCTAACTGTATTGATATGAATATCGCATTGCATACAACAGGGGAGTAGCTAGTGTATCCAATAACAATGTGTAGGAAAATTGCTGTTAGATACAAATAGTTATTTAGCTATTGTATCTAACAGCAATGTGTCAACATTGTTGTTAGTTACAATATGTGTTTGCCTATTGTATCTAACGGAATTGTTATGAACATTGTATTGGATACAAATGGCTATTTAGCTATTGTATCTAACAGCAATGTGTCAACATTGCTGTTGGATACAATAGGTGTTTGCCTATTGTATCTAACGGAATTGTTATGAACATTGTATTGGATACAAATGGCTATTTAGCTATTGTATCTAACAGCAATGTGTCAACATTGCTGTTGGATACATTAGGTGTTTGCTTATTGTAACTAACTAAATTGTTATGAACATTGTATTGGATACAAATAACTATTTAGCTATTGTATCTAACAGCAATGTGTCAACATTGCTGTTGGATACAATAGTTATGTCCAAACTGTAAGTTATGGACGGACTCAGAAGAAACTCGAAAATGAACTTGAAGTATAGAACGATTAAGCAAAGAGTGATCCAGAGGTATGCACTCAAAATCCTGAAGCTGAAAGGAGAATTAAAAGCTGAAAAGGCCAAGGTGAGTCTTGCATGGGAAAATGGATGCGAGATAGGAAGGCTTGGTTAGATGTTAGGAAAGAGTTAGAAGAAGTAAAAGAGACTACGAGTCAGAATGATAGGTACTACCCGGAGGTCAGAGAAGAGGCCTATCAGTAGTATTATGAGCTGAAAGAGCTCAAGGAAGAAAAGGCTAGAGAGCTTAACCGGACCACACTCTTAGGTAATGAAATACCAAATGAGGAATAATTGGTAGCTGATAATGAAATCAAGGAAGTAGATATCAACCTTAAAGGCAACGAATTCAATCCAATTGAAATTGATGATGATAAACCACCAATGGTACCGGTTCGTAGGCCCAGAGGTTCTAAGGGAGTTCCAAGGGTGCCAAGTGGAAGGCCTAGGGGAAAGCCTAGGAAGGTGTTCCATGATTGAAAAGTGGGACATAGAGTTTATTCTTATTTAGAGTATTGATAGTTAGTTCTAGTTTAGAGAAAAATACTAGAATTTTGTTTTGTTAACTTTTATTCCAAGAAGATCCTCGTAGTAAAAGTTATGATTCATTTAAGCAAATAGCTTTGTTAATTGTCTTGTTCTTAAGTTTTATGACGGGTGAGCTATTTAGAACAAAGAAGTACTGGTCAAGTGAAAAGACCATGAGTATTAATTGGCTTATTGAAACGGCCAAAGTGAAATTAGTTTTGGTCTAGTGAAATGATCGAAACAAAAATAAAGTGACCTATTGAAACGGTCAAGTGCAAAAGTAAATGGCTTATTGAAACGGCCAAGTGTGAATGAAAGTAGGTCTAGTGAATCGGCCTGATAGTAAGTAAAGTCTAGTGAAATGTCTTCGCTAAGTAGAGTTGGTCTATTGAAACGACCAGAGATTTAGTAAACCGATCGTTTGTAAAAGTTACGTCCTTTGGGGACGGCCTATTTATGTGAAAATATTAAGCATAGTAGCAATGCTTGTGTTGGCATGAGCAATAGTGTTAAATGTGAGAGTTAACCTGGAATAGGTAAGATTGGTCTATTGAAATGACCGATGAAGATAGTAACGATCTAATGCAACGACCAATAAGTCTAGTAAAGTTGACTAATGAAGATAGTGACGGTTGATTGAAGCGACCAATGGTCTAGTGAATGACCTATAAATTGAATGTTAGTCTGTGGAGATGATCTATAGTATGAGAGTGCGTGAAAACGCTTCGTATTCATGATACTAATGATAGTATCATATTATCCGGCAAGTGTTCGAAACGCCAGAGTGTCTGAGTTTATGATGCTAACTCAAGGAAGTACGAAGGTGGACGACTATGTTGCTAGATTCACCGATTTATTAGAATTTGCCCATTGATCTTCGATGATGAAGAGCAGAAAGCCCGAAAGTTTGAATATGGTTTGAACGACCGAATCAGATACAGAATTACTCCGTTAATGCTATCAACCTATGATCAAGCGTTGGATAGGGTAAGGATAGTGGAGTAAGAAGCAGATAGTTATCGCAGTAAGCGAGAAAAAAAAAATCAACTGAGAAGGAGTCGACTGGATCTAAGGGAAGCTAGAACCGCGATGGCAATAGCAATAAGCGGAAGGCTACTGAGGATCGTAAAAAGGACAGTACTGCTAGTAAGTACCAGAGTAAAGGTCATGGAAACCAAATGGATGGTAATAAGAACGACGCCAAAGGGCAAAGTTCTGATGAAAAGTGCCAAATGATTGCTTAGCTAAGAAATGAATTTAATTCCGGAGGCGTTAGAGAATTCTTTAGTTATAGATATTCAAACTAGAGAATCGATCCCTGGTACGTCTATATATAGGAAGTGTCCTTTGAAAGTGGACGGGAAAAAGCTTGAGGTTGATCTCATTAGCTTGGAAATCGAAGAATTTGATGTGATATTGGGAATGGATTGGTTAGCTACATATCATGCTAAAGTAGACTGTTTTAAAAAGGAAGTAAACTTCGAATTACCCTCTGGAGAAAGATTCTGTTTTCAAGGATCGAAACCGAGAGTCCGGACCGATCTGATTTCTGTAATGAAGGCATGTAAACTGTTAAGGAAGGGTTGTGAGGTCTTTCTAGCGTATGTTAGTGAGTCAAGCAAGAAAGAAGTGACCATAGAATCTCTTTCCATAGTAAGGGATTTTAAAGATGTTTTCCCTGAGGACTTACCGGGAACACCACCGGAGCGAATAGAATTTTCAATAGATTTAGCACCAGAGACTGCACCGATTTCGAGAGCACCATATAGGATGGCTCCGCCGGAACTTAAAGAGTTAAAGCAACAGTTACAAGAGTTATTGGACAAGGGTCTGATTAGGCCAAGTGCATCACCGTGGGGTGCACCGGTATTATTTGTAAAGAAGAAGGATGGGTCAATGAGGTTATGTATTGACTATCGGGAGTTAAACCGTGCAACGATTAAGAATAAGTATCCTTTACCTAGAATCGATGATTTGTTTGATCAACTCCAGGGTGCATGTTATTTCTCTAAGATTGATCTGCGTTCGGGTTACCATCAATTGAGAGTGAAAAAGGAAGATGTGGCAAAGACGGCTTTTAGGACGAGGTATGGGCACTATGAGTTCCTGATAATGCCGTTTGGATTGACAAATGCGCCTGCTGTGTTTATGGAGCTTATGAATAGAGTATTTCAAGAGTACTTAGACAAGTGTGTAATAGTATTCATCGATGACATCTTGGTGTATTCGAAGTCAAAAGAGGAGCATGAAGAGCATTTGAAATTAGTATTACAGATTTTGAGGGAGCAAAGGTTGTATGCCAAGTTTAAGAAGTGTGAATTCTGGCTTGAAGAAGTAGCGTTCTTGGGGCATGTGGTGTCTAAGAATGGGATAGCAGTTGACCCTACGAAAATCGAGGCTATCGTAAATTGGGAGAGACCATCTTCTGTTAGCGAAATAAGGAGTTTCTTGGGTTTAGCGAGTAACTACCGAAGGTTCGTGGAAGGATTTTTGAAGTTATCGCTACCATTGACTAAGTTAACCACGAAAGGGACAAAGTTTGTATGGTCGGACGAATGCGAGAAGAACTTTCAAGAATTGAAAAGGCGATTGGTGTCTGCGCCTATTCTTACTGTACAACAAACAAGGATGGTTTTGTAATTTATAGTGATGCTTCATTGAAAGGTTTGGGTTGTGTGTTGATGCAGAATGACAAGGTGATACCTTATGCGTCTAGGCAACTCAAGAACCATGAGAAGAACTATCCTACCCATGATTTGAAGTTAGCGGCCGTGGTGTTTGCATTGAAAATTTGGAGACATTATTTGTATGGAGTGCCATGCGAGATTTATACCGACCATAAGAGTCTTAAGTATATTTTCACTCAGAAAGAGTTGAATATGAGGCAGAGAAGATGGCTAGAATTACTTAAGGATTATGATTGCAAGATTTTGTATCATCCTGGAAAAGCCAATAAAGTGGCAGATGCGTTAAGTAGAAAGAACCATGGATCTTTAGCGGCTATGTTTTCTAAAGGGGTAAGTAACTTGGGAAATAGTGAAATAGTGAAACTGGAAGTTAGAGTTAAAGGTTATCTGGCTCAGATGAGTGTTCAACCAACATTGTTGGTGAGAATCAAGGAAGCTCAGAATGTGGATGAGGAGTTAGCAGCAATCCAAAAGACCATAAGTAAAAAGGGAATGAAAGACTTTCATGTTAGTGATGACGAGATTATGAGGTATCAATAGAGGATTTGGGTGCCTAATAATGATAGTATCAAGAGGGAAATTCTTGAGGAAGCTCACTGTTCAAGGTTTTCGGTTCACCCTGGGAGTACTAAGATGTACAGGGATTTAAAGGAATCCTTTTGGTGGAACAATATGAAGAGTGAGGTAGCGGAATTCGTTTCTAAGTGTTTAGTGGGTCAACAAGTGAAAAGTGAACACCAGAAACCCGCGGGACTACTACAATCGTTACTTATTCCCGAGTGGAAGTGGGAACACATAACTATGGATCTGGTGATTGGACTTCCCAAGACGTTGAAGGGTCATAACGCAATTTGGGTCATAGTGGATAGGCTCACTAAATCGGCTCACTTTCTAGCAATCAAGGTGACTGATTCGTTGGAGAAGTTAGCTAAGTTGTACGTGGATGAGATCGTGAGGTTACATGGGATACCGGTCTCTATAGTGTCAGACCGAGATGCGAGGTTCACATCAAATTCCTGGAAGAGTTTACAGAAAGCGTTAGGGACGGAGTTAACTATGAGTACAGCATTTCACCCTCAGACAGACGGACAGTCAGAAAGGACGATTCAAACTCTCGAAGACCTATTGAGAGCAACGTCGTTAGATTGGCAAGGAGTGTGGGATGATCATCTACCACTAGTGGAATTTGCCTACAACAACAGTTACCACTCTAGTATTGGAATGGCGCCGTATGAAGCTCTTTATGGGCGGAAATGTAGATCGCCTGCGTGTTGGGATGAAGTAGGCGAGAGAAAGTTAACTGGACCCGAGATTGTTCAAGTAACAGCGGATAAAGTTCAATAGATTCGCAAGTGGTTGTTAACTACGCAGAGTAGGCAGAAATCGTATGCGGATAATCGAAGGCGCGATCTGGAGTTCCAAATAGGAAATCATGTATTCTTAAGGATCTCACCGACAAAAGGGGTCATGCGGTTTGGAATTCGTGGGAAGTTAAGTCCTAGATACGTGGGGCCGTTCGAGATTCTAGAACGAATAGGAGCGGTAGCCTATAAGTTGGCTCTACCTCCTGTGCTGTCTGGTGTGCACAACGTGTTTCACGTGTCGATGTTGAGGAAATACGTAGCTGACCCGAGCCACGTCATACAGTACAAACAGTTATGTTTTCGTGAAGACTTGAGTTATGATGAGAAGCCGGTAAAGATTGTAGACCGTAAAGATCAAGTTTTGCGGAAGCAAGTGATTCCGTATGTAAAAGTGCAGTGGAGCAATCACACGGAAAGGGAAGTCACGTGGGAGCTCGAAAGTGAAATGCGTGATATGTATCCCGCTTTGTTCGAAGATTAAGGTACGTCTAGTTTGGAGGACCAAACTCTTTTAAGGGGGTAAGAATGTAATAACCCGAATTTCCCATATTATATTAATTTTGAAACACTCAATCTTTTATTTTGGGCCGAACCATGAATAGAAAGTTGGGTTTAGTTATTGGGTCATAAGTAGAAAGCCCAATACATTGACTAAGTTAATTAGGAGTCCTTTTGAATTAAGGATTTGAGAAACCCTATTAAAATAAATACCCTTCCTAAATCCCTAGCATTATTCCCTACAGTAAAGAAAAAAAAAAAAAAAAAAAGAAACGGGAAAAAGGGGAAGGGGCGCCGCAAAGGAGAGCACGGAAAGAGGAAGAGGGCGGCGCTGGGAGTTAACGCAGAGAGAGAGAGATCGGGAGGAAGAAGGAAGAAAGAAAAGAGAATTGTTTCTTAAGGTAAGCTTCAATCCATGTCTTTCTCCCATTGTTGTTAACCCTAATATTGGAAATCAATAATAGTTGAACCCCTAAAAGTATGAATTAGGGTTTAGTAGTGTGAAATTTAGGAGGAAGAAGATGATGTTTTGGGTGTGGGGTGAGGCGGTAGTGGCGGCTATGGAGTGTGGGTGTGTTCGTTGTTGTTGTGTGTGGTGTGTGCTGCTGGGTTGGTTGTGGGTGCGTGTGATGATTGTGTGTGTGTGGGTGTGTGTGGCAGGCTGTGTATGTGTGGGTGTGTGTATCAGAATGTGGGTGTACCAGAGTGGGGGGTGCATCAGAGTGTGGGTGTACCAGAGTGTGTATCAGAGTGGTGGGTGTGTCTGTCAGTAGGTGTACTCAGTAAGTGTGTGCAGAAAGTGTGAAATCAGTGTGTTTAATTGGTATAGTGAAATTGAGAGTTGGGGATTGACTAATAAAAACCCTAGGGGTGTTGTAGTCATTCTTAAAGTTATTGGTTAACTAGGAAAGAGGTTATAGATGACTAAACCATGGGGTTAATCGAGTAAAAAGAAGTAAATTAGGACGGAAGTAAAATAGTATTTTTCTCATGTCTAAGGCTAGACTATTTCATGTTGTAGATTGTCCAAGCGGAGTAAAGCGAGCTAGTAGAACACGAAGCTAAGGTAAGGGATTACGCTCTTAGTTGTGTATTGATTCTTAATCCTTTGTTAGGATTCCCAATCTCTGTTTTATAAGGTAAACTATCTGTGTGGCTAGATAGTCTTTTAAACTATTCCGTTCTGCGAATTGTTCCGTCTTTTGTTATCCACTCTATTGATATGGTTATTGTTCAATAGGGTTATCATGTGTATGATTGATTTTGTAACCTTGGTGTCCAAGTGAGATGTGTATCTTTTAAAAAGTGATCAAGTAAAGTTGTGAAGTTAAGCTTTGTGTTGTAAAAGCTCTTTAAAGTGAATTTTTATAATAAGTAAAGTGACTACAGTTATCCATAATCCCGAAGCGGATAAGTGGACCCCTTACAGTTATCCATAGTTCTAAGTTGAACATGTGGACCCCTTTGCGTTACTTGATGAAGTAGCGTAGGTTATCATGATATACCGATTTTGGGTGCGGTCAGTAGAAACCCGAGCCCTGGGTACAGCACGTGCTTAATCCCTAAATGAAGTAAAGTAAAGTAAAGAAAGGTAAAGTGTGGGTAAAATGTTATGTTTTGGAAACTGCCTCTGAAGCCACGTGTTTTCAAGTAATGAATTGTTTTTCATCAAATAAATGTTTCTTTTCAAACTGAGTGTTAGTTTGATCCTTGAGTTATATCCGTTCATTGTAATTCATTGTTACCGTTCGTTTCGGTCATCTCCTCTTAGTACCCGAGGGGATACCGTATGAACTTACTGGGCATTGTTCGCTCATTCCTTTCATCCTTTTTCTCTCTCCAGGTTATAAATAAGCAGATCAAGAGTCGCAAGGTTTGGCGGCTTAGGAGTTATCTTTTAATAAAGTTAATTAGTGGTTATGTTTCCGTTACGGTTAAGTTATAAACTTTACTTTCCGTTAGTTACCGTTTGAGCTAGTGGTTTGTACTAGCCGTTGTGGATTTGAACGTTGGTTAAAGTTTGAATTGTGGTTATTTGTAGCCGTTGGGCATTCTGATTTTGGGATTTGTTCGTATTAAGTTATTATTTAATTGTAGTGAAAAGTTGGGGTGTTACAAGCTATTGTATCTAACAGCAATGTGTCAACATTGCTGTTGGATACAATAGGTGTTTACGTATTTTATCTAACTGAATTGTTATGAACATTGATGTTGGATACAAATAGCTATTTAGCTATTGTATCTAACAGCAATATGTCAACATTGCTGTTGGATACAATAGTTGTTTGCTTATTGTATCTAACTGAATTGTTATGAGCATTGTATTTGATACAAATAGCCATTTAGGTATTGTATCTAACAGCAATGTGTCAACATTGTATTGGATACAAACCTATTGTATCCAATACAATGTTGACACATTGCTGTTAGATACAATAGCTAAATAGCTATTGTATCCAATACAATTTTTATAACAATGCAGTTAGATACAATAGGCAAACACCTATTGTATCCAACAGCAATGTTGACACATTGCTGTTAGATACAATAGCTAAATAGCTATTTGTATCCAACAACAATGTTCATAACAATTCAGTTAGATACAATAGGCAAACACCTATTGTATCCAACAGCAATGTTGACACATTGCTGTTAGATACAATAGCTAAATAGCCATTTGTATCCAATACAATGTTCATAACAATGCAGTTAGATACAATAGGCAAACACATATTGTATCTAAGCGTATTTTAAAAATTAGACGTTGTTCAATATTATTTTTTCAAAACCCTATCTTAAGGGATGTAGTTTGATTCGTCTCGTCGACACAAAAAAATCAGTGTTCTCGGATTAATTTTTCGATTTGTAGTTAATGAGATATTTAATTTTAAAAATTTAGGGAAATTTTATATATATATATATATATATATATAAATGAGAACCTAAATATCATGAGAACCATGAGAACCAAGGATAGCCATTGGATTAGACACAAATCAAGGGTTTAGATTACTTTTTTAGTTTAAAAATTCGGTGGCATTCTTGTAATTAGGTTGACAGACAAAGGGAAGGGCAAAATACCATGTGTGTTCTAGAATTTGCCACATTATCACCCAAAATTTTCAAAATTAAATATCTCATTAACTAAAAATCGAAAAAATAATCCGAGAACACTGAATTTTTTGTCTCGACGAGACGAATCAAACTACATTCCTGAAAATAGGGTTTTGAAAAAATAATATGTAACAACGTCTAATTTTTAAAATACGCTTAGATACAATACGTGTTTGCCTATTGTATCTAACTGCATTGTTATGAACATTGTATTGGATACAAATGGTTATTTAGCTATTGTATCTAACAGCAATGTGTCAACATTGCTGTTGGATACAATATGTGTTTGCCTATTGTATCTAACTGAATTGTTATGAACATTGTTGTTTGATACAAGCTATTGTATCTAACAACAATGTGTCAACATTGCTGTTGGATACAATAGGTGTTTGCCTATTGTATCTAACTGAATTGTTATAAACATTGTATTGGATACAATACCTATTTAGCTATTGTATCTAACAGCAATGTATAAACATTGTTGTTGGATACAATAGGCAAACACCTATTGTATCCAATACAATGTAGACACATTGCTGTTAGATACAATAGCTAAATGACTATTTGTATCAAATACAATGTTCATAACAATTAAGTTAGATACAATAGGCAAACACCTATTGTATCCAACAGCAATGTTGACACATTAATGTTAGATACAATAGCTAAATAGCAATTTGTATCCAACAGCAATGTTCATAACAATTCAGTTAGATAAAATAGGCAAACACCTATTGTATCAAACAGCAATGTTGACACATTGTTGTTAGATACAATAGCTAAATAGCTATTTGAATCCAACAGCAATGTTCATAACAATTTAGTTAGATACAATAGGCAAACACCTATTGCATCCAACAGCAATGTTGACACATTGCTGTTAGATACAATAGCTAAATAGCTATTTGTATCCAATACAATGTTCATAACAAATCAGTTAGATACAATAGGCAAACACCTAATGTATCCAACAGCAATGTTGACACATTGCTGTTAGATACAATAGCTAAATAGCTATTTGTATCCAACACAATGTTTATAACAATTCCGTTATATACAATAGGCAAACACCTATTGTATCCAACAGCAATGTTGACACATTGCTGTTAGATACAATAGCTAAATAGCCATTTGTATCCAATACAATGTTCATAACAATTCCGTTAGATACAATAGGCAAACACCTATTGTAACCAACAACAATGTTGACACATTGCTGTTAGATACAATAGCTAAATAACTATTTGTATCTAACAGCAATTTTCATACACATTGTTATTGGATACACTAGCTACTCCCCTGTTGTATGCAATGCGATATTCATATTAATACAGTTATATACAATAGCAAACACCTATTGTATCCAACATCAATGTTGACACATTGCTATATAGATACAATAGCTAAATAGCTATCGTATCCAATACATTGTTCATAACAATTCAGTTAGATACAATAGGCAAACGCCTATTGTATCCAACAGCAATATTGACACATTGCTGTTAGATACAATAGCTAAATAACTATTTGTATCCAATAGCAATTTTCATAACAATTCAGTTAGATACAATAGGCAAACACCTATTGTATCCAACATCAATGTTGACACATTGTTGTTAGATACAATAGCTAAATAGTCATTTGTATCCAATACAATGTTCATAACAATCCAGTTAGATACAATAGGCAAACACCTATTGTATCTAAGCGTATTTTAAAAATTTGACGTTATTCAATATTATTTTTTCAAAACCCTATCTTCAGGGATGTAGTTTGATTCGTCTCGTCCAGACAAAAAAATCAGTGTTCTCGGATTATTTTTTCGATTTATAATTAATGAGATATTTAATTTTGAAAATTTAGGGAAATTTTGGATGATGACGTTGCAAATTCTGGAACACACATGGTATTTTGCCCTTCCCTTTGTTTGTCAATCTAATTACAAGAACGCCACCAAAGTTTTAAACTAAAAAAGTAATCTAAACCCTTGATTTGTGTCTAATCCAATGACTATCATTGGTTCTCATGGTTCTCATGTAATTGAGTTCTCATAAGAGCATGACCCTATATATATATATAAAAATAATATACATATATATATATTTAATAAGTATTTTTTTACATGTATATGCATTTATATGTGATATATATACGTGTGTATGTGTAAATGATAAACATTTTGTTCATTCCATACTTGAGTAACTAAATATACTTGCATATATAACTACAAAAATAGATGTTAATTTTATTTTTATTTCAATGAGAAAAATAATATATAAGACAAATATGTGTACATTTGAAAATAATAAATTCGTTTTGAAAAAAAACCAACTATTGTGTATATATCTCTACGTTTCATAATGAATGTGCATAAAGAATAAATTAACTTTAGTTGTTGTACAATCTATATTATATTATTGCATGTGTATAGTCGCAATATGGTCATTATATGAATGCATAAAAATTAAATTAATTTTAGTTGTTGTACAATTAATGTTGTTTGATTCATTTTGATGATAAAAATATTTTAGTTATGATTTATTCCTTGTACAATGTTGTACATACATATAATCTATGTGTATTCATTACAAAAGTAATAATGATGATTGTCGAGCTCGAGCTTAACGAGCTGAGCCAAGCTCGAGTCGAAAGCAAACAAAATAGTACGTGTTAACGAGCTTATCGAGCCGAGCCCGATCTCGAGTTATTCGTTAATTAAACGAGCCGAACACGAGCCGGCTCGATAAAAATTCGAGCTTGAAAACTCGGTTCGAGCTCGAGCTCGAACTTCGAGCCCATTCGAAACGAGCTTTAACGAGCCGAGCCCGAACCGAGCTCGAACAGGCTCGGTTCGTTTAACAGCCCTAGAAGGGGGTCAGCCGACCTCATGTTTTAAAAAAAAATTAAAAAATTATTAGTGCTAAATTTGTAATTTTATTTTAAAACTTGGGTAAATTTTGGAATTTTATAAAGTCTGACTTGCTTTGTGCAAAAGAAAATTTACACTAAATTTTTATTTGACCACCTTGTTTAAAAAAAATTGGGGTTATTTGAAATTATCATAATTGCTAGTGGTTTAATAAGGAAGCTGCAAAGTAAATCAAAAAACGATAAAGAAGCTGCGAAGTGCGAACGAATGAACGGAGAAGGACGTGGATGCCGTTGCCGAGGGAGAGGGAACATGTCTCGTGATCACCACCTTGCAATTAAAACGACAAATTCATGAGTGTTTCTTATCAAGAGGAAGATTGAATAACAAAAGATTGGAGATTTGAGTTATTGTGTGAATTAGGGGTTTTGGATAATTTGGGGTTTCAAAAATTCTGCAAAATCACAAGAAATTGTAAGAATAACCTCTATTTTCCCTCTATCTCTTTCTCTAGTTACTGAATATGTGATTATTTGACTGATTCAAATTGAATCGGGAATGTATAAATAGGTAGTCATGGTTTCAAATTTGATTTATAAGAAAACTTTAAAAAGACACATAGCATTTGATTCATTTTTATGATTTGAGGGATTTTCAGTTGTCGGACACAAACCCGTTACAAATTATTAAGAAAATTGCACTTATAACAACAAATTAACATTGCAAGCACTGAAGCGCTTTGTCTGGAAATTAAGTAATACTCTCTCTGTTCCAAAATAAATGTATAACGTTTTTTTTTTCATTCATTTCATTTACTATGTGAATAATTTCAAGTATTTTTATTAATTATTTTATATTATTAATGAGAAGTAGTTATTTATTTGCTAGATTTATTATACAGATTTTTTTTTCCGAAAACACCAAAAATTTCAACAACTCCAAATACTACAAATGTGCCTTTGCCAACAATTGGGAACATTGTTCCCACTTCTAGTGAGCCATTGCCAAAGCCGAATTATTGACAGTTCAAAATAGATGATGATATATTTTGTGTATATCATGTAGGGGTGGCAAATTGGGTATTTTGGATCTACCCATTTAAGTTAAAAACATCCGGGTATCCAATGGATTTTTAACTTTAATGGGTAAACCCAAAATACCCAATTTGCCACCCCTAATATCACATATCTTGTTATAGTTTTGAGAGGATACTCATTGTTATGATAGTTAGTTATCCTTTCCTGATGTAGCGTGATGCTACAAGAAGAGTAAAGTCTATGACGACTTTAAACAATCGTCGTAGAATCGCAACGGAAATCAACCCCTAAGAAAACCACAATGGAATTCTTGAAGAAAAAAAAACAGAAGAATTTCAAAGAAATCTTCAACAAGCCAATAAGGCTACAAGGTAAAAACCCAAAAATAGCGAAGCAATCAAATTTTAATAAAAGAAGTCTAATTTTCGGATTACAACTTTAGGCCTATTTTATAGTGCCCATAAAACTTGAAAAACAATCTAAAACCTTCTAGAATTAATCATAACTTATATAGTAACCTAATAGGACTTGAAAACTAGTAAATTGACTCAAAATCTATCATAGAATCCTCTAAAATTAACCTACTAAAATTAATGATGAAAATAATAATAAAAATACTAATTAATCCTAACTAATAATAAAATACCAAGGTATCTCCCAGACATTCAAAAGAAAACCCAGTTTTCTAAAAAAATTCCAGAAAAATCCTGCTTTTAACAAAAAGCCCCGCTTTGACTAAGAGGTCAAATCTGAACCCGGTTCAAGATGGAACATTGAGCGTCAACAAAAGAATATTGTCAAAATTGGAACAAATGAAGTTGTTTCTCAGTACGAATTTATTCTCACAAGCACAAAAGAAATCTACATCAACAACTCAGCCTTAAGTGGTCATCGAGGTATAAAAAACAAGCCCTCCATGGTCATTTATGCATTATCAACCGTGATGCCCCGATGCAACGACGTCCCACAAGATAGAAGCATTTGGAATCCCACAATTGTCATCAAGGTGTAAGCTAATGACATAGGATTCACATCATTTTCAACGGAAATGAAGTCTCGTTGAAAGGATAAGAAAGGTCCGAGTAATTAGCGTCTCCAAATCCAGAATCCCATAATTGTTATCAAGGTGTAAGCTAATAACATAGGATTCACATCATTTTCAATGGAAAGGAAGTCTCGTTGGAAGGAGAAGAAAGGTCCGAGTAATTGGCGTCTCCACAGATTTGATGAAGGAAATCAAGTAAGACCCTCATGGTCATTAAGGCAGTGAAGTAAGCACCTTTATGGTCATTTTGGCACCGTCAATCACGTCACATTCATCCGAAGACACCTTATGGTCACAGAGGCATAATGTAAGCACCTCTATGGTCATTCCGGCACCAAAGCACTCTATGTTCACTGAGGCATAATGTAAGCACCTTTATGGTCATTCTAGCACCAAAACACCCTATGGTCACTGAGGCATAATGTAAGCACCTCTATGGTCATTCCGGCACCAAAGCACTCTATGGTCATTGAGGCACACAAATAAGCCCTCTATGGTCATTCCGGCATCAACAAAACCGAAGACGATTCGTCATCAATAACAGGGTATATTCAGAATTGGGTCAAGGACATTGATTCCTCAGTATGGGTTACTCTCTAAACTCTAAACTTTACTTACCGCAGTATTGCTTTCAAAATGATTTTCAAAATACCTCAAACAACCGTTTTTGGGTGTTTTTGGAGTCGAACTATGTTTGTCTGATTTCTTTCCGAGGAATACGTAGGCAGCTTTATAGCACGACCATACCCAAAGTTCTAAATGGTGTCTTTTCTATCGATGACGTTACTTCTTTCATAAGTATCGTCGCCGAGGGGCTCTGTAGACACCCCATTTTGAACGTACATTCATAATTTCACTACTTCTGTGTCTCGCCTTTGATTTTGGTCAAAACTCGTTACATTTGACATGTCTCATTAAGTTTCTGACTGACTCCGTTAGTTAGGGGCCAAAATGAACATTAAAACCTCAGAAAAGGCCAAAATTGTGATTCCAGCACAAGATACCTCGTATGAGACATCTAATATCTCGTACGAGATATCCCCCCTTGACAGACGAGTTTTGCAACAGTTTTCTTATCGAACTCAACCTCGTTTCTTGGCAAACACTCCATAATCTGGGAAAGAAAGGAAGGACGATCAGAGAGTCCAAAAACAACTCATTGGGAATTGAGTCTTCTATTCCCATCCAAACTTAACCCCTTGTCTTGGTCCCTAAGTCAAGAAATCATATAAATTAAGGGGTTCTTGAACCAAAAAGAACCTAATGTTCCTAACGCCCCCATAATCACTCCAAATCTGATCAAAACACTCTCATATCAGCCTTACAAAGGCAACCCACGAAATTCACCAAGTCATAACACAATTCAAGTCAAGATTTTGGATCATCAAGGCCTTTTGTCAAGGCTATCCATAGGATTCTTGAAGAACGCTTAGGTAACTCCTTTGTTTTTCTCTCTTCTCATCTCCTTCTTTGCTTTGAAGTAGTGTAATTCTATTAAAAGGATCAGCCTAGAGCTTCTTCAATTTATGGAGATGGTCTCGAAGCACATGATCTGACATTCCAAATAAACAAGAAATTATTTATTTGGCTTTCTTTATACATATTTTGCATAATTTTAAGATGATGATGATGTTTTCGTAGCAAGACCAATCCTAGATTGGGTGGATTGGGTGCTCCTTGACCTTCCCAATCCATAACTTAACCCCCGAATCTAAGATCTCACGGTCTGTGTTCCGTTAAACATGGTGGCGACTCACAACAAAATCGAGCAACAATCAAGTCCTTACATCAAAACCAATTCAACGCAAACGCAAAAAGGACGCGCGCTCACACTTGTAGACGTATACTTATTCTACTCGCTAATTAGTTGACACGATGTCCTTGAACTTTCAGCATTTTGTGTAGCCAGTCATATACGTTACATATGTATCTCCCTAACACAATTCAATTCTCATAGCTGTGTCCATTTGTGGCCCTGGAACACAATGCCTGATTCTGTGAGAGGGTCTAAGAATTGAGCCTCACATAATTCTCCTCGAAGCGGCCCCACTTCTCTCTCACACAGGTGATTCTTCTAAGTAACCCAGTTTACTCCATAAGAATTATTAAAAGCCATAGACTTAACCTTATTCATCTCGGGATGTCACTTTTAGGAATGTGTATGGGGTTAATCCCCATAATGACGCTACAAATCTTTTAACGGTTAGGTGGTCCTTTTTGAACCTAGATCTTGGGATCTCCAGTCAGCTAGGTTGGGTTTTTCGCCGTGGTTAAATTCTCAAGAGGCTTTAAACCCATTCCCCTTATCGATCTCGTAACTACCTCTCTATTTAACCCTTTGGTTAACGGATCCGCTAAGTTAGCTTTTGACTTCACATAGTCAATAGAGATGGTACCAGTTGAGAGTAGTTGTCTTATGGTATTATGTCTTCGACGTATATGTCTCGACTTACCATTGTACATGTTGCTTTGTGCCCTACCAATTGCAGATTGACTGTCACAATGTATACAGATTGGTGGCACTGGATTTGTCCATCTTGGAATATCTTCTAGGAAATGGCGTAACCATTCCGCTTCTTCCCCACATTTGTCCAAAGCTATAAACTCAGATTCCATCGTGGATCTGGCTATAACCGTTTGTTTAGAAGATTTCCATGATATAACTGCACCTGCTAATGTAAATACAAATCCACTTATAGACATTAAGTCTTGGATATCTGATATCCAATTAGCATCGCTATACCCTTCAATCACTGCTGGATGTCTAGTATAATGTAATCCATAATCATGAGTATATCTCAAGTACCTTAGTACTCTTACAATACCCTTCCAATGATCCGCTCCAGGATTACTTGTGTACCGACTCAGTTTGCTGACAACATAAGCAATATCTGGTCTTGTGCAGCTCATCAGGTACATTAGACTTCCAATGATCCTCAAATATTCTGATTGAGACACTGGTTCTCCTCTATTCTTTGATAGATGTTGACTTGGGTCAATTGGAGTACTAGTTATTCCATTGTCATCCTTGCTAAATTTCTCAAGAATTTAATCCACACAATGAGCTTGACTTAATACAATTCCATTGTATATTCTGGAAATTTTTACTCCAAGGATCACATCAGCTAGATCCATATCCTTCATGTCAAACTTTGAGTTCAACATATCTTTTGTGGATTTAATCATCTTGTCACAACTTCCTATGATAAGCATGTCATCTACATAAAGACATAAAATGACATAGCCATTTTCAATGTTTTTAGTATAGACACACTTGTCACATTCATTTATCTTGAATCCACTTTCCATCATGGCTTGATCAAACTTTTGATGCCATTGTTTTGATGCTTGTTTCAAGCCATATAATGACTTAACTAATTTGCACACTTTCTTTTCTTTCCCTGGTGCAACAAACCCTTCAGGTTGTTCCATGTAAATCTCCTCATCTAAATCACCATTCAGAATGGCAGTCTTTACATCAATTTGATGCACTCCAATATTGCGCAATGCGGCAATTGCAAGCATAACTCTGATTGACGTTATTCTTGTGACAGAAGAATACGTATCAAAATAATCTAGGCCTTCTTTCTGTCTGTAACCTTTAATTACAAGTCTGGCCTTATATTTGTCAATCGTGCCATCTGGCTTCATTTCCTGTTTAAAAATCCACTTATATCCAAGTGGTTTGCTTCCCGGAGGAAGATCCACTAACTCCCAAGTGTGATTTTGCCAAATGGAACCAATTTCACTTTTGATGGCTTCTTTTCACAAAGGTCCTTCCAAAGAACTCACAGCTTCTTTATAACTTTGTGGTTCACTTTCTAGCATGTAAGTTAGAAAATCCCGTCCCAAATGATTTTCCTACTCTAGCTCTTTTGCTACGTCGAGGTTCCACCTCTTCTTCCTCACTTTTGTCTTGAATGTGTTCTTCTTCTATTGAATCTTGTACCCGTGTTGATGAGCTTGCCTCATTTCTTGACTTGCACGGAAATACATTCTCAAAGAAAGAAACATTCCTAGATTCCATTATAGTGTTCTGGTGTATATCTTGAATTTTTGATTCATACACAAGGAATCTATAAGCACTACTGTTATGAGCATACCCAATAAATATGCAATCTACAGTCTTAGGCCCAATTTTCACCTTTTTAGGTGGAGGTACGGCTACCTTTGCAAGACATCCCCACACTCGCAAGTATTGGTAGGATGGTACTCTTCCATTTGATTTTTTTTCTCGATCTATGGAGTCTAATATTTGAAACAGGGAAACGGCCTACAATTAATCATTGCACCCGCATTCTCAATTCTTTTTCCATTCCTTTTCTCTCTAAACACTATAATGCAAATGAATTCCTCATGCTTTCATGATAAAGGCAAAAGAAATTCACGTACTTCAACATCCTTCTCATTCCACCAAACTTTGTAGGATTTTCTTTAAGAAACCTCACTAAGTTCAAGGTGATCAAGTAGAACATATTTTGCTGTCATCACTTAAATTCGAGACCAACAAAATTTTCTAACTTCTCACTAATGTGAGTCAAGTACTAGGAACAACCACATTCCTTTAAAAAATTTGTCTCCACAAAAGGGGTCTTCCCCAAAACATTGGTTTTAATTTAAAACAATTAAACACCAAATGATCACTTTGTTGTTACAACTATAACTCTCCACCTCAATTAGAGAATTTACTACAAAATAAATTGTTACTTCAATAGAAGAATTCACACAATTTATTTCTTGTAACAACTATTATAAACCTCTTGATTTCTTACTAAAATTTAGAGGTCAACTATTCCAAACTTTAAAGGTCTCATCTTGGAAGAAAATTAATTTCTCGTTTACAAAATGCACAAATTCTTTAGAAGCCCTTCATCTAAATATTTTGTGTCATTTCCATCATCAATAATAATAGGATTTAACAACTTCTTTCAAGAAGTCATATTGTTTCTATCTTTATGGCTTTTTGTCAGTATTAACAATAATAAGTTTTAACAACTTCTTTCAAGAAGCCTTATTATGTTAATATTTAGTGACCTTTGTCACCATTGACCATAATAGGTTTTAACAACTTCTTTCAATAAACCCTATTTTCTTTATCAATGTAGCGTTAAAGACTTAATCTTTCAACGTTCTTAGTTCCAACGAACTTTCCAATCTCTTCAATATGATTCATATGATCCATAAGAGACATATCACAAGATGTATAACCACTTTATGAGGCATAGCCACCATTGTTTCATAGTTGATGTCATGAACAACAATATTTCCAACTTGGTTAATTCATTAAACAAGAGGAAAGCAAACTGTTTCACAAAAACTGCTATTCTGCGATTTTATTTTATCTCCTTCTCTGGATATTAGAATCCAATCGCCACCATTCATATTTTTCTTCTATGAGTCCTGAACATGCACAAAAAATCCCAGACCGATCTAACGGTTAAAGAAGCGGTAAATTTCGTTTTACCACAACTGGTCATGAAAAAAACAGTTCTGAAAATTTGCTTCTTTTCCACCGTTTTTCCGTCCCTTTTCAATATTTCTCCCGTAGCCACCACGACACAAGAATATTGTAATCTGCAATCCTTTCTCACAAATGAAATTAGTGTGTTGTTCTTGTTGCTGTATATGCCCTAGGCATGTTGTTTTGCACATTGTTCGACAATGTTTGTTATCACTTTTTATTTATATAAAAAGATGTTTGGATTATTATTTGTTGTTTCATGTTTTGTTATAATAATCACCGTCTCTAGTACTTATGAAGAACTAGTATAAGTTTAATTCAATTATCATGTGATGATCATGTGTATAGGATACAAGTTAAACTTATGGGTATGTGTTGGGGAACATATACTGGACATGACCCAAAGATGAGGTTTATGTCATGGTCAAAATGTCATAATTAAACCTCTAATAGTTATATCATTAGAATCCTCGTACCTGAGATTATTGCGATCTTCCACATAATGGAAATCATGTTTGACATATTTAAACGTCACTCTTAACCAAGTGATTATAAAGGATATGATTGGCATGATCGAAGCTATGTAGGGAAGTGTAATAAGTCAAGATGGAATTTGTCCTTCTTTATGAGAGATGTTAGGCTTGGGCCCCTCGATGAATAGTGTTGATGAAATGCATGGCCGTGCTCAAATGAATTGATGTGATCGATGTCATTTGTGTTATCAAACTATTTGGGATCGAGAAAAGTATTGGGAATTGTAAGTTGACCATTGACCATGGCTTAAGCTCAATGACATCGTGGACAAAAGGATTGTGAATATGTTCTATGAAGGATTAACGAACTTTGATAAATTTGTATCATTTGGGTAGTCATGATGGTCTGCTAGGGTCCGCTCATGATTTATGAGGACAAAATGTGTTTGGACTCATTGCCAACTTGATATAATCCTATGGGGTCACACACAATGGAACAAATGCTGAAAGGGAAAAAGGATGATTTTTGGTCTGGCACGACCGTGCCAGATAAGGAGCACGACCGTGCCAATAATCTTCAGCCGAGGAAGGTAGGTGCGTAGCATTTGGCACGACCGTGCTGGTTTTAGGGCACGACCATGCCAGTGCTGCCTTGACCGAAAATCTAGTGTTTAATTTGGGTGACGGGATTTAGGTTTCCTAAGTCCAATCCTAAAGGTTTGGTCAACTTGGCTCTATGGGAGAGGGTTGACTACAAGACTGGTCTTACGTCATCTTTGACTGCCAGGAGAACAACGGATTTGACTTTCACTTGGTCAATCCTAAAGGTTTGGTCAACTTGGCTCTATGGGAGAGGGTTAACTATAAGACTGGTCTTACGTCATCTTTGACTGCCGTGACACATGGTCAGTTTGACGAAAACTAATGGTCTTACGTCACGCTGGACGGCCAAAGGGCAACTCATAACCTAATGGTCTTACACCGGACGGCCAAAGGGCAACTCATAACCTAATGGTCTTATGTCACACCGGACGGCCAAGGACAAATCTAACGAAACCTAATGGTCTTACGTCACGCTGGACGGCCAAAGGGCATAATCTCACCGAGCCTAATGGTCTTACGTCACGCTGGACGGCCAAAGGGCAACTTATAACCTAATGGTCTTACGTCACGCCAGACGGCCAAAGGGCAACTCATAACCTAATGGTCTTATTGTTGGGTTTCGATCAAACATGCGCAGCGGAATTTAGCATTTAAAATTTTGAAACCCAAAGCCCATAGATCCGTTCATATGATTAAATCAGATACAACATAATGAATAAAGGAATAAACTAACCCTTGATGGCTATTAAATTTTCTCTTGGTCTTTGGTGGAGATTTGAAGACTTGATCACGATCACAAAGCTTGAACACGAACTTTGAAGATGATGATTTTCACCCTCTAGCGGTATCCACACTTCGAACGAATATCAAAGGAACTTCTTTGATCTTGGTTGCTAGACCAAATTGTGAAACACGTTTTCACAATGAATTTGAACTATATGGAATTTTCTCTCTTGTGTATTATTTTGTTCTTTGACCAATGATGTCTTAGAACAAAGTAAAACCTCTCTCAAACTCTTTGGAGACTCACAAAAGGCTATCACTGAAGTTCTGGCCGAACTCATCCTTTTATACACAAGCAAGACCTATTCCAAATAGGAATCTTGTGTCAAAAGACATTCCAAATTGAATTAGGAAAGTGCCAGCCGACAGTACTGTGCGGCCGCCCAGAATACACTGTGCGGTCGCACATTTATCTGAAACAAACTGGTACAAATCTGAGCTAAGTGTGCGGCCGCCCAGTCCACACTGTGCGGTCGCCCACTTCCCCAGAATGTCCAGAATTTCCAAAATTCCAATTTAGTCCTTTTAAAGATTCGTTCTATTGTGTGTGACCCTCTAGGATTATTTAAGTTGGCAATGGGTTCAAACATGAAACCATAAGATATGATTAGGTTCTAGCAAACCGTCATACCTACCCAAATAGTATAACTAGATACAAGTTCGTATTCCTTTAGAATATGTCATAATCCCTTTGTCCACGATGTCATTGAACACAAGTCATGGTCAAACAGTCAACTTGTTTTGTTCAATACTTTCTCGATTCCGAATATGTTGATAATCCAAATGCCATTGATCCAATCAATTCATTTGAGTCCGGCCGAACATTTCATCAACACCATTCCTACGAGAGGTCCAAGATTGACATCTCTCCGAAGAGGGACAAATCCATTTAACTTATTATTCTTCCCTACGTGAATCCGATTATGCCAATCATACCCTTTATAACTTCCCGATTAAAGGTAGCGTTTGAATATGTCAAACATAATGTTCATCAAGTGGAAGACTATAATAACTTCATGTCTAAGGATTCAAATGACATAACTAATATGAGATATATGTTCGACATAGACCATGACATAAATCTCATACAGCGGGTCATGTCCAGTACCTTGTTCCAAACAAGTACCCATAAATCTAACATGATCATCGCATGATCATTTAGCCTTTATACTAGTGCTTAACAAGTACTAGGGACGGAGATTATTATAAGTAAACATGAACAATAATAATAATCAAAACATCTCTTTATTGATATGAAATAAATGATAACAATTAAAACGTTTATTAAACGTGCCTAGGGCACCACTACCAACACTTATGTCACACCGGACGGCCAAGGACAAATCTAACGAAACCTAATGGTCTTACGTCACGCTGGACGGCCAAAGGCATAATCTCACCGAGCCTAATGGTCTTACGTGACGCTGGATGGCCAAAGGGCAAGTCTAACGAAGCCTAATGGTCTTACGTCACGCTGGACGGCCAAAGGGCAAAGGCTTGAACCTATAATGACTATTCTGAGTCAAGGTTTGACTTGGGTCAAATCAACTCTTCGGGATGACTGACACTCTTTCTTAACACCGAGGGAGAGCCTAGGGGCGACCTTCAAGACTCATTGTGGACGAAAAGGTCCAAGATTTTGGAAAATTATTCAAAAGCATTTTGCTTGAAACATCGTTTTTGACAAATGACGCCAAATGGGCAAATTTTGGAAATGCTTATTCCTAAGGCAAATCTTTTAACAAAGAATTTTAGTCAAATTTTTGATTTTAACTTAACCGTGAGGTTTGTTATGCATAAGGTCCTTTGGATTTTGTCCATTCGTTGAGAAGTTACTAATGGTAGGGGATCTGCTCGTCACTGTTGTGGGGATAGCCCCAATGTCATCCTGACCGTTGATGTGGAGGCAGCCCCATGTCCTCGTTGTTGTCTATGTGGAGGTAGCCTCAATGTCCTCGTTGCCGTGGAGGTAGCCCCATTGTTTTCGGCCGGCGTAGGTCTAATGTCATCGTTTGACGGTTAGGAACCCATCCCTTTTTCATGACGCACCCTTTCTTTTGCCTAGGCCGCCCTTACGGGTTTTCAACCTAGCGGGCTACTTTTTTTTTTTTTTTGCGTCTTTCATGGCACACCCTGTTTTTTGCCTAGGCCGCCCTTGCGGGTTTTCAACCTAGCGGGCTACTTTTTTGGTGCCTTTCTTTCTAGTTTTCTCTTTCTTTTATGAGTGATCCAACCGACTCGACGGGACGGGGACTTAATATGTCCTTTTGGGGGAAACATGCAAGGGCCTTTATTTAAGCGGGAGAGAGTCCCTTTATGTTGATGAAAAATGTATCATGAAACGGGAGGAAGCCCTTGCTTGACAGAAGACAAGTGTTTAGCTCTTTCCTAAGATGTAGAGAAGAAGACTTGTCGAGACATTTGAAATTGGCCTTAATTAATATCATCAAAATGATTGCTTGAACGGACCATGTTCATTATTAAGTCAGGATTATAACAAGCAATTAGCCTTGACATGTATAACTGTTGTGATCAATTGAGATTAAGATTCGATCAATGGCAAGATCGGGAAGGAGAAAGCTTTTTGGGTCATTTCAGGGTTTCAGGGTCTTGGCGTGACCACGAAAAGGGGTTTTGACCAAAGAAGGGGAATCATAATTCATGGGTTCCTTTGTGGAGCCGAACAATGTCTATCTGAAAGATCGGTCATTGGTGCGACCGCAGAGAAGAGGCTTTGGTTATTTTTGGGAGGGCCAAAGGTTCGATGGCTTTTCTCATGTTGTGACCGGACCCGAAGGTTGCCTACGTTCCCCTCAATGTGAGGAGCTCAGGTCGCCGTAGTTCGGCTTTGGGCCGTCTTTTGCTGAAATTGGCTTTCTTTCGATGTTGTCTCGGAGGACGTTGTTGCTCACTTTGCTTTGCGGTGAACTCCTTGAGATGGACCTCTTGGGGGTGAACGGGCCTTTCTTTCCGCCATTTCCTTTCCTCCTTTCCATACATTCATTTCCTTTCCCTCTTCTCCTTTTTTTTTTTTTTTTTTTTTGGAGGAGGTAAACATTAGCCCCAGCTCACTTTCTTGGGCATTGGCTCCTTTGTAGTCCCTTGGTGGCGTGCCTGTTACTTTGGGCTGACTTTGAAGATTTCGGGAAGCCCTATGCTTGGTCGCACACGTGTGAGCACTGTCAAATCTCGGTGGTCGAGCAACAACGTCCTCGCCTTTTCACTGTCTCAGGATGCCGATGTGCATCAAGAATTGGTTTTGGAAAGGTGTATCAGGTTGTGTATCGGGGAAGTGTATGAGGGAAGACTTGCCATTAATGGTTTCTTCATGCCAATTGATCACAACATTTATTCACATCAAGATTAATTGTTTACGTTTAGCATTTCTCATTCGTGTTAGATCCATTCGCCCTTAATGAGTCGTCATTGACTAGTATGCTTAGAAGTCAATTCATCATTTTTGGGACGTAGCAATCAATTGATCATAACAAGCAAGGCAATTTCAAGAGTAAATGTATATTGCAAATAATGTCTCAAGTCTAGAGAGAAGAGAATGAAAATGACTCTTTTATTGAGATAACTTTGTACATACATGTCCAAGTGCGGACCTTTGCAAAAATAAAAAGACACAGTCCGGGACGGACTTTTGGTGAAAGTCTAGATCCTACGAGGCTGGAAGACTCATCATTTTTTTTTAGGGATGGGCTCCTATAAAGTGCGATGGTCCGTTTTCTTCCTCAATTGTCGGAGGGTTTGTCGGCGGCACATTCCATGTCTTCCACGGGGAACTCGGGTTCCTTGTTGTCGGGAAAGACGTCGCGAGGTCTCCACTTGGCTTGGTATTGCAATCACCGGACTCGCCTTTGGCCATCTCCTTTTGGTGGCTCCCTTTCAAGGGGCGTAACCTCGCGCATGGCATTCGGCGAAGGTACGGATCTCCATTTGATGTAGCCGCCTTTGGGCCTCCGAGGCATGGGTCTCTTCTCCTGGACGGTGTCCCAATCCTGCTCACGTGGATGGAAGTCTCAGACGCCATTTCAGATGTGGGCTCCTTGGTTGATGTTTCCGGTGGACAAGACCGCAAAGGACTTTAGCATTTTAAACCTCGAGGTGAAATTATAACCATGATTTGAGAGGAACGCCTCATTAGCGGATTAGCCTTTTGGAAAAGAGTTGACCTCTTATTTTAAGAGAACCTGATTTCCAAATTTTTTTTGAATGAAGATTGACACACACATTTATTTGAGTAAAAGACTCACACATTCAAATGGGGTTAACGAAGAGACGATCATGATTTAAAACGGGCTTCTGGGAAGAGGTGAATGATTGACTCACTTTCCAAACGGACCTCCTAGGGTGACGGAGAGCGGCCCTAAGGGTCCTAACGTAAAGGTTACGGGGACAAGGAGCCTCCTTGGCTTGTCGGAATATAGTCAGGATAACATGGGACAAAACCTTACTGGCTTGGGACCAGATGGTACTCACACTAGTTCGAGCCATCAAGGCGATCGGAGCAACTGAGATGGTCATCACATGGAGGTGCAAACTGAGGAGGCCAATGATTGACCAAGATATATTACCATGTGGTGCCATGATAGCTAAACTCGAAGGGGTCATGGGAACGAAATGGCATGAGGGGCGCAGAATTGGTCATCATGTGATGGCCCAAGGAAAGGGGAGAGAGTTACCCTAAGCACCTTTTGTTTATTTTCTTTAACAGACGCTTTGGAGGATAATAGGGATCCGTCCAAATACTTGACTAACTTCCTAGGGAACTATGCCTAGGGTTTAACGGGGACCTAGGGGACAACACCTAGGGGTTTGGCGGGAATTTCAATGGGGACCTAGGGGACAACACTTAGGGTTCCAACGGGAATCTCAACGGGGACCCAGGGGACAACACCTAGGGATTTAGGGGTTTAACGGAGGTTTCAGCGGGGATCAAAAACGGGATCACAACGGGGATCACAACGGGATCACAACGGGGATCACAACGGGGATCACAATGGGATCACAACGGGATCACAACGGAGATCACAACGGGGATCACAATGGGATCACAATGGGGATCACAACGTGGATCATAACGGGGATCATAACGGGGATCACAACGGGGATCACAACGGGGTCACAACGGGATCCCAACGGGGATCACAACGGGAACCTTGGAAGGATAGTGGGGATCCATCCAAAGGCTTAACGAAACGCCTTTATGGAAGTCTTGGAGGATAACGGGGATCCGTCCAAAGACTTAACGAAATGACGCTCATTAACACAAGAATGCAATGCGTCAAGGCCAAGAAGCAAAAACGGAGCAAAGTCATGCAATGTGAAATTATTTATTCATCCAAGTTTACTTAAAAAGCATTTTTATTTCCTAAAGGGTTGGAAAAGATTTCTCTTCTTTTTCGCAACTACTCTAATACCTAGATCAGTGGAGGTCATCACTACATCTATAGACCCCTCGTTTTTCACCTGTATTGCGCACTCCCAAGGACGGACTATCCCGGGCGAGGGTCCTATAGGGCAAGCGGATTCCACCGATCGAAAGAAATGATCCTAAAGTCTAGTGCGTCGCAAGGTTCCCGATGTGCGGGTCATCCTAATCATGATTAAGCCCCAGTCAGGATCGAGACTGTTCCGAAGGCTGCACCGATATTCCGACACGATCTCATATTGAATGAGGTGTCTCAATCCTCGACCATGAGCTTAAGGATGATTAACATGACTCATTCATTAGGGCTTAACGACACGGTGTTACCCTATCTTTAGCACATGACCTTTGTTAATTGTGGTCGTCATTAACACACGGGTTAAAGGCGGGTTAGGTTACGCTTGCATTACATCAAGGAGTCGTAACCCGGGCATTAACTTGGCCACAATTCACTTTGGACACGTGCTTAAAGACAATGGCAACGTGAACTAAACCAAAAACCAACCAAAGTCACGGTATTTGTGTGTCACGGACATGTGTGGTTGACTCGGCTCGGAAGGGGAGGTGGAATGGACCCGTGCACGCTCGAAGGGAACAAGAGCGCCAATCGAGCTGCATCTGGCATCCATCCCGGGTTTAAAGGGTATTTGGAACGTGCAAGGTCAAGTGCGCGTTGCGTGAAGTCAATTCTATATTCCCTTTTTGAGTCAAAATAGAGATTTTTATTTTGTTTTTCAACATGATGATCATGGCATAAGCAATATATGAACAAGTATGAACAAGCAGGGAGTAAACAATTTATACACAATAAGTCAAAGAATACAAACAAAGACCAAAACTTGTATATGTACCAAGTTGTGCACAACCAAGGATTTTGAATCAAACATTTTGCAAAAGAACAATTTTCTCATTGAAACCATTTGTACAAAGCAAGTTGTGCACAACGAGAAGAGTCAAGAAATTTTTACAGAAAAGGGGTATGCACAATGAGATTTTGGAAACCATTTTTATTGACAAAAGATCATGCATAACCAAGTTTTGGCCAAAAGAATAAAGGTAATGTGCACAAGTAAGGCTGTAGATTTGGAACCTGGACAAGCAGAAGCAGAAGGGCATTCAGAATGTTGCTGCCCTGCACAAAATTGTTAATTTGCAACATTCTGACCCTTTTACCAAACTAGCCGTACGCCTAGAACCATGGGGTTGAGGTTTTTCTCAGTTTCTGCAACTTCTGATCATCATACTCCAGCTTATTGCATTTCTAGAACATATGTACTCAAAACAGTTCAAACAGAAACAGCAAACACACACAAATATGCACAAAGTCAACTAACGGAAACGGGAGTTTGACCCACATAAAAGTGCCTTCAAAGCTTCTAAAGAGAAGTTTGCAAGCACTTTATCTCCCCAGCGGAGTCGCCACTGTAAGAATCCTGTCTGACACGCCCCAAGTCCCGGGATCCCCTAATAGAACCTCGAACCTGGTGCGTGTAACTAACAAGAAACAAGAAACTAACGGGAAACAGGAACAATACCTGTTAAAAACAAAACTGACATGATATATATACTCAAGAGTAGGGAGCTAAGATAGCTCACACGAGTTCTAGACCAAGAAAATTAAAACCAAAATGGTTACATACAGCGGAAGACATGCCTAGCAAATAAGCTGGCATCAAGAACTGACTAGGGACAACAAATACTACCCCAATACAAACCCAGAGTTTATTAACTCAAACAAGATTGTCCTTACCAAAATATAAAGGACACTAACTTCTATCAAGAATATCCTGCTGAGTAAGTTCCCAGCTAAGTCGAGCCTCACTGCGTACTATCCCCTGCTTTCCTGGGGGGGGGGGAAACAATTAAACAAATAAAGGGTGAGATAAATCTCAGTAAGCTATTAACATGCAACTATATGTCATGTTATCATGCAATACAAGTAGATACTCAACTAAACATATATCAAGTATCATCAAGTAACAAGTATAGGAGAGGCTAAGCCAACCCAACAAGTAATCAAGCTCAAGAAAGGTTCAGGTAACACTTAGTCAAGTAGAGTGAGAGGCGAAACCAGCTCACCAAGATGCACATAGGCCTATCACGCATTGTACCTGAATCCTTCCTTATTCCTCCCAAGAATACCATTTGTTGTCGGTGCTTTTCTAGCTGAGGACAACCAAGAACAAGAACAAGAGACTGCTGTGCAATATATAAGAAGACCTGGTAACCAGTGTCATCCACAAGAACAAGATCCATGAGGTGTTCAAGACAAGAGTTTAGCATTCACTTAAACCCCAGCTCTCGCGATAAGCGTGAAGCTATTCCTTTCATTATCTTTCTTTCATTAAAATGTGTTGTATGTGCAACACTCACATGCGATATGTGTCGCACCCACATGCGAATATGTGTCGCAGCCACATGCGAATATGTGTCGCACCCACCTGCGATATGTGTCGCAGCCACATGCGAATATGTGTCGCACCCACATGCGAATATGTGTCGCACCCACCTGCGATATGTGTCGCAGCCACATGCCCAGTTTGCACGTACATATTTATGTCACGTTTAACACATTAAGGTGTCTATCCCGATACCCTTACTATCAAGTAGAGCCCAATACCTTAGACTCTATACACGTAATAGAATAGGTCACATTGTACCTAGACACAGTCATACTTCACGTATATGTATCGTTAATAATCGAATACATTTCCTAACACATATTGTGTTCTATAATCATTCTTATTAATTTAAATCGTAGTATTCACGATTATATGAATGATCTTCATATTACACTAGTCCTTATTTTCTTTAGGAACTCATTTCAAGACAAGATATCTTCTTTATATTTTATATACTCCATTGAGTATATACACGATTAAAAACTAAATCATTTACACTTTAGTGCTTATTTATAGCACTTCCAATATACACGTATCAAGTTCAAGTATGTAGTAGAGTTAATCATTCTCTATCTAGTTCCATAACCCAATTCTTTGGTTATTCATACCATGTACCAATCAATCAAGAAGCCACATTCTATCAAGTAAATATATGCAAGATTTGCATATACACATCAAGACTCTTTCAAGTTATTACCATATTCATGTAATGGTTTCAAGACATTCAAGACTTTCAAGACAATCAAGACAGTCAAGACTTTTACAAGATTTTATTATCTTGTATCCAAGTTCTCAATCCATTTTCTTGGATGGTTAAACATGTACAAGAGTTAATTAACTTATACTTAAGTTATCAATCCAACTCTTTGGTTATTTAAGACAAGTACAAGATTTACTCATCTTATATTCACGTTTTAATTAAGAAGATGAGCTATACATCTCCCAATCAAGTTCACGGTCCTATTCCTAGGATATTCAAGTTCAAGGCATTAGTTGGTGTCCTTTAGGTACACAAACTTTAGCTACGAGAGGGGAGACTAATCCAAGATTCGTGGACTAGCTCAACGGGAAACAAGCTTCAGGTAATCAAGAAGCTACATTGTTATCAAGTAACTATGTGCGATGATTGCACATACAAGTCAAGAATATTTCTTATTCACGTTAAGGCTTGTTCTGAGCACTTTCGAGTTTACACCTTACCCATATATTGGTGTCAAGGCATATACAAGATTTATTAATCTTATATTCATGTTTTAATCCCTTTTCTTTGGATGTTCAAGTCATGTACAAGATTTTATTGTCTTATACTTCAAGTTTTATTCCAATCTTTGGACATTCAATCATGTATAAGAGTTATACACTTTACTTTTACCAATTCTCAATCCTATTCTTAGGATGTTCAAGTTCAAAACATTGTTTTATACCCCTAAGGTACACAAGACGTTGATTTCCAGACACATAAGAGCATTCATACTCTTATACTCAAGTTCAATGTCCTAAAACACCTATCTAGGTGCTCTAGACAATCACTTTAAAACCTCATTAATTTATTCTTTGAATAGCCCTCTAAGTCTAGGTTATTCAGCTTCTTTCGGATCTTGATTCCGACTTTCCTATAGAAAGTTATGAAGGAAACAATTCAAGGAGGACAATCAGATTCCAGGTGGCACGACCGTGCACACCAAGGAACGCGACCGTGCTAATCACATTGGCACGACCGTGCAGCCAAAAATGGCACGACCGTGCTAAATCTGGCGAGACAATCAGTCTGGAGGGCATTTTTGGCACGACCGCGTGTGCAAAAATGGCACGACCGTGCTAACACTGCCGAGGGATTTTCACACAAAATTCATTTTCGGCCCGACCGTGCCCAATAAAAGTACATGACCGTGCTCAGCCCTGGCACGACCGTGCTCTACAATTTGGCACGACCGTGCTCTACAATTTGGCACGACCGTGCTATCACTGACGAGGGAATTTTCCTAAAGGTAACAATTTGGCACGACCGTGCCAAATAAAGGCACACGACCGTGCGGTACAAATTTTGGCCCTTTTCCCCTGAATTCAAGCTTAATAATTCTCCGTCCCAAGCGTAGGAGTAACCTTTAACTAACACTCCTAACATTCTCAGGAGTATACTAACAAGTTTAGAACTCCTATTTCAAGCCCAATTCATTTATTTTACCGTCCCATAAATAATAGGACAATTTCCTTTTATTCCTATTTAATATTTCACCGTCCCCAAAAATATAAGTATAATTTTATAATATACTACTATAAACATTTAGGGATACTTCCATTCATTTCCCCGTACCACAAATAATGGTACGATTTTTCTAATAATATTTAAATCAAGTTACTATTTTACCGTCTCACGAATAGGAGTATAATTTCCTTTAACAATTTAATCTTACTAAGAGTGCATAACCAATTCCAAACCCATTACTCTCATTAATTCAACCCCAGGTTATACGTATACTCCCTTTGTCCCAAATTTACAAGTATCACAAAAATTGTTCAAAACACAATTTTAACAAGAACAAGTAGCGAGAATAACATATATACATGTTATTACAAGTAAGGGGAAGCTAATAGCTTACCTAGTCAAAAATCAAGTTGACCCAAATTAATTTCTGATCGGTCTGGAACGCTCTATTCAGCGCCACGAATATTTATCCGGGACCAGAATCACGAACGGAGGGATAATTAAGCTCGAGGAGTCGAGAATAGGAAGAATCCTATACTTAGCTTTTACACAGAGAGAGTACGAGAAGAAAATTTAGAATTTGCTTTCTCACTCAGTGAAAGCAACAAGATATACTTGCAAGATTCCAAGAATTGCAACTAGGCCCCTCAAGTTCTAACTTTGACAAAAAGGCCCCTAAACTTTCAACTTTGACATTTAACCACCTTAATTTTCTAAAGTAGTTAAATAAATTAACTCAAATAAAATAGCATCTAAATATGCTAGCCAAGAATTTAACAAGCACGTTAAATATTTAACAAGAATAAAGATAGGCGTTACACTGTCCCCCCGGAAATAACAAAGAAAAGATTTCGTTTGTTTTAAGTTGTTTTAGGGAAGAAATGCCAAACGCGGTTATCTCACAAAAACTTAACGGAGTCGCCACTTTTGTTAATTATTTAATCCAACAAAAGAAAAGGTTAGAGATTCTATTAGTTCGGAGGTCAGGTTACGCCTTGGGAAGAGTTTTACGTCACCCAAGTCACCTCGGATGAGTCCGAGTCTCCCTAATGTTTGTTAACAAAAGTGCATGTGCGTGTGTATTTAACGGAAAAGAGTCTGTTTTAACTTTTATTCAAAAATTTAACTGAAAAGGGGTCTTTTATTAAGAAAACAGGGATCAGAGGAAAAAATGGACATTTTTCCCTCTGAGCCCAGAGTAGCCGTACGGCTAGAGTATGCTCTTCCTGGAATTTTTACAGTTTGTCCAAAAACAGTTCAGTTCCAGGCAGAAACAGAGCATTCTGCTGAAACTGGGCTAAACTGTTCTGATTTCCAGTTTATGATTAACAACAAAAACTTAGAAAAGATCATTCCTATGCACTTTGATCATCAAAAGAACCCCAAAAATAAAGACTTGGGTGTGATCAAAGGCAATCATTGGAGAATTTATGAAAAAGTTGATGAACATGGCTTTTGAGCCAAAATGACCATTTGATGATTAAAGATGGAAACTTTATCATTAAGATGGCATTTTGACACATTATTAACCTATTAGGGATTATTGTATAAAGATTCAATCTTTATGACCCAAAATGGGATTTCAAGGCTAAATCAAAGGGGGAAGTGATAAACACTAAGGTTTTATCATCCCACATGATTATCATGGCCAAATCAAAACAAAATTAACATAAAGATTTGAGCTTTCACCACAGGAGTGGATCCTTAAGCCAAAGGCCACCTTGGGGCAATATTATTTGACATGAAGACTTGATCTTTGTGACCCCAAAGGGGGTTTGAAGCTAGATCAATTTTTGGATGATAAAGATTGAAACTTTATCATCCAAATGATCATCCTTGCTTCCAATGAACAACCTAATCAACCAAAACATGTTCCTTTTCCATTAAAATAGATTAGCAAACAAGAAATATCAACAAACCATGATCATCTTTAGGTTAGAACCACTTTCACACAAAGTGTGAAGGGCACCTTGAATCATTCATGGTTTGGACCATATGTATACATAATAGTGATATATATAGCTTGGAATGCCAAGGCTTGTAATACATATATATATATATATATATATTGCTTGATATGGACACGACTTGCAAGAAATATAAATTGCTTGAGATGGACAAGACTTGCAAGAAATATAAGAGATGAACAAATAAACATGAATAAACAAGGAGATGAGGTCAAGAGAAGGATGGGGGATAAGGTGGCTTTACCTATGTTTGGTTAGGCCAATCTTCCTCTCTCTTTTCACTCTAAACACTCTTCTGGAGTAATTTTAGCAGAGTAACACTAGCAATAATCGTTTCTCCCCCTGGAATGATCAGCAAGGGGTTCAATTTATAGGGCTGATAGTGCCCAAAGTAGCCGTACGGCTTATGTTGGCGACCTTCTAGATTTTTCAATCTTTTAATTCCAGAACAGTCCCTGTGTCCATATTTTGTCTTAGTGAGGTCTTGGCCTATCAGTTTATCCCTGAATGGTGCCTAGAATTCCTCTAAGTTGGTCAAATTCAGATTGGGGTACTTACACAGGGTTCGTTTGGGAGGGTGGTATATCACTTTAGGGTCTAAATTGTCATTAACCCTTTCCAAAATCAACATTCGAGGCTGTCAAACCCGGCTGCATATATTTATATGAGGGTTTGACCTAATTCCATTTGGGCTTGGGTATCCTTTTGCAAGAAGAAAACTGAACAATATGGCCAAGTTCGGAGGGGGCGCCGTACGGCTCCATCAGAGCCGTACGGTTCCCTCCAAGCCGTACGGTGAGCAGATTGCAATTCCCAGATTTTTAGCCTTTTTTTTCAATCCGTTCTATTGTGTGTGACCCAATAGGATTATACTAAGTTGGCAAGGAGTTCGAACCATTCAGAACCCGTAAGTCATAAGCGGACTCTAGCAAGCCATTATGACTACCCAATTAGTATAACTTTGAAAGTCCAAAGTTACCTTTTAGAACATATCACAATCCCTTTGTCACGCGATATAATATTGGGCATAAGTCATGGTCCACGTCAACTTATGTTGTCCAATGCTTTCTCGATCCCGAGTATATTGATATGAGCAAATGAAATTGAACACATCAATTCATTTGGGTATGGCCATACACTATCATCAATGTCACTCATCGAGTGGCCAAACAGATATCTCTCTTGAGAGAGGAACAAATCCCATCTTGAATTATCATTCTTCCCTACAAGAATCTGATTATGCCAATCGTAACCTTTATAACCACCCGTTTAAGGGTAGCGTTTGAGTACGTCAAACATAATATTCATCATGTGGAAGACCATGGTAATCTCAGGTCTAAGGATTCAAATGGTAGACTATTATGAGATTTAATTATGACATTTGACCATGACATAAATCTCATAACAGGTCTATCCAGTACCTTGTTCTCCAACAAGTACCCACAAGTTTAATCCGCATCCTATGCATCATAATCATCATATGATTATCCATTAAACTCATGCTAGCTCTTCATAAGTGATAGGGACAATGATTATTATAATAAACATGCAAAAGATATAATAATCGAGTTTGTTATCTCTATAACAAATGAATATATGATGTAACATATAGGCCTTTCTCAAGGGCCTAGGGCATAGTATCCAACAATCTCCCACTTGCACTAGGCCCAATCAACGTGTATCCAATACCCATTGAGCTAGTTATGATCTCCATCATTATTGCAAGATACCTTATGTAAGATGTTGTCCTTGTTATCATCATATGGTATTTTGCATATTCTGACATCTCCCATCTTTGACGATTTCTCGAATAAGATAGAAATGTCTGAGTATATGTTTAAATAAGACATTATCCCTTTGGATTGTGTAATAACAATTATTGACACAATGAGGTCCATAAAATTAGTGACACTAGAAACAATTTCTAGTTTACTAATTAGTATCTTGATCCAAACAATTTTCCAGTTGCATCTCATGCTACTAGATACTCAACCTTTTGTAGAATAGTAATTATATATTTAAAACTCTTCTAACACCATTATTAAACATAAACATGTATTTATACTGCAATATTTATCTTTGTTGGTTTGTAAGAATGCATATATGTAACTATTACAATATCATATTTTATTCCATCTAAGATCAAGAATGCATCCTTTAGTTCCTTTTAAAGAACGTTAGGGTGTTTCTTATCTAGTGGTTGTCACTAGGATCCGATTGGTATCATCTCATCATACTCCAAGTATATGAGACATCCGGTCTTAGTACATTAACATGTCTTACATGATAGATCCAATTGCCGAAGCATATGGAATCCTAATCATGTACTATTGCTCATCAGTCTTCCAGTAAGACTAAATCTTGTCAAGAGTGATGCCATTAGACATTTGCAAGTAACCTCTCCAAGAGTCTTGGATAGTGAAATTTTCACTATTTTGTCTATATTAGTACTTTGACTTCAACCAATCATCTTTTTAGATTTATCTCCATAAATCAGTCCAAGGTTATAGGCGGCTTTATCCAAGTCTTTCATTTAGAAGGTACTATTTTGAGCAACAAACGAATTTTGGAATTTATTGAGTTCTTCCGGACAAAATTAATTTTTTTGGAAATTATTGAGGTCTTCCGGACCAAATTTGATTTTTTGGAATTTATTGAGGTCTTCCGACCAAAGATTTATTTTTTGGAAATTATTGAAGTCTTCCGGACCAAATTTGATTTTGGAATTTATTGAGGTCTTCCGGACCAAAGATTTATTTTTTGGAATATTGAGGTCTTCCGGACCAAAGAAACGAACTAAGGACAAGCCTAGAGATCATGGTGTTTTGCAATGTATTTTTAGGATAAGTGTATGAATGTAACACTTTTAGAGTTTTTAGCATGATATGATCATTGGTCATAACTCGGAGGAGAGCATGTGCCAGTTTGAGGGATCAAGGTAGAGAGTGCTTAAACTTTGGAGATTGTTGATGTACGATACCTTTTGTTTAGGTTTTTTAGGCAATGAGTGCCATTATGAGAGGAGTTTGAATGTAATTACCTATAGTCTAGGGTTTGAGTATTGGTTATTTGATGTTAGAGATGTTTTAGATGTGAATTTTTCAACGTGTGGGGGCTTAAGTGAATTTTGTAGAGATTTAGTTGTAGTTTACCCATAGTTTGGATTTTAAATGAATCTTATGTAGATTGCAAAGAGTTTTAATTTGTAGATTACACAAATTCGGGGTTTATATTATTTTTTGTTGATTTGTAAGAGTTGTAATTGTAAATTACTCAAGTTCGGGGTTTTAAATATGTTAATATTAACCGTAGAGGGTTTTAATTGTGAATTGCTCTTAGTGTAGGAATTGATTGTAAGTTATTTTGGAGCAAGGGACTTGATTGGTAATTTTCCCAAAGTTTGGGGTTTTGTTGATTAATTTGTGAAGCGGAAGTGCTTTATGGTAAAATACCCAAGATATGGGGTTAACAATGGAATTTTGGGAAAGCCAGGGGCTGGTCTGTCTAATTACAAAACTGGGAGCCGTACGGCGGTTTACAAGGCGGCCGGATTGGTTTTACGCAGCCAGGGGTAGTTTGGTCAAATCGCCGCGTTTTAGGAATTTCGCGTTTATTTTAAATGAGGCGCCGTACGGTGCGAATTCTGGCGGACGGATTACCTGGCGGATTCGTCTATATCAGGCGCGTTTGGAGCGTTTTTGCGCAGAAAACAAAACACACACACACTGTCTCATCGGAGAAGAAGGAGAAAAGGGATCGCCAGCGACGCTTCAAGGTGAAACTCCGGTGAAAATTGAAGGTTATCATCTAGGTTCGTTCAAAACTCGACAATGGCACCAAGAGGACCACTGAAATCAAAGAAGAACGTGCCTCACATGAAACTCAAACACTTCGAGCAATCCGACCTATACGCGCATCCGAGGCTCCACTATTGCTACTACGCGGCCGGGGAAGTGGTAAGGATTCGATTTTGAACTTGCTTATTTGATTAATTTCGGATTTGATTAAGTTTTGATTGAATTCGAAATTCTAGGGTTTAGGACCTAAATTTTGGGAATTTCGGGTATTTGACTGATTTTGACTCGAATTGATTGTGGATTCTTGAAATTGAGCATGTTTGCGACATGGGTAAAGTGCTGGTTCGATGATTTTGTTGAAAAACGCATTTTTGTATTTAAAGTGTGTTTTGTCCGTAAACGTTGTAACTTTGGACTGATTTTTAACTTGGTTGACTTTGTTAAAAGTGCCTTTGTGTCGATTAAGATTTGTTATAACATGGGTAATCAATGTATGTAATTTTTGGATGAGAAAGTTCATTTTCTGCGAAGCTACATTTTTTATCTGTTTATGTCGCGGTTTTGACTGTTTTTTGGACTATTTTAGATTGATTTGTCCTAGGTAGACTAGGGTTTTGATTGTGAGATGAATAGCATGCAACATATATGTAACAAAGTGTTTGTTGGGAATTTTGTGGTATTTGCTAGAATAATGATGCGACAGTTTACATTTACACATATTTGTGAAATAAATTGCTAGATTAATTTCATACCTGAGCTGTGTATACCTATTTGTGTTTGCAGGTTGTATTGCCGCCTTTGAAGTCGAGGGGCTCATGCGGCGTCATATATGATTTGTGGGAGAGGACTCCAAAGACTGTTCGGAGCAGGGTGCGGGCCACCGGTTTGGGCTTATTCTTCGAGAGTTTGTCTGGTCAGGGAAAACTGACCAAAAGTACTGACTTTGTTATGGCACTGCGGGAGCACTGGTGGGACACCACCCATACATTCCATTTTGGTTGGGTAGAGGTAAAGCTAACCCCTTCTGATTTTATGGCTATTACCGGTTTGTGGTTCACGGGCCATCCAGTATGTGGTGATGATACTCTGCTTGGCGATGGGAGTGCAGATAGGCTCCGGGGCTTGATCGGATTTGATTGTACCAATATCAGGAGCGGGTATGGTGTACATTTGGGTGGCCTTAAGAGGCAGTATGAGGGGATGTTGGCCGATCTGGAGGCCGGTGGAGGTGATGTGGAGGCAACTGCTTGGGTCTTTGTCTGGTATGGGTTGTCACAGACTATTTTTGCTAATGTCGGTACCACAGCGATGATTCCTCTGTTAGGATGCTTGGTGGACTTGGATGTCGTGAGGGATATTGCTTGGGGGTCTTCCAGCTTGGCGGAGTTGTATCGTTCCTTAGACCGGAGCTGTCAGTCTCAGTCGGCGTCGGTTGACTGGTTACATTTTGCCTTGGAGGTATGATCTGTTTCTTGTCTATTTCTGATTTCAGTTACGTCCCTCTTGTAGATTATTTCTGATTTCGTTTATAACCTCCCTTTTCAGTGTTTGGCTTATGAGATTCTAGCCTTGAGCCATTTTGGGACGACTAGTGCTCGGTCGACTTTCCCAGCTATGTGTCGATGGGTACCGGGCTATAGGAGCAGGGGCGACGAGACCTCTTGGCATTACACATATGCGCAGCTGAAGATTATTTTGGTGGGACCTCGGCCGAGAGAGATTGTCTTTTATCCGTGGATGGATCTAGATGCTGAGTTGGTTGCTGCAGGGGCCATTGAGGCGACGAGCCAGAGGAGGCTTCTGATCGGGTACAGCGGGGATGCCCTTTATTTGGGTGAGAGAGTACGAGCCCAGGATGGTGGGGGCAGCGTGTATAGGGTTCCGGTGGATCTTCCGCGTTATATGACTAATCCCGCGTCTCTGCATGACCGAGAGAGATTGACAGCGGGTTTAGATGCTGGACAGTTCATTGTAGAGGAGGCCTCATATGATGACTTTTCTAGGGCACACCTTGGGGGGCCGCATGCTGTGCTTGAGGAGAGACTGCGGGAGATGGGACAAAGGCGTGTGGAGCCAGCAGCGCCTGGTCCGGCGGGTCCTTTATTTGACAGGGTTTTTTGGAGCTCCACTATATAAGTATATCGATGACAGCGGTAACCCTCAGTGGGTTCAGTATGAGGAGGGTGAGTCAGCTCCAGAGTTTCAGATGCCTGCGGGCCATGCTGGTGTACGTACCTTTACCCTTTCTTTTACTCATCTCACTTCTTGTCTTTAGTCATCTTCTTGTTCAGACTTATTTTGACATGTTTCGTGCTACCTTTTGCTTAGGTAACTCCTCGGACATATGAGGCTATGACATTCCGTGAGGCCGGCCTACGATCGGTGATTCGAAGTTTGCACCAGAAGTTGGCGAAGAGTCTTCGCAAGGTGGAGGAGTGTGGCGGTTCCCCTCCCTCTAGCGATGATGATGGTACTCCAGGCGGGCATCCTCGGAAGAGGACTCGAGGCGATACTAGTGGATCATCTTCTTAGTTTCTGCATTTTGTTAGCGTAGCATAGACAGTAGCATAGTATATATATATTCATGGATGACTGTATAAACATTTCTGTTATTTGTCTAGCAGTATGTAGCAGTAAACACGTAGCAAGTAACAAGTAGCACGTAAAATAGCAAGTAGCAAGTATGCATGCATGCAATGCAGTCCTAGTTGGGTCTATAAACTGTTTGGTATCTGGTACTATCTATTCTTATGCAGGTTTGGGATCAGCCCGCTTGGGTGGATTGGGCCATGAACAGGTGGACCCTTTCAAAAAAAATTCTAATTCTACCTAGAGGTATTTTTAGGGCTTTTGACCTATGGGATACGGGATACACGATCCAAGGGTAACCTAAAGTGTAGGGTAGATGGTGTAGGACCGATTCAGTTAGGACATCGTAGAGATAAGACGAAAGACATTTTGTAAATTTAGGAGAGACCGAGCGTGCGGTTTCATAAATGACGTGTCGTGATAGAAAACACTTTTGAAAACTTAATGACTTTATAAAGATGCCTTATAATTAATTGCAGTCTAATTAATTCAAGTACTTGTCCTTCGTTGGGTTTGTTGATTAGGGTAGCCCTTCGGGTGAGTGAGATTTCATCGGGTCGTCGGTGATCTCGAGTAGTCAAGCAGTTGACTTAACTTGGTTTGGAGAAGCCCCAGTTTGAATGGGGGTACTTGAGAGAGGTGAACTATGTCGAACTTTGGTGGAGAGATAACCTTTCATGGAGAGTAATCATGTTGGCGCGCCGGTAGTCGGTCCAATTCCATTGGGACAACCCCAGTTTGGTGAGGGCATTAGAAAGAGGTCATCCATGTTGAGCATCGATGGAAAGAGATGACTTTCTGCGGGGAATGATCTTGTTGGAGCCTCAAAACTCAGCCTAATTCCGTTAGGGTAGCCCCACTTTGGTGAGGGCGTAAGGTGGGGGACTCTACCTCCTTTTAGACGCACCCTATTTTTTCTCTAGACCACCCTTGCGGGTTTTCTATCTAGGTGGGTATATTCTTTTAGCGTCGTTTTTTTTTTTATTTTAGTCGACTCAAATAAAGAAAAAAGACAAAATTGTACGGACGACTTGCAGGAGCCTCTTGTTAAGAGAAGAGAGAGAGAGAGAGAGAGAGAACAATAGAGGGAGTTCTCGCACTTATAGGAAGTATGTATATAAAAGGAAGGAAGCCCCTGCTTGACAGAAAGTAAGTGTTTAGCTCTTTCCTATATTGTAGAACAGAAGACTTGTCAAGACATTTCAAAATTGTTTTATTCAGAATTGTCTTTTGATTGCTCGAGAATGGACCTCGTTGATTAGTTACGTATCTTATGCTTATGTTTTAGACAAGTAGTCTCGAAATAATAAACGCCTTGATTAATTGAGAAAGAGAATAGAAATTGTAGTGTATGGGGAAGAGAGAAAAGATTGAAAGTTGGCTGGAGGTGGGTTGTATATAATTTGTGGACCGGACCAGGAGGTTGCCTACGTTCCTCTTGGTGTAAGAGGCTCAGGTCCGCGTAGTTCGAGGATGATCCGGTTTAATGATGATACCGGGTTAGAGTGGTGGTCACTCCATTGTTGCTTTGGACTGTCGTCTGTAGTTTCTACTTCGGACTGCTGCCATCGAGTTGAATTGGATTCTTTGGAAAGAAATAAAAATAGAAAAAAAATAAGAAGTGAAAAGAAAGTGGGACTTTTACTTTTCTTATGATGATAGCCCCTTCTATTTTTCTTTGCTTTGATTTTTTTTTTGTGCACACCCTTATTTTTGCCTAGACTGCCCTTGCGGGTTTTCAACCTAGCGGGCTTCTTTTTTGTGCTTTTGTTCTAATTTTTGCCTAAGCCGCCCGTTGTGGGTTTCGACCTAGCGAGTTTTTTTTTTTTTTTTTTATATATACATTTACATATTGAAACGTGGGGCAAGATGAGCCCCTAGTTCGCCGCTTTCGCCTTTGGGAGGTAGAACTCGTGGAGGGGGTTTGAATAGCTCCTTGCATTTCGTTGACATCTTCGAGGAGGATGGACAGCCCCAGTGCGTCGTCATGTTGTAGTTGTAACGGTAACGGACAACCTTCACGATTGTGCAGACGCTTGCGGTTGTCGTCTTCTTCATGGGAAGGTGGGAGTGTGTATGGGGAATATTTAGAGGGTGCACCCAGTGGGTGTGCACGAGGGATATATATATATGGAGGGTGCACATAGTGGGTGTACACGAGGGATATATATATATATAGAGGGTGCACACAGTGGGTGTACACAAGGGGTATATATATAGGTGGTGCACACAGTGGGTGTACACGAGGGGAATATATGGAGGGTGCACACAGTGGGTGTGCACAAGGGATATATATATATATATAGAAGGGGTGCACACAGTGGGTGTACACGAGGGGTGTATATATAGGTGGTGCACACAGTGGGTGTACATGAGGGGTATATATGGAGGGTGCACACAGTGGGTGTGCACAAGGATATATATATATATATATAGAAGGGGTGCACACAGTGGGTGTACACGCATGATGGTAGGTATAGAGGGTATATATAGAAAAGAGAAAATGATTCGATTGATCAAAGCGTTTGTTATTTTGAGACTAATTGTTTGTTAAGTTATGTATGATGGTTTGTGGGTCAATTTACCTTTTAATGAGTCTTTATTAACAAATATATTTGGGATCAATTCGTCATATAAAGATATAGCAATCAATTGTCAATTAAGATTAATACAATTTTCATGGAGTTGATGTATATGCAAGATTATGTCTCAAGTCTAGAGAGAAAAGAAATAAAGACACTTTTATTAAAGACTCGAATTGACTAGTACGAGGTGGACGTTAACAATCTAACTAATGTCCAAAGTAGACTTTTGCTAGTAAAAAATAAAAGACTAATGTCCAAGGTGGACTTTGACTAAAAGACTCCCTAGAATCTACGAAGACTGAAAGACTTTTTTTTTTTTTTTTTTTAGAAGGAGGTAGCCCCGGCGTAGACTTTGCTCACGCCCATGTGTTCCTTTGGCTGATGATGGCTCCACTATCAATGAGGCTTTGGATCTTCCTTTTCAGTTGGATGCAGTTCTCGGTGTCATGTCCAACGTATTGGTGATACTTGCAATATTTGGAGGGATCCAAGTCTGGTCTTACACCGACTGGGTTGTAGTTGAGCAGAGGAGATAATTTGCCGGCTTGAACTAGACCTTTGAAGCATTTGTATAGCGGCATAACCAAGTCATCGTACTCATACTCATCTTTCTTGTCGCGGACCATCTTGGAGGGTGGTTTATGCTTCGGTATTCCTTGCTGATGAGTAGTCATAGGAGGCATCCCAATGGGGAAAGTTTGTTGTGGTGGCCCATGCATTTGAGGAGCGTACGCGTGTGGAAACTGAGCAGGAGGAGAGTGCAGCTGAGGTACTCGTAGATGCCATAGATGTCAGACTAGAGATGTTCCTCGGTGTCCTTTAGAGCTTTGTACACCACCTTTTGGAAGCGGTCTGTTCGTTTGAGGAGAACAGTCTCAAAGAAGGCTTCTTGTTCATCGAGAAGAGTTCGGGAGAGGGTTGCTTGCTCTTTGAATATAGTCTCATAGTGGGCCGCTTATTTGTTGAGGATAGTCTCGTAGAGGGCTGCTTGCTTGTTGAGAGCAGTGTTAAGGTGGACCGTTTGCTTGTTGAGAATAGCGGTGAAGTGGGTTGCTTGCTCATTGAGAACGGATTTGGGGTGGAGAGTAGTCTCGAGACCATGGGTGATGGCTTTGGTTGTGACTGTGTTGATCCCTTCGGCAGACATGATGCAGGATTCTGTAGTGGTTGGTGGAGAAGTTAAGTATTTGAATTGAATTAGATTTATAATTAATGACAAGGCATCATTTATAAAATCGTTTTTTTTTTTTTAAAAAGACTCGATCTCCGCATTTTTGAAATGTTCTTTGAATGAAAAGACCAAAAATTTGACCGGGCTGGTAGCTGCCTACGTTCTCCTTACTATGCGGGAGAGGTCCCACACAATGAGAGGCTCAGGTCACCGTAGTTCGGGTTAAGTAAAACAAGTGGGATAGTGACCGGAGAGGTAAGTGATTTTGAAACCATAAGTATTAGAAGATGACCGTAGATGTCTAAGAGTAAGGGAGATGACTCGGTCCTTGGTTAGGCATAGGTGGAGGGACCCTAGGTAAGGTGGATTTTTGACTTGAAGTCAGGTAAGGTTTGACATGGGTAGGCCAAGAGGTAGGTCGTCTAATATCGGCTAGCTTGACTAAAGGTGGGGTCAAGATGAAGGATTGACCTAGATGTGTCAAAATGACGGGTTGACCTAGATGGGTCGAAGTGACGGTTGACCTAGATGGGTCGAGGACGGATTGCCCTAGACGGGTTGGAAACGGATTAACCTAGACGGGTCGGAGACGGGTTGACCCTAGACGGGTTAACCTAAGTTGGTTGAGGTACGGTTGACCTAAGCGAGTCGAGACATGGGTAGATTGACCTAGATGGGTCAATGATAGGTAGGTTGACCTAAGCAAGTCGAAGTTGACTTAGGAGGTCAAAGGTTGACCTAGAAGGGTCGAGATGACGGGTTGACCTAGATGGGTCGAGACGACGGGTCGACCTAGACGGGTCGAAGGTTGACTAGAGTTGATCTAAGGTAGACTAGGTTGACCTAGACGGGTTGCCTATACGGGTTGACCTAGACGGGTCGAAGGTTGACTAGAGTTGATCTAGGGTAGACTCATGCAGCATGATGAATGATTTTAGTTAAGATTAAGATTACTTGTTTTTTATAAGTGTTCTTAACTCGATCAAGGTGCATGGTTTAGAAATGAACAAGGATTAACCTCAACCGCTCACAAGTAAAGCGGAGAGTTAGATAGCCCGGGTTCCACGAAGATAGAGGCGACAGGATCACCAAAATCTGTGCACTCAGCGGAGTATTCAGGTAGGGTGTGCAGTGTGACACGGACTAGTGGTAGTGTGCCATTTGATTACGTATTTTTAGGAATGATATGCAATGCACGAGAGGAGTCTACTAGCATAACAATTCATAGTAACAGAGTTTAAACATGAAATAAACATAAGCAGAGCAGATCTAAAACACGCTATGAACACAAAAACCTGCATGAAATTGTTAGAAGCAGTTTTACAGAAAAGGGGTGCGCGGGGAAGTTAGAACACACATAAAATCATGAAATAAATGAAAGTTAGACCCTCTTAAGTTTTGAAAAAGGTTTTCAAAAACAAGTCCCCAGCAGAGTCGCCACTGTGAATACACCCGATTGAAAATTGAGAGTCGCCACGTTGTTTTATTTGTAATTAAAACATTAAGAAAAACATTTATGAGAATAATAGGGTTCGGGGGTCAAATTACAATAGAAGAAGAATATTAATACGATCACTCCTATTGCCCGACGAATCGGTCTTTCTATCATGATCAATGTGTGTGTGTGTTAGTGTTTGAGACCGGATCTGAGGATTGCCTACATTCTTCTCATCATGAGAAGCTCAGGTCAGTATAGTTCATTGATGAATTAGAATGGGGAGAGATGAAGCGGGATCATGCATATAGAGGGGGAAGATTAGGGTTAGAAATAGTTTCTAGATCTCGTGGATCATCATCAGCTATGCATTATAAGTAGGGATTAAAACATTAGATCTAGCATTTTACGCGTGGTAAGTAGCAAATATAGCATAATAATAAGAACATCATGAACATGTATGAGATAACACATAAACATGAAGATCGCTACCCTAGTCATAGATCATATTATGAATTCTAGCAAGAACATGAAGAACACGTTATGAATCATATGAATATAGGTGTAAAAACATAATGAAACTAGCATAAATCAGATCTAAACTAAGAAAACATGTAGAATCCTCACAATCTTGACAAGAACGAAGCCGAATCTTTTCCGCAGATTCGCCGGACCTTCGGGATTGCTAGGAAGGCGTAGAGAGAGAGTTCTGCCGACAGTATTGGCTGTGGAACTCGGGAAGAGAGTTGTTGTTTTTTATTATGAACTGAGGTCACCTATTTATGGGAAAATCTCACCTGGAAGGACTGGCCGCCCGGCCAGACAATGTGGCCGCCCGGACAAACCCAGAGTTTGGCTCGGTTCCCAAGGCTCTGATCAATCTGGACTCTGGAGAAACCCTAGATAACATCTATCTTTGATCCCTCGTCCGATTAGTCGAGAATATCTTCTTATATGGGTTTTTGGGGAAATTCCGGATAAGTCCTGCGCATCTTGTAAATACCTGGGAGGTCCCTGTGAGTTTCTGGAATGTCTAATCAACTCATTTTTAGGTTGGGTACTAACAGCAGTGTGAACCTTTGTTTAGTCCAATAAAATTTGCTTTCGTTTCTTTGTGAAATTGGACTATTGTTGATGGCCAAGCAATTTATATTCAAATTTCAAACGGAAATCAGCTTTATCAACCTTTTTCTTTGTCACAAACAACTTTATTCTTTGTCAGAAACAGCTTTACAAGCTAGAAGAGTACAATTTCTAGTACTTTCCTTACACGAATTACCAATCCAGTCCTCCTTTTGCAAAGTAAATCTCCAAAAATACCCTCAAAATTTGGGTGGGCTTTTTACTACTATCTCATTTTTATATAGTACTAGTAGTGCACCCGTGCGATGCACGGTATATATCTACTTTAAAATACATAAACCAAATTTAAAGGCTAAACCTTAGTTTCATAGAAATCGACAAAAAATAGAGGAAAAATACCTGGTTGATGCAGGAATATCTCGCACCAACTATCTCTTTGATCGATCTCTTCTTTTTGGCTTCTGAGTGCCTGTGGGAAATTCTTTTCATCCGTATGAGTGTGTATATGTGGGTGTTTCTGTGTGTGCGCTTCCCGTGCTGTGAAAATATGAGGAGGAGGGAAAAGACCTTTGTTAAATTAAGGGCAAATTAAAAAAGGCAAAGGAAGGGAAAAGTATTGAAGACCGTGTACCGTTTTCCCATCCAATTACATTGAGTTCGGGTAATGTGTAAAACTTAAATAAGGCGATCTAATTTGGACAAACATAACAAACAAAAATGCACAATTTCCCATACCATTAAAAAGAACCAAAAATTTAAATTTCAAAACAAAAGTCAGCTTTAGTCGGAAATTGAAGTCACTAAGACATTGTGACCAGAAGCTTTTTTGTACGAATTACCAAAAATGTCTTTTCTTTTTACAAAAGAAATACCGAGAATTCCCTTGAGTTTAGGCGGGCTTCTTGCTGACTTGGTTGTTATTATTATAGTGTAGATATAGATTTGTTGATTACTAATTGTGAGTACCACAATATTTAGTACTAACATTTTTGAAGAATAAGGTAAAATATTACAAAGAATATCAACAACAATTGACTAATACTCATACCAGAGTTATACACTATCTTTTTCAACAAAATAACAATTTGTTTTGAATTATACCCCTCCAGTTCACTGAATGTCCATTTTAAAAAAAAAAAAACGTTTTTTGGGGAAATTTGTTATTTTAAAATATTTTTTATTAGATTTTTTAAGGGCTTGGACTCTAGGGCCCACCAGTACCAACTTTTATTCTAAATAAGGACCCAACAGATTACTAATACCAGAGACATCCCTCGCTTGCAAAGTGACTGAACTGCCCTCTTATAACTGAGATATATGAGTCAATTTTTCACTTTTTTCAAATTTTAAGAAAAAAATATAATATTATTCGGTCAAGGGTTAATTGCACTTTGGTTACCTGAGTTTTCCAAAATTTTGCAATCGGTTACTAAAGATGTCAAAGTTGCGATTGGGTTCCTTAATTTGCTGAACCGGAGCAATCTGGTATAAAATCCGTTAACTTGTTAAAATTCTAACAAAGTCGTCACATGTGCCAAACGTGTGACATTTTAGTGAGGGCAAAAATGTATTTTCTTAACAAAAATCCCCAACCCTTCGTTCATTTTACTGATTCAAAGTCGCCCCCAGAAACCCCCATTCCACCATCATCCTCAAACTCACAGCCACCACCACTGCCTTATAGCCACCACCACTACCACCATCCCTCACCACCACCACCATCGCCGTCACCATCCTAACAGCCAAATCATCAAATCTAGAAGCCCAAAAACAAAATCCGAAAATCCATTCCAATGAGTTTATACAATTCCACCCCCAATCCGAAAATCCAAAATCAAAACCAAATCTAACAAGCTGCTATTTTTCCCCATCACCTTTCTCTCTCTAAAACCCCTCTTTTTCTCTCTCTAAACCCAGTCGTTATTTTCAATTTATTATCCATCTCATACACATCGTTGTTCAACAGGGTGACCCCACTGTATGCTGGGCCGTGAGTCTTTCATAAGCGGTAGCGATTTCGTCCTCGATGGCGGTTAATGGGTCTAAATCGAGCCTCGTTTCGATGAACTCAGCGGAGAAGTCGTCCTGTTCTTCGTCGTCGTCCGGTGAGTTCATACAATCCAAAATCCATTCCAATGAGTTCATACAATTCCACCCCCAACCATCAAATCTTGAAACCATCAACAACCTCACCGGCTCCGAAGACGACGACGATGATGATGATGAAGACGGGACCGATGGCAGCAAAACCCAGCTCGCAAAAGAGGAATCGAAGCTCGAGAAGGAGATTATTAAGACGATTCTTGGTGGGAAAATTGAAACCCTAAAACCCAATTCGGGTCATGGGGGAACAACGGTGGTGGTGGTTAGGTGGGTGGCGATTGGTGTCCGATTAATAGGGGTGAATGGTGGTGGGACGGAGAAGAAGAGGATGGGGGAGGGGAAGATGCATTTTTTTTTTTTTTTTTTAGTTTTGATTTAAGGTTAGGATTGGGTCATTCTAAAGGGGGAAGGGGTATATGTAAAATAACATTTACACATTAACCCCTTTCACTTAGGAAAAATAATGTTAAGGTCTACAAATGTTGTTTTACTTCAATTGTAATTAAAGTAGGTAGATACATTGACATATTTGCCCTCACTAAAATGTCACGTGTTTGGCACATGTGACATCTTTGTTAGAATTTTAACAAGTTAACAGATTTTACACCAGATTGCTCCGGTTCAGCAAATTAAGGAACCCAATCGCAACTTTGACATATTAGTAACCGATTGCAGAATTTTGGAAAACTCAGGTAACCAAAGTGCAATTAACCCTTCGGTCAAATCCCTGTCAAACTCTCATAACTGACATATAAAACTAATAATTAACATATAATAGTCAATTTTTTTCACTTTTTTCAATTTTTTAGAAAAAAATATATAATATTATTCGGTCAAATCCTGATCAAACTCTTATAACTGACATATAAGACCAATAATTAACATATAAGAGTCAATTTTTTTCACTTTTTTCAACTTTTAAGAAAAAAATATATTATTAGGTCAAATCCCGGTCAAACTCTTATAACTGACATATAAGACCAATAATTAACATATAAGAGTAAAAAAATCATTTTTTCAACTTTTAAGAAAAAATATAATATTATTCGGTCAAATCCTGGTCAAACTCTTATAACTAACATATAAGACCAATAATTAACATATAAGAGTCAAAAAAATTCACTTTTTTCAACTTTTAAGAAAAAAATATAATATTATTTGGTCAAACTCTTATAACTGACATATATGACCAATAATTAACATATAAAAGTCAAAAAAAATTTCATTTTTTTCAACTTTTAAGAAAAAATTATAATATTATTCAGTCGAATCCCAGTCAAACTCTTATAACTGACATATAGGACCAATAATTAACATATAAGAGTCGATCTTTATCACTTTTTTCAACTTTTAAGAAAAAAATATCATATTATTCGATCAAACTCCTATACTTGGAGTATAAGACCAATTCTCCTCTTACATTTGTTGTATAAGAGTCATTTTTCCATAGTTTTTCACAAAACTAAAACAAAATTTTTAATATTGTATTAATATTGACTCTCATATTTGATCAAACTGCAGTCAATTCTTATACCTGATATATAAGACTAGTTCGTTTCTGGTTCGCCTTTTACAATTAAATTATTAAGGCAAAAACTACCAGATCGGAGACCAAATCGAAGACGGTGCTTGGTGCTTGGCGGAGAAGACGAAGGACTACAGATATTCACCACATTTTTTTGGCAAGATCTACAACAATTACATATAAGAAAAAGCAACAAATAAACAAAATTTTCACTGGTATCAAAAAATTCACCACGATCTACGGGCCTTGGTCGGCGAGGATATGGCCGAATCTAAAGCATTCCGGCCAGATTGGGAGGATCGGAACAACAAAGGTCATCGGAGAACGAGAAGGACGGCCTGGTGAACATATCTCACTAGATTTCTGTTGTTTGTTGTCTGAACTTGGCGGATTTGAGTAATTTGGCGGTGAAACAAGATCTGTAACCGGACCAAAGGAAGATAGGCGGCGATCCGAGATCAGATCTGAAAGAGAGGGAGCCGGAGGTTACAGATCTGAGAGATAGACGGATCATGACAGTGAGAGATCTGGAGAGAAAGAGAGGGAGAGAGCGTGTGTGAACGAGGAGCCGAGGTCACCGGAGGGAGAAGGAGGAGGATCGTCGGCGGCGTGGGGGTGCCGGAGACGTGAGGTGCCGGAAGGGAAAGAGAGAGAACGTGTGTGCGCTGTGTGTGTTTGATTGTGAATGAGGGGAGGGGAGGGTTTTATTTGAGGGTGGGGTAGTTTCTGTATTTAGGTAATATATTTGACTGGTCAATGGTGGTGAAGGGTGTCTGTGGAATTAGCATCTTAGGAGAACTCCTTTTTGTACTTTAGAAAATATATCTCCTTAAAACGGAATAACACTTGTGTGTGGAGGGCCCTAGGGGAAAAACCTTGTTTTTTTTTTATTATATTTACAAAAATAAATGTTTGGAAAGTTAATCACAAGAATAGTTATGAATCTTTGTCATTAATTTGTATAAGAAATAGAGATTTTAGAATGTCAATTAAATAAATTTCGGACATCATTTAGGAACGAAAGAAATTTTATTATTACTTCCTCGTCTTTAAATGGATGTCTAATTTTCATTAAAGTGACATTTGCAAATCTCTACTATTTATACAATTTAGAGGTAAAGATTCATATATAATCGTGTAATCTTCTTTCCAAACATTTAGTTTTACAATTATAAAAAGACTAGTGAAAATTGGTAAATAAATACTCCCTCCGTCCCACCCAAAATAAGACATTATGCCATTTTGGGTTTCCCTCACGAAATAGGACATCTCAAAATTGTAAAGATTTTACTATTTATTATTAATAAATAGTAGTATTTCTTAATTTCCATGTCGAAACGGAAAATGCTATTACGGATGGGACGGAAGGAATACTTAGGAACAAGTTATTTTTTAAAAAACGACATTCATTAAAGATATTAGATATAAGAGGAGTAACAATTTTGAAATGTAACAAATACTCAAATACAAATCTATATATATTAAAAGTCCAAGCGGATGTATACGAATTCGCCATGTGAACAATTTAGGCTAAAGAAAGCTTTTGGTGAAGCCATATCATCACCATTCTTATTGATAAGTGACTCTTGATATTCTTATTATTAGCTAATAATATTAGTTAATAATAATAGTTATTATATAAGTTAACTATTACTATTAATAGTATTAGTAAAATATAATAGTTATGTAAAATATAATAGTTATTGTATAAGTTAACTATTACTCCCTCCGTCTCAAAATAGATGTCGTTTCAACCACTTCACACATATTAAGAAATACAATTAATGTAGATGAAAAAGTTTTATATACCCCTAAAGTAATTCACTTACCTAGGCAATTAAATAACTGTTTAAGAGATAGTCCACTATCATTATTAAGGATAGAGTTGGTATACAACAACAAAATAGCCTTGAAAATAGTAAAACGACATGTATTTTGAGACAAAATTTAATTCTCAAAACGACATCTATTTTGAGACGGAGGGAGTACTATTAATAGTATTAGTTAACTATAATAGTTATTGTATAAGTTAACTATTACTATTAATAGTATTAGTTAACTATAATCGTTACTATATAAGTTAACTATTACTATGAAAAATATTAGTTAACGATAATAGTTGTATAAGTTACTTATTACTATTAATAGTATTAGTTAACGTTAATAGTTACTGTTAGGATACATTGTTATTACACCCACTTGATTTGATTGATCCATGTCACGTGTCTTTTTATAGAATTTAGGAATCATGTAATTAAGTTTTACTTCAATTTTTAGATAAGTCTATTTCTAGATTTTTATTTGTCTAGGCTGAGTTTTTGATTCGGTTTAACCGCAGCGGTTTAGTTCTTCAAACCGCACTTGTGCTATTCCTAAACCACCAGAATGGAGCCGCAAGTATTCATCAAAACCGCATGATACAGTTTTGATGAAACCATTCTTCAAGCCTTATTTGGAACCTCTTATACAAACTTGATGGAACCGCATTCATGAAACCGCATTCTTCAGTTTCAATGAAACCGCATATCAAGTTCATCCTTGGAACCGCTCCAGCACCTGGTGGAACCGCAGAGCATTTATTGAAGAATTCAAGTATGTCATTTATTCCTTGAGACAAACATTCCCTTTATGACCGTAAAGGAATGTTTTATGACTTGTCATAATAACTTCAAGTTAACTTGGAGTCTCTGCAAGAAATGTCGGTTTTGTCCAGCAATTTAAAATGTTTACCGTTAGTCCTTTCTCTGCAACAAAGGACAATGTCAGGTAGTGGTGCTAAAACTACCTAGGACTACAAGACAAAACCAAGGACGAAAATGACAGCTCAACCAATGGGATTTCGACAGCAGTTGTACCATCAGATTTAATTCAAATCTTTGTCCAACGGTCATAAGGGTGCACTGCCTATAAATAGCCTTCATTTCTCAACAATGAAGGTTGCTGAGCTTCAAGAGATTTATTCCCAAGTGTTCAAGTTTGCTTTGAAGATTTTACCCAGAAATTCAAACCTTCAAATATCTCCTTAGCAAACCCAGAATTCTTTATCGAGCTTCAAGCCAAACAACCTTTCATCACTCAGCCTTTACACATAAAGTTTTCATTTTCTCAACCATCATTTAGATCATTAGAGCATTTGATTCCTTTCCACACACACACCCGATTTATATGATCACATAGATTATATACTTCGAAAACACCGGTTGTTATAATATCTTTGTTAGGTTAGATTGATTATTTAGAGTTTAGATTCGTCTTTTAAAACCTCCTCTAAATTAATACAAGTCTAGTAGCTATTAGAAAATCCTAGACTAACCATCTAGGTAGAGGACATAGTTCATTCAAGAACGAACCTCTTAAAATTGTGTGTTTGATCTTTACTTTCTGTCTTGTTATTTACTTTTCTTGTTTATGGCATATAACTTAATCCATCTATGAAATGACTTGAAAAGTGAATTGTTTTTTTCTTTGATCTTTAAGTTAAAATTATCGGTTGCATCATTGTGTTTTCATCCCAGTCAAACCGCCCAACTCTTTTCATATCCTCTTTGGCCAAACCGCAAACTCCACTGTGCATTTTATCAGTTCGGTTCTAGTGCTTTGAACCGCAGTTGGCCAAACTGATAAGTACTCGGTTGAATTTTAAAGGGTATTTTTGAAAAAGTTTGGACCGTTATTCACCCCCCCTCTAGCGGTTCTATACCCTTGTTGCCCTCTAGGATCAACAAGTGGTATCAGAGCATATTCACCAAAACTTGTTTTTACAAGCTTAACCACTTGGGTGCTGATCCATTGGCAAACATAAACACCCATATGATGCAGACATCCAACTCGAATCAATTACCGATTCTGGATGATGATAGTTTTATCTTTTGGAAAGATAGGATGATGAAACACATGATTTTAGTTGATCGTAGACTATGGACTGCGGTTGTGGATGGACCATACATTCATATGAAAGCTAATCCACATGCAGGTACTGTTGGAGAAGCTGCTGAAATCAGGAAGCTGGAAAGTGAGTGGACTGATGCAGACCGCATCAATGTGGACTTTGATGGAAAAGCTATGTCCATGCTTGTGTCAGCTATTGACTTGAGGACCCACTCTAAGGTACTGCATTGCAAAACCGCAAAGACAACCTGGGATGCAATAGTTGCCTTCCTGGAAGAAGATGCTGATACTAAGAAGAACCGCCTCTACCAACAAAGAAGACTCTTTGATTATTTTGTCAAGGATCCAAAGGAATCTCTTCGTCGATGCTATGAGCGGTTCATTGAAATTGTTAATGTATGTTTTTCTCTTGGACATGTCTATTCAAACACAAACTTGAACATGAAATTTATGCAAGCCCTTAGTAGCAAATGGCTGATTAAGACCACAAATATCAAAGACAATAAAGACTTGGAAGCTCTTGATCTTCGTCATTTATATGCCATGTTGAAGGTTTTTGAATTCAAGCTTGACGAGGTCCATGAAACCGAGAACAGATTCAAGACCCTCTCTCAATCCGCATTCAACAATACCTCATCTCCAACTTAATAATCCAGACCACCATCAAGCCTCACCTCACCTCCACTTGCAAACCGTACCTCGTAATCATAATATACCCAGATACAATCCTCCAACCGCACCATCTGAATACTATCAACAGTCTCATCAACCCTATACTCAATCTCATCAACCTTACCAGCAATCTCATCAATCCTACACTCCACCTCAATGTTCCTATTCTCTAAGTGTAGCATCTCAATCATCATGCTCTAGTCAAGTTGATTTTGATGACATGGATGATGAAGAATTTTCTTTGTATGTGAAGAAATACACCAAGTTTTGGAAGAACAACAGAGCTCAGTTTCCATCCAAAGGCCCTGCAAAGTTTGTCCCTCCAACCAAATTCAACAAAACTGCAGATCCTAAGAAAAGGGATGACTTGGTTTGTTACAACTGCAGACAGCCAGGTCACCTTGCTTCCAGTTGTCCCAAACCGCGCTATGAAGCCGCACCAGCTAAGAAACCGTTCAACAAGAAGTTTGTGAAGAGAAGAGGAATGGTAGCTGAACAAGGGGTTTAACCACTGACATGGATGGGATCTGATTCAGATGAAAGTGATGATGAAGATGAAATTGCAAATCTATAACTCATGGGATTTGAAGAAAAATTTGAAATTGACGAAAGCCTTCCACTGCCGAATCAACAAATGAAGTCAGTTTTACCAGGGACTCCCGAGGCTAGATCAAGCAAGGCTCCAACAACACCAAACTGCTTTCTTGAGCTTCAAGCAGATCAAAGCCATGATGACTAGGTACTTGAACATGCTAATATTATTTGTCAACAACACACAGTGCTTAAAAAGACATATAAATTAATGGCTGTAGAACTTGAAGATTCCCAAAAAGAATGCAAGTCCCTGATGGCCTCAAGTTCCAAATTGCTAGGATATCTTCTATTGTGGAAGAAAACCTCTATCTAAAGGATAGAGCTGAGGCACTCCTAACCCAAATCCATGAGCTTACCGCACAAAGGGATGATCTTCAAAAAGTGACTAATGTGTGGACTAAGTCTGGTGTCACTGTGGAACAAATCCTAAATTCCCAAATTCCAACTTTGGATAAAAGTGGATTGGGGTTCAAAACCAGTGATATGTGCAAGTGTCCTTGCCTCTGTGCCGAAGGTGGTGTGTTACCCCCAAAACAAACCAATGAAATTCCCAAAGTTAATCATGCTGGTAAAAAGGGCTCTCTACGCAAGAAATTAAAAAGCAAAATTATTTCTTTGAGTATCCTAAAAACCATACTGGGAGAGATTCTAAGTGGAAAGAAAAATCCACAGCGGCTGAGGCTAACAAGGAAGTATTGAGTGATGAAACCGCTCTTGGTCGGTTCAGGGAAATTCCTATCATTTTCCTAAAACCGCACCTAAGAGGAAGGTTGAGCTCAAGAAAGTTATCTTTGTCAAAGCCAAAACCGCTGACCCAGTAAAACATGAGAAACTGAAGATCAGTAAGGGGTTTGTAAAACCGCAACCTCAACCAGGTTTCATTCATTGTGCTTTTTGTGCCGATTATGGTCATGATGCTGCTTATTGTTTTTTAAGATTTACACCCAATACCAAGGGAAGTAAAAATCCTAATGTCAAACAGGTGTGGGTCCCAAAAAGCTGCTAACCCTATTAAGGTGGACCAAATCTTTCATATTTTATTTTTTAGATTTTATGCTTTATGGATGGTAATGCAAAGAAGAAGAAGGGTCTTTGGTACTTAGACAGTGGTTGCTCACGACACATGACCGAAGATAATGAACTTCTTTGTGATACTATCGGCATGAAAGGCCCCCCCTGTAGTGTTTGGTACCAACAAGAAAGGAGAAACAGTAGGATATGGAGCAATCAAACGAGGAAAGGTGTCCATTAAAAATGTGTCACTAGTAGAAGGACTCAAGCACAACCTTCTCTCCATATCTCAGTTTTGTGACAAAGGAATGAACTGCAACTTTACTTCAACGAACTGCTTCATTAAAGCTGCAACTTTCGGAGTTACTCTACTAACTGGCCACAGAACATGTGATGTGTATATGATAGATTTAAGTAATGTTGTTTCTATTGCTGACCTCTGTTTTGTAGCCAAAAATGTAAGTGAAAACAGTTGGTTATGGCATAAGCGGCTCAGCCACTTGAACTTCAAATATCTAGCAAAACTGCAAAGGAACGGTCTCGTCAAAGGACTACCTAAAGTGGCTGACCATCATGATAAGAAATGTAAAGCATGTTAGTTTGGTAAGCAACCCAAACAGTCATTCCCCAACAAAACCGCACCATCAACGAACCGCTGCTTACAGTTTCTTCACATGGATTTATTTGGACCTGTCCCAACCGCAAGTATAGAAGGAAACCGCTATACCTTGGTGGTTGTTGATGACTTTTCAAGATATACATGGGTGGAAATGATGGCCTCCAAAGATGATACTTATGGCATCGTAACCGCTCTCTTTAGACAGCTCCAAACTCAAAAATTGGATGACATTGTTAGTGTGCGTTAAGATAATGGAACCGAGTTTACAAACAATGGTGTTGCCCAATATTGTGATGATCATGGGATTGATCATAATTTCTCTGCCGCTGGGGTCCCACAACAAAATAGAGTAGTGGAAAGAAAGAAAGAAAGAATAGGACTTTGATTGAAGCAGGGAAAACTATGATTGCAGAAGCCAAGCTTCCCAAGTACTTCTGGGCCGAAGCAGTTAATACATCTTGTTTCACTCAGAACTGCTCCCTCATCATCAAAGTCCACAACAAAACTCCGTATGAATTATGGAGAGGCAGATCCCCCAACATTGCGTTCTTCAAGATATTTGGATGCAAATGTTATATCTTATACAGTGGCAGAGAGCATCGAGGTAAATTTGATGCTAAGGCCAATGAAGGTATTTTTGTTGGTTATTCTAAACATTCCAAAGCTTTTCGTTGTTTCAATAAGACTTCACTAAAAATTGTAGAGTCTGTCCATGTTACATTTGATGAACATGATCTTCTTGATCCACATATGGCTCCAAATGTTGCTGATGATTTTACTGATTTTGAGACAGGTACACATTATCCTAATCATACAGCCACAGATGACCAACCTACTCAAACCGCTCCATCAGGTTCTCTAGCCGCACCCAATCAAACCACATGTGGTGTTGCTGTAGAACCGTTGTCATCTGACCCCATTCAAGTGATTCAACCAGTTCCAATCATCACCTTCAATGAAGATTTCAATGATTATCAAGAAAAGCCTCCTCTAGAAAATCTTCAAGAAATAGTGGTTCATGAAGACCTCCCTCCAGAAATTAATGAGCATAGAGACAATCCAACTACAAATGTTATCGGTCCTATCAATTGTGGTGTTCAAACAAGAGGTAGCTTAACTCATAGAGATGACCACAGTTTGTTCTCAACTGTATTGTTATCTCAAATGGAACCGAAGAAGGTTGATGAAGCTTTAAGTGGTCCAAGTTGGGTAGCTGCAATGCGAGAAGAGCTTAATCAGTTTGAAAGATGCAGAGTTGGGACTCTAGTTCCAAGACCCAGAGATCACACTGTAATTAGAACAAAATGGGTATACAGAAACAAGATGGATAAAAATGGTACTATAACAAGAAACAAAGCTAGGTTGGTTGCTCAAGGCTATAGGCAAGAAGAAGGTATAGATTATGATGAAACCTTTACCCCTGTAGCCAGACTTGAAGCCATTAGACTGTTCCTGGCATATGCCTCCTTCAAGAAATTCAAGCTATATCAAATGGATATGAAGAGTGCATTTCTGAATGGTGAACTATAAGAAGAAGTCTATGTGGCCCAACCGCCAGGATTTGAAGACAACAAATTCCCTCATCATGTCTTCAAGCTCAAGAAGGCCTTGTATGGACTCAAGCAAGCTCCAAGAGAATGGTATGACACTCTATCTAAATTTCTTATTAAACAAGGATTCTCTCGAGGTAAAATTGACACAACTTTATTTATTGCTAAACACAAAGGTCACTCATTATTAGTTCAAATTTATGTTGATGATATTATTTTTTGTTCTACTAATTAAACTATGTGTGTTAAGTTTGAGAAGCTAATGAAAGGTAAATTTGAGATGAGTATGATGGGAGAGTTGACATTCTTTCTTGGACTCCAAATAAAGCAATGTCATGATGGAATCTTTATCAACCAAGCCAAATACACCAAAGACTTGATCAAGAAATTTGGGCTTGAAACCGCAAAACCAGTTGATACCCCAATGAAAAAGGCCTGCAGTTTGGATCTAGATGAACAAGGTAAGAAAGTTAATCAGACACTCTACCGCGGTATGATTGGCTCTCTTCTTTACTTAACTGCAAGTAGGCCAGATATCATGTTCAGTGTTTGTGCTAGATTTCAAGCTGACCCTAGAGAATATCATCTTATAACTGTTAAACGTATTATTAGGTATTTATGTGGCTCTGTTAACCTTGGACTTTGGTATTCCAAAGAATCTTCATTTGATTTATTAGGTTATTCAGATGCTGATTTTGCAGCTTGTAAGATTGATAGAAAGAGCACTAGTGGTACATGTCAGTTCCTTGGATCTCGGCTAGTATCATGGTCTAGCAAGAAACAAGCTTCGGTTTCAGTCTCAACCGCTGAAGCTAAATACATTGCGGCTAGAAGATGTTGCTCTCAAAAACCAAGCACATTGACATCAGATATCACTTCCTCAAAGACCATGTTGAAAAGAAGAACATTTTTCTAGCAAAGGTGGGAACTGATGATAAAATTGCAGACATCCTCACCAAACCACTGGAAAATAGCAGGTTTTTTCATTTACGAGGAGAAATGGGTATGCTGGAACTAACCTAAATATATCATGTCTATATACTCTTTATTTTTAATAATTTTTGTTAAGTGCTTTGGCTCTACTTAGAAAAATCAAAATAGCTTGCGGTTCAATCAACATTGAAACCGCATCAATAAAGGTTTAGTAGAAGATTCCAGTCAAACTGAAGAGTCAAGAAGGATGACAACGGTTTTATCAAAACCGAATTAAGAAAGTAAGGATGTCGGTTTGAACAAGTGAAACCAAAGACAGAACTGAGAGATTTCGGTTTCATCAAAACCGATAGAGGAGTAAAGGTATGTCGGTTTGCTCACCAAACCGCTCAGGTACGCATAATTGCAGTTTAGTCCCTACTTTATGGCAGTTCATTATTAAGGACCTTTGTGCAATTATTTCTACCGCATTAAATGCGATGGACAGGTACGCTGACGTTTAGCCTTCTTTAGCCGTCATGGCCGCTCCACTACCTGAGGTGGTTAACTGAGTATAAAAGACAAAGTCATTTTCTTTTTACCTTTTTACCTTCTTCCTCATTTAGCAATATCTCTTTCTCTCTCTTCTGTACTCTGCGTACTTTCTCTCTGTTTCTCTCTTTTAATTTTTCCCATTACTTAAACACAAATTTGTAATGGCTCTAAATAAATCAATTGATGCTTCTATTCCATCATCATCTAGACCAACCAAGCCCGATATGGTATAATTTCTTGAACCCAAACTCAGTATTTGTTTTTGTCCGCCATTGTTGAAGCTTGAAAAAGCTTGTTCATCTTCTTTGATTATTTCATGCTTTTGCTTTGATAGTTTGGTTGAATAATGCTTATAATTGCTAATATATACTGAATGTATGCTTTATTTTGTGATTTGTGTTCAATTTTTGAACAAAATCGTTTTTGGGTTTTTCGGTGTTCTTCGCATTTTTGCAGATTCTGGGTTCTTGATGTTACTTGATCTTACTTGTTTAGAACTTTGTTAGAATCTTCCCTTTGTGGTTATTTTAGTATATTTCTTTCATGTTTTAGTTAAGTTTTTGTTTTGCATGTTCATACTCTGTTCTTCATGTTCTTCGTGCATTCAAACTTTTTTCAAAAAAAAAAGCTCTTTGATCCATTTTTTTTCAGTTAAGTGTTTATTTATTTTTGTTTTTACCCTTGATTGTGCCGCATGGTTACATTATTAGGATTCATCTGATACGGTTTTGTAAGCTTCACTCAAACCGCAAGGTTTGGTCAGTGGTTGAACCGCATGGTTATATCGTTGGCTTAAACCGCACGGTTTGCTTGATGTTTCAAACCGTAGTTAATCAAATTATTTCTAACTTTGAATATTTTTTCAGGATCCCACTAACTTTGTGCCCGACTCAAGAATCCTTGAGGATGATTTCTCGAAGGACGCGGTTGGAAGGAAATTGCTACAGTTGCTGACAACATCTAAGCTCAAACCGTTGTTCCTCCTAGATGAACCTGAGTTTGTGCTGCTTATCTGTGCCGAGTTTTTTGAGAACGGTGTGAAGACCAACACTGCACTGTTGAATGGGAAAGGTGAAGAGATCAGGAATTTGGAAACTGGGGAGATTAAGTTTGAAGATGCAATCAGATCTAAAGTTTGTGGCAAAATTGTGACTCTAACTGCAACCAAGATTGGAGTGCTAGCTGGTCTTGAGTTTTCTGGGATCATGAGTCTTAAACCGGAGTTGGTGAATAGCACTACCATGGAACTGATTGGGAAGAGTTCTTTTTCTACCAGACATTCCACCAAGAAGGACTTTGGTGAGGTCATGACTCATTTGTGTGACTTGGTAGATTCAGGAGTGATGTGTAAAAATGGCAATCACAAAAACTTCACTTCTGAACAATACAACTATTGTGTTGCTATTTACAAAGGGAAGAAGCTGTACTGGCCCAAGATTCTGATGCATGAGATGATCAATGCACTGAGCCGTCATACTGCTGACAAAGCTGCAGGTAAGTCAAAAATAAGGACTCACTGCAGGCTGTTGACCAAGTTCCTCAACCAAGACCAGGACATCTACAAGTTCTCATCAACAAACCGCTCATATTGGATGGCCCCATCCGAGAAGACCATTTTTGGTTTGGCTAAGTTTGATGCATTTCGGACCAAGTTCGGCTGGAGGTTTGCCCAAGCCGCATGGAATGAAGACCCTCTGCCTGAAAATCAAAGAGGCCCATATCCTGAGGCACGGCTGAACAAATCGGGGAAACCGTATGTTGGTGCCCTAGCTGACCAAGCCGAGGCAACGTTGTTGAGGGAGGAAGCCCAAAATGAAACATTGAATAGATTGGGGATGAGTGAAATGACTGAAACCGCTGCCCGGCTGAGGGGGAGCCTGCAGCAAGGCCTAGTTCTGCGGCTCTACCCAGGGAAACCGCAGCTCCAAGGAAGAGAAAAGGAACTGCTCAAATTCCTTCAGTTATTTCAAAAGCTGATTTATCCAAACCTTACCCTCATCCAAACCTGTTCTTCCCAAACCGACCTCAAAACCCTCAATGCCTTCCATTAAACTTTCACCAACTCTCTCAAAACCAACTATTTCCAAACCGACAGTTCCTAAACCTACATCTCCTATCAAACCGACTGTTGAGAAATCTATGCAGTTTGCTCGTGATGTTGCTTCTCTCAAAGCCGCCAAATCCAAATCCATCTTATCCAAACCTCTACCCCCTTCAAAAACTTCACCTAAAAGCATTCTCCTTGACTTTCTTCAAACCGAACCCCAACCTAAACCATCATCTGAACCATCTCCTTTAAAACCTTTACCCAAACCGTCCACTGTTCAATTCACACAAGAACAGTTGGAACAAATTTTTAAAGTCTTACCTTCCCTGAAACCGGTTGTTGAAACCGAGCCTGAGCAGACCGAAGTGTCTGAGGCTGCGGTTCAGCCTTAGAAAACCGATGCGTTTGAGGCTGCTGCTATGCCTGAGCAGACCAAGGTGTCTGAGGCAGCTGATGAACCTGAGAAAGAAGAAAAAAATCTTGAGGTTCAACCATTAAAGAAGAGAAGGATATTGATAAATAAAGGTGATTATGAGGTCCACTGGCAAACTAGGAAACCCGTGATGTTGACTTTAGTAATGCCTTCGGCAAAAAGGATCACTCACCTGTTGAAGGGAGTTTTTCAAGGTAGCTACGTGAACAAGCCGCAGGGTTCTTATCTGAGCCTGAACCGCATATGGGTGAAGCCTCTTCCCCTATCCTTAAACGAAAATTGGATTTTGATTCTTCAAGGACCCCATCTCTGGTTTCATCTCCTTCGGTTCAACCATTGGCTCAACCCTCGGTTTCACCACCAAAACCGTTGGTCAAGAAAAGGAAGCATGCCAGAGAGATTGCCGCTTACCTTAAACGGTTCAAGGCTGCAACTTCTAGAGAAAGGCGCCCTGGAGCCATTGCTCGTGCCGCTGCTAAAGCCGAACACACGACTCTCAAGTCAGTCCGCAGCAATCCTTTCTCCATTTATCCCGCCGATGATAGTGAAGCCGTATCAGACCAGAACATTCTTGATGCTGCTAATCAACTGTTGGAAGACATTGCTGTTCAGGTTATTAATGACCCAACTCTTTGCACTCAATTATTCCTTCGGTTTGACTGCAAAGTTATTCCTACTCTTTTCAAACTGTTCCTTGCACCTTTGCCATCCATTTTTCTCTCAAAGGCCCAACTGAGGACTTTATGTCCAAGTCCTCCTCCTGCTCAAACTGCATCTCTTGTTCCTTTTTTACATTCTTTACAGTTTGATCCAGTTGAGTTTGAAACCGCTTTTAGGGTTTCAATGGGTGAATCTTTAGAAGATGCCCAAACTATTTTGAAGGGCAAAGCACCGATGCCTTCTCCTCCCCTCCAAACCGAAGATGCCATCTCCATATCTGATGGTGATGATAATGATTCAATTCCTGATTATACACCATCTGAGGCCCTTCCCTTCTATTCCTCCTTATTCACTTCTGCCTCTGTATGCCTCAACCGCAGACTTAATACATGCAATTAGGAATATTCAAATGCACCAAATGGCTGCCACCTCTCGGTTTGACTCCCAATTTATCACAGTTCAATCAGATCTTGATGCCATTAAGGGGGAGAGAGTAAATGAGAGATTTGATGATCGTTCTAGATAGCAGCAGTTGGATGAGAAACTGAATGGGATCTTGGAGAATCAACTGGCCCTTCATGAGCTTATGAAGTCCAATCATGAAGTTTATTCTTTGAAGCAGCAAGCCGTTGACTCTAGGATGGACACCATTGAAGAAAAACTTGACATTATGTCAAGTCATGCCTTTGACAGTTCAGATCTCATCAACAAGAGGATTGCATGCATTGACAATAGAACTGCAAGCATTGAGAAGAGAATAAATGAACCTACTGAAGTTCGGCTGTATGCCGCTGATTTCATCTTCTCAACCGCTTATGCATCCAGCTCTAGGAATGCTGCTGAAGATGCTGAAACCGCACAGGATCATATTGCAGAGGATGCTGCAGCTGAAAGGGATTCTGCCGCAGATGATCAAGTCGACTAGTTTTCTTTACTTAGTCATTTTGCGACTTGTTTCATTTTTGTTATTCTCTTGTAATTCTCTATTGTAACTCCAAACATTTATGATTGAATTATAATGAGAATGAATGCATTGCATTTCAGTTTCCAAAACTTTGTTTATTCAAACTGCTTGTTTGTGGAACAATGCTTGCATTTTTCAAAACTCATGCACTATATTCACCATGAAAAATATTTTTATGTGCATTTGTTTTAAACATTCAGTTTAAACTTGCATATCTGATTTTTAAAATCATATCAACTTATATGCATCTGAATGTATTTCTTTTCTATCTTCCCTTCATTTCTTTTATTTTTGATAGATTAGAAATCTATGATTAAGCATAGTGTATGCATTGACTTGGGGCATGAAGTTTCAAGAAAATTTCTTTTGAACATGTTATTACCAAGTACAATGTTTTGCTTTATCATAGTGTGGTAATGGCATCAATCAAATAGGGGGAGATTGTTAGGATTCATTGTTAGTACACCCACTTGATTTGATTGATCTATACCACGTGTATTTTATGGACTTTAGGAATCATGTAATGAAGTTTTACTTCAATTTTTAGATAAGTCCATTTCTAGATTTTTATTTGTCTAGGCTGAGTTTTAGATTCGGTTTAACCGCAGCGGTTTAGTTCTTCAAACCGCACTTGTGCTATTCCTGAACCACCAGTATGGAGCCGCAAGTATTCATCAAAACCGCATGCTACAGTTTTGATGAAACCGTTCTTCAAGCCTTATTTGGAACCTCTGATGCAAACTTGATGGAACCGCATTCATGAAACCGCATTCTTCAGTTTCAATGAAACCGCATATCAAGTTCATCCTTGGAACCGCTCCAGCACATGGTGGAACCGCAAAGCATTTATTGAAGAATTCAAGTATGTCATTTATTCCTTGAGACAAACATTCCCTTTATGACCGTAAAGGAATGTTTTATGACTTGTCATAATAACTTCAAGTTAACTTGGAGTCTCTGCAAGGAATGTCGGTTTTGTCCAGCAATTTAAAATGTTTACCGTTAGTTCTTTCTCTGCAACAAAGGACAATGTCAGGTAGTGGTGCTACAACTACCTAGGACTACAAGACAAAACCAAGGACGAAAATGACAGCTCAACCAATGGGATTTCGACAGCAGTTGTACCATCAGATTTAATTCAAATCTTTGTCCAACGGTCACAAGGGTGCGCTGCCTATAAATAGCCTTCATTTCTCAACAATGAAGGTTGCTGAGATTCAAGAGATTTATTCCCAAGTGTTCAAGTTTGCTTTGAAGATTTTACCCAGAAATTCAAACATTCAAAGATCTCCTTAGCAAACCCAGAATTCTTCATCGAGCTTCAAGCCAAACAACCTTTCATCACTCAGCCTTTACACATAAAGTTTTCATTTGCTCAACCATCATTTAGATCATTAGAGCATTTGATTCATTTCCACACACACACACGATTTATATGATCACATAGATTATATACTTCGAAAACACCGGTTATTATAATAGCTTTGTTAGGTTAGATTGATTATTTAGAGTTTAGATTCATCTTGTAAAACAACCTCTAAATTAATACAAGTCTAGTAGCTATTAGAAAATCTTAGACTAACCATCTAAGTAGGTAGAGGACGTAGTTCATTCAAGAATGAACCTCTTCAAATTGTGTGTTTGATCTTTACTTTTTGTTTTGTTATTTACTTTTCTTGTTTGTGGTCTATAACTTAATCCATCTATGAAATAACTTGAAAAGTGAATTGTGTTTTTCTTTGATCTTTAAGTTGAGATTATCGGTTGCATCATTGTGTTTTCAACCCAGTCAAACCTCCCAACTCTTTTCATATCCTCTTTGGCCAAACCGCAAACTCCGTTGTGCATTTTATCAGTCAAACCGGAAATTATAAACAAATTTCCGTGAGTTTTTCCTAGTCACATGTAAAGGATACACAAGCATACATGTGTAACAGTCGTGAATAGACTTGAATTTAGAGTCATCATCACTGTTCATTAATTCGAGTGAGGTTCCATTTTGGTACGCATTAATAGAGAACCACATAGCAACATCCAGGCTGTTTTTCGCAGTTTTAGTCACATTTGCAGCCCAGTACTTAGGTTTTAAAAGATGAACAAATTTGCAGGGTAAAAAAATTAAGTTTATAGACAAGGTTGCAAAAACCTGGTTTATGGGCATGTATGTATGCTTATAACCCCCACCAAGTACAGGGGCAGGCACAAAATAGTACTCATTCCATTAGCAAAGCAGTACACTAGATAGAAGCTCATAACCGTCAAGGTAAGCACCAATTTGTTCCGGTATCACTCAAACTAGTACATCAATAAAGGAAAACCAACCGCAACTTCATAATCTTATGCTAAGACAGTAAATTAACTAATTAAGCAAATAATTTGTACAAAGAAATATCAGTTTAGACTACAATCTCCTTGTACATACAGATAACAAACTCCAGTAGCACGCCTTTGCAATATTTTTGCTCGTATCGTGACTGCAATTTGCCTCCCCTGCAAAAGCTGAAAACGTTCATGAAACAAAAGAAGCAGAGGTGTGTTGAGCAAACTTCATATTTAAAATTCTTAACATCACATGTTGTCCAAAAGGTTGTGAAAACTTGGTTTTTTCTGTAAAATGTACTAACAATAAAAGAGGTTAAAACTGACTTCTCAAGTTGGATATTGAACATTAAGGACAATTCAGCGTCTCATACTCCCTCCGTCCCAAAATGTTCTTCTGATTTTCCATTTCTCATTGTCTCAAAAAGTTCTCCCCATTTCTAAAATTTAAGCTTAAAAGTGCATAAACAAACGATGGTTAGAGAAGCAAGTATTCATATTCTTAAAAAAAAAATGAAAAGTCAAATGGGAAGATCGTTTTGGGATGGAGGGAGTATCAAGAACTCACACGAGTCTTGCAGAAAGACTCGTGAAGTAATATGTTTGGACCTTTCAATATGCATCCAGTTTAAGCAAAAATAAAAGAGTAAATATAAAGTCACAAAAAAGTGCCACAAAATTTGGCTTGCAAAATGATGTGTCATGGTTTTATTGGTGCTTTTAATTAGAGAGTGCCGGTCCAAAATCGATGCAGTCAATAAAATGTCGCCACCTCATTTTGTGTACTTATTTTGTGCCCCTAGCATTGCCCTAAAGGGACCACAATAATGTAATCAAAGGTGAGTTGCACAAGATGAATGCTAGTCAAGTGTGGGTGACCATCACAACATAGAGTTCATTTAATCTCCAAACTCAATGACTTGTCTAAACCAGAGAAAAGATCATTTTAGAACAATTTGTTTTCTATAGTAGATTTGCAAGTGCCAAACAATTAATTATGGCATCTCTACTCAAGTTCTGGTGTCTGACAGCAGACACCATGAAATGATCAACTTTTGACTTTTCTTTTGTCTACCGTTTCTCTCTTAAACTCTCCATATCCATGATAGACCCAATATTTCTCTCTGATTGTGTGCAAATCTTAACTTGGTACTAATCAATGTTATGATGTGTGGTGCCCCTAGTTCATACTTGAACCAAATGTCATGCTCATATTGGCATGGGCATCTGCTGAAGATAAACGCATCATATCACATAACCACAAGCTAAAAAGGTGCCATATAATCAAGACGAATACATCTAAAAACAGCAATTTAAAAAACAAAATAAGAGCACAAGTGCAAAAGACATTGTATAAAGGAAAAGAAAGCTAGACATCAACAACAACAACAACATTACCCCAGTGCCGCAAAGGCTCCCACCTATGGTGGGGTAAGGGGGGGTCGGGTGTACGCAGCCTTGCCCCTGTATTAAAGCACAGAGAGGCTGTTTCCAGATGACCCATGATGAAAATTGCGTCGAAAATTGCATGGACTGACTGCTGCTTCATCACAAAGAAGCGCAGACAGTTTAGTGACCCATTTTGCTTTATTCCATCATATTCCCAAGCCAAAAGAAAGCCAGACAAGCAAAGAGCAACCATTCAACATGTTTCTAGCATGCAAGAGGATAAGAACAAGTACCAAGTGACATGAAATCAAAATGAGGCAAAGTTTATAAACGGAGGATACAGAGGAGGATACGATTGAATTAATTGCTGAAGCCTGAATACCTTCCTACTGCAAAGTTATGAACAAAGTCAAGAACTAAGATAAAAACAAAAAAAAAAAAAAAAAACTTCATTTTGAAAGAGAATAAAGCAATGCTGATAAGTGGTACTTAAATAACTCACCTTCATGGAAGAACACGGTTTTGCTTGGTGATGATGGAATGCCTCAGTACATATCATCCTCATCTTATCTCAAGATTCAGAAGGATCATATCTGTCTTCAAATTCATGATGCACCACTGAGTCTGATCTGCCTTTTCTGTGGGCATTCCTTTCATAACTATCTTTACGTTCCACAGTTTTATGCATCCGATTATCGCGATGCCTTTGCTCCCGTGAACGGCTGTGACCTCTATCCGGACTCGGGGGAAGATATTTTCTGTGTGCTTTGTTGCCATCTCGCGGGCCTCGATCAAGCTTCTCGTACGAGCCACTATTACTTATTTCCCCATCATCATTTCTGTAGTATGCTCTGTCATTCCTGTTCCTATCCCCACTATATGCTCGGTCATTCCTGTTCTTATCCCCACTGTATGGTTCAAGATGCCCACTGTCCGAATAAGAATCATGTCTTTGCGGCATATTCCTTTCTGGAGACTCATCCTCAACTCTTGTCGATCTATTATTGTTTTCAGGTTCTGACTGTCTATTACCTCGCTGCCTACTATTGTGTACTTCAGAAAAGGTGGGTGCACTCATCTTTGCCTCAATATCAGTAGAGGTGCCATGCAAGGCAATAGGTTCCGATGCACGCATTCCAGTCTCTCCGGTCCCCTTCACTGAGCAACCAATTCCACCTGCTTGCTTGATTTCTTCCATGTATTCCTCTATAATATCTCTCATCACCTTTAAAAAGAAGGAAAAGACCAGGAATTAATAGAAGAGGTACGAGTAAAAATATCATCACCGTGTCAAACATGAAGCAGATCGAATTGTATTACACCATAAGGGGGACAACAAGGCATCTGTGTTAAAAAAGAAAATTGAGTAGTAAAAGAAGGAAGCAAAGAGTCCGAGCATCAGAGAGGGTAATAATAAAGTCACAAAAAAATGCCACAAAATTTGGTTCACAAAATGACGTGTCATGATTTTGTTGGTGCTCTTAATTAGTGTGGTGGGTCCATAATTGATTCAACAAATAAAATATCGACACCTCACTTTGTATCCATTTTTTTGTGAACTTCTTTTGTGCCCCTAGCATTGCCTTTATTTTGAAGCCATAGGAGCAAACCTTCAACAATGCAACTTACATGTGTTGTGTTCCTCTTTATTTTCTTGCCACGATATGATGTTCTTCTTCGTTTGTAATCCCTTTCTTCAGCCAATAATTCCTCCCTAGACTTCATTCTGTTTGTCTCCTGCATGATTTCGAAAGAACAGAATATGAAGATTGAGGACTGTTGCAGCAAGAATTAACTCCCCAGAGAAGGGTAGGGAGGGAGCACTGCAACTTAGTGCTGAAGTTCAACCAACTATGAATTCAACTAATAAGGCCGTGAAATTCATTTGCTTTTCACAGTTACTATTACAGAACCTTTCTTATTAATACAAATAGGGATGGGGAAAAACCCGAAAGTGTCTCAGTTCGGAAATGACCCACATTCCTGATGACCATTTTGGTAAAATTTATTCTCAACCAGCCCTGTTTGACCTGCTCCTGCATCTAATATATCTTTATTTTCAAATATATCCTAAATATAATGAATAAGTAGACACTACTTCCCTTTTTATGTTTAATGATGTTTATAATAAGGTACTCTTTTCTTTTTCTGTTTTCCTTTTTGTGAAGATTTTTGGTATTCTCTTTTTAAGGGAAAACGAGGAGACATACTTTCTTGCAAGTTTTACGAGTCAACCGGGCAGGGTGGGACGTGTTTGGAATGAGGGGTTTAAGGTTGGAGTGGGTTAAGGATAGGCTAAACGCATCCCGTTTTCATTCCTAAATACAAGCTTCTACAGCAAAGTATCACATCCTACCACCTGAAGTCATATATATACAGCAAGATCAGAAAATCCCGACATCTGCCGCAAACGCGAGAAGAAAAAAGGGTATTGAAAACACCTATTCATTGCAGACCTTATAAGCAATAACACATTAGAGCTCTAATATCACATTCAACTGCAATCTATCCAAGAAGCTTGATTAATGCTTGAGAAAGCTTCTGTCGGGTATTTAATAACACGATTCTTCTTAAAATATTCATCAAAGGAAACGGAATGTTGAGCTCTTAGCCTCTTATTCCTATTCTCGGTTTCTTTCTTATTCAAGATTTTGATATCTTCAATGGAAAAAGTCCTGCAAGTGAATCTTCTGCCAAGTCCATTGAGCACATGTTTATATGTCAAATCACTAAATGAACACTAAGTAATTTATGGGCATCAAATAGAAAATAACAATTTGAACAAACATCTATAACACACACATAAGAGAAGGGAGATTCATATTCCCCGTAGACCATTATTCTGTTCTCGTCACATGAAAAGAGATACAAGTAATAAATAACTATGCATGGTTCAATTATGTATCAGTAATTTGGACTCAAAATCTTATTTGGAGGCCAGATTGATGCACATCCAGACCCACTGCAATAAAGTGAATAGATGACATCAATCTTTATTGTTAGATTTCACTCGCTATTTCAAGCATGTAGCTTCATGCAACTTCTCCATCCTATTTTTGTTTACAATTTATAGAGACTACGATCTTTTCTATATTAGCAAGCAATGTTCTTGTTTCTTTAGTTTTGACAAAATTTCAGTAAATAAGTTACATTCTTATTGTTAGAAAATTAAAAATACATTTTAGATAAGAAAACTGTGTAGTAATTCAAATTAAAAAAAATGAAGTGAAAATGGAGAGAGCATCAAGGAAAGCTGACAAAAACAAAACAAAAGAAAACAAAACAAGAACTACTTTCGAAATGCAAAAAGCAGCATCAACAAGCCAAATGTACCAGTTATCCCATAAAAGGGTCCTCGAGACACTTCGATTCATCACATATTAGAGGATGGACGAAGAGTTCAACAATTAAGAAAAGATCACACCGTAATAAAACAAGAAGTCAGGGAATAAAGCCACCTCCTACACCCAGTTCAATAGATCCCACAATAAACTCAAGGGTAATATTTTGTCGTAAAAATGCCATCATTCCTTTTTGGAGTGCATGTTGCACCTTACTGCAACAAACCTTGAACGGTAAGTTCTAAAGGATTTCAGGTATTTATGGAAAATGATGTGCATATAATTTACCTTGTTGCGTTCCCTCTGCGAAAGAATCCCATCATGTTCAAGTAAAGGTCTATAGTTTGAACGTTTTTGCCGCCGTTCATCAGCTCTCTTCGACTCATAACCATGCTCAGCCGCTCTGCAACAATACGAGCCTTATGAGATTTACAGGAGAAGGCAATTTGGGGATACCATTATCGGAAAAACCAGAGACATGCATATGCACAAGAACATATCAGAAATACAAAGTTGGGAAGGTTACTTAAGTAATAACTGAACTCGCCAGAAGAAACAACTACATGCGAAGGAATTCAAACAGGGAAACATGAATCATGTAACGTTAAGTCATCCAAACATGCAACGTTGAGTGTCCTTCTCATACAACCATGTTTCTTTCACAATAAACTTACAAGTTTGCTCACAGGGTTCCCCTCACCGACCCATACCACCAAACGAAGTCCTTTTCAGCCACACTAGCCTCGCAATCATTTCACTCCACCCTAGGACTAACATCATCTTAATATCATGAACCAAAATTGAAAACATTATCGTAATATCCCAGAATCAGATAGGTTCCTTCGTGGTGAAAATACAGAGAATTACAAGTGAATCTGGCATATCCCTTTATGCCAAAGAAAAGGGTAAGGGAAGGTTAAGACGTGGTGCATATAAAAGAAAACATATTGTCTAGTTCTGTATTGAGCAATGCAGTGCCGATTATACCTTTGTATGCTCTAAACAAAGTCATTGTATCCTGCCAAATTACATGACACCTATGTTACTTGGACTCTTCAATTATGTTGAAGTACCCGTGCCCGACACGACACCCTGACACCTGCTTTTTCAGTTGGATAAGACAAGAAAAATTGAAAGAAAAAAAGGAGTGAGTTGACTTCATTTATAAAGATTTTACAAATTTAAATGTTGTTTTACTTAATTACAAAAATTATATCTTAGCAAAATTTTATTTAGAAATAATATTATAAAATGATACTTTTGTACATAAAAAAAATAAACAAACTATTTTTTATGATAAGTAAATAAATAGACTCAATATATTTTGTTATTAACGTATCCTCGTACACGTGTCCAAAATTCAGGACAGTGTCCCCGTGTGCACTCTTTTTTGGAAAAGTTAATCCGACACTCAAATCCGTACCCGTGTCAGATACCCGTACCCGAGTCCAGGTAACATAGCATGACACTGAAGATTGATTGTAAGTTAGCTTTTATTTCCCACAGGTTATTTAAAAATCCCTCTCTCCTGTTTTCAAGCTTGATTAACTGATAAACAATTATATGATGTACTTTTTTTTCTCAATATGAAAAATGTTCAACGAAAATATGGATCACTTTGGTGGAATCAATTACACATACTTGTTTATGACAGCCTACTCTGTATCTTGAGAGTCAAGTATATTAACTTATAAGGATTAGAATATTGCAGAAGGTTAATAATCAGGTGCAAAAAACAAAGAGGCAGAGGTTCATTAAAGAATCTACAAAAGTGAAAAGGACTTGCTCCCGGACAATTTTGAAATAGCAAGAACATGAACATACCTCTGATAATTAGTAAGAGGCCGCGTATAACGTATGGCTTTGATTTTTTTCTCGAGCGCTGCACGTTCATGCAATGCAGCAACGGCTGCTGCTATCTGGGAAACAAATATCACCCATGTTGTCTTTTCTTGTATTGCACTACTTTCCTTGAGGCGATCTTCGCATTTCTCATTCAACGCTCCTAGACGAGAACATACCCTATCCTTCTGCTCATTCGAAAACATCAAAGAACTTGACGAAGCAAATACTAGGGATTGCTTAAACATGTCAATTGCAAATAACCTCCCATTAGCCTCACCATACAAAACAGATAACTGAGATGCTAACCAGACCAACACCCGGACCACAACAGGACATTCGAAAAACTTACATCCACTCTGATCTACCCTAGAAAGCAAACCCAGAGACCTAAAAGCATCCTTAGCGATTGCCTTCACACAAACCCTAAACAGCAAATGCATATGATTCATCATTGGCAAGTCAATCACAATACCATATCGAGGAGAACTCGCAATTAACCAATCCTTCAAATCACAGCTTCCAGAAATGTACGACATTAAAATTAATCGAAGAATGCAGGAGGAATAGTGTGTAGGATAGTCATTCCATGCCGTGATTTCATTCCTAGTACTCCATAGCTCTGAAGGAAGAAGTTTAGCAACAGAATCGGTAGACAAACCTTCAATGTCAATAGTATCTACGCCACCATTGAAATTAGCGCATTCCGCTGACAAAATTATGGGCAAAGTAAGCATTCGATTGGTGTTGTCTTGATCATCGGAAAAAGTAACAACCCCGGGGCAATCCTGGTAATAGAAATTGGAATCCAGAGAGGTCTGGTATCCATCAAGTGAGAAGCAAAGATCAGCGTTGGGGTCTGCATTGTTTAGGGTTTGGACAAAGGGTTTGTTTTCACTAATCAAATCTTCGGAGGACTGGAAGGAGATCGGGTAGTGAAGGGAGTCTAGGATGGTAAGTTCGATGGTGGCAGGGGATGAAGGGCACTGAAGGTAGTGGCGGAAGAGGGAGTCTGGTGGAAGGCGGTGGTGGGGATTGAAAGGGCAGGTGGCGGCGGCGGTGGAGTTGGAATGGAAGAGAGTTGAAATAGATTGGATGGTGGTTTCAGAGAGTTGGATGAGGTGTTTTAGAGCTGATAAAGTGGTGGGAAGATCAGGAGGTAGAGTAATTGCGCCGGCGGTGGTAGCGGTGGTGGGTTGATGAGTAAAGGGAGGTTGGTGGTAGTGGTGGAAGAGATTAGGGTTAGGGTTTGGAGGGAGAAATGTGAAAGACGAGGAGGGATTATTCATGACTTACCGCTACTGCTTTCAAAGTTCCATGGAGGTCAAGAGCAACAATCTCTGGTCTGCTCTTTTTGAGTTTTTCATGACTCGGAAAGTGGCGTACATTTGGTCGAACGAAGGGCAAATGGCCTACTTAAGTTTTACAAGACTTGTAACCTGGCTTCCAATATTTTATTTTTGGCAATTTAACTTGGGCAAATTGCAACTTGATTATCCATGTGCCTCGCACGTGACTTTAAAAAGGAAAAAATAGATATTTACTGAAACTAAAATATAAAAACCCTACGACTATGGTTGACCTTTATATTTTATTTCCTAATCCTACATCTAGAAAACATCCCACCCTTTCCCAGTTCAGTATCTCCACCCTCCCTTCACCCTCATTTCAGTATCTCCTCCCTCCCTTCACCCACACTGGAAAGCATAAAAATCTCCGTCCTCTCTCTGCACCCTTTCCCTTGTCGTCTTCTACAACCTAAGTCGTGCAAGTTCCATCGTCTTCCCCTCACTGCTCGGCTCCGCTTGAGTCTGTTTCTCAGTCCACCTTCCCTCGCTTCCCTCAGTCGCCACCCCTTACATCGATGAGTCCTCTACTGGCGTCTTTACCTCAGTCACCGGATCTTTCAGATCTCGATCAATCTATTTTTTCGATTTTAAAGGTTTGTTTTGATTTTTGGTTTTTGATTTTGATGTGGGACTCAAATCTAGCGGTATTGTTGGAATGTGGTGGTACCTTTCATGTCGCTGTCCATCTCCAGGTCTTTTTCATGTTCTTCTTGAAGTGAATCGTCATCGTTGATGGGTCTCCCTCCCACCGGCTGAATTTGGGTTTTGTGGTGGCTTTTCTTTTGTGTGTGGTTTGATTTTTAGGATTAAAGACTTGAATATGGTTATTTACTTTTTTTATGATGGTGGTGGGGACGGCTCAAATGCTTTAATGGTGGTAGTGGGGGCATGGTTGGTTAGTGGCGTAGGTGAGTGTTGATGTTAATATTGGTGTACATGGGATGGTTGACAGTGGTTTTGGCTGGCGGTGATGGAGGTTGTGTTATGGTGGGTGTTAGCAATATTAATTTAGAATCATATTTCAAAAAATAAAAATAAAAAATATTTAATTTTTCAAACAGAGGTATAATGTAATTTATTCATAAAAAAAAAGATATAATTGAATTATAATATGTTTATAAAACTATTTTCTTTTTTTATTTAAAAATTAGTTATTTTAAACATATTTAAAAATTAGTTAAAAGATTAACCTTAGTTAAAAAATGAGTCATACCAGTGTAAAATGTATATTTTGTGGAGGTATCAAGTGGGCTGGGACGGATCAAAATAGAAATAAGCCTCAAGTGAGCTAGGATGGAAGGAGTATATGCAAAGAAAGGACAACCCTTGAGATTGTATGCATCATTTTATTTATTATCGTTGTTGCTTTCTGTTCGTTTGTTTGTGTTTTGTATTTTAGTATTTAAAATTTTCATGAGTGTTTTTTTTAAATTATAGCAATTTGACATTTATTTATTGTGTTAATTTTTTAAAATTATGAAATAAGTAAAACAATAAAATAATAATTAATTTTTATTTATTTAATGACGTTGATCAAATATAATATTTAATAATGTTTATTATCAATTTTATAACAGGAAATTACTATTAAATAATATACTTATGAACGAAAATTCGTTCACCACTACAACAAGCAACTGGTGTGAACGAAATTTTATTTCCAGTCGTTCACCGTGGTGGATGCTCTGAGGGAAATTTCCTGCCAAAAATCATACTACTTTAATGTATTTTACACGTCTGCCCCAATTAAAGTGGAGGTTTATTATCTTACTTCTTACTGTATACTATAAAAAGAGGATCGTGAGAGAATGGCGCCCAAATTGGATGGCATTAAGCGTAATTGTTTCAAAAAAACTGGTCAATTTACACAAGGAACAAAGGACTAAAATGTGGTTGGGCCCACTGGACTGGCGGAAAAACATGAATGCCTTGGAAAAGTTCTTGCAGTTAAAATCAAAGTGTTTTTTTTTCTTTCATTTTTCTTCGTTTAGGTTATTTATGCCTATTTATATATATTTTTTTAAAAAAGAGAGTAGTTTGACATGTGTTAAAGAAAAAATGTAATTTTGTCAAAAAAAAAAACAAAATGAAAAAAAATGAAAAAAAGAGTATTAGTAAAATGAATAGCAATAAATGAATATATTATTTAAAAATTTGATATGGTTATTTTTTTTATTTGTTGGTTAAAATATATGAATATAGTATTTTGCAGAAAATCTTAGGAAAAACACGTTTTATACGCGTCTTAGTTTAAAACGTGTTTTTCTTATGGGGAGTGGCATTTTTATAAATAAATGAAACATTATTAAAAGACGCGGTGGCATTTTTGCAAATAACTGGAACTTACGAAAACTCACTAGACTCTTTTTACACTGTAGGACGCATTTTGCAATACTACAGGAGACACTTTTTAATATTAGGGCAGACATTGTTTTAGAACTTAGAAAAAAACTCGCTTGATACTTACAAAATCTCACCAGACACTTTTTTACATTGGAGGAGACATTTTTCAATATTACATAAGTCACTTTTTAACACTAAGACATGCACTTGTTTTGAAAAATTTAAAAACCCACCAAACACTTGTTGACAATTTAAGAGGCATTTTTCAATAATATAAGAGGCGCTTTGTAATACTAAGACACGCAACCTTAGCACTACATTTAAAAGTGCCTCTTTGAATGTATAAAAATGTCTGCTTGAATATTTATAAGTGTAATATTACAACAGACACTTTGTAATATTAGAGCAGACACATGATAATATTAGAGAAAGCATATGAAAAAAAAAACACGTTTTTTCATAGCTTAGTGTAAAACGCGTTTTTCACGAGAACGACTCATTATTTTGGAGTTGATATGACCACTTTTATAGAGTGGGGGTGATTTTTTTCGGACAAAGGTTGTTTTCTTTTTGGTTAATTTATTGATATTTATTATTTCTCAGTAGTTGTAAAATGTCAATTATTTTGAAAAGAATAACATCTAAAACGACGAGTATTATGAAACGGAGGGAGTGTTAATTAAATGGACTCATATATAAACAATCTTATCCTACTCTTTTTGGGTCTGAAATCTTATCTTTTTTTTTATTTGTGTGACGTCAAATATTTTAGTTTTTGTAATTTATTTGATTTTTTTCCAAATTCTTACATGGATTGGAAGAATCTCAACATTAGTTTTAATAAATAATTCTCAATATTTCAAATATGTCCTTATTATATAAACTCTTTTTTTTTTTTTTAATTATTTTCAGTTAACTATATGTTTCTTTATAATAAATTAATTATATTTATATGTTCATATTTTAACTTTACGTGATACAATCATCCTTTGCAATTTAAAAGGATTACAATTTACTTAAATGATTTTATACTCTGTCTTTCAACAAATGCTAACCACGTTTTTTCATTTTTGTGGTAAGAATGTTGTATTTAAAGAATTATTTTGTAATGTATTAAAATTACCTATTCCACATTATTTTTATTCTTTTATGTTATTTTTTTAGTAACGCCCCGTACATCGCACATGATTACTGCTAGTTCTAATAATTGCAAATGCACCGAAATTCCTTTTCCGCCACCCCACCCCACCACAACAACAACAACAAAAAAAAAAAAAAAAAAAAAAGGCTTTTTCGGTGGGGCGGAAGATTACTATTGATGACATCCTTGATGAAATGACAATCAAAACCACACGTTACCAGAGAACCAGCTGCATAGGAAAATAGGAAGTTCAAATTGAGTACTCTACACTAAAAGCTCTATAGATTAATAATATTAAGATTGGTGAAATTTATTAATTTACAAAACTATTAATTTAGTGATAAATTGATTATTAATTTAAAATGTTTCTAATCTATTTGATGAATTTCAAATTTCTGTACAAATTGAAGACATTGTGTATATAATAAGTTGAAAGGCATTGGATGCAATAAGAAAAATAAGAGATGAAGTCCAAATAAATTTGAACTTCAAAAAGAAAAACAACAACTATAGTCATATTTTCACTAAATTGTAATAATTATATTTTTCAATTTTTTTAAAAATATTAATTTATGATTTTCGTTGGACCTATAACTATAAAGAGTCTCCCGAAAAATTATTATCTTAGTATCTTATCGATTTTTTTAATTTTAATTGGTCCAAGTAAAGAGGACCACACAAACTTATTATTTTAGAGAATTTATTAATTCATCGAGTATTAATTTAAATATAGTTGAGTATGTTTTTGGAGGAAACTAGTTCCTCCATAAGTTATAAAAAGTCGTGTTTTTTAACCCTTAAACCCTAAACCTTAAATCCTAAACCTTAAACCCTATAAAACAACCTTAAACCTTAAACCCTAAACCCTAAATCCTATAAAACAACCTTAAACCCTAAACCTCAAACCTTAAACCCTATAAAACAACCCTAAACCTTAAACCCTATAAAACAACTTTAAACCCTAAACCTTAAACACTATAAAGTTTCCCCCTAAATTTTCTCCTCCGGATATCCACCCTCAGTAGCCTTGTTGATGACACAAATAAAGTAAACGAATAATTTTACAATTAGTGTAATTTATGCCCCGGGGCCGGGGATCTTCTTCAATCACATCTCAATGTCTTCAAGGTCTGGTAATGGGAAACGAAGGATGGCAGCAATTCCAGTCAGCTGAGACAGTTCTGTTATGTCATCACAAGAGCATCATTTTCTTCTTTTTTTCGTTGTTACTACGAACGAACTTTGAGCAACTATTATATGTTGAATTAATTATACTAATGAAAATCCAAAACTTGTAATTGATAGACCATCAACAACACTATGAATAACATATTTCAGATTTTCATTAGGATAGTTAAAAATCAACCTAAAATTATTGCTCAAAGTTCATTCGTAATAACGACAAAAAAGAGGGAAGATCATTTTGGGACGGAAGGAGTATCACAGTTTCATGAAAGAAACTTAAAAAAAAATCAGTAGATGAAAATTGGTATATACTCACGCTCTCCAGAAACGTCCATAGATGAGAATATGTGAGCCGCACCCCCTGAATTCTTGACTGCATTCACCAAATCAACATACTTCTGCCTCGTACTAACATTAGCACTCCTGGAAGCCAATATCAACTCTTACAAGCATAAATCAGGAGGCAATGATAAAATGTTAAAAAAAAAATAGGGACTATTACAAGCATAAACTAATCTAAGTGGGGCCCAACAAGAGTTGTTTAACAACATGCCTGAAGAGCTCGTCAGTAATGAGTAGAGTCTGGATGGCCATTCTTTCATGGGCAACTTCAACATGCTTTGGTCCATAACATGCACGAGCTTGATCCTGTACAAGAGCAGATATTGTTTACAACCTTCAAAGAAGGCAAGAAAACCTAAAAATGCTTTTCTCTCTTAAGAATAAGAAAAACATACTCCCTCCGTCCCAAAATGATCTTCGCATTTGACTATTCAAACTTTTAAGTATATGAACACTTCTACACGAGCCATGCTATGTTTATGCACTTTTAATCCTAAGTTGTGGACATAGGAAGAAACTTTTTGAGACAATGAAAAATGAGAAATAGGAAGATCATTTTGGGACAGAGGGAGTAACATGCAACTCCGGCTTCAAAACATTCCTCTTAGGGCAAAGAAAGAAAAGGTTGAATAGAGATGAAGAACCTTGTAGTATAAAGGGCAAACATAAAAGTGAATGACAAGGATGAAAGAAATACTATAAAGCATTAACATCAAGGGCAATAACTGACATTTGATAGCATGGCGAAGAAATCGTCAAGCACTCGGACCTGGATAATTTGGAGAGAAATATTGTCAGACGCATGATAGAACAAACAGTTTGGGCAGAAAAATGATCTTTGTTGTTCTTACAAAAACATAGAACTCAAAACGGAAAGGATGTAAGAATCTCTAAATAAGTGTTGGCCTTGAAAGCAACCTCTTGCGCTGCTTTTGTATCTTTTATGAGATTCATGACATTTGGGGCATCCAAAACTTCTCTCAAACTATGCCTGCATAAGGAATCATTTAGGTGAAGGTAAGAAAAGGGTTCTCAGTTTTCAGGCAGAAAGACAGACTACCAAAAATCATCAAGAACTCTGGCCAAAAAAACATGAACAGCTTAAAGTGCATAGAATTAGGGAAAATGATATTGTGAGCTAAATAAATAGAAGTTCTAGCCATAGTTATAAATACCGTCCCGGCAAGCGCACCGGTTTGGTCATTGGAAAGGTACATACCGGATACCGGACCGTACCGGTGTACCGTTCCGGATTTACCGCACTTTTCATTTTTTTAATATATACTAGTAAAACCTTATCAAAATAAAGTTACTTTTTAAATAATAAAATAGTTTTAATAAAATTCAGCTATTGTACATGAATTAATTGGACACAAGGTAAGGTTAATTTTAAAACAATTAAAGAAGAGTAAGAAATGGTCAACAATTGCTCCAAAACTTCCAGCCATTTCAGTTTTCCATTCATAAAAAATATTACTACTATTATTATGTAAGAAAGGGGTAAAGAAAAACTTAAATTTTTACTCAAAACAACCCAAATGGAGAAATGAAAATAGTAGAATAGGGAAGGTAAGTCTATATAACCCACTTTCTTGGAATAAGGGTATGAGCTTGTGAGCTGTATTCCATTCTCACCCTAATCTCTCCTTCCTCACACTCGAATCCTATCATCTTCTGTCTACTTCATTCAAAAATTAAAAGCTTCTCATTCTTTCTCTCCCAACTTACACTCCAGCAAACCTAGGCCTCTCCTCCGGCGACCTCAGCCTCTCCTCCGGCGACTCTCCCACTGATGGCTCTCTTACTTCATTCACTTCCCCTCCTTCAAATCATCAAACTGATTGATTTCTATGTTAATGCAGCATGAATGGAGGTAAACTGAGTTGGGTTTATAACAAAATTGACTTCATCTTACACTCTCTCTTTCTCCTTCAAGATCCAGTTGGGAAAATACCAATTTTTGGTCGCTTGGTAGTGTTCCGGCCGGAATATGGTTCTCGGCCGGTTTTGGCCGGTACAGTCCGGTTTGACCGGTTTGGTCCGGTTCAGGCCGGTATTTTGAGTGAGACGGAGCATCACTCGTTTCGCACCGGTTTTGGTCTAATCTGGTGCAAACCGGCCGGGACGGAGCGGTACGGGACGGGATTTATAACTATGGTTCTAGCTCACAAAATGCCCTCAAATGCTGAAATGGAGATCAGCAGATGGTTATTCTCAGGATTTAGCTAACATGATTAATAGAACGTTGTTGCTTTACACCAAATTCATTGCTATAACTTCACATGTATCATCCGACCTCTATCTCTCCCCTTATTTTTGGTGACTCGTATGTTCAGTTGTTTGAGAATCAACAAAACGAGACATGCGCACAGCCTATAAAAACATATCATTAGAGGTTCGTATTTAACCTTGGTATCCATAAAATTACAAAAAAGCCAAGAACATGCATTACATTCAGCTAAAGTGATATCACAACAAAGTCGACGATTAAAGTAAAGGGCAAGAGGTTGCCAACTTAACAATAATCTCCACGACTGTTCACCACCCCATGAGATAGCAGGTCATTCCCAAAATGTAACAGAATTAGAATACTCTTCCAGTTTATTGAGGAACAATATCAGTAAGCTAAAGCCCACAAATCTTGTATAAACCACGGTGAATATTAAACAATAAAAGTAACTGCACAAGTTTACTACTCCCTCCAGCACAATAGATGAATAGAATTGACCAAACACACAAATTAAGAAAATGGTTTGAAAATTGACTGATTCTCTAAATTACCACTGAAAATAGTTAAATTCAAACTAAGAGACAATATCTGAATTCCAACTAAGAAAGACAAAAGATTGACCAAAAGGAAGCCAGTTACTCGACCCCATATGATTCAAATATGTTTTAGCAACTTGAAAAAACAGAATATGCTTGTATCTTGAGGCCGTCTGTACAAGAATTATGTGAGAAAAATATAAGTTTAGAAGCTTAAAACAAGATCTGAACATACTTGTATCCTGAGGTTGTGTGCACAAGAAGTATGCGTGATTTGTTCTCAATAATCTGTCTCAGATCTCTCCTTTCTGCCTCCAGCATTAAGTGGCGATGAAATTGATCCTGAAGCATGCAATAAAAAGGAAATTCTCAAAATCTAATTTAATGTAAAACGATTACGTGTCAGTCCAAGTAACACGCACAAATAGGTCGCACCTACAAACTCATTATCCTGTAAAACTGCTACCCTGATAGATCTCCTGAAGACGCACACATTTCCTTTGATAAAAGTATCTTAGTTACCCGAAAATGCATAGTTCTATGTCGCTTATCACTTAACCTAAAGCAACGTTTAATAACCTTAACTGAAGCTACAATAATGGAAGAGCTTTCATGTCATCTGAAGTACTTTACATGTTTATCATCAGCGTGGAAGACAAAAGGTCACTGAAAAAAAAAAATCCTCAAACATGGTTCATACCCGTGATTAAAATATGTCAAATCTATGTTTTATGGCAGAATTTAACCACAGCATATCAACTATATATAACGAATGTAAAGCTACAATAGAGTAGCAGCGTGCATGTGAATCAATATGTTGATTCATACAGAATCGGGTCTGATTTCTAAGAGAACTATTGAAATGAGTTCAAATGGAATGAAAAAGATCTGTTAATGGAGCAATCCCTTCTTTTGGTAGATTGAAAGGGATAGAGAAATCTTTTGCAATCATATTAACTACGTGGCTGCTGATTTGTTAAATCGTGATTGGAGGAGAAATAAATGTGATAGCTACCTATAGTCTGTGAGATAGTATTTCTTCCAAGCTTGCATGGCAACCAGAAAAGAAACATATTCACAAACTTGTTTGTTTCAGGAAAACAACTTCAAGGAAAACTCGCATCCAAGGTTACCCAACTATTTGGGATGTGTGAATTTGATGACTCATTTCAATTTTTATTTTATTTTTTTGCATTGAGTAGCCTAAACTAATTTTTATGTGCACCCGTGATCACTATGGCTAACGTCATCCACTTTTACCCTTTAAGTTGTTTGACTAGATTTGAAGGGTCAAGTAGTAAGAACATGGGATTTTAACTCATCTTCAACCTTCAAACCTTCTTCCTCCATTAGGGCACAATCCCATCCTACCCCAAACACGTAACTCAAAATTGCCCCTTCCCAATCACCCTTCCCCCTTCTCATTCCTCCCCATTTCTCTAAATTCTCAACCCTAAATTTCAGGTTTAATACTTCTCCTTTTTTCCCTTTAAAGAGAGAAAATCAAAACCAAAAAAGCCACACCTCAAATTCCAGCCATGAAGTGGGTTCGTGGTGATGTCTTTTCCTGTTCTAAACAACACAGAGACTAGAAATCAAGAACTCAGAGAACCACAAATGCCAGATACTTCAAAATTCTCGGATCTTTTCGGTTGATTAGGTGAGTTATTTGGGTGACGAGTGGCAGTCCCTTAATGAGTTTGATTTCTTTTCCAAGAAATTTGGAGGTTTCGGAAAAAAAATGCTGGTTAATATGGATGCGAATATTTGATTCTTCTTCAATGATTGAACTTGGTTTGTCCCTCACAGGTTTCTTGTTCAACAAAATTGGCATTTTTAAGAAGAATTTGCTGATTTAGGATGTGTTGGGAATATGCCTTTGAATCAAAATGGTATTTTTGGTTAAGGATATGTCCATAACAAGTATTCTGATTTTGGGATGGAAAGAGTATGGCAAGTTCCAGAGGCGAAGGCCGTAGAATCTGGTAGTGTCTTGATGTTTTGGCTAGAGCTCTAAGCTTAAGCCATTACACCTGCAAGCTAAAGCCAAGTTCATGCGCGGAGTGTTTGGCCGAACACAAAAGGAATTTGTTTGGGTTGACTTTGTTGGATGAATGAAAGTGACGTGCATGCCTATAATAATTCTTTCATGGTTATTGGCTTGGTTTTTTTTTTTTTTTTGGTTTCCTAAGTTAAGTTAGACAAGTATATTTAGGACTCACACCGTCCCAAATATTTAGTACTCTATTTTGTGTAAAAGTATTATTTTAGAATTAGGAAAATAGATTCCTAATTAGAATTAGTTTACATTGTACACAAGAAATAGGACTCTTTTTTCCCTTGGGTTTTTGGTATTTATAACTATAAATACAACCCTCTCCCCTAGCATATTAGTTAGTCTGTCAACTTTGAGAGTTACAAGTAGAGATCTAGTATTTAGGTTGACGAAATTATTTGCCTAAATAATTCGTGCAACTAAATTAGAGAGATTGTCTTTTGTAATCACCATTGAAAGTAATATTTTCTCCCTCCGCATGTGGACGTAGCCAAGTTGGTGAACCACGTAAATTATTGTGTTGTGATTGATTATTTCTTTGATCATCGTTCTTTATATATTTTGCTCTAACAAGTGGCACCAGAGTTTGGTTGGTTAGAGATCTTGGGATTTCCGCTGCAGAAAAAAAGAAGATGGGTCGAGGATCTGAATCATCAATTGACAAATTCAATGGGAAGAATAGCTTTACTTTATGGCAAGTAAAGATGAAGGCTCTGTTGAGAGACAAGGGATTGTGGGTCCCGGTGGCTATGGCGATAAAAGATCAGAAGGATCCTAACGGAAAGGCCGTCTCTACGGGTAATACTCCGGCTGGAGTATCGGATGCGGAGAAGAAGAAGAAATCAGCAGAGAAGGAAGCGGCAGATTTGGTGGATCTAGATGAGAGGGCTCATTCAAAAATCACTAGAGGTTTGGATGATGAAGTTCTAATCAACATACCAGATTTGGATTCCGGTGGTGCTTTGTTGTTGTTGGAAGATATGTTCTTGACTAAGACATTGACCAACGAGCTTTACCTAAATCAAAAGATGTTTACGCCCTGAATGGTGGAAGGTACGCCTATAGATGTCCATCTAGATAGGTTTACTTCTATATTACATGATTTGCGTAAAATAGATGCCAAGATTGAGGATGAGGATGCAGCGTTGATGCTTCTTGTGTCGCTACCTTTATCATATGAGCATTTTGTGGATTCGTGTTTGCATGGTAAAGAAACAATCGCTCTTGAGGATGTGAAGGCTTCGCTCAAGACAAGAGAATTGCGACGAAAGGTGAGCAGGGGAGAAACAAACTGTCAACCTCCAGGGTTAGTTGTACAGGGCAAGGATCAAGCAAGAAGAAGAATGTTCAAAAATCTTCTAGCAAGAGGGGTCAGAAACCTGAGGATGTTTGTAGATTCTGCGAAAGGAAGGGGCATTGGAAGAATGATGTCCAAGAAAGAAGCAAGAAGAAGATCTCAGTCAAGATGAGGCGGATGTTGCTGCGAAAGGTAGTGACATTGATTATGCTCTAATAGTGGAAGAAGGCTCATGGCGCGGTGATGAGTGGCTTCTAGATCCAAAGGTGGAGCAATGTGAGATAGTTGAGAAGAAGGTGGAGCCTGTTTTTACCAAGGGTAGTAGATGGGCAGACGATCCTGAGCTACAAGATGACTATCCGCAGAAGGAGTTGATAAAATTCATCTCGGTGGGCGAGTTCAAGTGCCGAATGAACTCGCTAAGCACGAAAAATTGTTAGTCGCCCGGAAGGGGCGGTACTCTAGATAGGCGGTCTAGAGGCACTAAGGAATGCTAGGCTTAGCATATCGCCCGGTTGCTTGGGAGGAGCATGGTTGTCCGGCGTGACAAAGGGTGCTTGATGTAAAGCACAAGATTACATTCTATTCGCCTTTAAATGAGTGGGTTTGAAGCTCTCTGAACTAGTTCGAAGCTCATCATTGGATTGGGATTGAGAAAGTAATCGGGGACAAGGTACAATATGGGGATTTAAGGTGTAGTCTATTCGAAGCGCTAGAAGTAGATACACAAAGTTCAGTCGGCAAAGGGGTTCTTAAATTCTAGAGGTGTACAGTCTCAAGTGTTCGGCAAAAACACTATGTTGATGGTCTAGAAGGCTTTCTGAGACATCAATGCTAGTTTCTTGGCTCTCATCAGCGTTATGGAGATGTCGAAGAAACAAGATAAGTAAGAGCACATGTTAGTGGAGTTTTGTAGCAGTTCGTGCAGACATCGCCAGTCGTGCAGTTCATGTGCAATTTTCGTTTGTGCAGATGCTTATGGTATTTGAAATATGGCTCGGGGAGATTCAAAGTCAAGGTGGAGATTGTTGGGAATATGCCTTTGAATCAAAATGGTATTTTTTGGTTAAGGATATGTCCGTAACAGGTATTGTGATTTTGGGACGGAAAGAGTATGGCTAGTGCCAGAGGTGAAGGCCGTAGAATCTGGGAGTGTCTTGATGTTTTGGCTAGAGCTCTAAGCTTAAGCCATTACACCTGCAAGCTAAAGCCAAGTTCATGCGTGGAGTGTTTGGCCGAACACAAAAGGAATTTGTTTGGGTTGACTTCGTTGGATGAATGAAAGTGACGTGCATGCCTATAATTCTTTCATGGTTATTGGCTTGGCTTCTTTTTTTTTGGTTTCCTAAGTTAAGTTAGACAAGTATATTTAGGACTCACACCGTCCCAAATATTTAGTAATCTATTTTGTGTAAAAGTATTATTTTAGAATTAGGAAAATAGATTCCTAATTAGAATTAGTTTACTTTGTACAGAAGAAATAGGATTCATTTTTCCCTTGGGTTTTTGGTATTTATGACTTTAAATACAACCCTCTCCCCTAGCATATTAGTTAGTCTGTCATCTTTGAGAGTTACACGTAGAGATCTAGGATTTAGGTTGACGAAATTATTTGCCTAAATAATTCGTGCAACTAAATTAGAGAGATTGTCTTTTGTAATCACCACATTGAAAGTAATATATTCTCCCTCCGCCCGTGGACATAGCCAAGTTGGTGAACCACGTAAATTCTTGTGTTGTGATTGATTATTTCTTTGATCATCGTTCTTTATATATTTTGCTCTAACAGGATGAAAATTAAACTTTTTCTCGTATGATTGTAATTTGTAACTGTTACTAAGGCAAATCATCTTCAAGAGCAATCGGGGAGAAGGCGGCGGCAACGGCGGTGGCCGTAACCGAAGGCGGCCGCAACAACAAATAATCTCATTTAAATCAATCAAAAACCAAACACTTAAAATCTCCAAATCATAGTTACATGATCTTAGCTGGGAGCAACCAGTCATGGTCAATAATTGTAAATGATTCATTATTCCAGTAATGTCACCTTCAATTTTGGGTGTGGACTGTGGAGGAGGGGATATAGAGATGTAGGGAGGAGAGGAGAGAGAACGGGGAGGGGTGTAGGGAGAATGGGTGGAAGGTTGAAGATGGGTTCAAAATGTCATGATTTTCCAATTTTACCCTTCAAATTTTTTATATGTGTATTGCACATGACAATTTAACGTCAAAATATGGATGCCGTTAGCCATAGTGATCACGGATGCACAAAATAAAATATTAGTGTATGCTACTCAATGCAAGAAAAATGAGTTGAGCGATTAATTCCACACATCTCAAATAGTTGGGTGACCTTGGATGCAATTTTTCCATGTGAAAAATACCAACAATAAGTTCATCTGAATATATGTCCTAAAACACCATCAAGCTTCTGAAATTGACTTACAGACTCGACTTTGAGGAGGACACTATGGAATTGGCACAATTCTGGGGCAAGTTTCGGGTCAATATGTTCTCGATTTTGCGGGGAACATAGAATTAGCAAAATAGTGGAATATTGGAACAATGGAAACTTAATGCCTAGTACAGTTATCTTTTCTACCATCACCTCCGCTTTTGGACTGTAAATGCTAAATTAAACTTGGCTTTGATCCTTGAAAACTACGACTACAGAGGACTAAAGAGTCGCTCTGATCAAGTTTTGGTCAATCAATAATACTCTCTCTGTCCCAAAATGATTTTCATATTTTTTTTTATCGTTATTACGAATGAACTTTCAACAATAATTTTGTGTTGATTTAATTATACTAATGAAAACCTAAATCCTGTAATTGATACACCATCAACAATACTTCCAATAACAAGTTTTGATTTTTTTATTACGATAATTAAATCAACCTAAAATTATTGCTCAAAGTTCATTCGTAGCAACGACAGAAAAAGTTAGAAGATCATTTTGGGATGGAGGTAGTATTCAATAAGACAAGAGACAATCATGAACCAATTATTACACACCTTTGTGAAACCCGGGCTTGCGATCACAGCGCATCTGACAACCTTGAAGTCAATGTGTTTGAGAAAGGCCTGGAGCAGACCAACAAACCTTGAAGGTCCTTAAACTTGTAGACAGAGATTATGAATGTTATCTGGTAGAAATCAGTATGGAATAAACATAATAAAAAGAAAACCTTTAACCTCACCTGTAAAACATTCTCGAAGAACTTGTTCAAGGCCTGTAAGCATAGTAACAACTCAAATTTAATTATTTTCAGTCGAGCATATTCATATTGGATCAACAGATAAATCAAAAACCCAAAACCTACTTTGTCATAACCGGCTATAGAAGGTCCATGCTTGCGAGGAATTGAAGCTTCTATACGAGACCGGGTAATTGTCACACTGTAAAATTATTAACCAGAAGAGTATAACAATTTGAACTTCAAGACAACCAACTTAGGACATAGAGCTTAATGCCAGAGATACCCATGTACTACACATTTAACCTTTATCCCAAAACAAGGGTCAATTATATGAATCCTTTTTAAGCCCTAATGTTAGTCTAATGAACTAACATCTATTAACCACCCTGAATTATATCCTTTGGAATAATATTGATACTGACATTGATTTTACCACTTTCCAACTGTTAAATAAACTGATCTACGTTGTACAAGACTACAAGTCCAACCCATATCAAGCTTTTCATTGTCTCATTTGATTTTTTATTGAGCCTAGTCTCATAGTCTCACAAATGTGTTCATATAAAATTTCCTCCTTTTTAGTTTATTACACATCCATCTGGGCTCTCGTTTGGCTACACATAATTTATTTCCAGAAATTATATATCAACTGAAAATATCAACATTACTCATCTTTTCAATATATATATATATATCATGGTATAAGGTACACTCTTGATGAATGCACACTACTATAAAGTATGATGTAGACGGATTCTGAGAAAATTTTCAGGTGATGTCGAATTATGCTCTATTAAATGCTTCTTATTTGAATAAAGTAAAGAATCGGATGGCAGTCCCAGAGAATTCTGAGTCTAGTTTATCAACATACCCTGAAAAATAAAATTAAACTCCTAATGAACTTCTTTAACAGCTCCTCTGCCTGTTTGAATTGATTGATCATTGACCCTAAATAGAATAAATAACCCTATTTAATGACCTTCTAACTAAGTTACTGTCAGTAATCCTTCTGCTGGTAAAGTTGCCTAGTCGTCTTGTTTTTTAGGTCTTCTTACACCCAGTGTTCCAACCCCCTCCCACCTCTTTAACCATGATATATCTCTAACCTCATCTTATTGTAAGAACAATTGTTTAGCGACATGATATGCCAGCACATTTCGTCATTATATGTGTTTTGTCAACTATCCTATCACTAAGGCATAAAGATTAACTCATAGCTTGATCCTTATTAAAACCCTACCCTAATCCAGAACTATGGACAAACTTCTTCATCATGCTTCATGAATTCTTCACTCAAACATACGAGTTCCATTAAAAAAATATCTAGTTTACTCACAGTGTTGTTATATGGAAATGCTTCATGCATGTTCTTCATTAACAACTTCTCAAATTTCATTTTCAATCTTGCTTTAATATCACTATCTCTTACTAAATCTTAAATAAAATCAACGGTATTCTATCCCGTAATTTGCATCTAGCTTAGAACAATATCCATCAAGAATTTTAGACTCTCCCATCCACATCTGCTCTTTTTACTCAATAGCAGATCTGTACCAGTCAAAAAACAAATTGTAAGCGGGCAGTGTAACATCTCTTTATATCCTACCAACTTTTTTGCAGTTAATTTTTCCACAAACTCGGTTTTTTCTATCAAATTAAATTAACAAACCACAAACACCTCGCCAACAACAATACAACAAATAACCAGCATTAGTGAGAGATAATCCTAACTACAAGTGCACATAAAGATATTAAGAACATGAAAAAGTGATAAGTACGGATATAATGAATTATCTTACCTTTTACCTACAAGGAGGATATGGGCCAGTCCTTCTTGCATCAACACCACGGCAAGATCAGCACTTGCAGAAGGATCTAAATCGGGATAGAATCAGGCAGCGTGAGAAGATGCTAGTTTGCTTATTGGCTTGTTTTTTTATTTTTCTTTCTTTTCGTTTTGGATAGAAAGAAAATTATATAGTATACGACAGGGGAAAAGATACAAAAGACAGTTGAGAGGTCCATTGAAATAGAATAAACAAAGGAAAAGTAAATCAAATAACTTCTAAATAACGAAGCACTCTATTTCCGCAGCTCCGCTCCATATAAAAGATCCTCTTAAGACACCAAGCCTAGAGCCACAACGAAGCATGTATATACCTTGCTATCCCACAATAATCAGAAACATAAAGTAGTCAAACTACCACAAAATACTGGCATCGTTCTCCCCACCAAATCCCCTAACATGCAGCTACAAAGGAAGAACAAAAGTGTACAAACGGATTGCTCATCACAGCACCAAACAACCAATACAAAGATACTGAGCTCCATTAAAGTGAGGAAAGAGAAAATCATGTCTCGTAGGCAAATTTGCAGTGGGACACAGGTCCAGCCCAATTACAATCTTGCTTGACGTCATTAGAATTAATCATATCAACTGGTCTGAGAAGATCTAATACAACACCTGCTCATATTTTCTACAACACACCTTCCTGCCTATAGTATTTCATTCTGGCTCATTCCACCACTGAGCATTCTGAATCCATGATTGTTTGGATAGATTTACAGGCAAATAAACTAAGTTCCAGCCGTGCCAGAACTCAATATCCAAAACACGAAAAGACAGTATGCATCCTTGAAGTTTAGGATATCCTCACCGTGACCCCTATACTATAGAAAGGGATATCTTATCCCCACCCAAGAATATGAAAAGAAAGAAAACACAACACAAAAACAAAGAACAACTCTTCTCTCTCTTTGAACCAATTGCGTCAAAAATACTAGCTGTCTGGTATTTCGGGCCAAATCAGTGATCCAAGAGTTACAGCTTTCTAGTCAAATTACAAGTGGTCTTCAGGTTTATCCAACTCCTCGCCCTACTTTCTAGAGTCAAACACTAGTTCTGGTAAATGACTTTGATTGATTGATCATACTTTCATCGCCATTACACGCAAAAATAAAGAAGCTTGTAAAATTAAGACAGCCTACCTGCTGCTTGATGCAGAACGTCTAATGCCAGGGTGTCCCAAAGCTTCTACAAAAGTTAATAGAAAACACACATCGATTGTAAATCAGAAACAAGAAAAGAATGACATAGCAAATACCAAAGATTAGATGTTCTGTCGTGAAATAATATGAGGGCAAGATTAAAAACTACTCCCTCCGCCCCAAAATACTTGTAGTTCTAGGACTTCTCATACATTAAGAAAAGCAATCAATATATATCAAATAGATTAAATTACCCTTTGGCCTTTGAATAACTCAAATACCCAGGCAATTAAATGCTTTTGCAACGACAGCTACCTGGTCATAAATAAGGGTAGTTTAGGCAAAGTGTGTCAAAGTTTTATGGAAAACTGTAAAACTGCAATTATTTTCGGACAAAAAAAATCTCCTACAACTGCAAGTATTTTGGGACAGAGGGAGTAGTAAATAAAGAGTACGGATATTGTGAATCGACTATGTGCTGTTTAGTTCCCTCCATTTTACCAAAAGATTGGTAAAACCGTAATGTATAATCCACCAAAATGCGTGAACTCCTTCAAATCAAAGTTACAAAAGTAAACTCCAGGAGCAACGGTACTTGTGATAGTCTAGAATGTCATATAAGGCAAAATAGTCACAATAAAAGGGGTCGATGTGATGGAGCCAGTGTAAGGTTCAAGGAGAAATGAATTTCAATGCATAGAAAGTCATCCGAGAAAGGCACAAGCACATGATGGGATTACATAAAAAAAACATGCACATATATAAACAATCACATAATAAAGAACATATCGGTGCAAAAGATTATATGTCATTGAGATTTACATTTTCAAATCATATTTTTGACAGTCCCCAAGTTCATCAAAATTGCAAATTTTATTATACTAACCATAGCTTGAGGACCATGTAGATGACATATCAATCAATACAGACTGAGGGGTCTCATCATGAAACCACAGTAAAGCGAGTCAACTTATTAGCGCTTCGCCAAAGGCTTGATTCTTTTAGTGAAAGCGTGAGCCGCTAAATAGGTTATCACAAGAAAAGGAAATGGAAGGAGTAGGCAAGACTCGCGACTGATAAAGACCGGAAAAAAAAAAAAAAAAAAAAAAAAAAAATTAAGCATGAGAAAAAAAACTCAATGAAACCTAATAAGGCCGCAACATCTCGAGTGTCTGATCTTAAATAAAACCATTTTTTCAAAGTCGCCGTTTACTTTGTATTTTTCTTACTTTCACCTTTTTCTATTGGCTGCCTGCAGGCAGTCAACCCCAATAATCCCGAAAGAATAAAAGAATTAGTTAGAAGATTAAAACAATGTACGAGCTAAAAAATAATTTCCCTAATGCTTAACATCCACGTATTTCACCAAATTAACGTGTACAGGCAGCTGTTGGAAAATATACAAACTTTTATGGATGATAATCGATAATGTTTCATCTGAATGTGCACAACATGTGTATGCACAATTGTCCTAAAGACCTGATGCAACTCTTGACCCACATAATATAACCAGGTTAATGGATTCGGGAAAAATCATGAAAGGTTGATCAATTAAGAGGTTGCATTAAAACCATTACTGAAAATTGTTACAATATCATTGATTCAGGTCTAGTCCTCATTTTGAGCAGAGGGGTACTAAACTTTCAACCCAAAGGCGGATAGGGATGATCACTTTAAGTGAAACATATATATAGTTCTATTAGCAACGGTGCATACCTTTCTTAACACAAAGGGCCGGTGTAGTTCAATTTCAAGAGTATGGAATTGGCCTATCTGCAATTAAATTTAGTCAGTCCACTTATACTAGCTCTCTCCATAACTGCAACCACAAAATAAGCTAGGTGAATTAGACAACTTGATGGGCGTGTTGAGCATACCTTCACATGTTCGTTCTCCAGGATGTTCTTTCCACGTATCCGCAATATAGAACCTTCTTTGTCATAATCCACAGCCTGCAAATAAGCTCAAGATCAATGATCCCAAGACAGCACAAATGGACCAAAATGAACACCTCAGAAATAATTAAACTCAACTAATCTGGGCACCACCAAGAAAATCCAAAGGAGAAACAAAAGTGAACCCCTCAAATTATGAGTAACCTCAAAAAGGGTAGGATGATCAACTAATTTATAAAGTTTCATCAGGAAGCAGAAACATCTCTTTTCACTTGTTATCATAGTAAACATATGATGATTAGGCATGTCAGATCCCAATTTAAGCTCTGTTGCTTATCTGCAGACCATAGTTCATTTCAGTTTCTGCAAGAGAAAAGGTGGTAGATCGTGCTGAAAGAGAAAAGGTGTTACGAAAGCTGAAGTGGAAACTCAGATTGTTTGTGTACAATACAGGAAAAAGAAATGCAGAGGAGGCAAGAAGAAGATCAAGAATGGGAAATATATAAAGAGCAAAAAAATCTAGGAATTTCACCACCTAAAGTTCCAAGCCAAGAACTGATGTTTCACACATTAATGTCAAAAACACAATTTTATTCATACCATCACTGCTTCGGATGCTGGAAATACGATCGTGAGGTGACCTCTAGGATTCTAGTGATTTAATATTTTTTACAGATAATACAAGAAATTCACACAAAAGACCTTTCAAATGTTTCTAGAACCAGTGAACCAAAAGAATTTAACGTAAATGAACCTCTTAATGGAGAACTGAAGTCTGTCTTGAGCTTCTTTTGTATACATCACAAAGTATTATGGTCATAACCTCATCTCACGTCAACTTTAATCTCCAACTTCAATTTCACGCGTTCTGCATCTCTTCCTCCAGAAGCTGCTTCTCGAAGAACTTTCCTGGAAAAATAGCATGTGAAGAACGAATGAAGGCTTGCACGTAATGATCTCTTAGGAGAATCAAATGACTAACTACTGTTAGTAACTTTATTCTTCTCTTTTTGTTTATTAAGTACTTATATAATGGTTGTGAGAAGTGAAATTTAAACAATATGACATTCTAGAAGTATGAGTAATTGGAGTACAAGGGATAAGTAATCTATGAAGTAAACAGATTACAAAGAAATAGCACTGTGGAAGAAAACAATGTCACTATGTCAAATCATCTTCTCCTTGGAATCAGCAACATTATGAACAGAAGAGAATAGTCATAGGCAGTGAATGTTCTCACTCAGTATGGCGTAAAACACAACAAAAATAGGAACTTTTCATTTCGAAACTGCTGATTAGGCATCTATTAGGATCTGTCTATTTCATGCATGTGAGCTTTTAGCTTGTCACTAAAACTAAAGATCTTCAACTCATAACATGAATGTCATGCTCAGAGTATACTATCTGATAAAATGGTTTCCAAAGACACGAAGTAAATAATATGAAACACTTTCTTACTGTCCAGAATCCAGAGGCACGAATTCCTGAAGTCGTCATTTGCTCACAAGTAAAAATCAGATGCCAGCCTTTCCTCTCTCTTTTCAAGTGTCATAACTCTATTATAAATAAACCATCATGTGTAGCCCCCGGGCTAATTAGATGTTACTCATATTCAAGATATATTGCACTCCCTTAATTTGTTGTAGCCAACTTCACATTACATTGCTCTCTATAAATAAGGAAATGACACAAGGCAACACTGGTCAGTTCTTCTTTTGGATCTACTCATTTAAAATAAAAGGCATTTAAACATAATACTCATAAATTACGCCATTACGGAAACTTCTGAGTTCTTTAGTTCAACTCCTCATCCTTCTCTTGGATTATAGCTATATTCCATTTGGCCCACCTATATCTCTACCTCAAACAGCATGTGTAGTGCTTCAAGCTTGTACGATAGAACTCAAGTGTTGACACTACTGCTCATTTTTATTTACAAAAAGTGAGCTTCTATTAGAAATGATTCTCTCGTCGAGAATCGTTTTAAAAAATCCCTGTAAGACTACACTTCTCTAAGATCAAATTTTTAATATAAAATGCTAGGGGTCTCATGCTCCTACTGGTTTCAATCCAAATAGTTATTGCACATTTGCATGTGTCCAGCTCAGAATATGATGAATGTTGTAGTCTTAATTACTCCCTCCCGAAATGAATGTCCAATGGTCTTGATCATGAGTAACTTTGATAAACTTTGGACATTCATATTGGGACGGGGGAGTATGGAATAAGGACTCTCCAAAAGTGACATCTTAGAAAGGAAAGGACTGCATACACCAGCGACAAACACTATTAACTACTCCCTCCGTCCCAAAATGATCTTCCTATTTGTCACTTTTCATTGTCCCAAAAAGTTCTCATTTTTACAATTTAGGCTTAAAAGTGCATAAATAAAACATGACTAGTGTGTCAAGTGTTATATCCTTAAAAAGTTTGAATAGTCAAATGTGAAGATCATTTTGGGACGGAGGGAGTACATATTACTAGTTTGAATGAACTTTGAGCAATAATTAGGGTTACTTTTAATTATTTTAATGAAAACTAAAACTTATTATTGATACACCATTATAAATATTATCAATACTAATTTTTAAATTCTCATTACGATAATTAAAAGTAACTTAAATTATTGCTCAAATTACAAGCAAATGAACAATGAAAAAAAAAGGGACTAACTTTCTGGGACAGAGGAAGTATTATAAACAAGGAATAATCAAGGACAAAAAAATTACTAGCATAATAAAATTCTTAAAGTGTGAGTCCTTATAAGTTAGGATCTTAGCACCATCCTGGGTGTATCTGTTATTCACCAAAACCCAAACGGAGTGATACAGGAACAGACTTTAAGCTAAACATTAACTGCTAGAGTATAAGCGCGTGATACACATACACACACGTGGGATCACGATGCATCGCCATCAAGATATTAATACTCTATCCGTCCCAAAATGATCTTCACGTTTGACTATTGAAACTTTTTAAGGATATGTACACTTGTTGCACTACCTAGTAGCTATGTAGCTATGTTGTGTTTGTGCATATTTAATCCTAAATTGTAGAAATGAGAACTTTTTGGGACCATGAAAAATGGCAACTGAGAAAATGATTTTGCGCAGAGGGAGTATCAGTAGTCAACCATATTTATGAAACATGTGGGATCAGTATCAGTCTAGTCAACCATAATTATGAAACACAAACAAGTATAAATATAGACAGTGTCCCTCATTCTGTTTACTTCAACAAAGCCCTTTCAATTCAATAATTCCCAATCTCAGAATATGCATCAAAAAGAATTTGAATTCACTTCAACTTCCCTAAATTTTCAGAAACGTTAGCATTTCTTCATAAGATACAGACAGACAAACGCGTACCTGACGGTAGTCACCTTCAGCGATCAAATTATAAGCAAGCCATAAATCATCGGCTTCTTCTGGAATCATCTGTTTCCACCAATCCAAAAATCCATTTAAAAAATTTGTATAACTATAATTATAATCTGGGGTTTAGTGGGGGATGTGTACATACCTTGACGCTACCAAACCCATTGGGGATGAGGTCTCTGCGAACGATTTTCATCTATGACAACGAACTGGAATCCCTTTCTAATACCTTCAAGAGAAGAATTTTCTCCCTCTCTCTCTCTCACTGGATTTGGCTTTTTTTCGTTTTCCCGGGGAGGGAGGTGGAAGGGGCGGGGGTTTTGCGGACGTGGAGTTAAAACGGTGCGGTCGTCCGTTAGGAGTTCAAATACGTTGTTGCCCTAAGACCATGGGCAATAAGGTAGTTGAGGAGGGAGTTAGGGAGTTAGTTTAGTTGGTGTAATAAGGGGTTGAGAGGAGGGGTTTGAAGGGGAAGGGGTTGAGAGTTGTCAACCTGGTTGAAGAAAAAAATGGGGGATCCGACTTCGCCACGCGTCAGCCTTGTCGGCGCGTGGCCTACACGCCCAGACAAGGCGCGTTTAGCCTTCTTTTTTTTTCCTGCAATTGACACATGGCGAGCATTGATTGGTTCCCCATATTTTTAGATTTTATCTTCAACCCAAATTTTCGAGCTCAATTATTTTACAGCTATTTTTTTTTTTTTGCGAAAATTCTGGAAAAATTTTTCTCTATAAATTGATATAACTTTCATTTTATTTATACACAAAAAAAAAACCTCTCTTTTCTCTCAAAAAATCTTAATTATCCTTCTTTAACCCCTTATTTTTTAAAATATTCATCATCTTTTTAGTGAAATGGATCCCAATAATCCTAATAATCCTTATTTCAACACTCAGAATTCAAGTAATTTTCTACCAAATTACTACAATCTTAATGATTTTCAATCGCCAAATCAATTTTCTAACCAACCACGTCCTCAAAATGTCCCACAATTTTATTATCAACCAAATGCCATGCCTTCAGCTGTACCCACCTGGAATCCATATTATGGTATGCAATTTCAACGACCTCCACCACCACCACTACCCTCTCAAGAATCAGAATATCCCGAATATTCAACACAAATGGTTCTGGGTAGCAATAGCGGTGCTGATGAAGCTACTCCAACTCCAGATGCAGGAGGTCCAACCACTAGTCGGAGAAAAATTGTCAAATGGAGCACGAAGGACAATATAGTGCTAATCAATGGGTGGATTAAGTTTGGAACCGACAGTGTTGTCGGAAAAAATCAGAAGAGTGAAGCGTTTTGGGGTAAGATTGTTGAATATTGTAACGAACATTGTGAATTTAACCCTCCCCGTGACGTAGTTTCATGCAAAAATCATTTCAATTATATAAACGCCAAATTGGATAAATGGGTAGGTGCATACGATAACGCTAAGCGTATGCAACAAAGCGGGTGGTCGGAGAATGATGTTTTGAAAAAAGCTCACGAATTATATAAAAGTGCTAACAATAGCACTTTTAATTTGATGGACGAGTGGATAGCTACCCGAGATCAACCACGCACGCAAGTCAGGTTGGAGGAAATACTGGATCTGATAGCAGTGGATCTAAGAGAGCACGAGAAGGTGATGTAGGTGATTCAAGCTCGGTTGGATCCATTCCTCGTCCTATGGGAAGGGAAGCAGCTAAGAAAAAGGCGGGGAAGAAAAAAGTGGGGTTGTCACCGGTAAAGGAACAAAAGTGGTCAGAATTCAAACAATTCAAAGAGAAAGAATTGGAACGAATGGACAACTTAGTCTCAGAACAAGAGAAGGCAAACAATATTGCCCTTAACAAGACTCGGGCTAAAAATAGGAAAATGTGGATGCAGTTGAGTCAAATGGAGTCTCGCGATCATCATCAACAACAGCTTTTTGAAATGTTGACTGACGAGCTGTTTGGCAATTAATGTGTATTTTCTAGCTTTATGTCAATTTTCTGCACTGATGTACTACTTTCAAGATTCTCAGTATGTAACTTTACCTTTTAATTAAATCTATGTAATTCTATTATTGGAGTCCGTCAATTAACTCAATTGAATTGAAGCTTCAAATCCGTCAACCACGACCGCTCATTTGTTATCCTTTAACTAACTCAATTCAATAGAAGCTTCAAATCCGTCAACCTCAACCACTCATTTTCTTATAAATAGCACTCTCTTCTTTCATTCTTCCTACACCAAACACATTCTTCTTTCCTTCTTCCTACATCAAACACTCTCTCCTTTCCTTCCTCCTACATCAATGGATCCATCTGGATTTCTTCCTTTTGATGTCGAAGCCTACAAAAGGCAACTTGAAATTGAGGAGAGTTTTATCATGAACGAGTTTTTTGATGATAAAACTCTGAAAAAATTTGAAAAGAGATCACGATTTTCACAATAAGAGCCTGATTGATGACTACTTTTCCGAAAATGCTATGTATAAATATTATTTTCGGCGACGATATCGGATGCAGAAACATGTATTCCTCCGCATCGTCCAGGATCTTTCAAGCCATGACAGCTACTTCACACAAAGGTTCGATTTTTCCGGCAGAGAAGGCCTATCTCCATTAGCAAAATGTACCGCAGCCATGCGATTGTTAGCATATGGTATGTCCGCCGATGCTATTGATGAATACATTAAAATAGGGAAAACTACAGCGTTGGAGGCATTACGATTTACATACAGTAGCCTTCACGATTTACATACACAAATGTCAATTAAACGAAAAACGAAAATACCCACCTGAAGAATTTGAAGGAACGGAGCTCCGATGCGATTTCCCAACTCAGATCAAGAAATGTAAAAGAGGGGGTTTCAGATCAGAGAAACGCAGGTAAACATTATAATGCAGCGGCCGGCCATGTTTTCTCTCGTCAATTTTAGGGCGTCGCCTCGTTTCTCGCGCCTCCACCGGAAAATCGCCGGAATCTATGGAATTCGCCGGAATCCATGGAGCAAAGTCTTGTTCAGTTAAACTCTTCATATCTCCTCGCCGGTGAGCTGAGACCTCCAGATTCCAATTAACAATATCATGGTTCGTGCTATCCATCTCTAATACTCTCAACTTCGACGAACCCGAAGACCACGATCTCGATGAAATCAATAAGCACAGCACCGCCCTTGAAGTAATCGACGATGAACAGCAGCCAGATTCACCTGGACGAGGCGTGAAAGAAGACCTCTCCGAGCTTACCAAAACCCTCTCTCGTCAATTTTGGGGCGTCGCCTCATTTCTCGCACCTCCGCCCCTGTCCGAACACTCGCCTTCATCCTATTCGAATCCTCAGCCAGATTCACATTTGTTTCCTATTTTACCCCTGCAAAATTGATCACGTGTATGGTCACATGATGACTTAACTGAGAAAAATGGATGTCGTTAGTGGTAGGTATGAGGGATACAGTAAAAATTAGAGTTTGGGTATGACGGGTGCAAAAAATGAGAGTCCAGGTACCAAATCCAAAATAACCCCAATAGTTCAGGTACTATATTTGCAGTTTTTCCTATAAAATAATACTTTCAACTGAATTAAGTTTATATTAGATTTTTTGAAATTCCCATATAAAATAGCAAATTGTAAAAGTTAAGAAATGATAAACTTACCTCCCACATCTCACAAATTAAAAAGCAAACCTTGCTCATTGAACTGTAAGTGTTTTATCCATAAAATTCAATTCTCATATCCAAACATTTCTTTTCTTGATCATCCTCAACATACTTAACTTTGAAAATAATAACACCATATAGAAAATTATATTGCAATCATGGAAAAAGAAAAAAATGAAATACCATATTTGTGACAATAGTGATGATTAATTAATACAAACATAATGACAAAAACTATATTATATAAAAGTATATTTAAGAGAAAAAATCAAATAAAACTCACCAAGAAGCATGTTTTCTCAATTTGTCAATCACCCAAAATACTAATCTTCAATGAAAGTAAATTTATGTGTGTTTCATACCCACTACAGGTAGTCATAGTGGGCATGGCGGACTACATAGCTTCCATAGTCGTCGATAATGTTTTCTTCCTCGTCCAAATTTGTCTAATTTTTTTTCTCCCACAACCTACTTAAAAAAACATGTGAGAGAAAATAGTCAAAACCAAAACCATATAGTACATAGATTTAGAAAGATAATGTTAAAAGAACGTGGAAATATATAAGAAATCAAAACAAAAAAAGGTGCAATTTTAATTGAGATAATAAATAAAAAAAAGGGCAAATTGCCAATTAGTTACCTGAGTTTGTCGTCAACTTTCAATTAGTTACCCAGTTTGTGTTTCGGTCAATTTAGTTATTGAATTTGTCTTTTTGTTTCAATTAGGTGTAAAATCCGTTTGTTCGTCATAAAACCTAACGAAAATAACGAAAATAGATGAAAAATGTAACAAACTTTTACCAAAATTGCGAGGATCACCCCTATAGTTTATACTCCCTCCGTCCCACCGAAAATTGCAAAACTTACCAAAATGAGCGTCCCATAGAAATTGCACATTCCATAAATGGAAAATTTTTAATACTTTTTAATTAGTGGGTCCCACTTCTCATACTCACATCCACTAACCCACTAACTATTCTCTACCCCACTTTCTCTCTCCCACTCAACTATCAACACTCACAACACATCACCTTTTTCACTTTTTCCCTTAATTCTTGTGCCATAATTTTTTTTTGAAGTTTAAGATGTGACGGAGGGAGTATATTTTTCTGGAAAATTTATAAGGGTGGGGGCAAACTAAAATAATATAAACTATAGGGGTGATCCTCGCAATTTTGGTAAAAGTTTGTTACATTTTTCATCTATTTTCGTTATTTTCGTTAGGTTTTATGACGAACAAACGGATTTTACACCTAATTGAAACAAAAAGACAAATTCAATAACTAAATTGAGCGAGACACAAACTGGGTAACTAATTGAAAGTTGACGACAAACTCAGGTAACTAATTGGCAATTTGCCCTAAAAAAAACCATAACATAGAAAAATGTACTATGAAATCCGAAAATGAAAATTTTAATAATAAAAAAAAGAAATAAACAAAAGTAATCAAAATTGACAAAAATAATAAATAAAATCAAACCAAATATGAAAGTGGTAAATGAAAATGAAGACTAAAAGTAAAGTCAATATGAAATCAAAAAACATAAATAAAACAAAAAAGAAAGTAAAAATAAATAACAAAAATAAATCTCATCCGAAAGAAAAACAATGAAAAAAGAAAATAAGATTTGAATTTCTAATATGTATCAAACTGTGAATTAAGAAAAAAGAAAATGAAAAACAAAAAAAAATATACATGTAAATTAGATTGAACTACAAATTTCAAATTTAAATTAAAAGAAAAAAATTAGATGAAAAATAAAGTATGAGATATGGAATATAATTAACAATGTTACTTATATGGAGTGATAAGCAATGACAAATCTATATATATATATATATATATATATATATTAAAGTTGGTGAGGAGAGCTATGGCTTTGACACATATACAAACATAGGTTAAAGCTTCATTTGTGTGAAGCCACATCATCACTATCCTAAATGTGTGTGACTTTTGATATTCTCATTATTAGCTAATACTATTAGCTCATAATAATAGTTATAATATGAGTTAACTATTACTATTAATAGTAATAGTAAACTATAATAGTTACTATACAAGTTAACTATTACTATTAATAGTATTAGTTAACTATAATAGTTAATATACAAGTTAAGTATTACTATTAATAGTATTACTTAACTATAATAGTTACTATAGTAGTTAACTATTACTATTAATAGTATTAGTCAACTATAATAGTTACTATAATATATAACTATTACTATTAATAGTATAATTAACAATAATAGTTACTATACAAGTTAACTAAAATGGTTACTTTATAAATTAACTATTACTATTAATAGTATTAGTTAATCATAACAGTTATAATATATGTTAATTTTTACTATTAATAGTATTAGTTAATCATAGTAGTTACTATATAGGTTAACATTATTATTAATAGTATTAGTTAATTATAATAGTTACTATAAATATTAATAAGTATTATTAATTGTATTAGTTATTGATATTATTATATTGATTAATTTTTACTATTAATGGTTTTAGTTAAGATGATGTTTACTATTTTAGTTAACTATAATTAAAAAATTATTTTTCATATACAATATATTTTTATTATAAAAAAATGTTATGCTACTTTATTAAATAAAAATATAAACAGAGTAAAATGCAAAAAATAAAATAAAAATAGCAAATTAGTTACCCGTGCAGAGTACGGGTTACCCACTAGTCTATATATATATTAAAGTTGGTGAGGAGAGTTGTGGGTTTGACATGTGTACATATTTTAGTAAAAGCGTGAATTTGGAGAAGCAGTTAACTATTACTATTAATAGTATAAGTTAACTATTACTATTAATAGTATAAGTTAACCATTACTATTAACAATATTAGTTACAATACAAGTTAAATATTACTATTAATAGTATTAGTTAACTATAATAGTTACTATATCAGTTAACTAAACTATTAATAGTATTAGTTAACTATAATAGTTACTATATATAAGTTAATTATTACTATTAATATTATTATTTAACCATAATAGTTACTTTATAAGTTATTTTTTACTATTAATAGTATTGGTTAACTATAATAGGCTACATACATTAACTATTACTATTATTAGTATTAGTTAATTATAATAGTTATTATATAAGTTAGATTATTAATTTTTAATATTAATTAATTATAATAGTTACTATATTAATTAACTATTACTATTAATAATATTATTTTATTATAATAATTATATTAATAATTATTATTATATAGATTAATCATTGCTATTAATACTCTCTCCGTCTTTTTAGTCTGTTCACTTTTGGTCAACGAGAGTAAACTTTGACCAAACATTTAATCTCATTCTATTCATCTTAATGAAATTCTAAAAATTGTAATTGATAAATAATTATTTAATTTATTAATAATAACTTCTAAAATTTCATTAGGATTGTCAGTTTGACATTAATTGTTTGGTCAAAGTTTACTCCCGTTGACCAAAAGTGAACAGACTAAAAAGACAGAGGGAGTATATATTAACTATTACTATCAATAGTATTAATTAATTATAATAGTTATTATAATAATAGTAATCATATAGATTAATTTTTATTATTAATAGTATTAGTTAAAATGATGATTACTATATTAGTTAACTATAGTTAAAATAATTTTGAAGACATAGTATTGGTTTCCCGTGCAGAGCACGGGTTACCCGCTAGTAAGCCAAAATAATCACGTCTTCCAACCCATTTGAGAGAAAACACAATTGTGAAAGAATAAAAATGAGATGCGTTGGAGAGAGAGAGAGAGAGAAAAGAAAAAAAAGTATAAAATCTACTAATAATGGTGGTTATTTACTAAAGATTTTTTGTGTGACTTTCCAACTACTAAGTCTCTAATGCTTTTTAAACATCTTCTTGCCTCTTGAAGTACTAAACTATTCAGTTTCATGCATGTTAGCTAAAGTTCTTTATCTATTATCAAAACTCTATGTATTTCCAAAAGAGATTTAATTTGACTTGCAAAACTCTATGTATTCCATCATAAAACAATACATTCCTAAGCAAAACTCTCTATATCCCATCATAAAATAATGCATTTTATTATATGAAAAGTTAAATTAGGATGATCAATGTATAAGGAGCCGAAAAGTTGGATAATTATGTATCACTTTATTGACGTTTTTAAATGCTAGGCCTACCAAGTCTATACTTCTAGTATATATATAAGAGTATATGTCTATTAGGTATAACATATTCTTCAAGAATCATTGAGTTCTTTACATTAGTTTCTTATCAATTATAATTCTTAAACATATCTAGTTTCATACCTATTATTAGTACCCATACCCATAACTAAGAATATAACTTATTATTTGTAACGCCCGTCCTAACTCCTGTTAAATTCTTGACTTGCATAATTATATGCTATTTTAATTGAGTTAATTATTTAACTAATTGAGCAAGTTTAGAACCTAAGTGTTCAAAGTTGAAACATTAGGGTCATTTGTGAAAAATAAAGTTTAGGGGCATCAGAAGTGAATCGTGAACATGATTACTCATAGAATTAAAATGAGAACTTGAGCCTAAGAGTAAGAACTCTTTTATTGTCTTGAAAGTGCTAAGAACAAGCACTAATGTGTTATATGTGTCTTGATTCCAATATTTGTGTACCTTAGGGGCATTAGAACAATGTCTTGAGCTTAAACATCCAAAGTATAGGATTAAGAACTTGTAAGTATGAGATGTATAACTCATCTACTTAGCTTGAACTTGAAGTATAAGACAATTAAATCTTGTACATGACTTGAATATCGAAAGATTGGAATAATAACTTGAGTATAAGATAATTAATTCTTGTACATGTCTTGAACATCCAAAGAATTGGATTGAAAACTTGAATGTAAGATGATAAAATCTTGTACATGCCTTGAAACCAATACATGTGTATGGTAGTAATCTTCTAAGTGTTATAGAACACTAGAAGTATCAGGACAAGATCATTAGCTTGAACATCCAAAGAATTGGAGTGTGAACTTGAATATAAAAGGAAGAACTCTTGTTCATGTCTTGAAACCAATACGTGTGTATGGTAATGAACTTGAAAGTGCTATGAACAAGCACTAACGTGTTAGAACTATCCTTGATGTGTATGTGCAAATCTTGCACATAATTACTTGATAGAATGTGGCTTGTTGACTACTTGATACTTGGTATTAATAACCAAAGAGTTAGAATGTGGAACTAGATAGAGAATGAACAACTCTAAGACATACTTGAATCTAATACGTGTGTATTGAAAGTGCTATGAACAAGCACTAATGTGCTAGTAATTGGTTTAATCGTGCATATACTCAATGAAGTATATAAAGTATAAAGAAGATATCTTGTTCTTGAGTTGAGTTCCTAAAGAAAGAGGGACTAGTGTAATACGAAGATAATTTATAAAACAATGATTTAGAACACAATATGTGTTGGAAAATGTATTCGATGATTAGCGATAAATATACGCGAGATATGATTGTGATTAGACTAGGTACAATACGACCTATTTGACTACGTGCTTAGAGTCTAAGATATTGGGCTCTACTTGAAAGTAAAGGTATCGTGATAGACACATTAGTGTGTTAAAGGTTATATGAATATGTACGTGTAAATATGGCATATGACAAAGTGATATAGTATGACATACCCTACTACTTGGTTGGGGTCTGTTATTAATAGACTCTAATTTGGCTTGATTGTGTTACGTGGACACATTATGTGCCATTGTTATACTGATTTGTATTTGCAAATATAGCATACGTGTACTTGTATTTGGTGAGCACATAATTACATGGTTCATCAAGAGCTAGCCCACTACTTTTGGACTTAGTTCTATACTCTCGTAGTTCAAGTAAATACCTACTTGTGCATTCTTGTGTGAGTCCAGCTGGTCCTTGCTTGCTCGGAGATGTATAGGTTCACGCTTATCATGAGGCTGGGGCCAAAGTGATAATCGGGTGCCTATGTATCTGCGCTTGACCCCTTACTACAGGCCATAGTAAGGGCATAGCTTCCTTTATTAGAGCAATACGCCTGATAAAAGTGAATGCTAAACTCGTGAACACCTCGTGAATCTTGTTCTTGTGAGTGGCACTGGTTACCGAGTCCTTTTGTGTACTGCACAGCAGCAACTTGATTGATCGTGATTTGTCAACTGCAATAAGCAACGACAACAATGGTTTACTTGGGAGGAATAAGGTTGGAATATCCTTTGTAACGTGTTAGTTTAGCCTTATGTGTTAGCTACTTGATGAGTTGGCTTAACCTCTCATATACTTGTTACTTGATGACATCTTGAGCATGATTATTTGATAATCTTCTTGATTTGCATGATTACATGATAACATGCTATGTACTTGTATCTAGTAACTTACTGAGATTTATCTCACCCCGTTTCTTGTTTATTTGTCCCCCCCCCCCAGGAAAGCAAGTGGTAATACGTTGTGACGCTCGACTTAGCAGGGGCCTACTTGGCAGGTTGTTCTTGTTGGGGATTGTTATCCTTTTCAGTATTTGGTGAGGACGATTTGGTATCAGTTGTTTAGACTCAGTATATTGGGTAGACTTGTATAGTTCTTGTAATGCCATCTTATGTGCAAGGCATATTTTCCGCTGTGTATAACCACATTTGGTTTAAATTTCTTGGTATAGAACTCGTTGTGAGCTATCTTAGATCGTTCCTCTTGAGAGTATATATGATGTTAGTTTGATAATCAGGTGTCATTCAGTTTCTCGTTTCTTGTTAGTCATGCGCACCAGGTTCAAGGTTCTATTAGGGAATCCCGGGACTTGGGGGCGTCTCAATTTTGTTATCAGAGCTATGGTTTAGCTCTAAGCCTAAGCCTGGATAGGGTCTATGGCCTAGCTTAGGTTAGTCTTGGGTGTGCTACCGACGTCGAGTGCTTCGTTACTTGTTGTTATACCAGGCATAGGACTGGTGTTGATAGTGTTGATCCCAATTGGAATTAGATGGTTTGAGAATCGAGAGCGCGTGTCTTTAAAGACTTAGACGTATCTATCTTGTGAAGTGGACATTGTTTCGTGCTATATGCATGCTTGTCTCATTTCTTGATTTACGTGAAAGTGTATTCTCTAGTAAGAGACTACGTGATTGATATCGTTATTTATAAGAGATTGATAGAAGTGTGGGTGATAACACCCTCTATGTTATATGTTAACTTAGTTATGTTACCTGCATGGGGCATTGATGTGATACGTGTTATGGCTTGGCTTTTTATGTGTTAGGCCTTTCTTGTTTGCCACAATAGATGGTGAATATTTTTATGCTAGTATGCTTGACTATTTATATGAGCATGATATAATTATGTATAATATTCATGTTCTGCATTGAAAGCTCGAAAATGGTTATCAAGGTTGTGCTGAATATTTAGCATATGTGGTTGATGGAAGAATGTCTACACTAAAATTGAAGAATGGATACATCATTCTTTGAGAGATCTCAGATATAATTTCTACTGAGTAGTACATGATACATGATGAGAACCTTGAGTTATCTTGAGTTGTTACGGTATGAATATAGTGCTGATATCTAAATCAATGTTCATGACATCGGTTGAGTTCAAAGTGTTGAAGGTTCAACTTGAGAAATTTCTTGATAGAGGATTCACCCAGCTTAGTATATCTGCGTGGGGTGTATCTGTATTGATTGGCATGAAGAGATATGGTACTTTGCGATTTCATATTGAATGCAAAGAGTTCAACCAGGTGACTATAATGAACCAGTACTTGTTATCGTGTATGGATGAATTATTTGATCCCTGAAGTTAATCAGTGGTCTATTCAGTGTTTGATTGATAAGTGGCTACCATTATTTGGAAAGTCAACTATGAGGATATACTGAAGACATCTTCTCATATCAGGTATGCTCGTTATGAATTCGTGATTATGCTATTTCGATTGATATATGATCTAGCAGTATTGATGGATTTGATGAATGATATCTCTAAACCATAATTTGATTTCTTTGCGATGAATTGATTAATGACCTATTGGTGTATACCGAGTCGCAGACTGAGAATTGATTGTATTGAAATTTCTCGAGAGAAACAATTATTTCCAAAAGCTAGCAAGAGATAAAAGATCTATTACCTTGAAGTGGATGCCTGAAGTAAGTATCTTTATTGACCTGTACAAGTGGAAATAACCGAGGTACGATTATTCTTGAGATTTTCTTGATCTTGTTAGAGATTCATTAATGAATTTCGAAGGTAGCTCTACCATTAACTATTTGACACAGAAAGCTACACTTTCTGATGGATTGATAAACGTGAAGCCAAATTTTTAAATATTGAAATGATGGATGACCACAACTTCAGTATTTGACCTTGCCTAGTGGATTCGACTAGTATGATGGTTATTTGGAGGATTTGACCAGTGTTACTATTTTATCGTGTATGTGTCAAGATCACCAATATAGTGGATATGATAAATTCATTATGCATAGTGAAGCTCGAACAAGAGATAAAACGTGTGTTAATTCAAAATGGTAACGTACTTGTATATGCTTCGAGGAGATTGAATCTTTATGAATAGAATAATTCTACTCATGACTTGAAACTAATTGTGATCCAACAGCTATTGTATTAGCGGATTCATTGAACATAAAGACTTGTATTTCATGATTGATGGTACTGAATTGGAAGAAAATTTCTGAGTATTCAACTAAATCCTTGAATTGCGATTATTTGAAAGCAAAATATCAGAGATCGTTTGATTTGTTATAATCCTTCGAGATTTGTGAATATATGAATATATTGCGATGGATTTTGTGGAAGGATTATCATTTAATAGATAAGTCCCGATGATATTGGTTATAGTGGATTGATTAATCAAATCTGCTTGACTTTATGTGTTGTGATGTTATGATCGATACATCTTGATTACAGGGGATACCTATGGATATAATATATGACAGGGATTCTTGTTCTACATCTTGTTCTATACCTTGTTTTACATCTTGATTATGATAAATTTTCTGAGCACTCTAGATATTTAACCGAGGTTGCTTCTTGATCATATGTTGCGAGCATGTGAAGTGGATTTCCTTGTGGCTATTGTATGAGCTGGCTATTTAGTGGAAATTCCATTACACGAATTACTTAGTATATGGGTAATTGCTTGTATGGATACTTGATTCTTGTCTTGAGCACGGATACTTCTTATGACAGTTTCATGGGAAAGTCTCGGTATCGAGAAGGTTGTGAGAATAATACTCGTAGGTAATTGATAATATGGTGTGGTATACCATATTCTTGCTATTCTTGAGTTCTATTTGTTATTTATATGTGTTATAATTTCGATCAGTAAAATTCGAGGACGAATTTTTTTTAAGGAAGGGAGGATGTAACGCCCGTCCTAATTCCTGTTAAATTCTTGACTTGCATAATTATATACTATTTTAATTGAGTTAATTATTTAACTAATTGAGCAAGTTTAGGACCTAAGTGTTCAAAGTTGAAACATTAGGGTCATTTGTGAAAAATAAAGTTTAGGGGCATCAGAAGTGAATCGTGAACATGATTACTCATAGAATTAAAATGAGAACTTGAGCCTAAGAGTAAGAACTCTTTTATTGTCTTGAAAGTGCTAAGAACAAGCACTAATGTGTTATATGTGTCTTGATTCCAATATTTGTGTACCTTAGGGGCATTAGAACAATGTCTTGAGCTTAAACATCCAAATTATAGGACTAAGAACTTGTAAGTATGAGATGTATAACTCATCTACTTAGCTTGTACTTGAAGTATAAGACAATTAAATCTTGGACATGACTTGAATATCCAAAGATTGGAATAATAACTTGAGTATAAGATAATTAATTCTTGTACATGTCTTGAACATCCAAAGAATTGGATTGAGAACTTGAATGTAAGATGATAAAATCTTGTACCTGCCTTGAAACCAATACATGTGTATGGTAGTAATCTTGTAAGTGTTATAGAACACTAGAAGTACCAGGACAAGATCCTTAGCTTGAACATCCAAAGAATTGGAGTGTGAACTTGAATATAAAAGGAAGAACTCTTGTTCATGTCTTGAAACCAATACGTGTGTATGGTAATGAACTTGAAAGTGCTATGAACAAGCACTAACGTGTTAGAACTATCCTTGATGTGTATGTGCAAATCTTGCACATAATTACTTGATAGAATGTGGCTTGTTGACTACTTGATACTTGGTATTAATAACCAAAGAGTTAGAATGTGGAACTAGATAGAGAATGAACAACTCTAAGACATACTTGAAACTAATACGTGTGTATTGAAGGTGCTATGAACAAGCACTAATGTGCTAGTAATTGGTTTAATCGTGCATATATTCAATGAAGTATATAAAGTATAAAGAAGATATCTTGTTCTTGAGTTGAGTTCCTAAAGAAAGAGGGACTAGTGTAATATGAAGATAATTTATAAAACAATGATTTAGAACACAATATGTGTTGGAAAATGTATTCGATGATTAGCGATAAATATACGCGAGATATGATTGTGATTAGACTAGGTACAATACGACCTATTTGACTACGTGCTTAGAGTCTAAGATGTTGGGCTCTACTTGAAAGTAAAGGTATCGTGATAGACACATTAGTGTGTTAAAGGTTATATGAATATGTACGTGTAAATATGGCATATGACAAAGTGATATAGTATGACATACCCTACTACTTGGTTGGGGTCTGTTATTAATAGACTCTAATTTGGCTTGATTGTGTTACGTGGACACATTATGTGCCATTGTTATACTGATTTGTATTTGCAAATATAGCATACGTGTACTTGTATTTGGTGAGCACATAATTACATGGTTCATCAAGAGCTAGCCCACTACTTTTGGACTTAGTTCTATACTCTCGTAGTTCAAGTAAATACCTACTTGTGCATTCTTGTGTGAGTCCAGCTGGTCCTTGCTTGCTCGGAGATGTATAGGTTCACGCTTATCATGAGGCTGGGGCCAAAGTGATAATCGGGTGCCTATGTATCTGCGCTTGACCCCTTACTACAGGCCATAGTAAGGGCATAGCTTCCTTTATTAGAGCAATACGCCTGATAAAAGTGACTGCTAAACTCATGAACACCTCGTGAATCTTGTTCTTGTGAGTGGCACTGGTTACCGGGTCCTCTTGTGTACTGCACAGCAGCAACTTGATTGATCGTGATTTATCAACTGCAATAAGCAATGACAACAATAGTTTACTTGGGAGGAATAAGGTTGGAATATCCTTTGTAACGTGTTAGTTTAGCCTTATGTGTTAGCTACTTGATGAGTTGGCTTAACCTCTCATATACTTGTTACTTGATGACATCTTGAGCATGATTATTTGATAATCTTCTTGATTTGCATGATTACATGATAACATGCTATGTACTTGTATCTAGTAACTTACTTAGATTTATCTCACCCCGTTTCTTGTTTATTTGTTTCCCCCCCAGGAAAGCAAGTGGTAATAAGTTGTGAGGCTCGACTTAGCAGGGGCCTACTTGGCAGGTTGTTCTTGTTGGGGATTGTTATCCTTTCCAATATTTGGTGAGGACGATTTGGTATCAGTTGTTTAGACTCAGTATATTGGGTAGACTTGTATAGTTCTTGTAATGCCAGCTTATGTGCTAGGCATGTTTTCCGCTGTGTATAACCACATTTGGTTTAAATTTCTTGGTATAGAACTCGTTGTGAGCTATCTTAGCTCGTTCCTCTTGAGAGTATATATGATGTCAGTTTGATATAATCAGGTGTCATTCAGTTTCTCGTTTCTTGTTAGTCACGCGCACCAGGTTCGAGGTTCTATTAGGGAATCCCGGGACTTGGGGGCGTCTCATTATTTGTGTCTAGTTAGCAAGAACTGAAAGGTTTGGCTCTTAATGTCATGAATCTGACGTGGCAAGCTTAGGAGGAAGATTAACCCAAAACTGGATGAGGTGTCATGCCCAAAGTCATTTTCGCCTACTTTAAAATACTATAATATATATTTTATTTTATTTTTTTGCAGCCTCCTAACCCTCTGTATAAAGAGTAGCTCTTAGAAAAACCAAATTTTCTTAACATTTAAGAAAAAAGGGTTTGAAGGAAGTGTGGTGATATTTTTATAAATAAATGAAACATCACATGCGATGGTATTTTTGTAAATAAGTAAAACTTTACGCGCTATGAATAATAGTGTTCAAGAGTGTCAATTATAGTGTTTAAGAGTGTCAGTTATACTGTTTAAGAGTGTAGATCATGTGTTACTTAATATAAGTGGAGTGTTTTGAAGATACAGTGGTAGTGTTTAAGAGCGTCATTTGTACTATTTAAAAGTATCTGTTCATGTGTTATTGAATGCAATTCATGTGTTTATGAGTGTCAGTTGTAGTATTATTGAGTGTTAGGGCATGCGTTTAAAAGAGTTTCGGTGCATGTGTCAAAAAAAATGTTCATGTGTTTAAAAGTGTTAGTGATAATGTTACTTGTTTTCTTTTTGGGCTCTTTTCTTTTCAGGCATATCACAATAAATAGATGCTTGTACTTATAAGTCCCTAAAATATAGTACTCCCGTTGTCATTAAATAAATGTCCTTTTCAAAAAATAAAATAAAAATTTCCTTATATATTTTTTTACCGAAAAAAAACACTAGTCTTTTAATACTTGCAAAACCAAATGTTTGGAAAATAGATTACATGATTATACATACTCCCTCCGTCCCACCTGAATTAAGATTTTTGAGTTGGTCACGGGGATTAAGGAAAAAGTGTTAGTGGAGTAGGTGCTGTGAGTATGAAAAGTGAAGTATGAGAGAGAAAGTGGGGGTAGAGAATAATGAGTGAAAAGTTGTCGTGAGTGTGAATGTGGGTCCCATTAAATAAATGCTTCTATTTTTAGGTTGTCCTAATTCGAGTGGGACACCCAAAATGGAATTTTTTTTCCTAATTCGAGTGGGACCGAGTGAGTATATATATATATGATATTTGCCACTAAACTGTATAAAAGTAGGGATTTTCAGATATCTCTTTTAAAAAAACTGGACATTCATTTAAAGACAAAGAAAGTACTATTTTTCAATAAAAACACATATAATCTGATTATAACAATAAATATTTTTAAATAACTAAAACAATTACGAGATCATTTAGTTTTGGTTTTGAATGGTGGATTTCGATGAGAATATGGGACCTTTGCCCAAATTGTTTGTTTGGGGAGTGAAATACAGGTGAAAACAAGGGGCTCATATTCTAGGGTGACGAATCCATTGTCCTAGGACATTAGGTAGAAACCCTCAAAACGGATTAACCTTCGTCCGACCAGAAATAGGTTTTAAATTTCAAAAATCTGACTTCTGTGCTAGATGTCTCACGCGAGACATCTCCTCCAGCTTTATGTTTTGCTCGTTTGGTCAACCTGAAACCCTATGTACCCCTATATGGTCGACTTGTTGGGATATCAACCCGGGATTAACAAAAATTTTGCACCTCTAGGTCTGTTAGAATCTCAAGTAGCTCTACAAACCTCCCAACACAATCGCGTCCTCAAGTTATATTCACAATCCCAAAACCAAGAGGTTAAACCGAGTTGAAGCAATACCCATTACCCCCGTTGATAACTTGGAAACCGCTAAGAGAGTTATCGAAGACCTTTGTCAGCAAATTAGGGATCAAAAGGAACAATTAGCCCTTGAAAATGATCTCCATGCTAAAGACATTCAAATCGTGCCTGACGAACTCCATTACATGAATGCTAAGATGACAGATTGTAAGAAAGTTAAATACTCCTCTAAAGATGAGGAATCTCACACTAAGAAGGAATCCAAGAAGCAGAGAGATTCTGACTCTAACTCCGACTCAAACTCATCATACTCCTCCTCCGATGACGAGGACACTAAGGCTAGTGACAAGAAGAAAGGGGTTGATAATGAATGTAAAAGCAAAACTTTTGGTTCCGCCACTATAGAATTCCTTGAGAAGAAATTCGTTCATCTTGGCATAACTGAGAGCTCCTTTTCTCCATTTGACCCCGTTGTAAGTATCCCAATCTGAATTTGACCTACTTTAGAGGAATTCTTGGTACCATTTAGGGATAAACCAATGGGCCAGGACCTCACTAGGATAAACCTAATATTCCAGGACTGAACTGGAATTAAACTTAAAAAAATCCAGAAGTTCGCCAAGTCGAGTCGTAAGGATGGTTTGGGTACTTGAGGGGTTGAGCCATACGACTATGTTGGGCACCCTCAGTCCCTATAAATTGAATCCCATGCTGATCATTTTAGGGGGGGGGAGAAAACGTTTTGTGTGTTGATACTCTGCCAGTTTGAGAGAAAAAACTGTGAGTGATACACATTTGAGTGAAAAGAGAGGAAGATAGGCCATAACCATCATAGGTGAAGCCTCCTTCTCCCCATCTTCTTCTTCATCTCAAACTCTTTTTGTTATTGTTCATATTACTTGTTTACTTTGTGTTATTTCTTATTATTCTTGCAAGCCTTGTCCATTCAAGCAGTTTACATTTCTTGCAAGTCTTGTCCATTTCAAGCACTATATATATATATATATATATATATATATATATATATATATACAAGTCTTGTCTTCTCAAGCTATATATATTATTGTTATATATATATGTACTATGATTATATATGTACATTGGAACCAAATCATGAGGTGATTCAAGGTTTCCTTCATACCTAGTGTATGATTGTGGGGTAAAACCTAAAGATGATCATGGTTTGTTAAGTTTTATGTTGATTTTGTTCTTGTTTGGCCATGAGAGTCATGATTGGGTGATAAAGTTTCAATCTTTATCATCCCAACCATGACCTAGCCATAAAATCACCAAGCATGGGACATAAAGATTCAATATTTATGTTACATATTTGTTTCTAAATGTTTAATCTTGCATAATAAGTCCATTTTGATGGTAAAGTTTCAATCTTTACTCATCAAATGGTCATTTTGGCCCAAAGGGCATGTTCATCAACTTTCTTAAAATTTCCCCAATGATTGTCTTGATCACACCCAAAACCTTTGTTTTTGGTGTCTAATTTGTGATTAATGACTTAGGGATGATTAAATCCATGTTTTTGTTAAAGAAGAATAACTGAAAATGATCATTTCAGTCCAGTTTCAGCAAGAACACTCTGTTTTGCCTGAAACTGGACAGTTTTCTGATAAACTGTCAAAAACCCCTGGAATGCTCTCCCTAGACGTACGGATACTTTGGCCAGGGAGTGCATTTTCAAGTTTCTTCCCTTTCTGACTGAAATGTTTGCAAAATAACCCTTTTCTGTTAAATAATTAACCAGTTTTGTTAAAATGTCAGTTTCTCCCATTTTTGAAACACACACACACACATGCACTTTTGTTAACTAACGTTAGGGAGACTCGGTCCTATCTGAGGCGACTTGGGTGACGTAAAACTCTTCCCAAGATGTAACCTGACCTCCGAACTAATAGAATCTCTAACCTTTCCATTTGTTGGGTTAAATAATTAACAAATGTGGCGACTCCGTTATGTTTTGCGTGATAACCGTGTTTGGTTTTTCGCCCTTCGAAACGAAAACCCTTCGTTTCCTTCATCACGGGGCGGGATCCTTACAGTGGCAAATCCGCTGGGGACTAAAGTGTCTCCAAACTTCTCTTTAGAAAATTTGAGGGCACTTTTGTGTGGATCAAACTCCCGTCCCCCGTTTTTGTTAACTTCTGTGTTTGTTTTGTGTGTGCTGTATTTCTGTTTGAATCTTCTGGAGTGGAAACTGTTCTAGAAATGCAATAAACTGGGGCTTGATGATCAGAAGTTTAAAAACTGCAAAAAATAATTGCCAGGATGCTATAGCCGTACGGCTATGTTGGGCAGGGAACAGAATGTTTCAAAATTTAACCATTTTGTGCAGGTCAGAAACATTCTGTGTCCCTTTTGCTTCTGCTTATCCAGGTTCCAAATTTACAGATTTTTTTGTGCACATTACCTTCTTCTTTTCTAGCCAAAACTTGGTTTTTAAAGCTTGGTTATGCACAAGTTTTTTGACATAAAATTGGGTTTTCAAAGCCTCCTTGTGCATAACCCATTTTGTAAAAAATTTTGAATCCTTTGTTGTGCACAACTTGTTTTGCAAATGGTTTTCAAAAGGATTGTTTCTTGTGAAGATTTGATTTCAAAGAATCTTTGGTTGTGCACAATTTTTTGCATGAACAAGTTTTGGCTTTGTTTGTTCATATGATTCTTGCTTGATTGCTTGTGTAAATAGCTTATTCATGCTTGCTCATTTTTGTTAATTATGCTTATTCATGCTTGTTCATATGTTGATTATACATTGCTCATGATGTTAAAACGAATCGAAAATTTATATTTTAACTCAAAAGAGAACATAGAATGGCTTCACACTACGCGCACTTGACCTTGCACGTTCCAAATGCCCTTTAAACCCGCGATGGATGCCAGATGCAGCTTGATTGGTGCTCTTGTGCCCTTCTAGCGCGCACGGGTCCATTCCACCTCCCCTTCCGAGCCGAGTCAACCACACTTGTCCGTGACACAAAAATACCGAGACTTTGGTTGGTTTTTGGTCTAGCCCACGTTACCACGTCCCTAATACGTGTCTTAAGCTAATCATGGCCAAGTTGATGCCCGAGTCATGATTCCTTGTGAAAGCAAGTGTGACCATGGTCAACTTTGACCCGGTCCTTGACTTATGCGTTAATGTTGGCTATAATTAACCTAAGTCATGTGTTATGGATAGGGTGACACTGTGTTGTCAAGACCTAATGAATGGTTCATACTAATCATCCTTAAGCCCATGGATAAGATTCGAGAGCCCTCATCAAAGATGAGGTTATACCGGAAGTCCCTTAAGTCCCTAAGACGAATCTCGATCTTAACCGGGGCTTAATCATGATTGGAATGGCTCACGCATTGGGAATCTTGTGATGCACTAGACCTTAGGAATGGTTCTTTTGGTCGGTGGAAGTCGCGTGCCCTATAGGACCCTCGCCCGGGATAGTCCGTCCTTGGGAGCGTGCAATACAAGTGAAAAACGAGGAGCTTATAGATGTAGTGATGGCCTCCACTGATCCAGGATTTAGAGTAGTTGCGAAAAAGAAGAGAAATCTTTTCCAACCATTTAGGAATAAAAATGTGTTTTAAGTAAACTTGAACGGATAATTAATTGCACATTGCTTGAATTTGCTCCGTTTTTGCCCCTTGTCTTTGACAATTCGTTTTCTTGCGTTAACAAGCGTCATTTTGTTAAGTCTTTGGATGGATCCCCGTTATCCTCCAAGACTTCCGTTAAATCCTTAGGCGTAGTCCCTTAGGAACCCGTTAAGTCCTTAGGAGATCTCCGAAACACCCGTTAAGTCTTTGGATGGATCCCCGTTATCCTCCAAGACTTCCGTTAAATCCTTAGGAATAGTCCCCTAGGAACCCGTTAAGTCCTTGGAAGATCTCCGAGACACCCGTCAATCTTTGGATGGATCCCCGTTATCCTCCAAGACTTCCGTTAAATCCTTAGGCGTAGTCCCCTAGGAACCCGTTAAGTCCTTGGAAAATCTCCGAGACACCCGTTAAGCCTTCGGATGGATCCCCGTTATCCTCCAAGACTTCCATTTAATTCTTAGGTATAGTCCCCTAGGTCCCCGTTAATATTCCCGTTAAATCCCTAGGAAGTCAGTCAAGCCCTCGGATGGATCCCCGTTATCCTCCAAGAAGTCAGTCATGTTCGTCTTTTCCTCTTAGAATTCTAAACCTGTTCGAACTACGGTGACCTGAGCCTCTCATCGCGTGGGACCCCCTCCCTCGTGGTGAGGGGAACGTAGGCAACTTCGGCCCGGTCAAATATCTCAAAATAGCCTTTGGCCCAAGCATTCACCCGATGTTTACCCAAGCCTAAAGCTACCTTTTATCTTCCTCGTAGCTCAGATGAAGTGGAAAAGAGCATCATGTCGCCGCCTAGTGCGTGTGGAGTCAGAAAGTTCCCCGGTCACTACAACTTCTCCAATCCGGTACCTCAGAAAGATCACTTCAGTGGACAGTAGCTTGGGAAATGACGCCGCAGATAATTCAGATAGCCCAACGAAAGAAGAGTTGCTCCAAGAGGCCTCCGGGGCTAAAGAAGAAGTCATCACGAAGAGCCATGAAGAGACACAAAGCCCGTTTGATGAGTCGACGGGACAAAAGGGTGATGTAACCCTATTTCAAACTGATGGGCCCTCCACCAAAGTGACCAACCACAATGAAAAGGTGGAAGCTACCCAACCTTTGCAGTGCAACCAAAGATTGTCCCCTCCATCTTACAAAAATACCGAAACCCCCATGTCTTCTCCCCAACACACCGTTATTCAAAACGAGACTCTCACTCAAATCCCCCTCGCTCCGCCTCATCCCAAAACCAGCATCTCCCATGGGTCGCCTCCTATAAAACTCCAAACACAATCCACTCAAAAGGCCCGCAAACCACTGTTCACACCAATTATGCCTCGAGCATCATACCTACAACACCTTCCCAATCGAATCCCTTCTCGGTTTAATGCCATCAACCAAGTCACCAGAGCTCAGTCACTGTTTAGACCATATATGGATACCCGAACAGGCATCACCAACTTGCCTCCACCAGATTTCCTGATGAGATTCCGGGGTGACCCGTACCATTTATACAATCCAAGGGTTTTCGTTTCGAAGGGTGAAAAACCAAACACGGTTATCACGCAAAACATAATGGAGTCGCCACATTTGTTAATTATTTAACCCAATAAATGGAAAGGTTAGAGATTCTATTAGTTCGGAGGTCAGGTTACGCCTTGGGAAGAGTTTTACGTCACCCAAGTCGCCTCGGATAGGACCGAGTCTCCCTAACGTTAGTTAACAAAAGTGCATGTGTGTGTGTGTGTGTTTCAAAAATGGGAAAAACTGACATTTTAACAAAACTGGTTAATTATTTAACAGAAAAGGGTTATTTTGCAAACATTTCAGTCAGAAAGGGAAGAAACTGGAAAATGCACTCCCTGGCCAAAGTAGCCGTACGGCTAGGGAGAGCATTCCAGGGGTTTTTGACAGTTTATCAGAAAATTGTCCAGTTTCAGGCAAAACGGAGCGTTCTTGCTGAAACTGGACTGAAATGATCATTTTCAGTTATTCTTCTGTAACAAAAACATGGATTTAATCATTCCTATGTCATTGATCACAAATTAGACACCAAAAACAAAGGTTTTGGGTGTGATCAAGACAATCATTGGGGAAATTTTGAGAAAGTTGATGAACATGCCCTTTGGGCCAAAATGACCATTTGATGAGTAAAGATTGAAACTTTACCATCAAAATGGACTTATTATGCAAGATTAAACCTTTAGAAATAAATATGTAACATAAAGATTGAATCTTTATGTCCCATGCTTGGTGATTTTATGGCTAGGTCATGGTTGGGATGATAAAGATTGAAACTTTATCACCCAATCATGACTCTCATGGCCAAACAAGAACAAAATCAACATAAAACTTAACAAACCATGATCATCTTTAGGTTTCACCCCACAATCATACACTAGGTATGAAGGGAACCTTGAATCACCTCATGATTTGGTTCGAATGTATATATATAATCATAATACATATATATATATATAACAATAATATATATAGCTTGAGAAGACAAGACTTGTATAATATATATATATATATATATATATATATATATATATATATATATATATATATATATATATATATAGTGCTTGAAATGGACAAGACTTGCAAGAAATGTAAAGTGCTTGAATGGACAAGGCTTGCAAGAATAATAAGAAATAACACAAAGTAAACAAGTAATATGAACAATAACAAAAAGAGTTTGAGATGAAGAAGAAGATGGGAAGAAGGAGGCTTCACCTATGATGGTTATGGCCTATCTTCCTCTCTTTTCACCCAAATGTGTATCACTCACAGTTTTTTCTCTCAAACTGGCAGAGTATCAACACACAAAATGTTTTCTCCCCCCCTGAAATGATCAGCATGGGGTTCAATTTATATGGACTGAGGGTGCCCAACATAGCCGTACGACTCAACCCCTCAAGTACCCAAAGCATCCGTACGACTCGACTTGGCGAGCTTCTGGATTTTTCTAAGTTTAATTCCAGTCCAGTCCTGGAATATTAGGTTTATCCTAGTGAGGTCCTGGCCCATTGGTTTATCCCTAAATGGTACCAAGAATTCCCCTAAAGTAGGTCAAATTTAGATTGGGGTACTTACAGAGCCCCTCGGCAACATCGATTTTGAAGAAAGCGGGGTTGTCGTCAAAATAAGCATCCCAATCTGATGGGAGGATGGCTTGGCCGATTTGTTCTATGGCTGGACCTAGAGGTATAGGATTCCTACGTATCCCTATTCGAGGGAATCAAGCCTAACGTAGTTCGGGTGAGAGATTTTAAGGCTACTCAAACCTATAGGCCTTAGGTAGATATTCATTCATCCCTTCCTAAACAGGCATGGCTCAAAGGCCGTACTTGGTCAACTTGGCCCTATTCGGAGAGGGTTGACTAAGGGGGCTGGCATGGCTCAGAGGCTCAAATAATAGGCATGGCTCAGAGGCTAGACTTGATCGACTTGGCTCTATCGGAGAGGGTCGACTCAAGGAATGGGCATGGCTTAGAGGCTCAAATAATGGGCATGGCTCAGAGGCTGGGCTCGATCGACTAGGCTCTATCAGGAGAGGGTCAACTCGAGGGTAACTGGTCTTATGTCCGACTAAGGACTGCTGGGATACATCGGTCAATTTGGTCAACTTATCTCATGGCGGAGGGTCGACTACAACAAACTGGTCAACTTATCTCATGGCGGAGGGTCGACTGGTCAACTTATATTATGGCGGAGGGTCGACAACACAAACTGGTCAACTTATCTCATGGCGGAGGGTCGACTGCACAAACTGGTCTTACGTCCCTCCAGACTGCCGTCACAATGATAGGTTTTCTCTAACCTGGCCACTCTCGGGGGACAAAGGTTTTCTTAACCTAATCATGACTATACTGGTCTTACGCCCTACCAAGGGCTGCCGAGGCAATAACATCTTAACTTTTATCCTGGACTTATAAGGTACAGCCGGGACTTTCACGATTTCACTTTCTACCCTGGACTTATGAAGTACGGCCGGGTCAACAAAATCCAATGGTCTTAATCCACGCCGGATGGCCAAGGACGAATCTCACGAAACCTAATGGTCTTACGTCACGCCGGACGGCCAAAGGACAAATCTCACAGAGCTTAATGGTCTTACGTCACGCCGGACGGCCAAAGGACAAATCTCACAGAACCTAATGGTCTTACGTCACGTCGGACCGCCAAAGGACAAGTCTCACAGAACCTAATAGTCTTACGTCACGCCGGACGGCCAAAGGACAAGTCTCACAGAACCTAATGGTCTTACGTCACGCCGGACGGCCAAAGGACAAGTATAACCTAATGGACTTATGTCATTCCAGACTGCCAAAGGATGAATCTCACAAAACCTAATGGTCTTACGTCACACCGGACCGCCAAATGACATAATCTCACTAAACCTAATGGTCTTACATCACGCCAGACGGCCAAGGACATATCTCACAAAACCTAATAGTCTTACGTCACGCCGGACGGCCAAAGGACAAGTCTCACAGAACCTAATGGTCTTACGTCACGCCGGACCGCAAAAGGACGAATCTTACCGAACCTAATGGTCTTACGTCACACCAGACTGACGAAGGACATAATCTCACTAAAACTAATGGTCTTACATCACGCCGGACGGCCAAGGACATATCTCACAAAACCTAATGGTCTTACGTCACGCCGGACGGCCAAAGGACAAGTCTCACAGAACCTAATGGTCTTACGTCATTCTTGACCGCTAGAGGACAATTTTTCATATTTTTAACTGGACTTACAAAGAACGGCCACGTTAATCTTCACAAATTCAAACTCTTAACCTAGACTTACGAGGCGCGGCCAGGCTAATTTCATACTCTTAACCTGGACTTACGAATTACGGCTGGGTTAACGCTAATTCTCACATTCTTAACTGGACTTACGAAGTACGACCGTGTTAATTTCACAAAGCTGGTCTTACGTCCATCTAGGGACTGCCCGGGATAAAGGCTTCAACCTATGATGACTATTCTAAGTCTAGGTTTGACTTGGGTCAACTCCACTTTTGGGGAGTTTGACGAGGCAACTGGTCTTACGTCCGACTAAGGACTGCCGGGGATAATGTCTCAACCTGTAATGACTATTCTAAGTCTAGGTTTGACTTGGGTCAACTCCATGTTTGGGGAGTTTGACCAGAAAACTGGTCTTACGTCCGATTAAGGACTGCCGGGGACAAGGGTCTCAACCTATGATGACTATTCTGAGTCAAAGCTTGGGTTGGGTCAACACTACTCTACGGGACGGTTGACACACTTTCTTGACACCGGGGAAGAGCCTAGGGGAAATCGTTAAGACTCATTGTGGACGAAAGAGTCCAAAACTTTGGGAAAATCATTTTGAAAGGAGATCAAAAGCATTTTGCTTCAAACATGGTCTTTGATAAATGATACCAACAAGGGCAAATTTGGAAATGCTTATTTATAAAGGCAAATCTTTTAACGAAGCATGTTAGTCAAATTTTTGATTTTAACTTAACCGCGAGGTTTGTTATGCATAAAGTCCTTCAGAACTTTGTCCATTTCTTAGGAGTGATCGGGAATAGAGAACCCTTTTGCCGTTGATGTTGGGGCAGCCCCATATCCTTGTTGTCCTTGATGTCGGGGTAGCCCCATTCCTTTGTTGTCCTTAATGTCGGGGTAGCCCCATGTCTTCGTCGTCGTTGATGTCGAGGTAGCCCCATGTCTTTGTCGTTGTTGGGGTAGCCCCATGCCTTTATTGTCCTTGATGTCGGGGTAGCCCCATGTCTTTGTCGTCGCTGATGTCGGGGTAGCCCCAATATCATCTTTTGTCCTTTCTGACGCAACCTTTCTTTTGCCTAGGCCGGCCTTTCGGGTTTTCAACCTAGCGGGCATCTCTTTTGTGTCTTTTATGTCACACCCTGTTTTTTTGCCTAGACCGCCCTTACGGGTTTTCAACCTAGCGGGATACTTTTTTGGTGCCTTTCTCTTTTTCCTTTTTTTGTTATGAGTGATCCAGCCGACTCGATAGAACGGGGAATTTAAAGTATTTTTTTTTATGGAGGAAACATGCAAGGGCATTTTATTTGGGAGAGACTTTTGCACCACAAGCTCCTTGCATGCCTCCAATGTATATTCCTGCAAGCAACCAAGGTTATGGGTATGCCTATGCCCCTGCACCTCCGCAAAATCCTCCCAATCATCTATTGGGAAATAGAAAACAAATGGAAGCTATGTTCGAAAAGAAACTCAATGAGAACCCCTTTGCATTTAGAAATGGTGATTCTTGTCCCCATCACACTCCGGTCAACGAGGAAAGAAAATTCGAATGCCGAGCCAGACCCCGTCTCACAAGGTTTGAGGATTTCAGAATGCCCATAAGCAAGGTATTTGAAGGATTGGCCAAGCAGGGCCTCACATCACCTCTTATCAATTTTCAACGTTTCCTTCATCACGGGGCGGGATCCTTACACCTGTTGCCCTTTTCCAGTTGATCACTAAGCTTCCACGCAAGTTCCGCAATCCGTACATTGCTAAGTTCAACGGCACCACTTGTCCCCATTGTTAGTACCCGATCTGAAGATTGAGGACTTCCTAGACCTTTAGGAGCCTCCGAGGACCTTTTAGGAAATTATAACCTGACAAGGACTTATCCGGCAGTTCTTCAGAGTTCTAGATTGACGAAATCAGTTCTAGGTCGAAATCCATCAGGATATTGATCAAATCCCGGGAACAAACTGATAAGGATTCGCTGAGATCTTGATCAACATGGAATCCCAAAAGAAGCCACCGTACGGTGCCTTAACCACCGTACGGCTGTGACCTAGCCGTGCGGCCAGTTTTCCAGATCCACCCTGTTTTCCTATAAATAGGGTCCTCAGCTTCACAAATCAAGGACATAATTCATTCTACGAGTTCTGCAGTTAAAACTGACGGGAAACTCTTAGTTTAAGCCTTTTCGGCACCCTCGAAGCCTCTCCGAATTATCAAGAAGCTTCAATCATAGTTCTTGCCGATCAAGGTGAGTCTTCTTACTTTTCAGATTATGTTCTTGTTATGTTCTTAGGCTAGATCTGTTTTATGCATGTTTTCATTATGTTTATGCATCCATATTCATATGTTCTTCATGCGTTCTTCATATTCTTAGTCTAAACTCATAATATATGCCATGTTTAGGGTAGCGATCTTCATGTTTACATGTTCATGCATATGTATTCACGATGTTCTTATTATTATGCTAGATCTAAGACTTATACATGCGTAACATACTAGATTGTATAAGTCTTAGATCTAGCATAATAATAAAAACATCGTGAATACATATGCATGAACATGTAAACATGAAGATCGCTACCCTAAACATGACATATATTATGAGTTTAGACTAAGAATATGAAGAACGCATGAAGAACATATGAATATGGATGCATAAACATAATGAAAACATGCATAAAACAGATCTAACCTAAGAACATAACAAGAACATAATAAGAAAAGTAAGAAGACTCACCTTGATCGGCAAGAACTATGATTGAAGCTTCTTGATGATTAGAAGAGGCTTCGAGGGTGCTGAAAAGGCTTAAACTAAGAATATCCTGATGGATTTTGACCTAGAACTGATTCCGTCAATCTAGAACTCTGGAGAACTGCTGGATAAGTCCCTGTCAGGTTATAATTGCCTAAAAGGTCCTCGGAGGCTCCTAAAGGTTTAGGAAGTCCTTAATCTTCAGATCGGGTACTAACAGTAGCCCCTCGGCGATAGGTATGGAGGGTCATCGATTAAGAAAGAAACCGATCTGAAACACGAGTTCCAAATCAGGGGAGAGGTAAGAAGGTGACCATATTGGTCGAGCGGCTGAACCTTTGTCAGGCTACCTGCGTATCCTAAAGGGAATCAAGCCAGTCGTAGTTCGTGCTTTGTGGGAGAACTGAGACATCATCTTCCGCTGGGGATAGGATCATGTATGAAGATAAACATTCGTAGAAGGGAGAGAGAGAAAGAAACGAGACATCAACTCCTGCTAGGGATAACTATCCTACGGACATTATCCTGTATGAAGACTGAACATTCGTAAGAGGAAGAGAGAGAAAGAAACGAGACATCAGCTCCTGCTGGGGATAACTATCCAACGGATACTATCCTGTATGAAGACTGAACATTCGTAAGGGGGAGAGAAAGAAAGAAACGAGACATCAGATCCTGCTGGGGATAACTATCCTACGGACACTATCCTATATGAAGACTGAACATTCGTAAGGGGGAGAGAGAGAAAGAAATGAGACATCAGCTCCTGCTGGGGATAACTATCCTACGGACACTATCCTGTATGAATACTGAATGTTAGTAAGAGGGAGAGAGTGAAAAAAACAAGACATCAGCTCCTACTGGGGATAACTATCCTACGGACACTATCATGTATGAAGACTGAACATTCGTTAGGGAGAGAGAGAAAGAAATGAGACATCAGCTCCTGAGGATAACTATCCTACGGACACTATCCTGTATGAAGAATAAACATTCTTTAGGGAGAAAGAGAAAGAAACGAGACATCAGCTCTTGCTGGGGATAACTATCCTACGGACACTATCCTGTATGAAGACTGAATATTCGTTAAGGACAATAGAATCGTTGTTCAGACTCTACTGGGGAAAGAAAGGGACCATAGAATCGTTTTTCAGACTCTACTTAGGGAAGAGACAAAGCCATACGCACGGCGCGAGAAGAAGACTCAAGAATCAAGAAAAAAATTAGGGATGGATTCTGACTTCTTATGGAGCGCGTATTCAAAAGATCATCAAATGTGTCTGAAGACACTAGCAACAGTAACTGAAATTATGTCCAAAGACACTAGCAACCTATGCGAAAGAAACCAAACGGTCCGAGGACACTTAGCAACATTAACTGAAATTATGTCCAGAGACACCAGTAACCTATGCCAAAAACATGAGACACACGGTATATGAAGAAGCCATCTTACAGAGTATGTGAATCAATCAAATTCTCAAAAACTACGGTATATAGAGATGCTAAAACCTCTGGATCGCGGGATTCAAAGGGTGGTAACGTGAGCGGTATATTGGGACGCAAGTGTCTCGGGATTGTGCAAGTTACAAAGGATAACATTTTCGATTATATCGGGATGCATGTATCTCGGTATCGATTCAGTTACTTAATAAAAGATGTGTAACGGTTTCCTTAACCTGTAAATTAACTTAATACGGTGGATTTATTTAATTTAGGACATATAGCGGCTCCTTAACCTGCATTAGGATTTATAGCGGTTCCTTAACCTGCATTAGGATTTATAGCGGTTCCTTAACCTGCATTATTAGTATGATTTAGGATTTATAGCTGTTCCTTAACCTACATTATTTGGCTCTTATTGGGGAAATAAGTTGATTTGGTAATTTATAGTGGTCTTCCGGACAAAAGTTCGTTAAATTTGGAACTTATAGTGGCCTTCAGGGCCTATGTTCGTTAAATTTGGACTTTATAGTGGCCTTCCGGGGCAAAGGAACGGACTAAGGACAAGTCTTAGGGATCGCGGTGTTTCTCAATATGTTTTAGTATAAGTGTATTAATGTAACACTTTTAGAGTTTTATCATGATAAGTTTATTTGTTGTAATCCGGAGGAAAGCATGTGAAAGATCGCAAGTTTGAGGGATCAAAGTAGAGAGTGTGTAAAGTTTGGTCGTTGGTAGATGTAAAGTACCTATTGTTTAGGTTTTAAGCATTGAGTAATGTTATTGGAGAAGTTGGAGTGTGATTACCTATAGTCTAGGGTTTGAGCATTGATTGTTTGATGTTTAAAGGAGTCTTGGATGTGAATTTTCCAAAGTTTGGGGTTTGATTGAATTATCACTTATTTGATTGTAAATTACCCAAGGTTTGGGGTTTAAGTATGTTAACGTTAAATGCAAGGAATTTGATTGTAAATTGTTTTAAGTGAGGGGCTTGATTGTAAGTTATTTCAAATTATGGATTTGATTGTGAATTACCCAAAGTTTGGGGTTAAAATGGATTGACGTTGAGTGTGAGGGATTTATTTGTATTTTACCCAAGGTTTGGGGTTTGAATAAATTATTGTTGATTTGATTGTAAGTTACCCAAGATTTGGGGTTTAAATATATTATTGTTAAATATAAGGATTTTGATTGTAAATTACCCAAAGTTTAAGGTTTTAAGTGAATTGAATGCAGAGGTTTAGTCGTGATTTTCCCATAGTTAGGGGTTAAATGTATTGATGTTAAACATGGAGGATTTGATTGTAAATTGCTTTGAATGATAAGGTTTGATTGTTAATTACATTAAGTTTGGGGTTTGAGTGACTTTTATGTTGGTCGTTTTGATTGTAAATAACCCAAGTTTGGGGTTTAAATGTGTTAATGTTAAGCATAGATGATTTGATTGTAAATTATTTTTAGTGAGGGATGATTGTAAGTTATTTTGAATGAGGGGTTTGATTGTATTTTTCCCAAAGTTTGGGGTTTTGTTGATTAATTTTTGTAATTACCCAAAGTATGGGGTTTATGTGGATTTTATGTTGATCGTAAAGATTTATTTGCATTTTACCCAAGGTTTGGGGTTTGGATGTGTTAATTGACATATTTGACCCAAATTGATTGAGTATTTGTGAAATTAAGGATATTTGTAGCATGTGTAATGTATTGATCTTGGTGGTTTTGTTGAAAAACGCAATTTTTATGTTAAGTCGTGTTTTGTCCGAAAACGTTGTAAATTTGGACTGGTTTTGACTTGGTTGACCTTGTTCAAAGTGCTTTTTTGTGTGGTTTTGAATTTTGTTTAGAGTCTGGGTAGTCCATGTATGTGAATGTTTCGTTGAGAAAGCTTATTTTGTCTGAAGTTGTATTTTGTCTGTTAATCTTGTAATCTTGGACTATTTTTGACCGTTGTTTGAATTGATTTGTCCTAGGTAGACTAGGGTTTTGATTGTACGATGTTTATAGTATTCGTTGGGAATTTTGGGGATTTCCTAGAGTAATATTGCAATAACCTATATTTACACATGTTATGAAATAAATTGCTATATTAATTGCATACCCGAGCTGTGTATACCTGCCTGTGTTTGCAAGTTGTATTTCCACCTTTGAAGTCGAGTGGCTCATGCGGTGTTGTGCATAGCTTGTGGGAGAGGACTCCAGAGACTGTTGAGAGCAGGGTGTGGGCCACCGGCTTGGGAGCATTTTTTGAGAGCTTATCTGGTCAGGGAGAGTTGACCAAGAGTACTGATCTGGTGATGGAACTGTGGGAGCATTGGTGTGATACCACCCATACCTTCCATTTTGGTTGGGGATAGGTTACGGTGACTCCCTCGGACTTTACGGCTCTCACCGGGTTATGGTTCACTGGTGGCCCAGTATGGAGTGATGATACCCTGCTTGCCGATGGGAGTGTAGATAAACTTCAAAGCTTGATCGGGTTTGACTGTACTGACATCAGGAGTGGTTATGGTGTACGTCTGGGGGGCCTAAAGAGGTGGTATGAGGAGATGTTGGCTGATTTGGAGGTCGGTGGAGGTGATGTAGAGGTAGCTGCCCGGGTGTTTATCATGTACGGATTGTCGTAGACCATTTTTTGCTAATGCCAGCACTACGACGATGATTCCACTGCTTGGATGTCTAGCATATTTGGATGCAGTGAGGGGGATAGCTTGGGGATCGGCAGGTTTAGCCGAGTTGTACCGTTCACTAGATCGGAGTTGTAGATCTCAGTCGGCGTCAGTCAATTGCTTACACTTTGCCTTGGAGGTATGATCCGTTTCTTGTCTATTTCTGATTTCAGTCTCTTTTTCTCGTAGATTATTTCTGATCTTGTTTCATAATCCCTCTTGCAGTGTTGGGCTTATGAGGTTCTTACTTTGAGCCGATTTGGGACGACCAGTGCTCGGTCGACTTACCCAGCCATGTGCATATGGGTACCGAGCTGTAGGAGTAGAGGAGATGAGACCTCTTGGCACTATACATATGCTCAGCTTAAGACCATTTTGGGAGGGCCTCGGCCGAGAAGGATTTTTTTTACCCATGGGCGGAGCTAGATGCCGAGTTACTTATTGTAGGGGCCATTGAGGCGACGGGCTAGCGGAGGTTGTTGATAGGTTATAGTGGGGATGCCCTTTATCTTGGTGAGAGGGTATACGCTCAGCATGGAGCAGGCAGTGTATATATGGTTCCAGTAGATCCTCCACGTTTCATGACTGACCCAACATCTCGGCATGACTGGGTTAGGTTGACCGAGGGCCTTGATGCCAGACATTTCATTGTAGAGGGGGCTTCGTATGATGATTTTGCCGGGACATGCCTAAGGGGCCCACACACTGTGATTGAGGAGAAGTTGACAGAGATAGGGCAGAGGCACGTTGAGCCAGCGGCACCGGGTCCTTCTTTTGATAGGGTTTTTGGAGATCCTTTGTATGATTATGCCTATTATAGTGGTAACCCTCAGTGGGTTCAGTATGAGGAGGGTGAGATAGCCCCGGAGTTTCAGATCCCGGTAGGTCATGTCAGTGTATGTACTTTTACCCTTTCTTTTATTCATCCCACTTCTGTCTTTAGTTATCATCTCATTTGGACTAGTCTTGACATTCTTGTGCCACTTTTTGCTTAGGTGATTCCTCGGACATACGAGGCTATGGCGCGTCGTGAGTCAGGCCTACGGGCGGTGATCCGGAGGTTGCATAGGAAGGTGGCGAAGAGTCTTCGTAAGTTGGAGGAGTGTGGCGCTTCTCCTCCTTCTAGTGATGACGATGGTGCTCCCAGTGGACGTCCTCCTCCACGGAAGAGGATTCGAGGCGATGTCAGTGGATCGGTTTCTTAGTTTCTGCAGTTTGTTAGTTGTAGCATAGACAGTAGAATAGTAATATTTATGGATAACTGTTTAAACATTTATATTTTTGTCTAGCAATATGCAAATAGTATGTATGCAGGACGCCTTTTGAGGGTGCTCTAAGGTATAGAGTGTAAGACGTAAGACCGATTCAGTTAGGACATCACGGAGATGAGACAAAAGACATTTTGTAAATTAATGGAGACCGAGTGTGCGGGTTTATAAACAACGTGTTGTGATAGAAATACTTTTGAAAACGTAATGACCTTATAAAGATGCCTTATAATTAATTACATCCTAGTTAATTCAAACAGTTTGTCTTCCGTCGAGCTCGTTGATTAGGATTATCCTTCGGGTGATATGATCTTGTCGGGTCGCCGGTGATCTCTGAGTAGGAAATAAGTAATCTAATATTTTATGGGGAAGCCCCAGTTTGATGGGGGCTCTTGAAAGAGGTCAACCATGTTGAACTTTGATGAAGAGATGACCTTTCTGCAGGAAGTGATCTTTTTGGAGCATCGGTAGTCGGACCAATTCTATTGGGGGAGCCCCAGTTTGGCATAAGGTGGGGGACTCTACCTCTTTCTTAGACGCACATTGTTTTTTCTCTAGACCGCCCTTGCGGGTTTTCAATCGAGGTGGGTATATTCTTTTTGCTTTTTTTTTTTTTTTAATTTCAGTCGACTCAAAAATAAAGAAAAAGACAGAATTGTACGGATGACTTGCAGGAGCCTTTTTGTTATGGTGAGAGAGAGAGAGAACGAGAGAGGGAGTTCTCATTTTTTGACTTTTCGGACAACTGAGTGTATATATTTACAAAAGGAAGGAAGCCCCTGCTTGACAGAAAGTAAGTGTTTAGCTCTTTCCTAGATTGTAGAATAGAAGACTTGTCGAGACATTTGAATTTTTTTTTAATTCAGAATTGTCTTTTGATTACTCGAGAATGGACCTCGTTGATTAATTATGTATCTTATGATTATGTTTTAGACAAGTAGTCTCGAAATAATAAATTCCTTGATTAATCGAGAAGAAGAATAGAAATTGTGGTGTATGGGGAAGAGAGAAAAGAATAAAAATTGGCTCGAGGTAGGTTGTGTATATTATGTGGACCGGACCAAGAGGTTGCCTACGTTCTTCCCGATGTGAGAAGCTCAGGTCCGTGTAGTTCGAGGATGACCCGGTTGATGATGATACCGGGTTTGAGTGGGTATATGTGGGAAGAGAGAAAAGAAACAAAGTTGGCCCAAGGTGGGTTGTGTTTGGTTTTGAGTGGTTGTCCGGTTGATGATGATACCGGGTATAAGTGGTGGTCTGCTTCTTTGTTGCTTGTTGCTTTGGACCGCTTCGTTTGTGGTTGTTTCTTTGGACCGCTTCGTTTGTGGTTGTTGCTCTGGACTGCTGTTGTCGAGTTAAGTTGAACTCTTTTGAAAAGAAAGAAAAATAGAAAATAAGAAGTGAAAGAAAAATGGGACTTTTACTTTCTATGATGATAGCCCCTTCTATTTTTCTTTGTTTTGATTTTTCTTTGTGCACACCCTTGTTTTTGCCTAGGCCGCCCTTTGCGGGTTTTCAACCTAGCGGACTTCTTTTTTGTGCATTTGCTCTAATTTTTGCCTAAGTCGCATGTTGTGGGTTTCGACCTAGTGAGATTTTTTTTTTTGTTTTTTTATACTAAACTTTAGGCAAAATGAGCCCCTAGTTTGCTTTTGTCTTTGGGAGGTAGAAGTTTTAGAGGAGGTTTGAATAGCCCTTTGCATTTTGTTGACATCTTCGAGGAGGACAGACAGCCCCAGTGCATCGTCATGTTGTAGTTGTGACGGGAACGGACAACCTCTATGATTGTGTGGCCACTTCTTCGATAGTGAGCAACTTTGCAACGTCGTCTCCTTTATGGGCATGGTAAGGTGAAAGTGTATATGAGGAGTATTTAGTGGGTGCACACAGTGGGTATATATGGAGGGTGCACACAGTGGGTGTACACGAGGGGAGTATATATAGAGGGTGTATATGTATGAGGGTAGGTATTGAGAGTGTATATAGAGAAAAGAAAACGATTCGATTGATCAAAGCGTTTGTTATTTTGAGATTATTTGTTTATTTAATTGTGTATGATGGTCTGTGGGCCTATTTACCTTTTAATGAGTCTTCATTAATGAATATATTCACGATTAATTCGTCATATAAAGATATAGCAATCCATTGATAATTGAGATTTAATACAATTTTCATGGAATTGATTTATGTATGCAAGATTATGTCTCAAGTTTAAAGAGAAAATAAATAAAGACTCTTTTATTATTGAAACTAAAAGACTAGTCCTAGGTGGACTTTAACAATATAACTAGGGCCAAAAGTGGACTTTTGCTAGTAAAAATAAAAGACTAACGTCCGAGGTGGACTTTGACTAAAAGACTCTCTAGAACCTACGAAGACTGAAAGACTCTTTTTTTTTATTATTATTATTGAAGGAGGTAGCCCCGGTGTAGTTTATTCCTTTCTTGGACTTTGCTCATGCCCAAGCATTCCTTTGGCGGGTGATGGCTCCGCTATCAATGAGGCTTTGGATCTTCCTTTTCAGTTGGAGGCAATTCTCAGTGTCATGTCCAACATATTGGTGATATTTGCAATATTTAGAGGGATCCAAGTCTTATCTTGGAACGACTGGTTTGTAGTGGAGTAAGGGAGACAACTTTCTGGCTTGAACTAGACTTTTGAAGCATTTGTCTAATGGCATACCCAAGTCATGGTACTCGCGTTCGTCCTTCTTTTCATGAACCGTCTTTGGGGGCGGTTTAGGTACCTGCATTCCTTGCTGATGATTAGTTGTAGGAGGCATCCCAACGAGGAAAGTCTGTGGTGGTGGCCCATACATTTGAGGAGTGTACGGCTTTGAAACTGGGCATGAGGGAGAGTGCGGTTGTGGTACTCGTAGATTCCATAGATATAGGACCGGAGATGCTCTTCGGTGTCCTTTAGAGCCTTGTACATCTATTTCTGAAAATGGTCCGATTGCTTGTGGAGGACAGTCTCGATGTGGGCTGCTTGCTTGTTGAGAGTGGCGTTAAGATGGACTGCTTGCTTGTTGAGAATGGCGTTAAAGCGGGCAGCTTGCTCATTGAGAACAGTGTTGGGGTGGAGAGTTGTCTCGAGACCTTGGGTGGCAGTTTCGGTTGCGACTGTGATAATCCCTTCGGCAGACATGATGCAGATTCTGTAATGGTTGTGGAGGAGTCAATTATTTGAATTAAATTAGACTTACAATTAATGACAAGGCATCGTTTATAAAAATCGATTTTATGAAAAGACTCGATCTCCGTATTTTTGAAATGTATTTTGAATGCAAAAGACTAAAAGTTTGATCGTGTCGGAGCTGCCTACGTTCCCCTTACCATGAGGGAGAGGTCCCACACGATGAAAGGCTCAGGTCACCATAGTTCGGGTTTAGTAAGGCAAGTGAAAGAGTGACCGCAAGGGGCCGGTGACTTTTTTTGAAAACCATAAGCATTAGAAGATGACCGTAGAGGTAAAAAATAAAGAGAGATGACTCGGTCCTTGGTCACGATAACGGGTTTGACCTAGATTGGTTCATGCAACAATTAAGATGATCGCTTTGACAAGTGTTCTTAGACTCGATCAAGGTGCATGGTTTAGACACGGACAAGGTTTAACCTCAATCGCTCGCAAGCGTACACGGTGAGTTAGATAACCTGGGTGCCACGAAGATAAAGGCGATAGGATGACCTGAATCTGTGCACTCGGCGGATTACCCGGAGTAGGGTGTGCAGTGTGACACGGACTAGTGGTAGTGTGCGATTAAAACACGATTTTTATGATGATATTCAATGCATGAGAGAAGTATACTAGCATGACAATTCATAGTAATAGTATCTAAGCATGAAATAAACATAAGCAGAGCAGATCTACAATATTTAAGCATGCTATGAACATAAAAACCTGCAGGAAATCGTTAGAACTAGTTTTGCAAAAAAGAGGAGCCGTACGGCTAGAATACAGGCGTATGGTGGCTTAGCAGGCGTGCGGACCCTAAGTACAAAAACTCGAGAAATTGCAGAAGTGCAGTTTTTAAAGAAAAAGAGCGCACGAGGCAGTTAGAACACACACAAAATCATGAATTAATAAAAGTTAAACCCTCATGAGTTTTGAAAAAGGTTTTTAAAAACAAAGTCCCCAGCAGAGTCGCCACTTTGAGTACCCCTTTCCGAATGAAGGCGACGCATGGGAAGTTTCTTATTATTTATCTCTCTGTTAGCTTTTCTCAATGTTTTAGCTCAATAAAACGGTGTGGCGACTCGTAATAAGTTAAATGCCAACTTGAATATCCTAATCCCATAGAAAAGATAAAAAAAGATAAATAATAGGAAACTTCCCATGCGTCACCCGCATTCGGAAAGGGGTATTCACACCCGTGCTCATATAGAGGCCTATACTTGGGCCATGCTTCATATGAGTGTGGATGACACCATATTAGCTCAAAGCTTTCCTCAAACTCTAGAGGGAGCAGCTAGGAATCGGTACATGTCTCTTCCTATATCAATAATGACCGATTGGGCTAGTGCATGTAATGTCTTCCAAAGGCAATTCGAAGACAACACCAGTTACCGTGCTACAAGGACGGATCTTGAGCAAACCAAACAACATCCTAATGAGACCTTCACAGATTTTGCTAAGAGATGGAGAGCCAAGCTCACCGAAATCGTTGAAAGACCTAGTCTCGATGACCAAATCCATGTCTTCCTTGGGTGCCTCCGCGAAGAGTATCAAGACCGCTTATCGAGTAACTACTTACCGTCCTACAAGGAGGGATCTTGATCATTAGATCTTACTTCTTGAGATACACCGGTTTAGTCTAGAATTGTACTTCAAAGCATAGATTTATCATTGAGTATTGGTTATTTGTAATCTTGTAAAAACTCCTCAATCTAATATAAATCTCTTAGTTAGAAAATTCAAGACTAACCATCGAGGTAGAGGTCGTAGATCTTTTCAATCGAACCTCTCCAAATAGCTTGTTCTTATTTTATGTTATTTACTTTCTGCTCTTATATTTTTGAATTATTGCTTTGTTTGATCTTTGTAGATTTCCTAGCATTGACTGAACTGTGCTTGTATGCTCATTGTCTTGGTACCATTTTGCGCGACTCTTTAAGCCTTAACTTGTGTGCGTTTCACTCCTGCGCAACATTTTTTGTGTAACGACCCCAAAAATACGTCCCTATTTATTTTATATTTTGGGAATTTTAATTTGAACTTATGTGTGCATTTTAGGTGTTGCATTACATTTTATGACTTGCTTATATTATTTGCTTCATTGTGTTATTTATTTGGTTAATAGTAATAATGGTTAAAGGAGTTAAATGATTAAGTTGAAACTTTAGGGTTCAAAGTGTAACTTTAAAGTTTGGGGGTTTAGTTGTTAGAAATGGAAGTAGAGGGGCTAAAGTGGAAATTTTATAAAAATCAAAACATTATTATCTTTCCTTTCTCTCTCTGCGTTCACACACACACACACACACACACACTAATCTTTACTTTCTTTCTGTTCTGCGAAAGAATAAGAAAAAGGGTAAGTTCAACCTATTTCGATTTATTTCTTTTAATTTACTTATCCGTTTTAAAAACTAATTATATAAAAATGATCAGGGCGTTGAGTAGGTCATTTCTACCGGATCAGAAAATATTTCATTTATACTTTCTCCAGAAATAGGTAAGTTACTAATTCCCCTTAAATACTAAAATGGTCATATATTTGCTATATGTGTGATATGTGGTGAAATTATTGTGAAAATAATTTATTTGTGATACTTGTTTATTTGGGACAAAGGGAGTATAATTATACTGGGTAAGTGACTTGGTTTATATGCTAGGATGTATATGGAGTATGTTTATATACTTGAGAATGTTAGTATAAGTGTTTGAAAGTATACTCCTACTCGTGGGACGGTAAAATATTAACTTGAGTTAAATGTTAGATAAGTATATTATAAAAATTATACTATTATTCGTGGGACGGGGAAATGAATGAAAGTATCCCTAAATGAGTATATTAGTATATTAGAAAAATTATACTTATACTTGTGAGACGGTGAAACGAAGGGAGTATAATTTATTCAAGTTTTGGCCTGTCGAGGGGTGTGGGCGGCCGCCCAAATAGGGCGTGCGGCCGCACAAGTTATCTGAAAGAATTTGCTCTTGGATCAGAGTATTCTGGGCGGCCGCACAGTCTGGTGTGGGAGACCGCCCATTGTTACTAGGAAAGTTGAGTTGTTCAATCAAAGGGATTTAGAGGTCAATCTTGGTTTAGGTTTTAGGCAATGTCCTAGAGTACCTAGATGGTTGTTGTGAAACACCAAAGTGGTAGAGTTGGTTCCTTTGTGAACATATGTGTTGTAGAATTTAACTAAGTATTAAATGGATATTATGGAACATCCTTTTGATGTGTTTTGGATTAATTGTGAATGGGTGCAAGATTGTGTTGTGACTTAATGCCAATGGTAAAGGATTGTGTTGTGAACTCTTTATGAGTGTTTCTTTCGTGTGCAACTTGTGATGTGTTTGGCTTGGTTCCCTACTTTGGAATCATGTCCCGGTTGTTGTTTAAGCAAGTGTTTATTACTGTGTACTCGTGTAAAGTCCAGCTGGTACTTCTTGTGGTGATGTCGGGACAGTGGTAGGGATTACATCATTGTAAGGCTTCTATCATTAGTTTCCCATTGTTTATGATATCGGGCAGTGGTAGGGATTACAATGGCACACGAGCCAAGTTCATTGTAAGACTTCTATCATTGGTTTCCCATTTTTAACCCCCTTCCTTAGACCAAAGGTTGGGCACTCTGGGTTATGACTTGGTGTCATTTCCCCCCTCTTGTGATTGTTGTGATTGTTTGGTTCCGGAACCTGCTTCAGCCATTGTGCTGCTTTGTTGATACCTCTCAGATGGTTATGTTTGATTCGAGAACTTTGGTCCTTATGGTTATGGTTTGGTTTTCGGGATCCCGGCTTCAGCTATTTATGCTACTCAACTGGTTTTCTCAGATGGTTATGTTTGTTTCGAGAACCTTGGCTCACAGTATCCACGTATGAGTGTTTATTTCCGCCTTATGTGCTGCATGATGAGTTGGTTGTTATTTCTAACTGGTATGGGACGGTTGGCGATAGGGAGCCTCTCATGTTATGTGCTATATGATATATGCTATTTGATTATTTGTTGATATTGTTTCTTTATGACTATCATATCAGCATGTAACGTAGTTGCATTTTAGTAGCTTACTGAGATTCATTCTCACCCCTTATTTGTTTACTGTTTTAGATAAAGGTGAGTCCAGGGAATAGGATCTTGCACGGGAGGACATCGTGGTGGTAAGAGTTTGGGATATGAGTCTTGTAAAGGCTACATTAAGTAATGTATAACCTTTTGGGGTAGAGTATCCGTTACTTCATCATCCTTTAAAACTTATATTTTGGAAAATGTTGGTGTTTGTGTATTTGTAAACAAAGTTTGTAAGCCTTCGGGCTAAGTACATCCTTTTGGAAGTTGTTTGTAAAGTTATTCTAAAGTGTTAAACTTTTATGAAAGTATATTTCGAAAAGAAAGAAAAAAGTTCTTAAAATGTTTTATGACGTCTTCCAATCGTGTCCCGAGCGTGGGGCCAAGTAGGACCACGGGTCAGGGGCGCGACAGTTGGTATCAGAGCTAGGTTGTAGATGGTCTAGAATGACTAAGTGACCTAGGAGGTTAGTTGTGTAGAGAGTGAGTAACGTTGAGAGTTTTATGCAGGTACTTATTGAAAAATGGTTGGAATAGAAGGAAATCAGTCAAGGCCTTCAAGGGCGGGTAATGCTAGAGAAGAGGTTCGAACAATGTTCCAAGGTATGTTTGAAGTTGTCATGAAAATAATTGACGATATAGTTGAGCATAAAAGCAAGGTTAAAGCCTCAGATGTGACAAAACAAGGAGGACAGTTAAAACCACAACCCCAGCGTGGTGATAGTAGAGAATACCAAGGGACATTTTCGTAAGCTAAGGAATCTTTTCAAGGGCCACATAATAGAAGAACTCAAGGTAAACGAGTATGTAACTATTGTCGAAGGACAGGACACTCAGAGGAGAAATGTTGGAAGAAACAAGGCAAATGTATGAGATGTGGTCAGTTGGGTCATTTTCAGAAGGATTTCCCTAGATTTTGAGTACAGGCATCAGGAAGTGCAGTTGGGTCTTCTCAGGGCCAGAAGAGGGATTCTTCAGGGAAGTTTAAAGTGCAGGATCGTGTTTCTGCCATCAATCAACAACAGATTTCAGATCCTTCTAATAAGATTGGAGGTATAAATTTCTGTGTCTAGTTTGAGGGCACGTACACTTATAGACCCTGGCTCTTCGCATCCTTGTGTGTCTGTGCATTTTTCTTCTCGATTGCTTGTGTCTCCTGAGTCTCTACCTTAGGTGTTAGAGGTGTCTATTTTAAGGGGAAGTGTTTGGTGATTGATAGAGTGTTGTGCACGTGTGATGTGCAAATTTGTGAATCATGTTTTACTTGCTGGTTTAGTTATTTTTCCATAGCAATATTTTGATATTATTGTGGTGGATTTATATATGCTAGTGTGCTTTAATTAAGCATGGTATATATATGTGTTTAGCATTCATGCTACTTATGCATTAAAGTCTGAATTTTTTTTATCACAAGGTTATGCCTGGTAATTGGTTTATGGGGTTGGCAGTAGAGTGTTTATAGCTAAACTAGAGAATGTACTCTTCCTTTGTGGGATGCATCAGTATTGGTTATTATGAAAAGGTATGGTACTTTGCGATTGTATATTGAATACTAAGAGCTCAACCAGATGGCTATAACGAATCATCACTTGTTATCTTATATGGGTGATATATTTGATTAACTTCAGAGATCAGTGGTTTATTCAGTGGTTGACTTGAAGTGATTATCATTAGTTGAAAATTTGAGTTGGGTGTATGTCCAAGATGGTTTTTCATACCAGGTATGGGCATCATAAATTGTGGTCATAGTGTTTGAATTAACAACTACTTCAGTGGTATTGTTGGATATGCTGAGTTGTATCTGTAGCAGTAATTGGATTGATTTGTGAGAGGAAACAGTTGTGAAATCAAGGCATTATGTCTTCTTGTTAGAGGATATATTATTTTGAGGAAGTTTCAATTCAGGCATGGCTATTGATTCTTTAAATATGGAAGCAACAGTAATTGGAAAAATCCTACTTTAGTAGCAGAGGTATGTAACTTGTTGAGATTGGCATATGGTTAGAGATTCATTGATGGATTTCTAAGGTAGCTACATTGTTAACTATATGACACAGAAAGATACACTTTCTCGATGGATTGGTAAGAGTGAAACGAGTTTTAATTATTGAAACGAGAGTTGATGACAACTTCAGTATTGATATTGCTTAGTGGATTTGACTAGTATTACAGTTATCTAGAGGATATTATCAGTGTTACTATTTTCTAGTGGATATGTCGAGTTTTACCATTATAGTGGATTTAATAAATTCATTATTCATGGTGATGCCTTAAAGAGTGATTGAGATGTTCATCGCTTCAGAATTGTATGGTAACAATGAGTGCTTTGAGAAGATTGATTCCTTATGAACAAAAATCATCCTACCCATAATTTGAGATTTATTGCGATTATACATCCATTGCATTAGTGAATGACTTTGATGGAGCTATATTTGAAGTGTTTACCAACCATGAGAGTTGAAGTATTGGTTTTTTAAAAGAGAGTTACACATGAGATAATGCAGGTGGAGTACCATGTTATATCATCCGGGAAAGGTAATGTGTTAGAGGATACATTGACTTATAGTTCTTGTTCGATAAAACTAAATGGGGAATGTTAGAGGAATTAACATTTTGGAGTCTTTGTGAATTGAGACATGGTGAGATTTTGCGATGGTGGAAGCTTTAAGTTTCTACTCTATTGAATGATTTCAACTATAGAAAATTACTAGTGGAATGAACGATGATAGACAACACGATTTTGTTCGTTGCTAGTGATGGAACTTTAACTTTTGTAGCAGAATATGTAGTCAACACTTAGTGGAACCAACATGCATATCGGAATTCAACTACAGGTACTTGAAGAGATATACAAGACCAATTTAATTATGAATCCAAGTAAATGTAGAGTATTGAGATAAATTTAAAGAGTTACATCTGATTTGTTTGACACGAGAAATTCTAAGCATTCAACTAAGTCCTTGAGCTGCGAATAATCTGGAAGTAAAATATCAGTGATCAGTTGGTTTGTGACAAGCCTCTGAGATTTCTGAGTGGATATGAATCTATTGCGAAAGGTTTCATTGAAGGAGTTACACTGAATAGATGAGACCAATGATATTGATTGATAGCGGATTGGTTACCAAGTTTTCTCACCTTATATATTTTGAGGGTATAAATGTTAATTCCAGTTGTTACTTATTTGTTCAGAAGATAGTTCGATTTCATGGGATGCCTACGAGCATGGTATTAGATAAGGGTTCTTCATTTACATCTTGATTTTAGTAAGCAATTCCGAAGGCTTTGAATTCAGAATTGGGATTTAGAATGACTTTTCATCCTCAGACAGATGGTCAGTTAGGAAGAACCATTCAGATTCTTGAGGACATGTTGAGAACTTGTTCAGTTAATTCTTAGAATTCGTGGGATATACCTTTACTTCTCGTGGAGTTTGCTTAATATATCAGTTCTTTTGAGATTTTGGGAAGAGTTGGAAATTGGGTTTATCATCTTGTGTTACTTCCTTCTCTTGACAAGGTTTATAATGTGTTCCATGTGTCGATGCTACGCAAATCTGTTTATGATTCTTCTCATGTATGTCTAAAGTTTAAGAGGATATTGAACCCAATATGTCTTATGAAGAGCATTCAGTTCAAGTGATTGATTCTAGAATTCGAGAATTGAGAAGTGAGAGTATTCATTTTGCTTGAGTTGTATAGATGAACCATAACGTGAAAGAATCTACTTGGGAGCTTCGGGAGGAGATTGAGAGGAAATACCCTTGGTTATTTGACAATTTTGGTAAGTTATCCTAAAATTCGGGACAAATTTTCTTTAAGGGGAGTGATTGTAACGATCCCAAAAATCCGTCCCTATTTATTTTATATTTTGGGAATTTTAATTTGAACTTATGTGTGCATTTTAGGTGTTGCATTACATTTTATGACTTGCTTATATTATTTGCTTCATTGTGTTATTTATTTGGTTAATAGTAATAATGGTTAAAGGATTTAAATGATTAAGTTGAAACTTTAGGGTTCAAAGTGTAACTTTAAAGTTTGGGGGTTTAGTTGTTAGAAATGGAAGTAGAGGGGCTAAAGTGGAAATTTTATAAAAATCAAAACATTCTTATCTTTCCTTTCTCTCTCTGCGTTCACACACACACACACACACACTAATCTTTACTTTCTTTCTGTTCTGCGAAGGAATTAGAAAAAGGGTAAGTTCAACCTATTTCGATTTATTTCTTTTAATTTACTTATCCGTTTTAAAAACTAATTATATAAAAATGATCAGGGCGTTGAGTAGGTCATTTCTACCGGATCAGAAAATATTTCATTTATACTTTCTCCAGAAATAGGTAAGTTACTAATTCCCCTTAAATACTAAAATGGTCATATATTTGCTATATGTGTGATATGTGGTGAAATTATTGTGAAAATAATTTATTTGTGATACTTGTTTATTTGGGACAAAGGGAGTATAATTATACTGGGTAAGTGTCTTGGTTTATATGCTAGGATGTATATGGAGTATGTTTATATACTTGAGAATGTTAGTATAAGTGTTTGAAAGTATACTCCTACTCGTGGGACGGTAAAATATTAACTTGAGTTAAATGTTAGATAAGTATATTATAAAAATTATACTATTATTCGTGGGAGGGGGAAATGAATGAAAGTATCCCTAAATGAGTATATTAGTATATTAGAAAAATTATACTTATACTTGTGAGACGGTGAAACGAAGGGAGTATAATTTATTCAAGTTTTGACCTGTCGAGGGGTGTGGGCGGCCGCCCAAATAGGGCGTGCGGCCGCACAAGTTATCTGAAAGAATTTGCTCTTGGATCAGAGTATTCTGGGCGGCCGCACAGTCTGGTGTGGGCGACCGCCCATTGTTGCTAGGAAAGTTGAGTTGTTCAATCAAAGGGATTTAGAGGTCAATCTTGGTTTAGGTTTTAGCCAATGTCCTAGAGTACCTAGATGGTTGTTGTGAAACACCAAAGTGGTAGAGTTGGTTCCTTTGTGAACATATGTGCTGTAGAATTTAACTAAGTATTAAATGGATATTATGGAACATCCTTTTGATGTGTTTTGGATTAATTGTGAATGGGTGCAAGATTGTGTTGTGACTTAATGCCAATGGTAAAGGATTGTGTTGTGAACTCTTTATGAGTGTTTCTTTCGTGTGCAACTTGTGATGTGTTTGGCTTGGTTCCCTACTTTGGAATCATGTCCCGGTTGTTGTTTAAGCAAGTGTTTATTACTGTGCACTCGTGTAAAGTCCAGCTGGTACTTCTTGTGGTGATGTCGGGACAGTGGTAGGGATTACATCATTGTAAGGCTTTTATCATTGGTTTCCCATTGTTTATGATATCGGGCAGTGGTAGGGATTACAATGGAACACGAGCCAAGTTCATTGTAAGGCTTCTATCATTCGTTTCCCATTTTTAACCCCCTTCCTTGGGCCAAAGGTTGGGCACTCTGGGTTATGACTTGGTGTCATTTCCCCCCTCTTGTGATTGTTGTGATTGTTTGGTTCCGGAACCTGCTTCAGCCATTGTGCTGCTTTGTTGATACCTCTCAGATGGTTATGTTTGATTCGAGAACTTTGGTCCTTATGGTTATGGTTTGGTTTTCGGGATCCCGGCTTCAGCTATTTATGCTACTCAACTGGTTTTCTCAGATGGTTATGTTTGTTTCGAGAACCTTGGCTCACAGTATCCACGTATGAGTGTTTATTTCCACCTTATGTGCTGCATGATGAGTTGGTCGTTATTTCCAACTGGTATGGGACGGTTGACGATAGGGAGCCTCTCATGTTATGTGATATATGCTATATGCTATTTGATTATTTGTTGATATTGTTTCTTTATGACTATCATATCAGCATGTAACGTAGTTGTATTTTAGTAGCTTACTGAGATTCATTCTCACCCCTTATTTGTTTACTGTTTTAGATAAAGGTGAGTCCAGGGAATAGGATCTTGCACGGGAGGACGTCGTGTTGGTAAGAGTTTGAGATATGAGTCTTCTAAAGGCTACATTAAGTAATGTATAACCTTTTGGGGTAGAGTATCCGTTACTTCATCATCCTTTAAAACTTATATTTTGGAAAATGTTGGTGTTTGTGTATTTGTAAACAAAGTTTGTAAGCCTTCGGGCTAAGTACTTCCTTTTGGAAGTTGTTTGTAAAGTTATTCTAAAGTGTTAAACTTTTATGAAAGTATATTTCGAAAAGAAAGAAAAAAGTTCTTAAAATGTTTTATGACGTCTTCCAATCGTGTCCCGAGCGTGGGGCCAAGTAGGACCACGGGTCAGGGGCGCGACATTTTGCGTAATAGTTACCCATGCTTAAAATTCTGCTGTGCATTTCACACTCTTGTTGCGCGTTATAATTGGCTAAATTGAGCCATTGCTTTGCAAAAGGTTTTGAAAATGTTTCAAAACAGCTATTCACCCCCCCCCCTTCTAGCTATTTTTCATACCTTTGTTGACCCTTTAGGCCCAACAATCTCCGAATTCGTGTTCTTGAGATCACGATTCGAAAAACACAAGAAGATTCAAATTCTCAAGTTTGAAGATTCGAAATTTTAAAGCATCACAACGGTTAGTATTCTAAATCCATCGTGTATTTAATTTAATCATCATGAACAGATTTGAGCTGTTGTTTTTTTTATTGTTGTTATTTCCACTGCGCATGTTGTTCCAAAACCCAACATCGATTGTCATCTTTAGGCCACTTATTGATATCTCCAGGTTGTTGATCAGCATTTTCATAGACGGATCGTCATTTTCATGGCTAGATATGGTCAGATCTACACTAGATCTCATCTCAGATCACTCGATTATGCTCGCAGCAAGTGCTTCAATGGTGGATTTCTTTTGGCCTCCTTAAGAGTTTTCCTCTCTCTTAAATTCAACATCTAAGTTCGTTTGATAGCCAATGCTCGAACCTGAGTTGACTCGTGAACACTAAGATGATTTTTTTTTTTTGAAATTTAAATGTTCTTTTGAGGTGGGTTTTTGAGATCTAAATGGTGTTTTTTTTTTAACGGATGGTGGCGGAGAATGGTGTTTTTTGATTGATGGTAAGGTGGGGTGGGGTTATAAACAACAAATTAACATAAAAGTGACATAACTTAAGAAAAAAATACGCATATAGTACAAGCTAAAATGAAAAAAAAAGGAAGTTTAATGATGAATATGAGAAATATCTATTGATTAGATACTTAACTTCAACATTTAAATGTTAACGGAGAATGAACTACCTAAAATATCCTTTAAAATTCAATCACATGTGCACTCCACATATCCATTTAACGGGATAAATCTGGCGGAGTTTGTGCTAGTGATTATGGATGGAAATAAATGAGTTGAATGTGTCTTACAAAAAAAAAATGAATTTAGTGGTCAAATTCATGAAAAATGAAGGTTTAGGTGATTTTTTGTGCATTTTTTTTTTTTTTTTGGGGGGGGGGGGGGGACTACTCTTAAACTCAACTATTATGCATAATAAACTCTTGCTTACAACAACCTTTACTCCTCAATACCTCAATAAACTTATCACAAGATCAAAATTTAAAAGTTCAAACATTTTAGTACATTGATCATAAAATAATATTTGAGACAAACACTAATGAATTTTTTTTTTACTTTTTGAGAGAAATATTACCTCATAATTTTAACAAACGAAATTATATGTTACCTCATAATGCCATACCAATTGCTACTCCTACATTCTCATGTACCAAACAATGACAGCTTATACCATCAGTTTTACACATATTAACATGCACTAATCGTTACAAAATTGATTTCTGGACAAATTTCCTTTTAAAAGATGAGCATTCAATGGAGCAATATTTTTAAAGATAATGATATGTAAAGTGAAAACTCATAGTGAAAACTCAGAGAAACTTTCTAATTCGTTGGATTATAATACTCCCTCTGTCCCTAAATGAGTGTCCATTTTCAGAAAATCTTTGTCCCAAAATGAGTGTCTTTTTTTAACATAACTTTGTCTCTAAATAAATGTTTTTTTTCGAATTTTTTTCACCGATCTCTTTATACTTGCAAAACTAAGTGTTAGCAAAGAGGATTACAAGATTATATATGAATCTTTGCCACCAAATTGTCTCTTAAAATGAAATTTGGACACTCATTTAGGGACAGAAGGAGTAAATCTTTATAAGCTTCACTGATAAAAGCTCATTTAACGAGAATTACAAAATTTCACTATGAATTTTCACTAAAGACATCATTATCCTATTTTTAAAACGACATTGTTACTTTAAGGGCTCGTTTGGTAAGCCGATAAAAAGCCGAATAGGATAAATAATACTAAACAAGATTGTTTGGTAGGATTTTAAACTGTTGGAAAAATTAGAAGGGCTGGGTGGATAACGGGCTTATCCGCCCGTTTATTTATCTTGTTGAAAGGGGTGTGTTAGAGTATGACTTTGAAAAAGAAGTCAAATTTGAGAAGAAAAAAGGAAAGTAATTAAATCCTTTTAGGATTTGATTTAGGACTCCTTCTGTCTTCTGGTTTAGGTCTCTAGCCTATAAATACTAGCCATAAACTAGTATTTTTCTGTGCTTGATTCAATTGACATGGAGAGAGAGATCAGTGATTCTAGATCTAGGGATTGCATAGATAGGAACTTTGTGATCAAAGTTCATGCAAACATAGATTAGTGTGATTATCCTCATGTAATTGTTTCTCCGCCATAATAATATCTGTTTCCCTTTGCCCGTGGAGGTAGCCAATAGAGATTGGTGAACCACGTATATTCTGTGTTGATTTGCGTTCATTGTTATTTGCTATCTCTTGGGTCTGATTTACTAACAAGTGGCATCAGAGCTTGGTTGAAAAGGAGAATTAGCATCGACGGAAGAGATCCAAGATCGAAGAAAAACAAGGTAGCAGTTTCTGGTCCGTTTTTATCCAGCGCAGCGGTGAAGAAAAAGGCGTAGCACATTCGTTCACCGTTGGATCGTGCTGATTTTTGGTGAGTAGCTTCGGGACTCATAGATCTTCGATCTGAACGGTGGAGATTGGATTTTGATGTCCGTAGCATCCGCAATTGTATCCGGACAGAAGCTGCTGGTGTTTTGTCTTCGATTGTATGCGTTTGGAGTTTCTTGTTGCGATTTCTCTTATTGGCACCAGAGCCGGGTTAGGTGAGAAAGATCAGGGCATTCCGCTGCGGTAGAAAGAGATGGATTCCGGGATGGACAAGAAAATCAACAAGTCTTACGGGAAGAACATGTTTATTATCTGATAGAAGATTATGCATTGGGCGTGCAGATCGCAGAGCAGAAAAAGTGCAGATCGCGTGTAAAAAAACGTGTTGTTCGCGTGCAGCCTTGGTGCGGGTCGCGTGCAGTTTTGGTGCAGATCGCGTGCAGTTTTTTTCGTGCAGTCCGCGTGCAGTGTCCGTGCAGAAATCTGTGCTAGAAATAGCAAATCTGGTAGATCCGAATCTGAAAGTTCGTCTGGTGTTCGGTGGTGATCCAAGAACGCATCTAGAACGTTTCAGTGTCTAGTATCTACATCTGAAGACGGAGATTTGAAGCTAGGGTTCTGTGATCAGAAGTTAGCTGTCTGGTATAATCTGAAGATCTAACATCTGTTGTAGGCTATTCTAGTGATCTAGAAGTAGATACAAAATCTGTGTTGCCCGAGGCAATAATCTGGTTAGATTTCAGAGTTGTACATCTGACTCCGCGTCTGAAGAATTCTGAGTCGGCTGCAGCAATAGCGAGCAGTGACAATCTGAATGAGGATGGTGACTATGCCCTGGTGACCGAAGAAGAAGCATGCAAGGAAGTTGCATGGGTTCTAAATTCGGGAGTTTTTTATCGCATGTGTTCGCGCAAGGAGCAGTTTACAACGTACAAGCAGAAGGATGGAGACAGTATTTATATGGCTAATGGATCTATCTGCGAGGTAGTTGGCATGGGCTCCGTAAGGGTGAGAACTTATGGTGATAAATTTCTCACATTGAACAAGGTAAGACACGTTCCACAAGTAGCAAAGAATCTGGTATCACTTAGTCGGTAGGACGAGAAGGGATACAGTTTCAAAGGTGAAGGTGGAGTTCTGGATGTCTACAAAGGTTCGGATGTGATTCTGAAGGGCGGAAGAAAAGATTCCTTGTTTATCCTCCAAGGTTCTGAGATTGGTGAGGGTGTTGGCGAGCAGGTGGAGCATCGTTTTACTCTAGGCCGGAGTGAACTGGGCAAGCCACGGCTAGAAGATCAACACATACCAATTGTGTCAGTCATGGTTGGCAAGATCCAATGTCGACTGGATGGGCCACGTCTGAATGACTGTTAATTGCCCGTTGGGGTGATTCTGGGTGTCCGTAGGATACATTGCATGCAGAAAATCTGATTGTCCAGAGGACAAGGTTGTTTGCTTGGTGAGACAAATTCTGAGTGTCTTGAAGATACATGGCGCGCGCGGAAAATCTGGTTGTCCGGAGGACAAATCTAGTGTCTTTGACGAAAGACAGACTGAGGCAAAGGTTGAAAAATCTGGTACGAGGGATGTGGCTCAAGGTGGAGTCTATGTCGGAAGCTCGTGCATCTGAATTATTAGGGGAGATTCAAAGTCAATGTGGAGATTGTTAGAGTATGACTTTGAAAAAGAAGTCAAATTTGAGAAGAAAAAAGGAAAGTAATTAAATCCTTTTAGGATTTGATTTAGGACTCCTTCTGTCTTCTGGTTTAGGTCTCTAGCCTATAAATACTAGCCATAAACTAGTATTTTTCTGTGCTTGATTCAATTGACATGGAGAGAGAGAGATCAGTGATTCTAGATCTAGTGATTTGCATAGATAGGAACTTTATGATCAAAGTTCATGCAAACATAGATTAGTGTGATTATCCTCATGTAATTGTTTCTCCGCCATAATAATATCTGTTTCCCTTTGCCCGTGGAGGTAGCCAATAGAGATTGGTGAACCACGTATATTCTGTGTTGATTTGCGTTCATTGTTATTTGATATCTCTTGGGTCTGATTTACTAACAGGGTGGTATTAATAGGATTTTAAACTTTTGGATAAATTAGAAGGGCTGGGTGGATAATGGGCTTATCCGCCCGTTTATTTATCTTGTTGAAAGGGGTGGTATTAATAACACGGCTCTCTCGCGCTAAAAGAATAGCGCGTCCGATTTTTTTGTTCTCGACTATACCCTTGTTTATAAATTCCAAACTTCGATTAGAAAATAAAATAACTCGTCTTCTCTTTATCGCTCGCTGGCTGCTGCGTTTCATCGAGAGCAAACTGATCTTTTCTTTTTCTGTTTTCTTCTTAATCTTTATAACTCTCTTGCTATCTATTGTAGAGTAAATAGAATATTTTATTTTACAATCTTTTTCCTTTCATGTTTCATTGCTGATTTTTTTAACAACTCTCTGAAGAAACTTCAAAATCTCTGTGGAATTGGAATTGGAATTGATTGTTTCCTTGATTTATTTATAATTTTTGTTTAATTATTGGATATACTCATGGCTTGATTTTGTTTTCAACTTTCATGTTTTTATTGGCAAAACACGTATTAAGAACTGGATTAATACCAAAATCACAAGAGTATCATGTTTCTTATACGTTTTACAGTACACCTACATGGCACATGGGTCCTAGAATGTTTTGAGTTCTTCTTTCAATATGAGATATAGTTAATCATGTCCCGGACATGAACATCCAATATGATTCAATCTTTCAGTCTTGATTAATGGTATAATAGGGGCGTTTTTGGAAATAGATAGTATAATGAAGATATGCTTTATCTGTTAAATAACAATTTTAGGATAATGATAGAATTAAAATATTTTAATCCAAGTACAACCAAACCGTCATGTATGCCATTATTAATAATATGGGATAATAATACACGTAATATTTGTACAAGGATAAATAATCATGCTTATCCGTCCCGGGCTACCAAACGAGCCCTACGAGAAAGTATCATTCTAAATTATCCAACGGCGGAATAGCAACGTTTATGCATATTCACTACCAAAATGACTAAAAACCAATTTCAGAGTATACTCCCTATTTGTTTTAACCAAATATTAATATCGATTTTAATAAATTATTATATAATTTACCAATAACAATTTTTATAATTGCTATGCGCTCTAGGATAGTTGCAAGAGTGGGTTGTATGGCTCCGTCGTCTCCACCGGAATTGGTCATCGTCTAAGGATCGCACCTTTTCTGATACCAACTGATGTAAACGCAGCGGAATAGTTAACAAGAATTGATCTACGAACAATTCTTCTGCAAGGATTAAGGAATCCCAAACAAGAAATCAACAAGAAATCTTGAAAACTGATGTAAACGCAGCGGAATAGTTAACAAGAATTGATCTACGAACAATTCTTCTGCAAGGATTAAGGAATCCCAAACAAGAAATCAACAAGAAATCTTGAAAACCAAAAGGTTTAACTAATATTGCAATTGCAATTCAATTTTTTATTAAATAAAAGCTGATTTTCGGAATACAACTTGAGGCCTATTTTATAGTGCCCATAAGACTTGAAAAACAATCATAAACCTTCTAGGAATAACCCTACATAATAGGACTTAAAAATAGCAAAATAACTCCTAATCCTACTCTAAAACATACTTTAAATGATCTATCAAAATTAATGACGAAAATAACAAATAAAATAAAAACTAATTTAAACTAAATCCTAAAATACTAATTAAATCCTAATTAATAATAAAATACTCATACAATTATAATATTTGATATAATCAAATATTCGTATTGCATCATTCACCACCGCTTCAAAAGAACTCGTCCTCGAGTTTGTTCTTGCAAATTGAAGTCTTCCACTCCACTTGAACAGATATTTAGAATAAACACATGCTTTCCCGATACGCAAGAAATCTAGCACTGCTGCACAAGGTAAGAAATAGACCAATCTTTCAACGCCGGCTTGAAACTTTTCGGTCAACACAGCATGTTGGTCGGCCAAGCAGAAAACTTGATGTGGCCAATTTCGTCCAGGTCCGGGCGGGTATGAACAGAGGTGCGGTCGGACCTCACCCCTTGGTCCGGGCGGGTCTTGCCGTTGGTCCGGGCGGATCTGCTCTGTTACGGTGGAATCCCGGCTTTCGATCTGGCGAACTTGTGTTGGATTATGTATCTTCATTCTGAATCCTGCCTCATGCTCAACCAAATCCCAAGCCTCACAATCTGCCGTCACCACCTCTTCAAAAAGTTGCTCTTCAGAACGTACGTCCAAGGAATCGTTTACACATTCATGTTCCACCACCACTTCAAAAAGTGGTTCCTCGAATTTCGATTCTGGAGCAATCTCTCCACCTTCGGGAAAAATATTATCACTAACCTTTTCTCCCTTGAAATCCACATCAATATTAACCCTACCATACGGAGCAACTACTACTCGCTTAATCGCCGTCAAAAGCTCATCGTGTCTCGTAGCTTCTGCTGCCAAAATCTCATCGTGTCTCGTATCTTCTGCCGCCAAAAACTCATCCTGACGCTTTGTGTATTGCTCATAATCATCTGGTAGAAATTGAGTTCTCAATTCCCTCTTCATATCCCTCCATTCAACAATTTGGGGTTGATTAGAACGCGCCCTATGTCTACAAAATTGTTCCCACCAAGCGGAGGCACCGCCACGCAACTTGTAGGCCACAGAAGAGACTTTTCTATCATCTTCAACACGCATTAAGGTAAATTTTCAACCTCATTAAGCCAATCCATAAAATCTTCAATTGATAACTCACCCGAGAAGAACGGAATATCCGCTCGAATTTTGGTTTGTTGTGCCACCGGAGGAGCTCTCATGTCCTCGCCACCACCATTAGCCCGAAATCCCCCTCTAACCGGTTCTTCATGATGGAGGTTATCCCCACGAGGACCATATTGATTATTAGGGTTGCCACCACCACCACCAACTCGCAATCCCGCCAAGGCCGCTAATAATTGGGTATGTTGTTCACGTTGGAGAGCTAAAGCCGCTTCCCTAGCTTCTCTAGCTTCGCGATCTTGAGTTGCTATGCGCTCTAGGATAGTTGCAAGGGTGTTGTGAATGGCTCCGTCGTCTCCACCGGAATTGGTCATCGTCTAAGGATCGTTCCCTTTTCTGATACCAACTGATGTAAACGCAGCGGAATAGTTAACAAGAATTGATCTACGAACAATTCTTCTGCAAGGATTAAGGAATCCCAAACAAGAAATCTTGAAAACCAAAAGGTTTAACTAATATTGCAATTGCAATTCAATTTTTTATTAAATAAAAGCTGATTTTCGGAATACAACTTGAGGCCTATTTTATAGTGCCCATAAGACTTGAAAAACAATCCTAAACCTTCTAGGAATAACACTAACCTATATGGTAACATAATAGGACTTAAAAATAGCAAAATAACTCCTAATCTAAAACATACTTTAAATGATCTATCAAAATTAATGACGAAAATAACAAATAAAATAAAAAGTAATTTAAACTAAATCCTAAAATACTAATTAAATCCTAATTAATAATAAAATACTCATACAATTATAATATTTGATATAATCAAATATTCGTATTGCATCATCATTGTACACTAAATTGACAACAATGTACCAATGTATGTCAAAACTAACATGTAATGAAAAAAAATTCAAAATGAGACAAACTTTTTAAAACAGAATTAGAGTATAATACAACCATGCTCCATTCTTTAGCTAAGCAATTAAACACGCATCCAGTCCCAAAGCAAAACCAAAAGGAAAATTAAACATACCATAAACTATCTATAGAAGTACTAAATTCAACACCATATCTACTTAACTCCAACGATGGACATCAAAAAATGAAGCTTGTGATTCACATCTGCAAGATCAGACGGATCCTTAAACGAGGCTAGCGGCTCAACTCCAGTGAATATGTAGAGAGCTTCAAGTTCCTCTATACAGGTCCCTTGCCGCTCAGCTTTGTACCCCACTATCCCTCGCATCGCATCAATCTGTTCCCATATTTTCTCCTCGAGTTGTACCTACAGGAGACATAAATTCAGTATATATGCTCCCTCCTTCCCCATAAATAGATGTTCACAAAAATTCAAAATTATTCTTTTGAACGGCTCGATTTTTTTTTGGGATATTCATTCTAGAACAGATGTAGTAACAAAGTTGAGCACCATTCAAGATCAGTGAGGGATTGGAAATCCAAAGTCCAAATGTACTCCCTCAGCCCCAGAAAGATAGTCTTATTTTGACTTTTTATGGTTAACAAAAATGAACTTTGACCAACCATTGGTGACGATCTAATCATTCTAGTGAAATTCTAAATTTTGTAATTGACAAATCATTAAGTGACTTTTCAATAAAAATAAAATAAAATATAATTTTTATCATTAAATTGACACCAGTGTTTGGTCAAAGTTTATTTTTGTTGACCATAAAAAGTCAAAATGAGACTATCTTTTCAAGACAGAGGGAGTACAGTCATATCATTTCAAAGAACAACAATTTATTCCAGCTAATAACATAGGGTACAAGTGAACTTTTAAAAATTAAGCACAACAAGAAGCCTGAGTTACAAATCAAGCACCCTGCATACAAGACTCAAAGTCCATCCCTAACACTCGGTCACGTCCCAGGAAGTGTCAGAAGCAAAGACATCTATATACATAAATTGGTCACTAATATTGGCAGATGGAAAATGAACAAATAGGAGAGTAGATACAAACTAAACTATCACGGACGTCTTAAGCGATTTTTTCCAGGTTTATAGTTCAAGCCTGGGATTGATACGCATCCCTCAAGCCCCTCATTGTATTTCACCCAGGACTGAGTATTTCTGAACAATCTGTTTGAAAAAGCTTACAGATTAACTAACACACACGCACTGTATTCCTTGAAGCGTTCATTCTCAAAGACCTGATTGAGAAAGCTGACAAACTCAGACACATGATTTTTCTGGATTTTATTTGCTTGGGTCAAATAGAAGAGGGAAATATAAATAAAGAGTACTAACTGAATGATTGTACCAGACTACCATCTCAGAAATTGTTATACCACACCAAATTATAGAGCTCACCGAGAAGTACTAAAACCAAATGAAGTCCCCAAGGCATCAATATTCTAATAACTAGGAGGAAAGAGGAAGGGAAACGAGAAAATCACAACTCTAAAGGAAACCAAGCTACTCCTTCCGCTGTGCATCTACAACTGAGTTTCTGCTGGATATAAGAAGCCATCTTAAGACAGATGTATACTCCCTCCCTCCATAACGAAGTTCGCACTTTTTTTTTTTGTTGTTACTACAAATGAACTTTCAGCAAAAATAATAGTTTGATTTGATTATACTAATGATTTTTTTTTTATTTATTGATACACCATCAACAATACTATCAATAACAAGTTTTAGATTTTAACAGGGATAATTAAGTAATCAAAATTAATGCTCAAAAATAACGACAAAAAAAAAAGAGGTGAGAACGTCAATTTGGGACAGATGGGAGTATCATAAACAATTCAGATCAGTGATAAACGAACAACTAAGCCACACAAGAAATCAGAAAATTTCAATAGACTGGAAAAGTGATACTAAAAGAGACTGATCTTCAGAGGCGATACCGAAGAAAGTGGATAAAATGTCTTGAACCTGAACCGGACATTCACAAATTTTTAGCTCCTATAGTCCATGGCTACATTACGGATTAAAAATCTATGCTATAAACGACGATCCAAAGCTAGCACAAACCTGACTGGAAGGAACTTCATCTTTTTCCAGTGCACTCTTCACATGACTGGAGTCAAACACCCTTACAGAAGTAGGAAGCGCCATGAAATCCACATTCACCTCGGGAGTCCTCTCACTGAAGTCACCTTTAGCTGCAAATATCGTACAAACATAGATAAGAATATCAAAAACTATATCATGCAAAAGAAATAAACCATCACACGGAAAATTGACTGAAATACCTTGCAAAACAGGGTAAGAGTCCTGGTAATTGGGTGCATTTCTGCCATCAAACAAATCAAAGCCACTCTCATCAGCGATTTCTCTCATATCAGCATTTGACGAAATAACATTTTCCTTCATCTCCTTCAAAGTCAAATCCTCAAACTGATTTTTTTCTTCCCGCACCACCAGCTTTTCTGGTACTTCGGGTTTCTGGTCCATTGTTCTGTCCAAATTCCCTCCAAAACTTGACGTTTCATTCACGTACCCAATCGTGATCCCATTACCTAACCTTTTATCTTGAGCTTCTCCAACTTGCTCAACCTTATCATGGACATATCCTTTCGGATTATCTATAAATAAGTTCTCAACTTCTTCACTAGGTTTTTCTTTGAATGGCATTCGAGTTCTTTCCTCAGCTCTCTCCCTATCCCCTGTTTCTTTGACCTCCGCAATGAGCTTCTTCAACACAACATCATCATCTTTAGGGAGATCACCAATGGGTTCACTAATGGTGGCGCTCTTCACATCCTCCTCGTCATCAATCCCATGCATTCCTTTTGCATCACAAGACTCACATGTGACATCATCACCAACATTACCCTCATCTCTGATTTTTTCTAACAATCCCGTACTTCCTCTCACTTTCTCCTCATTGTCAATGGTTTCATTTTTATTTCCCTTACCTCCTTTAACTTCCCTTGCCACCAAATCTAACTCCTCCAATTCTCTAGCATTGTAATTATTATCTTCATTTCCCGGAATTAAAATCACAACTTTGCCAATCTCAGCCAAGGGCACCACATCATTGGTTGTTTCTTCAATTAATATCTGCCGATCACCCTCTTCCCTCACCTTGATTTCTCTCTCAGCTCCTTTCATGGAATCATCCTCATCTTCCATATATTCACCAACATCTTCCTTGTAGCCCTTTCCCTCTAACTTCTTGTCTAGACCAATAGGCATCTCTGCCAACTGCTCCTCATCCTTGCTTGCTTCGTTTACGAACTCCTCCCATTCACCCTTAATCTCTTCCACATTAACATCCTCCACCTCCACGTTTTCACCAATATTTTCTATGTAATCCTCTCCCTGTTTTTCGTCTCTCATCTCTGTCTCTTGTGTATAATCATAATCGCCCTTGACACACTCACCAACATCTTCCTCATAACTCTCTTCCTCCACATGTTCATTGCTATACACAGTGGGGTATTCATCCCAACTTCCAGTGTCTTTCTGCCAATATTCATCATCCTCTTCTAAATTAATCCTCATATCAACCCCTCGTTTTGTGTCCTCCAATTCTTCTTCCTCCTCTCCCATTACAAATTTCCCAAAAGTCTCCTTTCCTTCTTCCTCATCTTCATCTGTATAGTACTCTAACATATAAGACTGCTCCGGAGGTGGCAGTAACTTGCTCATGACCTTATCAGTGCATGCATAGCTTGCAAATACAAAGCCAAAAGGGATCGAAAATGCAAACCCCAGCGCGGAACAGACCACTAGAGGAGGGAGAACAAACGGTGCAGACGATATTGCAACGCCTGTGATCACAACCTTCTTCCCTAACCACAACCCTTTGTTAAAAAACCACCTAACCTTGGTGACCTCACCTTCTTTCGAAGGCAGGTAATCTCGGATTTCCAACTCCATAACTGGATCCTCCATCCTGATGATAAACAGAAGATGGTGATTACTAAGAAAAAACAATCCCAATGACTTGACAACAAATGAAATCAAGAATTTGTCATGAAAGCTATGATTTTAGGGCAAAAAAAGAATATGAAAATAGATAGAAATCACGCCAAGTACTTAGTTTAAGAAACAACAGCAATATAGAGGTCTCAAAATCAATATCCACCTCCAAAAGAAAATTTTCACACCAAGAGAACTCCACAAAGTGTTCATTTTGAAGAGAGTTAAGGTTCATTTCACACTGAAATCACCAAATTCACATCTGCAAACGATCATTTTTAACTTAAACATGCAACAATACAAAGAGAACATTTAGGCATTCTACAACTTAAAAAGACACCCTCATTAAATTTCTTAAGAAACTAAAAGACAAGATCCATACGGCCATCGTTTGGTTGCTCAACAACTAGGGAAAAAGTTGAAGAATACTAGAAATCCAAAAAAAAAAAAAAAAAAACTACTAAATTAAGAAAGATAAATGTGTGCCGTACACCCACCTTTAAAATGCTTGTTGTTGAACATAATTATAAGACTGTTAAATTTCTACTCACTACTTGGTTCTGAGTGCACAAAACCAGACAAATTGTTTAATCTAAGCGGTACCATAGATACTCCTTGTGATGAATTGTTTCTGAAATATTAACTTGACCAGATACTAGTTTTAACAACTAAAATCCAAATCTAGAATTCAACATGAATAATTTTAAATTTCAATATCAATTTCAATCCCAAAGCTTCAAAACTGAGTTTCATACACAATACAGCTTAAGTAGAAATTTAAAGATGAAAAGCTAAAGCGTTTGGTATCCAAAATCTTAAACCCAAGAAAAAAAATAAAGAAATTAAGCTGAAGCTGCTAGTACATAATAATCAAACTAGTGTGAAAGAACAGAAACGTACCTGGACAAGGTGTTATTTAAAATTCATGGTATTCAAACAGTTGCTGATGATTGAGACGAAGTAATTTTGGGTGATAAGTGTGAGGGTTTGGGGTTTATGTTGTGGGGTGAAAGAAAGAATGGAAGAGAGGGACACGCGTAGGAAGGAGGAGAAGACAGAGGTGGGATTGGGATGGCTGCAACAATAGGCGTCTGTGTTGGATACGTCATTGTTTTGTTTCCGCCCCTGTTCCTTCAATTTCAATTTCAGATAAATTCCGCATTTCTATGTGTCATCTCATTGCTCGGCCCTATCACCGACAATCCACAATGGCTCGATACGCAAAAACCATTCAACACCCATTTTATCACTCTACCTCATCTTCTCTCTCCATCCACCTAATCATTCAACAACCCATCAACTTTTACACTTTCCAATGGCTTATTTAATACTTACCATTCAACACCCTCCCAACTCATCATCCTATACCCCACCACTTTTATTTTATTTCATATTATTTATTTTTATGATAATAATAATAATAATAATTATTATTATTATTATAATTTAAATATCACACTTAAATAAAAAAAATTATAACAATTAAATAAATATGAGAAATAACGATATTAAACAAAAAAAAGTTACAATAAGCTTAACTCGCGATACAAGTAATGAAAAACAAAAAAGCATACGATACAATAGACTTGACTCACAATGCAATAAAACTATTAAATCATCAATTTCCAAACTTTGCTCATATGTGTTTGACTAGATCCTTCTGCAATTGTTTATGAGCTCTTGTATCACGCAATTCCGCTCTAGTACGTACATGATCTTCAAATGCAGGTAATACCTCAGTCGAGAATGGTTGCTGTGTACCAGATCCACTTGCCTCGGATTGATCATTAAAGTCAAGCCAATTCTGAGTATATGTATCACGTTCATCCTCAACAATCATATTATGTAATATGATACATGACCTCATGATCATAGCCAAGTCCTTCATCTGCCACATTCGACATGGTTCTCGAATGATTTTGAATCGAGCTTCGAGCACTCCAAATGCACGTTCTTTATCCTTCCGACATCCCTCCTGAAATTTTGCAAATAGCTTGTCTTCTTCACTTTGAGGAAGTTTAATTGATTTGACAAAAGTCGGATAATTAGGGTAGATACCGTCAGCAAGATAATACGTCATATCATACGGATGTTGATTCACAAAGAAATTGACTCGTGGAGTATTTCCTTGTTCAAGATCATCGAACACTGGAGAACGGTCCAGAACATTTATATCGTTCAATGTGCCTGGACATCCGAAAAAGGCATGCCAAATCCATAAATCTTGAGTGGCAACTGCTTCAAGAATAACCGTGGTGGTTCCCTTATCGCCTCTCGTAAATTGACATTCCCAACCAGTCGGACAATTTTTCCATTCCCAGTGCATGCAATCAATGCTCCCGATCATCCCTGGGAACCCCCGCTGCTCATTAACGTCAAGTATTCTTTGCAGGTCAGCTTTGTTTGGGGCTCTCAAGTACTCTTGCTCATACAACTGAATGACCCCAATGCAAAATCTACGTAACGTCTCCAATGCTGTACTGCCTCCTATTTTTATGTATTCATCAATTTGATCGGCGGACATACCATATGCTAACATTCGCATGGCTGTGGTACACTTTGCTTCTGGAGATAAGCCTTCTTTACGGATTCCAAAAAAAATTTGAGTGGTTGAAATTGTGCAAGAGAGTGTTTGGTGTAGGAATAATGAAAGGAGAGAGTGTTGGATGTAGGAAGAAGGAATGAAGGAAGTGAGTATTATTTATAGAGAAATTGAGTGGTTGAAATTGACGGATTCAAAAAAAAATTAAATTCAATTAATTAAAGGATAAGGATTTGGTTGAGTGGTTGAAATTGACGGATTCCAAATAGAATTAAATCGAGTTAATTAAAGGATAAGGTTTCGTTAAGTGGTTGAAATTGACAGATTCCAAAGTTAGAATTAAATAGATTTAATTAAAAGATAAGGCTAGTACATTATTGCAGAAAACTGACATAAAATAGAAAACACACATTAAAGTAGTACATCATTACATAAAACTGACATAAAATAGAAAACACACATTAAAGTAGTACATCATTACATAAAACTGACATAAAATAAAAAAACAAACATTAAAGCAGAAAATTAATTGCCAAACAACTCGCTAGTCAATTGGTCAAAAAGCATTTTCTGATGCTCATTGAGATGGTCCTTCTCGCTTAACTTCATTCATATTTTCCTATTTTTAGCCCGAGTCTTCTCAAGTGCAGCATTAACGACCTGCTCTTGTTGTATGGCTAACTTTTCCATTTGTTCCCAATCTTTCTCTTTGAATTGTTTATATTCTGTCCACTCTTTTTTTTACCGGTGTCAAGCCTACTCCCTTATCTTTTTTTTACCCCTTCTCTTAGCTGCCTCCCTACCTATAGGACGAGGAATGGATCCAATCGAGCTTGAATCACCTACATCATCTTCACATGCTCTCTTGGATCCACTGCTATCAGATCCCGTATTTCCCCCTATTTGACTTGTGTAACGTGGTTCATCTCGAACAGCCTTCCACTCGTCCATCAAAGTAAAAGTGGTATTGTTATCACTTTTATATAGTTTATGGGCTTTTGACAATACATCATTTTCCGACCACCCGTTTTGTTTCACACGCTTAGCTTTATCATAAGCATCTACCCATTTGCCCAATATTTTGTTTATATAATTATGACGATTTCTACATGCAGTCAAATCACGGGGAGGGTCAAATGAGCAATGCTCGTTACAGTATTGCGTAATCTTACCCCAATACGCTTTCATTTTCTAATTTCTTCCAACAACACTGTCTGTGGAAAATTTAATCCACCTACTAAGTAGCACTAAATTTTCTTCCGTGATCCATTTGGCGCTTCTTTTTTTAGCAGTACCTGGAACCTCTGCAGTTGGAGTAGCATCGTCAGAACCGGCGGACATACCCAGAGCCACCTGTGTTGAATATAATGGAAGTTCTGATGCTTCAGTTCCATAAATATTTTCATTTCCAGAAATATTTTTATTGTGTTGAATATATGGAGGAGGCCAATTTGGCACTGCTGAAGCCATGAAATTTGGTGGATAAGATTTTTTTTTTTTTTTGTATATTTTGAGGAAATGGTTGGCTGGAAAATTGATTTGGTATATTTGGAGGACGTGGTTGGTTGGAAGACTGACCATCAAATTGAAAATTCGAAGGATTGTTGTAGGGAAAATGATAATTACTTGAATTTTGGGGGTTGAAATGGTTATTATTAGGATCCATTTAACAAAAGAGAGGAGATTTTTTTTTTGGTGTCGAAATCTAGTGAAATTTGGCTCATCTTATAGAGAAAAAAAATGATGAATTTTGGTATAATTTTATTTATTATTATTTTTTTAAAGATAATGTAGTTTGAAAAAATGGTTGAGAAAAATAAAACGGACCAACCAGCGGAGGACAAGTGGCTGAAGCTGGTTGGATTGGATCGGATTGGTCGGTCAGTCGCGAGCGTCACTCGCCTGGGCCGCCCGTGTAGCACACGCGCCTTGTCGGTGCCTAAGAGAGCCCGACGTGTGTCTGGCTTGCTGGCCCACCTCCTGCACCAACAGGCGTTGAAGCCGGTCAATACCCACCCCTCTTCAACAACTTGGCCAACACCCCATTGCAAGCCTTCTCCTTGTTGACCACCATCCAATAAGCCATTAAATAGATCATTGTGGATGGTCTCATGTTTGAACTTGGACCGATAGTCTACCATTACTCACTCTCCGTCTCGGAACAAGTAGGACTTCTTTCCCTTTTACACCGTCTCAGAGCAATTCAGACTGCAAAAAATGGAAATGTTTTAATATATTTATATTCAACCAACCCCACCATTTAACTCTACTCATTCTCTCTCTTTATTTTCCACCACTCATTTTATTCAAACACTACTATTTACCTCACTCATTCTCTCTCTTCATTTTCTACCACACACTCACTACTTTCTCTTAATTATTGTGCCCACTCCTCTAATCTTAATTGTGGTGGGACAGAAGGAGTATTCATTTTAAGACAGAGAGTAATTGACAACATCATTATTGACAATGGCATCTATTTATATTTTGAGTGAGCATTCGGCTTTCATATAGTATACTATTTTCTTCTATATTGTAAATGTGAACGAATGTAATTTTATCGTATATTTTTTTTTTTTTTAAAAAGACCAAAATCTATTGTTTATATAGGGATGGCAACGGGGCGGATACGGAGCGGGTTCGCTCATTACCAAACCCGCCCCTCAACCAAGCCCCCTTGTACCGAACCCGCCCCGCCAACCGCCAAACCCGCTGCCGCCCCGCCCCGCCCCGTATGCAGTAAAATCTTACTAAATTTGGGATTTGGCCCAATCTTTAAAAAGCCCAGGAAGGCAAGAGCCCATTCTTACTACTTTTTCTAAGCCAATGGAGCATATATTGAGGTAATAATTGAAATGTGTTAGGGACGTTATAGTAATTAAATGCATATACTAGTATATGGAGCGGGGCGGGGCAGGGCCCCGCGGGTTTTATTGTGCAACCGTACCCGCCGGGTTTTGAAAAAAGGTTACCAAACCCGCCCCGCTGCGGTGCAGACTGTCACGGATACGGAGCGGGTTCGGTCAAATTGCCATCCCTATGTTTATATAGTCAATATCCCGGAGGAGTAGTAGTAACATACTCCCTTGGTTCTATTTGAAATTGTGAAATTTGTCATTTGAAGTGTCTTACTTAAAATTGCAAAGGACCATGATAGGCAAAGCAAATTACCATTCTGATAAGAGCGTCGACCGACATGGAAAGACACGTAAGTATCAACCAACAAAAATAAAATTAAGTGTCTTTTTTATTACATTGTCGGTATAAAAACTCGGATAAACTTCAAACCCTTTGTTCTCTCTTATTCCTCCACCCTTAAAAAGCAAAGTTAAGAGAAAAAGCTTTCCAAAATATTATTACGAGCTAAAAGTAAATCTCATTGCGAACACAAACATTCAATTAGCTTTAATGAGCAATTGAATATCTCTGTGTGTTAGTGTTGTGTGTAACCGAATAAATCTTTTTGTATACAAACAACTCAAATCACAAAAAATCTAAAAAAAATGAAACTGCCTATAGATTAGTTTTTTTTTTTTTTTTTTTTTTTTTTTTGTGATCGAAAGATTAGTTTGATTTTGAATAGATATACAGGCTGGGCTAAAACCAAAAATTATGCTTTTGTTGAATAAGGGGCAGGGCGGATACGAGTTTAACACTCTACGGGGTGGGGCAGGTTCAGTACAAGGAGTGTTCAATGCGTGGCGGGTTCGGTATTGAGTAAACCCACTCCGTATCCGCCCCGTTTCCATCCCTACTTGTTTGCATGATGGGATGCCTCCTTACTTCAGCTCAGTTCTCTCTCTAACCCACCAACAAGTATTTTGCTGTGCCAGTAGTAGTATTTTGTTGTGCCAGTTCATGTATTTTTTTATCGCTAGTGAGAATGTTTCTTAAACGTCATTTCTAGCTAGAGTTTTTAGATTGTATTTTGGTGTCAATTCTAGTGTTTTTGATAGACAATGCTCATTTTGGAAGAACCTTTGAGGCTGATGACTGAACATTTGAGACTGATAGCCAGAACATTTGAAACTGATAGCCATAAGGTTTGTTGTCAAAGGAAATTGTTGTAGGCTTGTCCCCTTGATTATGAGTTTAAAAACCTCAAAAGACGTCATTTAGGTCCTCAAACGGGACTTTGAAGTTTTTATAAATGAAGTGTTAACAGATAGTTAGTGACATTATTTAGTATGACCAGTTACTGTGTTACAAGGTTCTAGTTTGTGTGTTGAAGAGCGCCAGATGGTGTTGAGAAGTTTCGATTATTTACAAAAATGTCACCGCACGTTTTTTAAGATATTTTGATTATTTACAAAAATTTCACCGCGCATTTAACAACACGTTTTTCCTAATCACTAAGAAAAAACGCGTTTTCCAAGAGAGTGACAAAATAAAAATATTCTTTCCTTAATTCATATGCCCACAAATTTTTTGACTCCTAAATAGAACTGAGGGAGATATATTCTACTTAGATATGACCAACCCAGAACCGTACCCGTGACCACCCGTCAATTCGCACCCGCATTTAAAACGTTGGAACCGTCCCCGTGGATAGCCTGTTTACCGTTCTAACCGTACCCGTCAATAATGTGATTCAGTTACGGTTATAGGATTTAGATACTCGCACCCGTAACCGCTAACCGTACAAATTATGTTAGTTATGTTAAAAATTTAACATTAGTGAAAAAAAATGGGCAGACCAGTGGACCCGTACCTGCCATAACCGTGTTCCACCCGTACCCGGATCCGTGTATAACACGGCTAGGTTACGGTTATGGGTTTTGGAAACCGTAACCGTACCTGTACCCATCCCACCCGTATTTGGCCATGTCTAATTCTACTATCCCTAATACTAATAATCATCGTTAATATCTTTCAATCAATTCGAAATTGGAAAATTGAGATAGTAGAAGTCTATCAGAACTTTAGCAATAACAATCTGAGAATGGCAATCTGTTTTAGTGTCCTAGAAATCAAATACACATAACATAATCTGATATCTATAATTTGTATTGTTTTTTTAAAAAAAAAAAAAAAAAAAAATCTATAATTTGTATTCAACCTTCATTATTAAAATTTGTTCTCAGTTTTTTTTTGTCTCAAAGTACTTGTAGTTTTAAGATTAATTTTCCATGTATTAAGAAAAACAATCAATACATATTTAATAGACTAAATTACCTTTAAAACATTTCAAATACTAAAGTAATTAAATGTATTGTCAGTCTCAACTACATAATCATAAATAAAGGCATTCTTAATAAACAATGCTAAAAATAGCTTGGTAATAAGAAAACTATAAATATTTAGAGACAACTTAAACTCTTAAAACAATAAACATTTTAAGATTTTTGAGAAGAGAGTAACCCATTATTAGTAGTATACGTTGGAAAAATAGTGTATTTTTGTATTATGTGAAGGAAATACGATTTATTTCCGTGATAAATAATTTTTCGAATGGCAAAATTGTTTGTGGGTTTGTGTTCTACTCTATGAGAACATTGAGATAATGTATTCATTTGTCAAATTTGGTGTTGAGATGAATGAGATACAAATGCTTGAAGTTGGTGGGTTGAAATGGGGATATTGAGTTTATCCCACATTGGAAAGAAACGTGAAAAGAAGCTAGTATAAAGGCTTGGGCACTTTAGTAGTGTTCAAGCTTGTATGGCATAGAGGCTCTCTCTCGCGCAGAGGGGGGGTTGCAAATCATAGACCCAAATTAGTTTGAGACCATCGAACTCATGTGTGCACGCGACCTGCGGACACGAATGCAGCACCAATTTGGCTTGTCCGCGCTAGCTCACGTTTTGCAATTATTTTTTATTTTACTGTGATATCCCCCATCCCACATCGAAAATATGTGGGAATTGAGTGTGCTATATAGAAGGCCCATACACTCCTACTAAGCATCAAATCATCCATTGGACTTTTGGAGGCCTGTGATGGGCTGTGGTTGACCCAATTGAGGAGATGCTTGGTGGGCTAGTGTATGGTACCTATGTGGCGGGTCGGGTCTGCGGACTCGGGTCGTTACAAGTGGTATCAGAGCGGAACCCCGGCCTTAAGGCTTGCGAGCTAGCCCGGGGGTACGATCTGGGTATTGATTGACCTTGCCAGGGACGGCAAGGGTTTGAGTGGGGGATATTGTGATATCCCCCATCCCACATCGAAAATATGTGGGAATTGAGTGTGCTATATAGAAGGCCCATACACTCCTACTAAGCATCAAATCATCCATTGGAATTTTGGAGGCCTGTGATGGGCTGTGGTTGACCCAATTGAGGAGATGCTTGGTGGGATAGTGTATGGTACCTATGTGGCGGGTCGGGTCTGCGGACTCGGGTCGTTACATTTACAATCAATTTTTTTTGCTCAAAAACAGATTCATCACATCTGAAGTGGAATGCCAAGTGAAGAGTCTTGACTTATCTCTTAACCCAGAAATTAATTAAGGATTAAGTTTATCCTTTTAATTAATTTTCGGATGTGAATCAGTTCTTGGAGTAGTATAAATTGAGCAGCAAACCATTGCAAGAACACATAGAAAAGAAACACTGTTTTTCAGCAATCTCTCCACATTCTCTCTTTCGTTGCATTTTGTTCATTCCTCCTTTGACCTCCTGCATTGCATACTCGTGGTGATACTGTCCAGGCACTGAATTCAATTCACCGGAGTCTCTTAGTGCAGGGAAGCATCCGGTTCGTGCGAGTTATCCTAGAAGACTAGCGTCCGACAACAACCTCAAGCACTCACGGTGAGGGGGCGAATAAGTTTTAAGGACTGTGTGTTCAACACACGGCTCGGCACAGTAGTGTTCAGTCTAGTTTCTGTTTATTTAATTTCCAGTTTATTAATTAATTTATTTATTATTTATTCTGTAATTCGAGTTTTTTTTTGTAGAATTTTCCTAACAATCTTAAGACTTATTCCTTCTGCAAGAGGGAACGGATTACAGAACAAAATACTAATTTTATTTCTGAGAAAGGATTTCAGATTATAATATTCTTATGGTGTGGTGGCTATGGGAGAAAATATTAAAAAGAGACGTAAAACAGTGGAAAAGAAGCAGATTTCCAGCACTGTTTTTTCATGACCAGATGTGGTAAAACGAAATTTCCCGCTTCGTTAACCATTAGATCGGTCTGAATTTTATTGTGCATGTTCAGGACTCATAGAAGAAAATCTGAACGGTGGCGATTGGATTCTGATATCCAGAGAAGGAGATAAAAATTCGCAGAATAGCAGTTTTGTGAAACAGTTTGCTTTCTTCTTGTTTAATGAATTAACCAAGTTGGAAATATTGATGTTCATGACATCAACTATGAAACAATGGTGGCTATACCTCATAAAGTGATTATACATCTTCTGATATGTCTCTTATGGATCGTATGAATCATATTGAAAAGATTTGAAAGTTCGTTGGAACTAAGAACGTTGAAAGATTAAGTCTTTAACGTTACATTGACATAATAGGGCTTATTGAAAGAAGTTGTTAAAACTTATTATGGTCAATGGTGACAAAGGTCACAAAGGATTAACATAATAAGGCTTCTTGAAAGAAGTTGTTAAAGCTTATTATTGTTAATAGTGACAAAAAGTCATAAAGATAAAAACAATAGGACTTCTTGTAGGAAGTTGTTAAATCCTATTGTTATTGATGATGGGAAATGACACAAATATTTAGATGAAGGTCTTCTAAAGAATTTGTGCATTTTGTGAATGAGAAATTTTCTCTAAATCTGAGGTACTCCAAGATAAGACCTTTAAAGTTTGGAATAGTGGACCTCTAATTAAAATTTTAGTAAGAAATTAAGAGGATTATAAAAGCTGTTACAAGAAATAAATTGTATGAATTCTTCTATTGAATTAACAATTTATTTTGTAGTAAATTCTCAAATTGAGGTAGAGAGTTATAGTTGTAACAACAAAGTAATCGTTTGGTATTTAATTGTTTTAAATTAAAACCAATGTTTTAGGGAAGGCTCCTTTTGTGGAGACAATTTTTTTAAAGGAATGTGGTTGTTCCTTGTACTTAACTCACATTAGTGAGAAGTTAGAAAATTTTGTTGGTCTCGACTTTAAGTGATGACAGCAAAATATGTTCTACTTGATCACCTTGAACTTAGTGAGGTTTCTTAAAGAAGATCCTACAAAGTTTGGTGAAAATGAGATGGATGTTTTAAGCCATGAATGCGGTTGAAGCATGTGAATTTCTTCTGCCTTTATCATGGAAGCATGGGGAATTCATTTGCAAGAACTATATTCTTAATGAGCTCTCTGATTCTCTTTATAGTGTTTAGAGAAAAAAATGAATGGCTAAAGAATAGTGGGAGTCTTTGGACTACTAATATAAAATTGAGAATGCGGGTGCAATGATTAATTGTAGGCCGTTTCCCTGTTTTAAATATTAGGCTCCATAGACCGTAAAAAGTCAAATGGAAGAGTACCATCCTACCAATACTTACGAGTGTGGGGGATGTCTTGCAAAGGTAGCCGTACCTCCACCTAAAAAGGTGAAAATTGGGCCTAAGAATGTAGATTGCATATTTATTGGGTATGCTCATAACAATAGTGCTTATAGATTCTTTGTGTATGAATCAAAAATTCAAGATTTACACAGGAACACTATAATGGAATCTAGGAATGTTTCTTTCTTTGAGAATGTATTTCCGTGCAAGTCAAGAAATGAGGCAAGCTCATCAACACGGGCACAAGATTCAATAGAAGAAGAACACATTCAAGACAAAAGTGAGGAAGAAGAGGTGGAACCTCGACGTAGCAAAAGAGCTAGAGTAGAAAAGTCATTTGGGACGGATTTTCTAACTTACATGCTAGAAAGTGAACCACAAAGTTATAAAGAATCTGTGAGTTCTTCGAAAGGACCTTTGTGGAAAGAAGCCATCAAAAGTGAAATTGATTCCATTTTGCAAAATCACACTTAGGAGTTGGTGGATCTTCCTCCGAAAAGCAAACTACTTGGATATAAGTGGATTTTCAAATGGAAAATGAAACCAGATGGCACGATTGACAAATATAAGGCCAGACTTGTATTAAAGGTACAGACAGAGAAGGGCACAAATGTCAATTCCTTACTAAAGGAGGCAATTAATTTCTCCTCCCACCCCACCATCACCACACGTAAATCACAACCACCACCCATGACCGGTGGTTTCCTTAACAAATCAGCACGAAATTTCCCGATTTTTTTTTCAAATAATTCTCTTTTAAATCATTATCTACCTAAATGACATTTGGGAAACTTTATATACCAAAATGACCATTTTTTGTGAAATCGGCATTGACATTGCCGACTTTGGGATGAAGTCGGCACTACCAATGCCGACTTTAGGCTAAGCAAAATTCAACCAGATTAGGGTTAAGAAGAATTAGGGTTAACACGGGGGAGTATTTTGGGAGTTTGATTGTCAGCCATTGTCTGGTAAAAACGGCATTGGCATTGCCGATTTCTGGGTGAAGTCGGCACTACCAATGCCGACTTCAGGACCGGTCAAAAACTCTTCAAAAGCGCCGCCTCCCCCTTCCCCCTTCCCCATTCAAACCATACCCTTCAAACCATCCCCATCTTCATTCAAACCAAGTCACATCCCTATCTTCATCTCACTGTATTGCTCAGAAATCCCTTTTTTTTGTCAGAAGATCTTGTCAAAAATTCGAAATCATAAGGTTAGTGCTATCATCTTTATCTTTTTCGATGAAATTAGAATATGTTAATTTGTTGAGTTTATAATATACATGTTAATTTGCTTATGTGATTTTGTATTAATTTAACAAAAAGCTATTTATTAAAAGTTGATGAAAATTCACATTATCGACTGAATTTCGTTAGAAAGTTAACAAAAATGGCCATTTTTTGTTAGAATATTAACTGATAATACATGTTAATTTGCTTATGTGATTTTATATTAATTTAACAATAATATATTTATTAAAAGTTGATGAACTTCACATTATCATCCGAATTTCGTTGGAAAGTTAACAAAAATGCCTACTTTCCGTTAGAAACTTAACTAAACTGTCCGAAATTTAACAGGTTTTGCGTTTTTTCTGTTAAATATTTAACAAACAGCCCCTCTTTTTATCAAAAATCCCATTTTCTGTTAAAAAGTTAACTAAACTGTCAGAAAAGAGCCCTTTTTCAGTTAAATATTTAACGGACCAGCCTCTTTTTTAAACGAATTTTAGTTTAATAGTTTTGTTGTTTGTTTCAGATGGACCAATATCATGATAACCAAGCATTTGTTGATCCCGGGCCGTTAGACGACTCCGTATTAAAATGGCAAGATAAACACCGGTCACGTTATATTTGGACTCAACAAGAAGTTGAGAATATTAGATTTAGGCGCGGTCCGGAACCTCCTAAAAACTTGGATGTTAGGATTCAGAGTAAACTTTTAGATGTTGGGTTTTACGGTGTTTATAAACTAGGTTTTTTAAAATATGATTGGCATTTGTTAGAGGCTTTGCTTGAGAGATGGCGTCCAGAGACGCACACATTTCATTTGCCAGTTGGGGAGATGACCATCACCCTTCAGGATGTTGGAATTTTATGTGGCCTTCCTATAGACGGGGATCCTGTGATTAGTTCCCAAACCCATATGCAAAAATTGGAATGGGTTCAATTATGCCACGAATTACTAGGGATTGAACCACATGATGGCGTATTGAAGGGTGGTAGATTGTCTATTAAATGGATTATAGACGAACTGACTCAGTGGGATGAGCTTCCTGCAAATGCCCCGCCCGAATTGGTTAACCAGTATACTCGGGCATATATTTTGATATGCATAGGGTCACATTTAATGCCGGATACGAGTAATGTCTTAGTGAAACTCATGTACCTCCCACTGCTTAGGGACGTTGACACGATCGGGAACTACAGTTGGGGTAGTGCAATGTTAGCCTTTTTATATCGGGACTTGTATGTAGCGACAAAGCCCGATGCGAAAAGTTGTGCTGGATTCTTAACAATTGTACATGTATGTCAATTATATTTTCTTATATTATTGTAGTGAAGAAAATATGTTTTGTACGTGACACAAATTTTTTTCTTTATGTTATTTTTTTTTTAGCTTTGGGCTTGGGAACGGTTGTTGTGTTTACGACCCGTAAGGACACGTGGAGATGTCATTCTTCAGGATGCATTATCCCCATATGGTTGCAGGTATTCTAAAATAAATTAAATTTAAGTCCACATAATATTCTATGTACTTAATTTTTATTATTACACATTAATTTGTATGTCAAATTGCTCCATATGTAGGTGGCAATGTCCTTTATCATATACGCATCTTACCGTCCACAACTTGCGTGGATACCGGGATCAGCTGGCGTATTTGAATGATGATCAGGTTGAGTGGCAGCCGTACTTAAATGTCCAGGGTCCACCATATTGCTTCCAGGGAAGGCTATATGGAGAGCGAAGGTGCCCCTCATTTGCTTTGATAGGGTTGAGTGGCACCTTCCCGATCGAGTAATGAGGCAGTTCGGGATGTTACAGAATATCCCTGACCCACATGACACGAGTGATTACCTGCATGGACTAGATCGACGAGGTCGGTCAGAGGTTAATTGGCCTGAATTCCACATAGTTCCCATCGGAATGTGGAATCAACGGGCTAATTTGGTGGTGGCTGGGCAATATGGTACCGAGGATGTAGATTACACACATTACTATATGTTATGGTACCATAGGATTACACGGTTATTGATCCAGAATCCGAATGCTATAGAGGATGAGGGGTACAGGGCGCATGCTAGTCGTTATGAGGGTTTGGTAAGCTAAATAGTACATATTTACTTTAGTTCATTTTTATTTGTTCACAATTTATCTTATCGTTATAATTTATTCCTTTTTTGTTATTTTCAACAGATTCAAAACCTTCAGCGTGCATACATATCCAACGAGAATGCCATATCTGAGGTAGAGGGATACGGAATACGCTCACAAAACCTATATGTTACCCGTGGTGTCATCAGACAATCCTTATCATCTATTAGACAGCAGAAACGACTGGATGCCCTCCAACCTCCTCCCCCACCAGTAGATCGTGTTCAAGGGGTGCCACAGAGACGAAATCGGGTTCGTAGACGTGCTCAACACGTGCAGGATGATCCAGAGGTACATGTTGAGGAGGCAGTGAATGAGGGGGACAATGACGAGGAAGGGAATGATGAGGGCGGAGATAACGAGGATCCAAACACATTTACAGGACATGACGCTTTCTCCCAAGCAGGAAACTATGGATTCTCTCATACACAGATGGATTATACTCCAAATCCCCCGCCAAATTTTGGTTTTACATCATTTGGTTCGGAGAGTGGGAGTGGAAGTCGAAGAAGAAGCGTTGACTATGCTCCAAGTCGACCTCTAGGGACGGGTTTCACATCGTATGCTTCTGGGAGTGGGAGTGGAAGGCGAAGCTTTCAAATGGATTATACTCCAACTCTACCTCCGATGTCGCTTCCGGAGGCTACACCTTTTGGTCACATAGACCCAACTCAGGAACCATCGCCATCTCGTCAAACTAACACATCACGAATAGGTCGTGTAATTTCTCGCCTTATGCCTAGGAGAGGTGGAAGGCCACATAATCCTCCTAACAATTACACCCCATCTGCATATCCCTGATGGATTTCCTATTTGACCGGGATGTGGTCAATAACTATTTGGATTGATGTAGTATTTATATGTATATAAATAAAATGGATATTTTGTGGAATTTTTGGAATAAATTTAGACCCTAAATATTGACATGGAATTTCATCACAAAAAATCAAACAAAGAAGGATTTACATAAACATCTCAAATAAATTTATCAGAACTGTCAAAAACGGCACTACCAATACCGTTTTTATCAGAACTGTCAAAAACGGCACTACCAATACCGTTTTTATCAGAACTGTCAAAAACGGCACTACCAATACCGTTTTTATCAGAATACTTACCCTTTAAAAGGCTTGGTGACCTCAAAAACAAATTCATCCATTTCTCATCCATCTCTCTCAAAACTAATCTCTCTCAAAAATTTCTAACTGTCATAATGGATCCATCGCTCCCCCGCTGGTATCGTGGCAAACAACCTCTTTATGGTAATCCCGTTCAACACTCCGATGGTCAATCTAATCTCTCTCAAATCGAACGAGAGTTAGAATCTCCACTGCCTCGTATCATACCTGGTCCCGTTGGTATTGCAGCAGAGGCCGTGCGGTGGCATCACTCCGGAAAAGCTCATGTCTCTCAGGATCCACCCCAGTCGACCCAAGAGGCCATAAGGAGAAAGCTTGAAGAGCCGGAGGAGGATGAAGATTTCCAGCGCAAACCATGGCTTTCTGCAATGGATTATCTCACTGCAGAGGGTACATATTTCCCGTTGAGAACGATCAAGGAGAAATGCAAACAACATGACAGGGTGGAACAGGTATAATATTTTACATTAATTATAGTTAAGGTTGATATTTAAAAATAATTGGTCGTTATGTTTTTGTTTTATTAGGTTGTTGTTGTCGTGAAGGAGTGCAAACCAACTGGTTATGGCTCTGTTTCGGTGACTTTGAAGGATCCGACTGACACAATTGAAGCTTTCATTGCTGACAATACGCTCAGGTATGAAAGTGACATAGGTGTTGGTGCTGTTCTAATACTTAATCAGGTATGAAATATTTTACTTAACATTACACTCCCTAAGGATATATTCCTTAACATTTTGTTCTAAATGTTTTGTTTTGTTGATCTATTAGGTTGTTGTCTTTGCCGTCACACGCTCCAAAAAACTACTTAACATTACACTTTCTAATGTTTCTAAGGTCTTCCCTAAAGATTGTTAAGTTAATGTGTTGGACATGTAATATATGGATTTGTGTCGGATTTACTACCTACCAGGATTTATGTAATATTTTCCTATGTGACCGGGCTGTGGTCACTGAATTTATTTGATTTTTGTTATATTTCCTATGTGACCGGGATGTGGTCACTGAATTTATTTATTTATGTAATATTTTCCTATGTGACCGGGATGTGGTCACTGAATTTATTTATTTATGTAATATTTTCCTATGTGACCGGGATGTGGTCACTGAATTTATTTATTTATGTAATATATTCCTATGTGACAGGGTTGTGGTCACTGAATTTATTTGATTTTTGTTATATTTCCTATGTGACCGGGACAACAAATAAAAAACATTCACGAATAGTTAAATATATCACAAGTTCAAATATAATAACATCCACAAATACTTAAATATATTACAAGTTCAAAGTTCAAATAAAACAAACATTCACGAATAGTTAAACAAACATATTACAAGTACTAGAAAATAACATTTAATCTTCCTCCCTAAGAGTTGGACATCTTCTTTTAGTGTGACCTTCTACCTTGCATATCCCGCAACGAAACTTCCTTTTCTCCACCTGCCAATCCATCCTATTTCTAATCCGCCTTGATTTAGGTCTTCCTTGCTTCTTATCACGACGGTGCATCGGGTTAGGATAAAAACTTGGGACAAGATGATCTACATTCCAATAAGCCTCGTCATGGATCGGATTAAAAGTGCCCCTCCATGTATTGTAGTACGCCTCAAGACTGTAAAAGAAATCAACATAATTCAAACCGTCAATATGTTGGGCTTTGAAGCAGGCAAGAGCATGCGAACAAGGGTAATGATATTGCACCAATTTGCCACAAGTGCATGTTCGAGGACCCAATTCCACCACTTGAACCCTTCCACCCCTTTCACCGCGTCTCCCCGTTGTCACTTGATAAACACCTGATGCAGTATTGTTAAATCTTCTAACATTATGATACCCAGCCTTCTTCAAGTTGAAGTCATACTTTTGTTGGACCCTTTGACTGAATAGTAGTCTCGCATTTACGTTGGGGTTACCAGGATACCCCCCTAAATCCCTTATTGATCCCGAGAGTCTACTTTGAAAGTATTCCACACACCTATAGAAGGCCATCTCAACAATACCTGAAACAGGCATCCCACGCGCTCCTTTCATGACACCATTAAAAACCTCATACAAATTGGTAGTCTTAATTCCGTACCTATATCCACCATCATGCGCCATTGACCACTTTTTAACATCCAAAAACTCAAACCATTTAACTGCCTCGCGATTGATGATACGAATCTGAGCCAAGTAATTTTTCATCTTCCGTTCCTGGGTGGCGCTAACAGCACGCCAAAAAAGATCTTTTAAGCCAACACCCTTATGAGCATAAAGGAAATTAGCTCGTAAATGCAACATGCACCACCTGTGCACAACATCTCGTGGCCATCCGTTTTCTCCCACAGTGGCAAGGATCCCATTATGGCGATCAGATATCAAACAAACTTCACGACCCCTAATAACATGTCGGCAAACAAGATGTAAGAACCAAGACCAGTTTTCATGGTCCTCTTTTTCAACAAGAGCAAAAGCAAGTGGAAGTAAACTATCATTCGCATCAACACCCATAGCAATAAGTATTACCCCTTTATATCTTCCATGCAAGAATGTGCCATCAACAGAAATGACAGGACGGCAATGAGAGAATGCTTCCAAACAAGGGCCAAATGCCCAGAACACGCGGTCAAAAGAACCTGGAGGACCAGCGTCAGGACGGTTAGAAAACTGCACAATGGTTGAAGGGTTCCACTTTTGAATAGCTGCTAACAAACGTGGCAACTTTCTATAAGATTCGTCCCAATCCCCATATGCTTGAGCGATGGCTTTTTGTTTACCACACCCTGCCTTCCGATATGAAACATCCTTACCGTACTTTGATTTTATATTTATCATGATAAGCTTAATCTTGTACTCTGGATCAGCCTTGACAAGATCGAAAACAAATCGTCCTATAAACTTAGCATCTAAATTAGGATGATCGCCGCTAACATCTGAAGCCAAGCAAGAATGTGGACCCTTGTACTTAGTTACTTCCCAGTACCCACCCTTCTTCAGACTCACATTCACATAGAAATTGCAGGGGAAATCTTTCACCAAACACTCAATAGCCCACTTTTGCGGTGTGCTCTTTCTCACCTTGAACCTCAAATTCTTCATAATATGGTACTTCTTTATTTGGTACTGCACATCAATCTTCTCTGCGAAGCGAATTCCTTTGGCGATTCCATCACTCTCCGCATTCCATTCTGCAAACTTGTATTCACTATTATCATAATTCTCTGACCTTTCACCAATATCACGGTAAAATGGATAGTCTGCTCTCCCATACATTTGATTATGCGGTTCACCTTGAAAAGTAACCATGTGTGCTCCTACATCACCACCTTCCCCATCATCACCCTCATTCTCGCTATCAGTTGGACTCGAACAATCTTCATATCCAGAATTAACATCAGAACTTATTGCAAGGATATGACCTTCATAGTCTGAGTCATCATCATTTTCACGTTCCTCTACCTCTTCCCCTTCCCCTTCCACTTCTGCTTCCACTTCCGGTTCCACTTCCCCATGTGTTTCAAAACCACCAGTATATCTCTCAAGGTAGTTAACATTATTATCAAAAACTAAAAAATCCATGATAATATACAACTGCAAGCTACCTACCCCACCTAATTGAGCAGAAACATCAAACATGACTTTCATACACATATCATTCTCGACTTCAAACGGAATGTAACTTGCAAACCCATTACCCATCATATGAGGATATCTACAAATAACTTTCAACTTAGCATCTCTTGGATCTATATCAATTTTCTTATATAACTTCCTAATCAATTTTTCGTAACCCCAACGAGTTTTTGCCCTAAGTGGAAATTTCGGCCCCTGTTCAAGATTACTATCTGCAAACGGGTGTTCATCATCTCCTCCCCAGTAGCACATGAAAATAAGTGGAAGTCCACTCATATTTTCCCCTAAACAAATTAATTCAACAGTCAAAATATATATAAAAAATGCAACAAATAACATCATTAAAATTTGTTACATTAAGAAAATTTCTTGATCTTCAAAAATTTATATGAAATGTCAAAAATTTAACTGAAATATGCATGAAAATTTAACTGAAATGTCAAAAATTTAACTGAAATTGTAAGAAATGTTAACAAAATAACAGTCAAAAATTGTTAATGTAATACATTAAGAAAGTGTAAATCATATATGCATGGAAATTGTAAGAAATGTTAACAAAATAACAGTAAAAAATTTAACTGAAATGTCAAAAATTTAACTGAAATATCAAAAATTTAACGAGTTTTGCGTTGGATGTTAAATGTTTAAAGGACAACACATCTTTTTTTTTTTTTTTACTGAATTATAGTTTAATAACTCTAGTTTGCATTCACATTATACAAATAAAAACATATAACAAAGATTAAAATGTACCTTAGATGCTTGAATCAAATTCACCAAATACAACTTTTGAGCTTTCAACTTGAAAGGGAGAGAAAAAAAAAATGAAAGATGAGAATCAGATATTAGAGAAGTTTGTGTTTTGAATATGAAACGAGTGAAAACTTCTGAAGCCAGTTGCGGGTGTTTTATGGAGGCCTAAAGTCGGCATCCACAATGCCGACTTCAGAAAACCCTAGTCAAAGTCGGCATTCCCATTGCCGATTTCTGCCAAATTGCAGACTCCCAAAATATTCCCACTTTGACCCACTTTAACCCACCCTTTAAACCCTAATCCGGATTTTTGCTTAACCTAAAGTCGGCATTGGTAGTGCCAACTTCAACCCAAAGTCGGCAATGCCAATGCCGATTTCACAAAAACTGGTCATTTTGGTATATAAAGTTTCCCAAATGTCATTTAGGTAGATAATGATTTAAAAGAGAATTATTTGGAAAAAAAATTCAAATTTCCCAATAAAACCCATTAACCCTCTCTCTCACATGTTGGATTTGAATCCCCATCTGCAAATGCGAAAATTAGACCCAACATAGTGAGATTCGAATTCAAAATTACCATGACTACAAGTATGAAACTGATCCAAAAAACCAATGTAATTTTCAAGAAATTGATGAAGAGGTCAGAATTTTACCAATGGTTTGCTGAATAAAGAGAAGTTTCTAACCTAATTCCATTCAAGCAGATTCAAACTGAGAAGAGTGCAGATGCGTAGCAGGTAAAGGAGACGAACATGGGTAGGGCAACAAAGGACCGACAGCAGAAAGACGAGGATGAATGATGCGGTGCGGAAGAGGTGAAGGGAGAGGGTGGTGACGGGGATGAGCAGGGAATGTGGGGGTTGGGTGGGGGTCTTTGTCGGAGGAAGATTTTAGATGGTGGTTATGAAGATGAGCACGAGTTGGGGTGAGATGAACCTCGACAATGGGTTTGCTTTTTTTTTTTTTTTTTTTTCTTTTCATTATTCTTTCTTTGGATTAGTTTGGATAGTATATGGAGTATCTTGCCTTTTCATTAAATAAAAGTTGTTTTATTTATTATGTTGATAGTATCTTTTATTTAAAATAGTTTAACTTTTTGTTTTTTAAATAAAAATAATATACGATAATACTAATAACAATAATGTGTTACTTTATCATTATATTTGATATAAACAAATAGATGAAAACATAATAGTATATAATAAGAAAATCTAATATTAAAAGAGAATGACCAAAATAACCCTCATGTGACACGTACATAACCTATTTCTGTTAAATATTTAACGTCATTAGGGGCCTGGGTGGAAAGTGGGACGAAAGGTTAATTAAAGTATTACTCTGGGACAAAATTCGATTGAGGGTGCAAACGTATTTTGGCCTTACTTGTCTTTTGTTGTACATACACATATTTATAAATTATAACGACTGAAATAATGTCACTACCTATAAATGGTCACAGATAATGTATATAGTTGCATATTTAGGACGTAAACTTGCTTGTGTCATCGATCATGGTAATGACATCTTTATGGGAAGATTGGTTTATTTCTTGTTGAGACGCTGCAATATGTACAAGTGTAAACCTTTATTTGATTTATCTCTTGTTGTTTGTTAGTTAGGATGGGAAAGAAAAGACTTTAGCGGTTCCACTTTCATTTATCCCTACCATTCTCCCTCCCAAAGGCTACTCGTTAACAGGCACCAATTTGGTGTCAATCAAGTTGTAACCGGTGGTGTTTTAAAAGATGTCCGTCTAGGCCGCTTAGGCCCCGCCTAGGCGTTAGACTTTAATGAAACGCTTCCCACTTAGGATATTATAATTATTTCTGATTCTCGGCCCCGCCTAATTCCGTCTAGACCCCGCTTAGGCGCTAGGCGCTGCTACAGTCCCTAGCGACCGCATAGCGCTTTTTAGAACCTTGGTTGTAACTAAGTTTGAGTACCATTAGAAACAGAAAGAATTTGGAATAGGGATACTTTTACCTCGTATAATTAAGTAATTAGCAAAGAGATACTATATATCAACATTATTGTTTACATAATGTGCCAACTTGTTAAATCATTGAACTCGTAATGCATAATACTCCCTCCGTCCCAGAAAGATGGTCAACTTTTGATTTTTGACGGTTAATACTAGTAAACTTTGACCAAATATAAATGTCAATCTAATCATCCTTGTGAAATTCTAAAACTTGATATTGATTAATCATCAAGTGATTTATCAATGACAAATTTTAAAATTTAATTGGGATGATTAGATCGATAATAATATTTGGTCAATGTTCACATGTGTTAGACCGTTAAAAATCAAAAGTGGACTATCTTTCTGGGACAGAGTGAGTATAATTGTTTAAAGAACCAGCATAAAGATCCAATTGTATGAGTTAAAGCAAATGTTTTCTTCCAGGGGAGGTGGAGAAAGAGAAAAAGATTGTACCATGAATTTATAATAAAGAGGGATCCAAGGTAGAATATGCTGTAAGTTGGTGCTGCTTCTGTTTTTTACAAAGGACACTTGAAAAGAGCACAGGTATCCTCTTAATAGTTCTTCCTCGAATATCCTGCCCTCATTTGTTTTCAAGTACTCCCTTCCCTCCGTCCCAAAATGAATCTCCGACTTTTTCAAATTTGTTCTTGATCCAAATTTGAAAAAAATAAAATAAAAATGGACATTTATTTTGGGACAGTAATAATTAGTCCTTTTTTTTTTTTTTTTTTTTTAACAGCTGAGGTGATTCAAGACTATTCACTATATCCTTGTCTATCCGACTCTCACTCAGTCTCTCTCCCTTCTGTCTATTAAAGGTGACAAACTCTTCCATTAGAACATACTTTTGAGAGACAGAGATGGAGTTGAGAAGTGATTCTTTGTGCCCGAAAGAGAGGAAGGCATGTGTTGGATGGATTGAAAAGTACTTCAAGGACTGTCTTTGCAACCTCAACGATGATATATCATTCGGGTTTGGAATAGCAAGTGTCATCTGTTGGGGAGTCGCGGAGATCCCACAGATAGTTACCAACTTCAACAACAAATCTGGCCATGGCGTCTCTCTAATATTCCTCTGCACTTGGGTTGTTGGGTACGTTCCTTGCCACTACCATCTGTTATTTCAGCTGTTTAATCATATTTCAAAAAAAAAAAAAAAAAAAAACTCGAAAATCCGTATGAGTTAGTATCATTTTGACGTGTTTTATTTCTGTGCAGTGACATATTCAACCTTGTGGGCTGCTTGCTTGAGCCAGCTACGGTAAAATAACTATCTTGCTTGTACATAATGCTAAGAGAAACCTTGTAGTTTTTGTTGATTCTGTGTTTTGGGTTTTAATTTCAAACACAAAATGAAAGAAAAAGAGAAAGATTGAAGGTTGCTGTGCCTTCTCTTGAATCCGTTAAGATGAGCTAGAGATCCTCCCCTAGAAGGTTGTGGAAGAAAAAGAAATAATCATTTCTCTAATTAATCTCCGTCCCATATTAAATGTGATAATTCTATTACTCCCTCCGTCCCAAAATATACGTAGTTTAAGGGCTTGAAATTTGTCCTAAAATGTTTGTAGTTTTGCTTTTATCTAGACATCTTTGACATTATTTGTCAAATATACCCTTATTTATGATGGTAGTTGTCATTGTAAAAGCATTTAATTGTCTTGGTACTTGAAATATTTCAAGGGCAATTTAGTCCATTAGACATGCATTGATTGCTTTTCTTAATTTGTGTGAAAATCCTAGAACTACAAATATTTTGAGTATGACTTTATTGGTCAACTTGATTGAACATTGACTACCATCTGATGACTAATTATTTGTCTTCATGAAATTCTAAAAGTAGATGTTCATAGTACTTTTAATAAAGCCTTGTTTTTTTTTAACTCTTGCATATCTAATGAGAATCATTTAACTGTGTTACACAGCTGCCCACCCAGTTCTACACTGCACTGGTAATCCAGTATGGTCCTTTTACTTTCGCTTTTTTTTTTTTTTTTTTACTTCCCATTGTTCACATATTTTAGACAAGTGAATATTAATCATGAATTATGTTGCAGCTATACACAGTCACTACTGTAATCCTAGTTTTACAGTGTTTATATTATGATTATTTTCTTCACTGGTGGAAGTGTCGACATGTTGAAGCCAACGATCAGGTTGGATCTCAGTGCTAGAACTTTTAATTCTTTCGTAATTGATTTGGATGTGCCCACAATTTAAATTAAGCTTTGATTTAACGAGGAAATCATTTTTAAAGGTTAGAGATGAGACAAAGCCATTGAACCCGAGACCACCAGTTCCACCTACAGTGACATCGAATTCTCCAGTCGAAGTGCCTCGCAAGAGGGACTTTTATTATACGTACGACAATCTTTTCAGACACTTTGTTTTACTTAATTCATAATCTTAAAATATTATTTTGACTTGGGTGTAGATTTTTTTCAAAAAAAAAAAAACAAAAAAAAAACTATGTATCTAATTCCTTCTTCTCTGTGTGTGTTTCAGGTCAGCAAGGTCAATGGCTGGAAGTGGTACTCCACCAGCTCAATATTACATCAAGGCTAAAAGCGTTCCTTCAGTACTAGAGCATGACAGTGATGACCAGTCCACTGACGATGAAGCACCCATTCTAGGCTCATCAAACAAGCCTGTCAGTCAACCCTTGAACATTCCCCGCTCGGTCAGTACATTTTTTCTTGATCTTACACATATTATTACATATCAGTTCAAACAAAATAGTTGCAAATTTGAGACGTTGATTTATGTATATATTCTGTTAATCAAATGGGGAGTGGTTTGTTTATAAGCTCAATTCGAAGTTGTTTTTACCCATTTTGAAGTTGTAGGAGAGTTTATGATAACATTGACAGGCGGGATATTATGGAACTTATCTTGCTGCTTCTATGAACCTGCCCCGAACCAAAGCTCTAACCGCAGCCTACGTTACACTATCAGGACGAAAATTGTTACAGGTGAGCATTGACACACTTCTTATGTATAATAAAACATTAGTGTTTTTTTTTTTTTTTTTTTTTTTTTTGTGTGTGGGGGGGGGGGGGGGGGAGTGGATTACATCTGTAACACCCCAACTTTTCACTACAATTAAATAATAACTTAATACGAATAATTCCCAAAATCAGAATGCCCAACGGCTACAAATAACCACAATTCAAACTTTAACCAACGTTCAAATCCACAACGGCTAGTACAAACCACTAGCTCAAACGGTAACTAACAGAAAGTAAAGTTTATAACTTAACCGTAACGGAAACATAACCACTAATTGACTTTATTAAAAGATAACTCCTAAGCCGCCAAACCTTGCGACTCTTGATCTGCTTATTTATAACCTGGAGAGAGAAAAAGGATGAAAGGAATGAGCGAACAATGCCCAGTAAGTTCATACGGTATCCCCTCGGGTACTAAGAGGAGATGACCGAAACGAACGGTAACAATGAATTACAATGAACGGATATAACTCAAGGATCAAACTAACACTCAGTTTGAAAAGAAACATTTACTTGATGAAAAACAATTCATTACTTGAAAACACGTGGCTTCAGAGGCAGTTTCCAAAACACAACATTTTACTCACACTGTACTTTTCTTTACTTTACTTTACTTCATTTAGGGATTAAGCACGTGCTGTACCCAGGGCTCGGGTTTCTACTGACCGCACCCAAAATCGGTATATCATGATAACCTACGTTACTTCATCAAGCAACGCAAAGGGGTCCACATGTTCAACTTAGAACTATGGATAACTGTAAGGGGTCCACTTATCCGTTTCGGGATTATGGATAACTGTAATCACTTTACTTGTTATAAAAATTCACTTTAAAGAGCTTTTACAAAACAAAGCTTAACTTTACCAAAACTTTACTTGATCACTTTTTAAAAGGTGTACATCTCACTTAGACACCAAGATCACAAAGCAAATCATACTCATGATAACCCAATTGAACAACAACAATATCAATAGGGTGGATAACAAGAGACGGAACAAATCGCAGAACGGAATAGTTATTAAAAGACTATCTAGCCACACAGATAGTTTACTTTATAAAACAGAGATTGGGAATCCTAACAAAGGATTAAGAATCAATACACAACTAAGAGCGTAATCCCTTACCTTAGCTTCGTGTTCTACTAGCTTGCTTTACTCCGCTTGGACAATCTACAATATGAAATAGTCTAGCCTTAGACATGAGAAAAATACTATTTTACTTCCGTCCCAATTCACTTCTTTTTACTCGATTAATTCCATGGTTTAGTCATCTATCACCCTTTCCTAGTTAACCAATAACTTTAAGAATGACTACAACACCCCTAGGGTTTTTATTAGTCAATCCCCAATTTTCAATTTCACTACACAATTTACACACACTGATTTCACACTTTCTGCACACACTTACTGAGTACACCTACTGACAGACACACCCACCACTCTGAATTCACACACCCTCTGGTACACCCACCACTCTGAACACACCCACACCTTCAGACACGCACACACCCACCATCAGCACACACACACACCCACCATCAGCACACCCACACACCCACCATCAGCACACCCACACACACACGCACACATACATTAACGCATACACACAGTGCACGCATACTCACTCTAACGCACACACAGATCGCACGCACAAACACACAAATACACGATCATACACACGAGTCACCATGGCGTCCATTGCCGCCTCAACCCACCTCCAACCATCCTCTTCTTCCTTCTTAATTTCACACTACTAAACCCTAGTTCAAGAATTCTCATTTAGGGTTCTAAGATTGATTTTCTAGGGAGAAGGAGAAGAGCAAAAGTCTTTGGGTTTTACCTTAATTGGATTGGATTTCTCTTCTTCTTCCTTCCTTTCTTCCCGATCGATCTCCTCCTCCGGCTTTCTTTCCGTGCGGCGCTCTGTTCTCTCTCTCGCACTCTCTGTTTTTTTTTTCTTTTTGTGGAGGAAGCAGTAATAGGTTTAGGGATTTAAGAGGGAGTATTTATATTAATAGGGCTTCCCAAATCCCTAATTTAAATTGGACTCCTAATCCTCCTAGTTAATGAATTGGGCTTTCTTCTTTTGACCCAATAACTAAACTAAACTAATTATTAAAGTTTGGCCCACTAATAATTAAGAGTTTAAAATAAATAAAATAAAAAGGTAAGTTCGGGTTATTACAACATCCAAGGCTTCCCAGCCATTGGATCCAAAAATCATGGATTAACATGGTAAAATAAACGGTGAGGTGCATTACCAGCTGATTGATAAAATATATAGAAAACAGAAGTTTGTTTCCCACAAACCTGAAGAAGATTTGAAGTGCAGGGACACGGAGTTGATGAAAATGCATATGGGCAATGGCTAGGTTGGTTGATGGCTGCCATATATATGGGCGGTAGAGTCCCTCAGATTTGGTTGAATGTGAGCAAAACATCTGTTTTTTTCTATATGTTTATATTTTTGTTTTTCATTTCAATTTACCTAGCTAATGAATTTTATTGAATCATAATCACAGATTAAACGGGGAAGTGTGGAGGTATTTACCTTGACTTAAAAGTTCTTCAAGTATATATATGATATATATATATACATGTCTTGAAACCTTTGAATAATTCTATGATTGTTTTGTCACTATAGGGCTTGAACCCTTTAATGTTCATCTTTGCCCTCATTGCCAATGCCACTTACGTTGGCAGGTTCCCTCTCTCTCTCTCTCCCTCTTCCTCCCTCTCTCTCTCTCTCTCTCTCTATATATATATATATATGAATATATATATATGTGTATATGGCTCACACGCGCACACATATGATTGCTAACAAATATGTAGAAAATGCAGCATATTGATGAGAACGACAGAATGGGAGAAGATAAAAGCAAACATGCCATGGTTGCTAGACGCATTCGTTTGCGTGTTGCTTGATCTCTTTGTATCCTTTTGATTGATTGCATATCTTAACATCACGAATTTTTACGTTTCGTCTTTCAATGGTAACGATCCATTTTCCTTAACAAGTTACTGAAAACAGATAATCTTGCAATATATCTACTACAAGTACATGAGGCAAAGGCACAACAGCAGTGAAGAAGAGTATGGAGATTACATTGAAGAAGCAGATAAAGCTTTTGTATCATGAACGACATTGTGGCGACTCAAGGTGTTTGGGTTACGTTAAAATCAAGATTGAGTTATTAATTAAGCCTAATATTTGATTATTGATAGCTTAATAAATAAGGTGTATATTTATTTGGTTTATCTTTTCATTGCGACAGTAATCAATAATTTGGTCATGGTCTACGAACCTTCATGTACACATAGCTAAAAAATAAAAAAATAAAAAATTAAATGTGCACATAGCTAGATGGCTGCTTACCCAACGGACACTCGGCGATAAAAAATGAGCCAACATAAGCCAATCAATTACTACTTGGGTTAATTGCAATTTAGACCCTGAAGTACCATACCACCCTTCCAAGCGAACCCCAATGTGTTATTTTTGTCAAATCGGGTCTTGATGTTTTTAAAACTCGCCAGTTAAGGCCTTTTTGACGGATTTCGTTAGAAACTCAGTTAAAAAGCATGTGCCAAGCACGTGACTAACAGAATTGACTAGTTTGAATAGCGATTAAGTTTGAAGGGGTTATAAATGACATCTTCAAAAAACAAGGGGTGAAACAAAAAAAAAGTAAATTTAATCCCCTTCTTCCTCCAGACACACACACACACACATACCCGCAATCTCTTCGCCCCCGCCGCCGTCACCAGTCCAATGCGCTGCCACCACCATTTCCGGCCACCTTCTCCTCACCGCCTCCCACTCCAAACCCATTTCCCTCAATCGCCACCCATTTTTTCACTCCCAAGCGCCTCCACCAAACCCGACGGCGTCGTCACCGGAGGGACTAAAACCTTGATTCTTGCAAAATCGGTGCGTAATTTCTCGATGAAAGAATCATTCAGAAGCGGGGATTGTAAAATCATCTCCGGTCGGCGCAAGAGGTGGGGATTCAATGTCAATAAGGGCTTCTAAGAACCCTAAAATTCCGGTCGGAGATTGGAGAGAAGTTTTGGTTTTGGGGGGTGGATTGAACGGAGACGGTGGGGCACCATAGTGGGATCCAGTTTTTGAGGTGGATAAGGTGGCTCAGCCGGGCGGCGTAGTTTTCCGGCGTGGTGAAGGCGATGACGCGGTTGGTAAGAGGAAGAAGATGGTCTGGGGTCCTCATTTTTTTTTTTTTTTTTTTTTTTTGCATAAGATGGAATATGGTGGGAATTTTATGTATTTTTTCATAAAAAAGAATTAAGGCATTGTACGATTTATTTATTTTTTTTAATTTTTTTTTGGCATAAGATGAAATTTGGTGGGAATAATTTTATCTCTTTTTTTATTAAAAAAACTTTAAGATATTGTACAATTTTATTTTAACCCTTTAAATACACTATCATTTTCAAGTTAACTAAAAATATATAAACTAAAACTAATTCATTGATTAAAATTGGTAAAAATAAAATAAAATTAAATGGAAAAATTGTAAATTAAAAAAAAAACCATTTATCCAATTTCTTTAGTTTTTCTTGTTGCACAAAATTGGTGAACTAAAAAAATATTTATTGAATTTCTTTATTTAGAAAAAAAGTTAAATTTTTGAAGAAAATAAACTTATTTTTCTTTTAAAATTTATTATTTTTGAAAAACAATTTATTTGAGCTTTTTTGTCTAACTCTCACCTCAGTTTTAAAATATGTCATTTGACCCCCTTTAAAGAATTATCAACTTCAAACTACCCAATTCCGTTAGTCACATGCTTTTTAACTGAGTATCTAACGAAATCCGTCAAAAGGGCCTTAACTGGCGAGTTTTAAAAACATCAAGACCCGATTTGACAAAAATAACACATCGGGGTTCGCTTGGAAGGGTGATATGGACTTCAGGGTCTAAATTGCAATTAACTCTTACTACTTTATATCATAAAGTTTGAATATATCTATGAATATTTCTCACTTTATTCTGCAGATCACGTTTGAAATTCAATTTAAATTTTTAGTTTTTGTATTTTATGTCATTGTATTCCTTATAATTTGAATTAAATTATAATAGGTTTTGGCGAAGGGTGTACGTTTTAAAGTCGAAGTCATTAATTTTGTACTTTAGCATTTTTATAGTATACTTCATAATAAAATTATAATTTTTCTACGATACTATATAAAACTACTACTATCATATTTGTTTATACTCCCTTCGTTTCATGTCAACTGAGATTTATTTCCTTTTCCGTCCGATCCACGTGACTTGAGACTGCCCAAAAATGGTAAATAATCTTTACTTTTCCTTCCACTCATTCTCTCTCTAACTTACTTTTACACTCACAACATCAATAAACTTACTATTCCTCCCACTCATTCTCTCTCCTATTTAGTTTTTCATACTCACAAACACCTCCTCCCACTATCTCTCTCTCCTAATTTTCCTTAATTTGTGTGCCAAAATTTTTAATCTCAAGTGACATGAAACGGAGGGAGTATTCGAAAAGAATCTACTATTTTAAGAAAGAAGTAAAATTTTGAAAAGGAAAATGTTAAGCAACCAATTACTCTAAAAAAAATTAAGGTGATAAATAGGAAAATCACAATGAAAAATTTTGTCCATAATTCTCATGACAAAGTACTCATTTGTCATGTTAGGTGTCCCTTTAGAAAATATCACTAAGTCAAAAAGGAAAATATTCCCCCCCCCCCCACTTTCTCTCTCATTTCCACTCATAACAATTACCCACTCATTATTTTTTACTCCACTTTCTCTTCCTTTCTCACTCACAACATCTACTTTTCTAATATTTTTCCTTAATTTTCATGCAAAAAATAAATGAATACTCCCTCCGTCCCACCTCACTTGACACCCAAGAGGTGGGCACAATAACTAAGAAAAATAAATATAATAGGAAAAATGTGTGGTAGAAAATGAAGAGAGAGAGAATGAGTGGTGGGGTAGAGTGAATATAAAATTATAAAAAAATATGCTATTTTAGGAAGTGTCAAGTGAGATGAGACGGACCAGAATGGAAATAAATGTCAAGTGAGTATATTTATAAGTTAAATTTTCAGAAAATCTCTACGTTTCTTACAATTTAGTGGCAAAGATTCGTATATAATCATGTAATCCTCTTTCCAAACATTTAGTTTTGCATGTTAAAGAAAAAAATTAATAAAAAAAGGTCTAGGGAAAGAGTTTTTTTTTTAAAAAAAAATAAATCATTCATTTTAAGACAAAAAAATTCTTCAAAATGGACATTCATGTTGGAAAAATAGTGTATTTTTGTATTATGCAAAAGAAATATGATTTATTTCCGTGATATATATTTTGTCAAATGACAAAATTAATTGTGGGTTTGTGTTTAGCTCCATGAGAACATTGAGATAATGTATTTATTTGTCCAATTTTGTGTTTGGATGAATAAGACTTTAAGGCTTGAAGTTGGGAAAATAGTTCATCTCATTTGAGCTAGAATGTCAAGTGACTAGTTCATCTCATTTGAACTAGAATGTCAAGTGACTAGCCTTATCTCCAAAATTAATAAAGGACACATGGATTGAGTTTATCCTTTGATTAATTTGGGAGATTGAATGGTTCTTGGTTGGACTATAAAAGGAGTAACAACCATTTGTGATCATACAATAGAAGTAACACAAAAAGAAACACTGTTTTCAGCAATCTCTCCATAGCATCTCTTTCGTTGCATTTTGTTCATTCCTCTTTTGGCCTACTGCATTGCATACTCGTGGTGATATTGTCCAGGCACTGAATTCAATTCGCCGGAGTCTCTTAGTGCAGGGAAGCATCCGGTTCGTGCGAGTTATCCTGGGAGACTAGCGTCCGACGACAACCTCAAGCACTCACGGTGAGGGGGCGAATAAGTCTTAAGGACAGTGTGTTCAACACACGGCTCGGCACAAAACATTCAGTCTAGTTTCTATTTATTTATTTTTCAGTTTATTAATTTACTTATTTATTACTTATTCTGTAATTCGAGTTTTTTTTTTGTAGAATTTTTCTAACAATCTTAAGACTTAATCCTTCTGCAAGAGGGAATGGATTACAGAACAACATACTAATTTCATTTGTGAGAAAGGATTGCAGATTACGATATTCTTGTGGCGTAGTGGCTATTGGAGAAAATATTTAAAAGGGACGGAAAAACGACGGAAAAGACGCAAATTTCCAGCACTGTTTTTTCATGACCAGCTGTGGTAAAATGGAATTTTTTGCTTTGTTAACCGTTAGATCATTCTGAAATGTTTTGTACATATTCAGAACTCATAGAAGAAAAATATGAACGGTGGCGATTGAATTATGATATCCAGAGAGGGAGGTAAAAAATTCGCAGAATAGCAGTTTTTGTGAAACAATTTGCTTTCCTCTTGTTTAATGAATTAACCAAGTTGGAAAGATTGATGTTCATGACATCAACTATGAAACAATGATGGCTATGCCTCATGAAGTGGTTATACATCATGTGATATGTCTCTTATGGTTCATGTGACTCATATGGAAGAGATTAGAAAGTTCGTTGGAACTAAGAACGTTGAAAGATTAAATATTTAACGTTACATTGACAAAGATAATAGGGCTTCTTGAAAGAAGTTGTTAAAACCTATTATGGTCAATGGTGACAAATGTTACAAAATATTAACATAATAAGGCTTCTTGAAAGAAGTTGTTAAAGCTTATTATTGTTAATAGTGACAAAAAGTCATAAAGATAAAAACAATAGGACTTCTTGTATGAAGTTATTAAATCCTATTGTTATTGATGATGTGAAATGACACAAATATTTAGATGAAGGGCTTCTAAAGAATTTGTGCATTTTGTGAATGAGAAATTAATTTTCTCTAATTCTGAGGTACTCCAAGATAAGATCTTTAAAGTTTGGAATAGTTGACCTCTAATTAAAATTTTATTAAGAAATCAAGAGGTTTATAATAGTTGTTACAAGAAATAAATTGTGTGAATTCTCCTATTTAATTAACAATTTATTTTGTAGAAAATTCTCTAAATGAGGAAGAGAGTTATAGTTGTAACAACAAAGTAATAATTTGGTGTTTAATTGTTTTAAATTAAAGCCAAAGTATTGGGAAAGACTCCTTGTGTAGAGACGAATCTCCAAAGGAATATGATGTATTCCGGCTCACTAGAAGTCAAGGAATGTTGTTGGCATCGACCTTATGTGTTGGCAACAAAAGATGTTCTATTTGACCACATTGAATTTAGTGAGGTTCTTAATGAAGATCCTACAAAGTTTGGCGTAAATAAGATGGATGTTTTAAGCCAAGAATGCGGTTGAAGCATGTGAATTTCTTTTGCCTTTATCATGGAAGCATGGGGAATTCATTTGCAAGAACTATGTTTTTAATGAGCTCTCTGATTCTTTTTATAGTGTTTAGAGAGAAAAGGAATATCAAAAGAATTGTGGGAGTCTTTCGACTTATAACAATAAAATTGAGAATGCATGTGCAATGATTAACTGTAGGCCGTTTTCCTGTTTTAAATATTAGACTCCATAGACCGTAAAAAGTCAAATGGAAGAGTTGAAATTGTCTTTCATGAAATCCATGCCGAATGGATGGTGTTAAGTGAAATTTTCAAGTGACAAATTGAGAAATTACTTTTCACTTGGAAAGATTCAAGAAGCACCTCAAAAGTAAATGAATTGAAATGAATGTTGAGATGCTTGCTATTCATCTTTGTGTTGGAAAGAGAATAGAGTTTCAGAGAAGAAGTTGTTAACACTTCTTATAGCAGAAGCAAATGTGGTAGAGAATACCAAAATGCTTATGGCAAAGACAAAGTATGTCAAATTTACTTGAAAAGTCAAAATTTGTCTGAAAAGTCGAATTTGTGCGAAAGACAAACTTGTTTGAAGCGTCAAACTTGTTTGAAAAGCCAAAATTAAGTCATGCATATATCTTTCTTGACAACAGTGGGTGTCATTAAGGATAATCTTCATGATTTGAATAAATGAAATAAAAATTGTATCAACCGATGGGTTGATTTGGTGATCAATATTGAGAATAAGTCTCTTTAGTTGGATCACTTTTCCTCATTCAAAAAGGGATTCAACAAGATATAAAATGTGCGTTGAACTATATCATCACAAGTTAAGTATAGTGATAGATTGTTCAAACACATCGGAATGATAACAATGTTATTGTTATATGTAATAAGCATTGTTTCATTGAATGGAGAAGTTGGAAACCAACTTTAAAATGAGAAAATGAGGATGAAACACTAATGCTTATAGTGTGTATATAACATGTGTTTGTACACAATATCCACCTTGTAAACTAATATCAAATGGTGTTGATGAAAGAACTAATAGCACTATTGTTATATTTAGGACTAACCCAAAGTCTACTTTGGAAAATTAAATACCTATTGAATATGTTACCCCAATAAAACAATGTAAATTCCATATGAAGTATGGAAACGTAGGCTTATGTACACTTGTGAATGTGGGGGTGGTTCGCAAAGTAGAAAGTCCAACATCAACAAAATGGATATTTGTGTACAAGATGGTGGAGTATGTAAGTAATGAGTTTTCATTGGGTTGTCATATATTATTCATTGACATTGAATATTTATAAAACCAAGATTGAAATAAATGGAAATCATGTACTGATGCCAAGTTCATGGAAAATGAACAAATGATACTTTGAGTGAAATAGATCAAAGTGACACTTTAAGTGAAATGGATTAAAGTGATACTTTGAATGAAATAGATCAAAGTAAAGTGTGCAAGTTAGTAAAGTCACTAGATGACTTGAAACAAGCACAAAATGACATCAAAGCTTGATTTTACCATGAAAGAAAGTGGATTAATAAAAAATGACATGAATGGAATGTCATAGTGTTGATTAAATATATCGAATATATGTTGAACTTAAAAGAAGTTTGCTAATTTGACCGTTGAATTTAAAAATTCAAGAAGAACTCATGAATTTGCATTAAGCAAGTTATGATATAGTTCTTAAAAGTTTTGAAAAGGTCAAGAGATATGGGTTTAGCGGATGTTATCCTTGAAGTGAAAATTTCTAAGAAATCTAATGGATAATTCTTGAGAAATTAGCAAGGATAATTTTGCAATGGCTCGAACCTAATATTCATGAGTCAACATCTATTGGAAAATAAAGCTGATGTTGTTTTTCAAGTTAAACACTCGAGAATTATTGGAAGTCTAGTGAATTGGTACACTAGTAATCCTAAATGTATAGTGAGAGTACTAAGGTACTTGAGATACAATCGAGATCAAGGATTACTCTACACTAGACATCTATCGATATCTGAAGGATATAGTAATGCTACATGGATATCAGATATCCAAGACTCAAGGTCTACAAGTGGATTTGTATTCACATTAGCAGGTGCAGCTATATCATGGAAATCTTCTAAACAAATGGTTATAGCCAGATCCACGATGGAATCTGAGTTTATAGCTATGGACAAATGTGGGGAAGAAGCGGAATGGCTACGCCATTTCCTAGAAGATATTCCAAGATGGATAAAACCAGTGCCACCAATCTGTATACACTGTGACAGTCAATCTGCAATTGGTAGGGCACAAAGCAACATGTACAATGGTAAGTCGAGACATATACGTCGAAGACATAATACCATAAGACAACTACTCTCAACTGGTACCATCTTCATTGACTATGTGAAGTCAAAAGATAACTTAGCGGATCCGTTAACCAAAGGGTTAAATAGAGAGGTAGTTGCAAGATCGACAAGGGGAATGGGTTTAAATCCTCTTGAGAAGTTAACCACGGCGGAAAACCCAACCTAGCTGAGTGGAGATCCCAAGATCTAGGTTCAAAAGGGACCACCTAACCGTTAAAAAACTTGTAGCATCACTGTGGGGATTAACCACATACCCATTCCTAAAAGTGACATCCCGAGATGAATAAGGTTAAGCCTATGACTTTTAATGATTCTTATGGAGTAAACCGGGTTACTTAGAAGAATCACCTATATGAGAGAGAAGTGGGGCCGCTTCGAGGAGAATTGTGTGAGGCTCAATTCTTAGACCCTCTCACAGAACCAGGCATTGTGTTCCAGGGCCACAAATGGACACAGCTATGAGAATTGAATTGTGTTAGGGAGATACCTGTGTAACGTATATGACTGGCTACACAAAAGGGTGACAGTTCAAGGACATCGTGTCTACTGATTAGCGAGTAGAATAAGTATACGTCTATAAGGGAAGGTTCAAAGGGCAATCCCATACCTATCCTATGCAGGTTTTCAACTGTTGGACTTTATCACCAAATTCCTCATAATTTCCTTCATGTGGGGAATTGTTGGAAAAATAGTGTATTTTTGTATTATGTGAAGGAAATATGATTTATTTCCGTGATATATATTTTTTCAAATGACAAAATTAATTGTGGGTTTGTGTTTAGCTCCATGAAAACATTGAGATAATGTATTTATTTATCCAATTTTGCGTTTAGATGAATAAGACTGTAAGGCTTGAAGTTGGGAAAATAGTTCATCTCATTTGAGCTAGAATGTCAAGTGACTAGTTCATCTCATTTGAACTAGAATGTCAAGTGACTAGCCTTATCTCCAAAATTAATAAAGGACACATGGATTGAGTTTATCCTTTGATTAATTTGGGAGATTGAATGGTTCTTGGTTGGACTATAAAAGGAGTAACAACCATTTGTGATCATACAATAGAAGTAATAGAAAAAAGAAACACTGTTTTCAGCAATCTCTCCCTAGCATCTCTTTCGTTGCATTTTGTTCATTCCTCCTTTGGCCTCCTGTATTGCATACTCGTGGTGATACTGTCCAGGCACAAAATTCAATTCGCCGGAGTCTCTTAGTGCAGGGAAGCATCCGGTTCGTGCGAGTTATCTTGGGAGACTAGCGTCCGACAACAACCTCAAGCACTCACGGTGAGGGGGCGAATAAGTCTTAAGGACAGTGTGTTCAACACACGGCTCGGCATAAAACATTCAGTCTAGTTTCTATTTATTTATTTTCCAGTTTATTAATTTACTTATTTATTACTTATTCTGTAATTCGAGTTCTTTTTTGTCGAATTTTCCTAACAATTCATTTACTTAGTGGCGCATCCAGGATTCAATGGAAAGGGGGACGAAAAAATGCCAAGAAAAAAACAAAAAAAATTCCCCGAGTAAAAGTACAAACTAGATTGTTTAATGTAAATGTAATTTTAAGGGTCCAAAAAGTAGGATGCAGGTTATCATTAAAAAAACACATCCACAAAATTATACCCTCTAAACAATTACAAAAAAAGAATTATAATTGCTTTCGCCTAGTAGCCATTGTTTGGTATCTTTGCAAAAAAACTTCATTATCAACGCTATCAAATGTATATGTCTCAACACATGTAATCAAACAATTAGCCACCCATTCATCGCCCATTAGGTTGCGCAAATATGTCTTCACAAGATTCATAACCGAAAATACTCTTTCAACTGAAGCTGTGGCAACCGAAGAATAAGCCAATGTAATGAGCTTGTATACTAATTGATAGACAAAAAAAAAATCTTGCTTGAATTTTCTCCTCAAGCTCACAAATTCCATTCAACTCTAAAAATTGATCATCAGACTTCACAACAAGAATGTAAGTCTCAAGTTGATTTTCGAGTGAAAAAAGTTGTGACTTTGTAAAATCTTTGGGATATAATGTGGCAAGATGAATGAACTTCTTTTTATTATAATGAGTGAATGATTGTGATGGATCTAGAGAAGCCATGCACAAAAGAAAATTGGTATGTACCTCATTGAAACGGTTATTAAGCTCTTGAAGTTGCATATCAATGACGGGATAAAACACTTCAACACGGAAATGATGGATATATGTCTCTTTCTCAAGATTTCGTCGTGATCTTCCACGAAGAATGAACACATCATCAATGTTAGGAACATCAATACCATTATTTTCACAAAATGAGTAAACTTCATTCAATAAAAAGTGTCACCCTTCATCTCGCAATAATTGCAATTTTTGCTTGGAAACTTTAACAAGCGCCATTACATTTGCAATATCCTGATCATTTCTTTGCAAAGCTTGTGACAACTCATTTGTGCTTCCCAAGATCTTTTTCGTCAAGTGAAGTGAAAATGCAAAATCAAAACATTGTAATGCAGATTGGGATCTTTTGTAAGAACTTCAAGTACATCAATTACGGAAGAAGACATATCAATTAATCTCACAAGTGAATTTTAGTGAGAGCTCCAACGTGTATCTCCCGCTCTTTTAAGCCTAGTCTCTTGATTCAATCCTCTTCCACTTAAATTTTATTCCATGGTTATTTCTGATTGAGCATCGAGAAGCATGTCATTGCGCTTGCTAGAATCCCAAACATGATTCACAACTCTAGAACCTTTATCAAAGAGAGACTCCATGTTTAAATATTTTTTGGCAACACCGACAAGTGCCAATTGTAGTTGGTGAGCAAAACAATGAACATAATAAGCGCATGGATTCCCCTTCAATATTAGTTCTTTAAGACCATTAAAATCACCTCGCGTGTTACTAGCCCCATCATATCCTTGACCTCGTAAATTTGATATACTAAGATTATGCTTGGAAAAGAAATCATCTATTCCCTTCTTGAGTGATAAAGATGTTGTGCTCTTGACATGAATAATTCCCATAAAGCGCTCAATGACATGTCCGGACTTGTTAACATAACGAAAGACGATTGCCATTTGTTCTTTTGTTGAGATATCACGAGCTTCATCAACAAAGATAAAAAAAAAATATAATGAATCCCCAACTTCTTCAATGATCTTTTTGATTGTTTCCTTGGCACAAGCACTAACAAGATCCTTTTAAGTGTCGGAAGAAATAAGTTTTAAATTTCTCAGAATTTTACCTAAACAAGCTTTTCATACATCTTCATTGTGTTGAGCAAAAAACTTCGAAAATTCAAAAAAGTTTCCTTGATTTAAAATAATTTTCCAATTCATCATGTCCATAAAAGGTAATCGTTGGTGCAAGAGGAGTCGAACAATATCAAGAGAAGCGGTTAAACGAGTCCGGTAATCATCTTCTTTCTCTTTTGTCTTCTTATTCCACATATGTTCGATGTGTTGCTTTCATTCATTAAAGCTTGATAATTTCTCAATGCTTTATTATGATCACTATTAGGGCCACCCACATGGCGGTCGAGGTTTTTTTCTTCTTCCAATTAGTGAACCCATCCACAACAAAGGCATCACAACTACCGGAATGTTGCCTAACATCGAGCTTGAATAAATAACAACATAAACAATATGCCGCCTCTTTTAAAATGCCATATTATAACCATGATTTATATTCATTAAACCAAGAAACTTGAAATCTTCTTAAATCATTTAATATTACCGTTTGCTTGAAATTGTGCCCACGAGGTTGACAAGGGCCTCTTTGCCAATAATCTCTTCGAACTTTATCACGTACAATAACATCATAATGTGTTATGGGCTTTCTTAGTGCTGGATCCGCGAGAAGACTTGAGGAGTCAAACTCGATGTAAATTCTCTTGGAACAACCTTGTACGCAATCCTCTTTCGTATTGGACGAAGAAAGAATCGGGAATACATAAAGATAAAGAAAAAGAAGACACTGGATGTGTTTACGTGACTCTCAATGTTAGTCTTTTGCTATTGTAGTGAGTCAATATATAATAAATACAAAAATCCTATCTAGTATTTACGACACAAAATGTTATCTCTAACTAAGGAAATGATGCAGGACGAATATATGATTATATCAAATATTATAATTATATTGGTATTTTATTATTAGTTATAATTAATTACAATTTTTATTATTATTTTCATCATTAATTTTAGTAGGTTAATTTTAGAGGATTTTAGGATAGATTTTGAGTCAATTTACTAGTTTTTAAGACCTATTAGGTTACTATATAGGTTAGGATTAATTCTAGAAGGTTTTAGATTGTTTTTAAGTTTTATGAGCACTATAAAATAGGCCTAAAGTTGTAATATGAAAATTAGACTTCTTTTATTAAAATTTGATTGCTTTGCAATTTTGGGGTTTTTACCTTGTAGCCTTATTGGCTTGTTGAAGATTTCTTTGAAATTCTTCTGTTTTGTTTCAAGAATTCCATTGTGGTTTTCTTAGGGGTTGATTTCCGCTGCGATTCTACGACGATTGTTTAAAGTCGTCATAGACTTTACTCTTCTTGTAGCATCACGCTACATCAGTTGGTATCAGACAAGGGTCGATCCTTGGAAGATTCAGCGATGGCTGGCAACAACGGGGACAACACAGACAACCAGACTGCACGAATCTTGGGGTATTTGAAGAAATATCGGTTCGAGGAAAACTTTGCTCGAGACAGGGAGTGCAAAGCAGGATATTGGGCTGAGAGTCAATATTGGCATGAAATAGCAGACTTTATGCATATCCAGTGTCGATCATTAGAAAGAGAACTAGATGTTGTGGAATGCAACGTTCACCAAGATTTGCGGGTTGGTGGTGAAGTCCAAAGGCAACGAGCGACGGTTCGCATAGAACCTGTACAACATGTGGACAACCAAGTCCATCGTGTTCCGTCGGCTGGAGGCTCCGATTTTGATTCAATTGGGAAAAACCATACCGTTGGACCCAATGATCAGAATCCAATTGTTAGTGTTGATGTGGATTTTAAAGGAGAAAAGGTTAGTAATATTTTTTTTTCCATGGGTGGAGCGATTGCTCCAGAACCGAAATCAGATGAGCCACTTTTTGAAGTGGTGGTGACAGAAGATTGTATGGATCCATGCTTGGAAGAGTTATAGGTAACACGGAGCTTGCGGGATCAAAGTCCAGGACAGGTCCGGCTGCACCACGGACAAGACTTGCCCGGACCAGGTGGGGTGGTCCGACCGCACCCAACCAAAGACCCGCCCGGACCTGGATGGATTCGCTCGAACCAATTCCAACACCCGGCCGAACATAATACTGTCTTGCCAGAAAAGTTTAAAGCCATTGGTGAAGGTTTTTCCTATTTCTTACCTTGTGCAGAAGTGCCGGATTTATTGTGGCTCGGGAAAGAATGTGTTTATTCCAAATATCTTTTCAAGTGGAGTGGAAGACTTCAAGTTTTAAGAACGAACTTGAGGACGAGTTCTTTTGAAGTGGTGGAGAATGATGCAGGACGAATATATGATTATATCAAATATTATAATTATATTGGTATTTTATTATTAGTTAGGATTAATTAGTATTTTTATTATTATTTTCGTCATTAATTTTAGTAGGTTAATTTTAGAGGATTCTAGGATAGATTTTGAGTTAATTTACTAGTTTTTAAGTCCTATTAGGTTACTATATATGTTAGGATTAATTCTAGAAGGTTTTAGATTGTTTTTCAAGTTTTATGGGCACTATAAAATAGGCCTAAAATTGTAATCCGAAAATTAGACTTCTTTTATTAAAATTTGATTGCTTTGCAATTTTGGGGTTTTTACCTTGTAGCCTTATTGGCTTGTTGAAGATTTCTTTGAAATTCTTCTGTTTTGTTTCAAGAATTCCATTGTGGTTTTCTTAGGGGTTGATTTCCGCTGCGATTCTACGACGATTGTTTAAAGTCGTCATAGACTTTACTCTTCTTGTAGCACACGCTACATCAGGAAAGGATAACTAACTATCATAACAATGAGTATCCTATCAAAACTATAACAAGATACGTGATATTAGGGGTGGGAAATTGGGTATTTTGGGTTTACCCATTAAAGTTAAAAATCCATTGGATACCCGGATGTTTTTAACTTAAATGGGTGTGAATACTCCATTCCGAATGCGGGCGACGCACGGGAAGTATTTTCTTTATTTATTTTATCTTTTCTATGGGGTTAGGATATTCAAGTTGGCATTTAACTTATTAAGAGTCGCCACGTTGTTTTTATCGAGCTAAAACATTGAGAAAAGCTAACAGAGAGGGTTCGGGGGTCAAGTTACGATAAGAGAAGAATATCAAGTTATCACTCCTATCGCCCGATAGATCAGACTTTCTATCCTGATAAATGTGTTAGTGTGTGTTAGTGATTTTGATCGGATCCAAAGATTGCCTACATTCCTCTCGTGATGAAAAGCTCAGGTCGATGTAGTTCGCACATAATTGGAATAGAGAGAAGAAGAGGGATCATGCATAATGAAGGGAGAGGAGAAAGAATCATGCAAGATGATCACATCCTAGAATAATGATTATACCATTGATCGGATCAATGTGTAGTCATCACCTTCACCATAGGAGGGTTATTGATCATGGGAATAATTACCTACATTTAAGGGTTTAGAAGTAGTTTTTAGATCTCGTGGATCATCATTGGCTATTGTAAGGATCCCGCCCCAGCGCAGAAAACGCGACGAGTATGGGGGCGAAACGCCAAACACGGTTATCACGCAAAACATAACGGAGTCGCCACCTTTGTTAATTATTTAACCCAACAAATGGAAATGTTAGAGATTCTATTAGTTCGGAGGTCAGGTTACGCCTTGGGAAGAGTTTTACATCACCCAAGTCACCTCGGATAGGACCGAGTCTCCCTAACGTTAGTTAACAAAGTGAATGTGTTTGTGTGTATTTCAAAAACGGGAGAAACTGACTTTTAACAAAACTGGTTAATTATTTTCAATTATTTTCCTTAACAAAAACATGGATTTAATCATCCCTATGTCATTGATCACAAATTAGACACCAAAAACAAAGGTTTTGGGTGTGATCAAGACAATCATAAGGGAAGTTTTTGAGAAAGGTGATGAACATGTCCTTTGGGCCAAAATTGCCATTTGATGAGTAAAGATTGAAACTTTACCATCAAAATGGACTTTTTTTTTTATGAAAGATTAACCTTGAGGGACAACAAAAACAACATAAAGATCCAATCTTTATGACCCAATCTTAGGGATTTTTGGCTAGATCAAGGTTGGGATGATAAAGATTGAGCCTTTATCCCCCAACATGATCATCATGGCCTAGTTTGTGGAATACTAGATGAGCTTTCACCTTGATAAAGAGATCTTTAAGCCATTTAGAACAAAGAAATCAAACCATGATCATCCTTAGGTTTGAACCTCTTTCACACAAAAGTATGAAGGGCACCTTGAATCATGCTCATGGTTTGGTTCACATTATATGTATGTATATATAAGATATATATACTTGAAATGGACAAGTCTTGTAGTAATATAATATATGTATGCTTGAAATGGACAAGTCTTACAAGAATGTAAATTTGATTGAGAGGACAAGTCTTACAAGTATGTAAACAAGAACAAGTAATATGATTAACAAAGCAAAATAGAGTTGAGATGAAGAGAAGATGGGGGAAGGGGACCTCACCTATGATGGTTCTAGTCTATCTTCCTTTTCTTCACTCAATTATAAGGGTGATTTCTCTCTCAGACACGATTTCTGCAGAGTTTCCCCTATCTAAACAATATTCTTCCCCCCTGAAATGATCAGCATGGGGTTCAATTTATAGAGGCTGAGGGTTCCCAACATAGCCGTACGGCTAGGGACCTCATGTGCCCAAACCATCCGTACGACTCGACTTGGCGAGCTTCTGGATTTTTCTAAGTATAATTCCAGTTCAGTCCTGGAATATCAGGTTTATCCTAGTGAGGTCCTGGTCCATTGGTTTATCCCTAAATGGTACCAAGAATTCCTCTAAAGTAGGTCGAATTCAGATTGGGGTACTTACAGAGCCCCTCGGCAACATCGCTTTTGAAGAAAGCGGGGTTGTCGACAAAACAAGCATCCCAATCTGATGGGAGGACGGCGTGGCCGATTTGTTCTATGGCTGGACCTAGAGGTATAGGATTCCTACGTATCCCTATTCGAGGGAATCAAGCCTAACGTAGTTCGGGTGAGAGATTTTAAGGCTACTCAAACCTATGGGCCTTAGGTGGATATTCATTCATCCCTTCCTAAATAGGCATGGCTCAAAGGCCGGGCTTGGTCAACTTGGCTCTATTCGGAGAGGGTTGACTAAGGGGGCTGGCATGGCTCAGAGGCTCAAATAATGGGCATGGCTCAGAGGCTAGGCTTGATCGACTTGGCTCTATCGGAGAGGGTCGACTCGAGGGTAACTGGTCAACTTATCTCATGGCAGAGGGTCAACCACACAAACTGGTCAACTTATCTCATGGCGGAGGGTCGACTACACAAACTGGTAAACTTATCTCATGGCGGAGGGTCGACTACACAAACTGGTCAACTTATCTCATGGCGGAGGGTTGACTACACAAACTGGTCAACTTATCTCATGGCGGAGGGTCGACTACACAAACTGGTCAACTTATCTCATGACGGAGGGTCGACTATAAACTAGTCTTACGTCATCACAGACTGCCGTCACAATGATAGGTTTTTTCTAACCTGGCCACTCTCGGGGGGACAAAGATTTTCTTAACCTAATCATGACTATACTGGTCTTACGCCCTACCAAGGGATGCCGAGGCAATAACATCTTAACTTTTATCCTGGACTTACGAGGTACGGCCGGGACTTTCACGATTTCACTTTCTACCCTGGACTTACGAAGTACGACTGGGTCAGCAAAATCTAATGGTCTTACGCCACGCTGGGCGGCCAAGGACGAATCTCACGAAACCTAATGGTCTTACGTCACGCTGGACGGCCAAAGGACACAATCTCACGAAACCTAATGGTCTTACGTCTCACCGCACCGCCAAAGGACGTAATCTCACTGAACCTAATGGTCTTACGTCACGCCGGACAGCCAAAGGACACAATCTCACGAAACCTAATGGTCTTACGTCACGCCGGACGGCCAAAGGACACAATCTCACGAAACCTAATGGTCTTACATCTCACCGGAGCGCCAAAGGACGTAATCTCACTGAACCTAATGGTCTTACGTCACGTCGGACGGCAAAATGACACAATCTCACAAAACCTAATGGTCTTACGTCACGCCGGATGGCCAAAGGACACAATCTCACGAAACCTAATGGTCTTACGTCTCACCGGACCGCCAAAGGACGTAATCTCACTGAACCTAATGGTCTTACGTCACGCTGAACGACCAAAGGACAATTTTTCAGATTTTTTAACCTGGACTTACGAAGCGCGGCCGGGTTAATTTCATAAAATTCAAATTCTTAACCTCAACTTACGAAGCACAGCCGGGTTAAATTCATACTCTTAACCTTTTAACCTGGACTTACGAATTACGGCCGGGTTAAATTCATACTCTTAACCTTTTAGCCTGGACTGACGAATTACGGCCGGGTTAAATTCATACTCTTAACCTGGACTTATGAAGCGCGGCCGGGTTAATAAAATCCAATGGTCTTACGCCACGCTGGGCGTCCAAGGACGAATCTCACGAAACCTAATGGTCTTACGTCACACCGGACGGCCAAATGACGTAATCTCACTGAACCTAATGGTCTTACGTCACGCCGGACGGCCAAAGGACAATTTTTCATATTTTTTAACCTGGACTTACCAAGCGCGGCCGGGTTAATTTCATAAAATTCAAATTCTTAACCTGGACTTACGAAGCACGGCCGGGTTAATTTCATAAAATTCAAATTCTTAACCTGGGCTTACGAAGCACGGCCGGGTTAAATTTATACTCTTAACCTGGACTTACGAAGTACGGCCGGGTTAATTTCATAAAGTTCAAACTCTTAACCTGGGCTTACGAATTACAGCCGGGTTAAATTCATACTCTTAACCTTTTAACCTGGACTTTCGAATTATGGCCGGGTTAAATTCATAAAGTTCAAACTCTTAACCTGGGCTTACCAATTACGGCCGGGTTAATTTCATAAAGTTCAAACTCTTAACCTGGGCTTACGAATTACGGCCGGGCTAATTTCATACTCTTAACCTGGACTTACGAAGCGCGGCCGGGCTAATTTCATAAAGCTGGTCTTACGTCCATCTAGGGACTGCCCGGAATTTCATTTTCATTGGGAACCTAATCTTTCTAGGTTCAAATCAAGTTGTATGAGCCAAAAGGGGCATTTTTCGGGGGGTATTTATGACATTGGTTGGGAAGGGGCTTTGAATGGGTAGGACCACAAAGCTAACTCTCAACAAGAAATCATTAATTCTGGCAAGGCTAAAGTAGCCGTACGGCTAGGGGAGGAAACACTCCTTTTTAATTCAATTTTGTTCCAGGCCTGGTCATCTTCTTAAATGCCACAGTCTGAAGTTCATCAATCAGTTCATCATCTTCATTTCGAAAGTTTTCTCTTCCATGGAGCCTTTTCTCATGGAAAAACCACCAAAATTATCCAAAATTCATCAAGAATGCTTTGAGGGCAACCTTAGGCTTTGGATGCGGTACCATATGAGGAATCACAAGGGAGTTTTCCAATCCAAATTTGTCTCCAATCCCTTTGGTCTCTAAAGGAGTTCATCCCAGATCTCGAGCTATTAAGAGCCGCTGCGTCCTTTTGGGACGTTAGGAGACATGTATATTGCTTCTCCTACAATGAAATCACTCCAACCTATGAGGATTTAAAGGCTTTGGTGGGTGGCATAGACACGAAGGTCATTGCTCTCCCCTCGCTTGATGACACCATGTGTGTCAAAAGGTTGGTCTCTCTTCTCGACATTCCTTTGGAAGAGGCCCAATGCATGGTCCTTAATCACACTTTCATTGACATTTCGGATCTCCCCGAGAAGTTCATGGATCGCACGGATGAGGCTTCTTGGAATGCCTTTGGTTTGTGTATTCTTGCCTTTTTCTACATGGTTGGCTCCAAAGGTACCTGTCATAGGGTTTTACTGAGTGTCCTTGAGGAGTGCCGTGCGGGGAAGGATATTGTCCCCTTGATCTTGGGCGAAACCCTTCATGGCATGGACCGCTTGGCTTTGGGAGACGGCTTCATGCGTAGCGGTAGCCCCTCTTTACTCACTTTGTGGTTGAGGGAGAGGTTGATGGCCATTCCCGAGACTCCTATTTCTCACAGACCGTGGTCTTATTCCTTGAGAGGCATCCTCTTGGATTTCATTCAGAGTGACTGGGAGGCTTTCATGGCTCGCCTCACGACTGCCAAGATCCGTTGGTCAGTCCCACATTGGCGTATCAGCTCGGTACGGGAGTATCAAGATAATTCCCCTTTCGTTCGGGTGCCAGGACTCTTGGGATTGTCTTACTACATCCCTTCTTTGGTCCGTCGTCAGTTTGGATTACTGCAGACTCTACTATTGGAGTGGTCTGGTGTCAACCCGGAGCACTTGAGGCTTCTGCCTTTGTCTATGTGGGACTCCTCCACTATTTTACTTCTTTCCCGATTGTGGACTTGTTCTCTCTTTCCGGCTCGGGTACTTCTTGGGCGTGCAGCCAGCATGGTTCTAACCACGGTCAACTTGGACTGGTATGAACAGACTATGGGACAGACTCAGAGGCTCATTGAGGAGAGGTGTGAGGCTATTCTTGGTGGGACTCATGACCCTAGTAGGGTTTTGAGAGAGACCGAGGTCGTGGCGAGTGGCCATAACGTTACTGGAGACATTGTCGAGGACTATCAAGCTTTGGCTGATAGGAGGATGGCTGTGATGCCTAAGGCAGGGGCAAGAATGGAAGATCTTCAGGCTCGGGTTGTTGCCAATGCGGCTTTGAGGGCAACCGGGCTGGTTGAGGATGTCGGGAGGGTACTCGATCATGGAGGGGGGGGGATTGACATCTTTGATGTGAAGAAAAAGAAGACTCGAAGAAGTCAGAAGAAGAAGTGGAGGGACGAGGAACAGTGATAGTCCTACATTTCCATGTATCCATCCATTGCCATTGCAGACACATTAGTTCATTTTAGGTGTCTTAGTTATGTCTTAAGCATGTTAGTTGAGTCGAGAGTAGGCTGTGCTTGAACTCATCAAAGAAGTGTTTTAACTGTAATGAAAATGGTTACTTATGAAGCCAATTTGCATTCACATGGAGTTTTTCCTCAAAACCAAGTTTTATTTTTATTCATTTTTTAGACCGGACCAATAATTGACTGCCTACGTTCTCCTTTTGCAAATGAGACTAAGGGGCTCAGGTCATCGTAGTTCACTTTTTACAAATTTTGGGTGCGACCCTGTTTGTTCTCTAGACCGCCCAAAAGGTTTTTCAATTTAGGTGGGTATATTCTTTTGGCACCGATAATCTCTCTCTTTTTTTTTTTTTTTTTTTTAAACAAAGTAACGACGGAGCTTATCACCGTTGACCGGGTGCATGAAGGGGTTGCCATCCAAGTCCGAAAGCCTTATTGCACCACCTGAGAAGATCTCTTGTACCACAGAGGGACCGATCCACACGGGTTCCCATTTTCCGTCGGGGTTAGACCTCCCCGGGGGTTTTTCCTTAAGGACCAAATCTCCTACCTGAATTTCTCGGGGCTTCACCTTCCTATCAAAATCTCGCGCCATTCTCCCTTGGTAGGCGCGGATGTGCTCCATTGCCTTCAGACGACGTTCGTCCAACAAGGCCAAGTCATCATGCCGGCTCCGAAGCCAATCAACCTCATGGATTTTGTTCTCCAACAAAATTCTCAATGACGGTACCTCCTATTCAGCCGGGAGCATGGCCTCCATTCCATAAGTCAAAGCAAATGGAGTTTCCCCAGTGGCGGTTCTAACCGAGGTCCGGTAGCCCCACAATGCTAGATGTATCTTTTCGGGCCAATCTCTCCCCCATGTTGCCATTTTCTTAATAATCATTTCGAGCGTTTTGTTGGCGGCCTCCACTGCACCATTGGTCTGAGGCCTATATGGGGAGGATTTGTGGCGAGTGACTCGAAACTCTCCTAATAATTGATCACATTCACCTTAGAAGTGCGAGCCATTGTTGGTGATGACCTTGTTCAGGATCCCGTACCGGCACATGATGTTTTCCTTTATAAACTCCGCAACCTTCTTGGAAGTGAGTTGTAGGATTTAGCCTCTACCCATTTTGTGAAGTAATCCACGGCTACCAAAACAAACTCGTGGCCATTGCTCCCGGGTGGGGAAATTTTCCCAATGATGTCAATGCCCCATGTTGAGAAGGGCCATGGTGTGGTCATACAGTAAAGATGGTGAGGTGGTTGAGGTTGGAGAACCATTGGCACTTGTCACACCTCTTCACAAATTGTATGCAATCGGTCTCCATGGAGATCCAAAAGTAGCTCATTCATAGGATGATTTGCATTAATGCCCTTGCATTCATATGAGGGCCACACACTCCGCCATGAACCTCTTGCATGAGTTCTTTCGCCTTTTCCATGCTTATACACATAAGGAGAAGGCTCTGATGGAGTTTTTTGTACAAGATATTTCCCAAGATGACATAGTGGGATGCTAGCCGTTTGAGTGCCGCCATGATTTTAGCTTTTATCCCACCCACATATTCTCCATTTTCATTCATGAAGGGAGCTTCCCTTTCCTTGAGGAATCGGTAAATCTGGTTGTACCATGGCTCCTCCACCTTTTCTGGGGTAGCCTCAATCTCATAACAGTATGCCAGATTTTCTTTCCTCCCAACTCGGAAGGGTTTTATCGACTTTCCCTCGGGGATTTCTACCAATAAAGCCAAAGTAGCTAAGGCGTCAGCAAAGCGGTTCCGATCCCTCGGCAAATAGTGGAAACTGACTTCTTTGAATTGCGCCATGAGCTCTTCCATGTAGGCATGATATTTTTGCAAACCAGGGTCCAGTGTTTTCCACTTGTTGGAGACTTGGTTGATGATCAAGGCCGAATCTCCGTATACCTCTAATTCTTTCACATTCCTTTCCAGGGCCGCTTCCAAACCAGCCGTGCATGCCTCATATTCCGCGGCATTATTGGTCACATCAAAGTTCAACTTGATGGCTATGGGGGTTTCATCTTTCGGGTCAACCAAGAGCAATCCAATGCCCTTTACTCTTTTGTTGGCAGCACCGTCGAAGAACAATTGCCACCTATTTTCTCCTTCGAGGGCAAAAATCCCTTCATTAGGGAATTGCAGCTCGGGGTCCTTTTCCTCATTACTAGGGAAGTCCGCCAAATGTTCCGCTAAGACCCTTCCTTTGACCGCCTTCCTTGACACATAACTGATATCATACTCAGCTAGGAAGAAGGACCATTTGGCAAGTCTCATGGACAAAGATGGCTTTTCCAACCAGCACTTGATGGGGTCCATCTTGGAGATAAGCTGTATCGGGTGGGCATGCATGTAATGCTTCAACTTTCTTACGACCCATACCAATCCGGCGCAAGTCTTTTCAATTGGGGAGTAGTTGAGCTCCCTCCCTTGTAGCTTACGGCTCACAAAGTAGATGGCATTCTCTACCTTTGAATCCTTCTTCTCTTGGGCCAACATTGCTCCTATCGACGTATCAGTCACTGTTAGGTAGAGCAAGAGTGGCTTGTCCTTGTGCGGGGGGCATAGGATTGGTGGGTGGATGAGATAGGCCTTAATCTTGTCAAAGTCTCTTTGGCATTCCTCATTCCATTCAACCTCGGCATTCTTCTTTAGAAATTTGAAGATGGGCTCACATGTGGGAGTAAGCTGGTTTATGAAGCGGCTAATGTATTGCAACCTTCCCATGAAGGCCTTTACCTCTGTTTGGGTGCGAAGTGGCTTCATTTCCACAATTGCCTTAACCTTTTGGGGATCAACTTTGATGCCTCGTTCAGTGACCATGTACCCCAAAACCTTGCCACGAGAAACCCCAAAAGTGCACTTGGCCGGATTGAGCCTCATGGAGTGCTTCCTAAGCCTATCAAAGAACTTTCTCAAGTCTATCAAATGTTGCCCGTCGGTGCCCGTGGAATGCACAATCATGTCATCGACATACACCTCTATCTCCTTATGGATCATATCATGGAAGAGTGCAGTTGCGGCCCTTTGGTAGGTAGCCCCAGCATTTCGTAATCCAAAATGCATCACGGTGTAGCAAAAGGTCCCCCATGGGGTGGTGAAGGCAGTCTTTTCCTGGTCCTCCTCAGCCATCCTAATCTGGTTATACCCAGAAAAACCATCCACAAAAGATTTGACCTCAAAACTAGAGGTTGTATCTACAAGCATGTCGATGTTCGGGAGGGGGCAATCATCTTTGGGACTCGCCTTGTTGAGATCCCTAAAGTCGACACAGCATCAGACCTTTTCGTTGGCCTTTGTGACTGTTGCTATGTTGGAGAGCCACGAGGGGTACTCTATCACCCTTATGAAGCCGACCCGGAGCAACTTCTCAATCTCTTCTTTGACTTTCAAAGACCATTCCGGTTTGATTCGCCGAAGCTTTTGCTTGACAGGTTTCACCTCGGGATCTACGGGGATCTTGTGTTTAACGATCGAAGAATCCAACCCCGGCATATCCTTATAAGACCAAGCAAACACGTCTACATACTCCTTAAGTAGCTGAACCAAAGCTTCTCTTTCGGCTCCTTTGAAGTAGCTACCAATCTGTGTCTCTTTCGGCTCATTTTCAGTCCCCAAATTCACCTTGGTTAAAACCTCTTCGACATCTTGGGCACGGTTTTCCTCTCGGTCAACAACCTGCTTTGATGATTGTTTAATGTTTTGTTCATTTAGTGTGTCTGCATTATTAGGTGATTCATTATTAACCGTTTTTAGATTATTAGTTAATTTATCATCTAATAAGTTGGCAATGAGGGGATACTCGGAAAGGTCTATCATTTCATTCAAGGCAAATGGGAATACAACGTTGGCTACAAGTTTATAATCCTCGGGCGTGAGGACCTCAGAGGAGGAAGACTCAAATTCAAAGACAAGAGATTGAGGGGACTCAACTACATTGGACCCTATGACATTTGACTCTAGGGGCGGGGAACCAGTCCAAGCTTCGTGGTCATTTCCTCCTTGCTCGCCACCGGTCCAGAGAAGGTTACCCAATTCTTCAGAGGCATGTCCATCGGCCTTACCAAGGTGCGAGGGTCAAAGGTCCCAGGAGATACATCTCCTATCATAGCAATCATTTCCTTTTCGAGGCTAATCAGATCAGGCACGACTAACTCCTCTCCAAACATTTCTTGCATTACCACGCCATTCCATTTGTCATCCATGACTTCCTTGGTGCCGTGCTCGGGAGCTACCTCCTCAAACTTGCATCTACCATTTCGACCCCAGACGGGTCCCCTTTCTTGGCTAGTCTCCACCATAGACAAGGTTTCAAATTCCCTTACCATCTTGGGCACTCCCTTAAAGGTGTACTCATGACTCAGGATGGTCTCGGTAGGACCGGTCATCTTGGGTGTATCCAAAAATGTCCTCCTTACGGGGTTAGCCACCATCCCTCAGAATCTTTTGAGATCCTCTTGCAACTTATCCCAATTGGTCATCATTGGCTTCTTCGGCTTCTGGGCCTCGGTTTGGACCCCTCATTTCACAAAGTAGCGGCTCATATCAAAAGTGTAAGGGCGGAGGTTGGAAGCCTTAAACGGAATCCCTTGAGCTCTGGCTTGGCTTATTTTCTGAGCCATTTCCTTATCCATCCTAAGGTCCTCGGGGGTGGGTTTATATCCCAAGCCATGGAGCGTCTTTTTCTCTTTGATCTCAACAATCTTGTGGGTCCCTTGGAGTTTTTTTCCAAGACCAAGCCCCGGGAGGTAGCGCATCAAACGCATCATTTTCATTGCAGGGGGAATCCTGTCCTTGGTGAGCGTAAGATCTACACAACAGATGTGGGTTTTGGATGGTATCTCGGTGAAGCCGGTCAAAACCATGCCGCTCTCCTCATGTTTGATTTCTAACACGGGAATCCCATTGGTGTTGGTTCCTTCTGTGGTAACACTGTCCCCATAAATGGTTGTTAAATTACCCTCTTGCATATATTTCACGCACTGGCGGAGGGTGGAGGCTACCCCGTTGACTTTATGGAGCCATGGGCGCCCCAATAGGGCGGTGAAGGATATGGGGATGTCAAGCACTTGGAAGTCGATTGGCATCATTTGTTTTCCAAACCAAAGGTTCAAGGTGGCCACCCCTAGGACTGAGCGGGCCGTGGAATCATAAGCCTTAACGGTGATCATGGAAGGCTTTAGGTCGGTGGTCTTAAGACCAAGTAGATCCATCATCTTAGCGGGGAGGACATTCATGGTGGAGCCATTATCAACCAAAACCCGAGGGAGGCGGCGTTCCTCCAATTGCACCGTGATGTAGAGGGCCTCATTGTGGTTAGCCCCAAATTTTGGCAAATCCAAGTCCGTGAATGTGATGACATTCCCATATTGAACACTCCCAATCATTTGCACGGCCTCTTCGGGGGTAGCCGTGGTAGGTACCATAGTTTGGGCCAAGCATTACTCCAACTTAAGCTTGTGAGGGTAGGAGGAAGTGAGGAGGGACTACAAAGATACGTTAGCTTTTGTCCTCTTGAGTTGGGTTAAGACGGGATCCTCTTCTCCGGAATCTAGGGCTTTTGCCTCACTAGCAAGAGGGGGAGGCGTTCGGTGTTTCGGCGGCGGAGGTCTCTTAGGGTTCTCCGTGTGCACTTGCCCAGATCGAGTCAGTACACTCACTTCTAAAGGGTTGTCAACCTCTTCCGCCCCTTTCCCGAGTGACGGGGGGTTCTGGGTACCATATGGCCATGCTTCCTTTCTTAACTCATTCATCATGACCATTCCTTTCGGGGCGTATGCCGACTCACGAACCTTTTCTAGAGAGATAGGGTGGTGGCTTTGGCTCTTCCCAACTCCTACGGTTTCACGGAGTTTTTCCAAAGTAAGCATGCAATAATAGTAATCCGAGAATACAGACCCATCAATCAGCGGTGGCGGTGGAGACAACGGTGGCAAAGCTAAGAAGTCATCCAAGGCCGGGAAGCCTTCTTCTTCCGATCTCGGGGAAGGAACTCGGGGAGGCATATTTGAAGATACCTCATCATCATCACTTTCACACAGGATTCGGAGATCCTCACTGGGCATAGAGCGAATGGCTCCTTTCATTTGGGCGATGTACCCTTCATAGTTGGTGATTTCCGAGGTCTTTGTAATTTCGGACCCATTCTTTCCATTAGGGTGACCCACCAGCTTAATTGTCCTTTTGCCGGTGGATGAACTACATGCTTCAATGACATGGAAGTAATCATCGGGCGGAGGACAAACCCCATTCGAGCCTTGGCTCTCGCTGTCGAACGTGTTCTTAATGGACCTTTCCATTTCCTCCATGCACTCTTCGAATGTTAGCTCATTCTCGGTGAGTGTTACTACGATCAGCTCGTCGGCATTTTGGTGGGGGATTCTTGCACTCATCACATTGGCAATCATGGAGTCGGATGGGCACTTCATGTTTCCCTCCTGCACACATGCCCATAGGGTTTCCTTCCATTCCTCCTCAATCTCAGTCATCGGGACATTGAACTCCAAAAGGTTCATCGGTGTCGGCCCCCGAACTCAATCATATTCATATCGACTGGCCCAAATTCAATCATATTAATGCCATGGTTGTTGGGGAACGGATTGTTGATCACATTTGGACTTTGGGGGCATTCAAGCTTCCCTTTGGCAATCAAGTCTAGGATGATGTGCTTTACAGCGGGGCAATCATCGGTATCATGCCCATGGTAGCTGTGGAATGCACACCTCTTGCTCTCGTCACGGTACTTCTCAAGGTTTCTGGGTTGGAAGTTAACCAGGGGTTTTGCAAGGCCCTTTTTAACTAACCCCTCAAACACCTTACCCAAGGGCATCCCAAAGTCCTCAAATCTAACATACGGGCGCCCTTCCAAGTTCCCGTCCCTTTGCGGATTTTGTCTCGGATTCTCACCTTGGATATTGTTTACCGTTCCCACGGCTTCCTTACCTTTACCGGCTGTCGGGGGACGATATCTGTAGGAGTTCCCACTGGCCTGAGTAGAGGATTGCTCATTAAGGGCCTTCTCAAATTTGGACCCGGCAGTGACCATTGCCCGAAGGTTGGGGTAAAAGTGATGACTGATCAAGGCCCGCAGCTTAGGTTTCAAACATGATTGGAAAATGTCCAATTGTTCCTCTTCCGTGGGTGGGTTGGAAATCTCCCCAAGTTTATAATTCCACCTCTTGTAGAACTCTCCTATTGGTTCATCTTCCTTTTGCAGGGTGCTTTACAGATCAACCCAGCTAGTTTCCCATTCAAGTGAAAGAACCACTTGAGGGCATTTCCCCTTAAGGACAGTTGAAAGTGATCGGCCATTTGCTGCATTGTACACCCTTTTGCTCTCATGGCTAAAGTATAAGCATTGAGATAAGTCTGGGGGCAGTCAGTCCCGTCAAATTTGTCTATCTCTGGAATTTTGAACTTGTAAGGCAGAGGAACAATCTTATAGGGGTCGGTGATCCCCAAGGAGGATTTCTTTTCGTTCATTCCCTCAAATATTTCTTCCATTTGTTTCAACTTCTCTACCAACCACCCCATCTGGGGGTCCACATGTGGGCTTGAGTTGATTGATCCCACGGTTTGGCTCGTTATTGGCATTGTGGCGGGAGGTGAAGTGGTGGATGGGACCATCGGAGGAGGATTTTTAGGTGGCAAATGGGTGTAGACATACCCTGGTGCCGGGTTACTTGTCGGGATGTATGGTGGGATAGCCTCAGAGGTTTGGGCCATTGGGTGGTAAAGTGGGTAAGGCACTTCTCGAGAGGTGGTTGGCAAAGCTGGAGGTGGCAGGCTAATGGTAGCTGGAGCCAAAGGTGCTCGGCTACTTGGGATTGTGTCATACAAGTTAAACCTTGGCGGGTGCATGGGAAAACCGCCCGGTGGGACAAATGAAACATGAGTGGTAGGCATATTTTGGTGAGTGGTGGCTTGGAATGTGGGACGTGAGGCCTCCACATTTGGGTAAGCTTGAGGGGGCGGAACCCGGTTATATCCTCGGGGCTGTACATTCTCAATTCCCTCTTCATCAGTGACCTCCATAAAACTTCCATCGTTTTCAAACACAACGGCTACCCCTCTATGCCTTATGGCTTCCATAACCCTATTCTGCATATCCTCATGACGTTTCTTGACATTCTCTTCCCGGGCCTTGGCGGCCTCTAGAGCTTGTACCAGCTCTTCCCTACTAAGACCATTTGGATCCGCTGCGTTGTCACCCCCACTACTACTTCCTGCCGGACTAGCCATTTGGAGAAGTCTGGGTGAAGCTGCTGATGAACTATCAGACTCGGCACTAATCAGACGATGACCTGGAACTATGAACCACTTCTAACGAGCTGCGGAGGAGAGGGAGGTTCATTTCAGACTCGGGTATCAACTCGGGTTGGTGTTTGGGAGAATGGGTTTTAGGCTCATGCAACATGAAGGTTCATTATTATTAATTATGTTCATGTTTACTTAAAACGCATTTATTCCTAACTGGTTGGAAAAGATTTCTCTTCTTTTTCGCAATTATTCTACATCCTGGATCGGTGGAGGCCATCACTAAGCCTATAGACCCCTCGTTTTTCACCTGCCTTGCACACTCCCAAGGATGGACTGTCCCGGGCGAGGGTCCTATAGGGCAAGCAGTTTCCACCGACCAAAAGAGACGAACCTAGGGTCTAGTGTATCGCAAGATTCCCAATGGGTGAGCCATTCCAATCATGATTAAGCCCCGGTTAAGATCGAGATTCATCTTAGGGACTTAAGGAACTTCCGGTATAACCTCATCTTTGATGAGGGCTCTCGAATCTTATCCATAGGCTTAAGGATGATTAGTATGAACCATTCATTAGGGCTTGACAACACAGTGTCATCCTATCCTTAAGACATGACTTAGGTTAATTACGGTCAACATTAACACATAAGTCAAGGACCGGGTCAAAGTTGACCATGGTCACACTTGCTTTCACAAGGAGTCGTGACTCGGGCATTAACTGTCACGACCCGAAAACTAGGATCTATTTTATTGGTAATAAGTAATTATTATTTATTTATTTGCTTATTTATTTATCTAAATTATTATTTATTTAAATATTTATGTGTGCATTTTATGTTCATCATAATTATGCTTAGCATTTTATTTGAGTCATTCGGGTTAGTGTAATATTGTTGGGTCTTAATAGTTAGTAGGGAGTGTAAGTATTTGTGTGTAGTGTAGAGGAGGGGCCTGAGTGTAAGTTTTGGAAATAATTCCCCTACTCCCTCTCTTCTCCCTCACCCCCCTACTCTTTCACCCTCACTCTTTCATCTCTCTCTCTCCCAGATTTCTCCCTCTCCATTTGTCAAGAAAAGGGTAAGTTTTCTTTCTCTCGTCTCTCTTCATTTTCTTCATCTTCCTCCCATTATCTCTCATTTCTCATAACTTGAATCTTGTTTAGATCGTCGATAGGATCGCGTAGAGTCAAAAATATTTGAAATCCATCAACTTTGAGAAAATCCGGGTAAGTTACTTTTCCCCCATTTTGATGCTAAAATGTTCATCTCATGTTTATATGATGTTTGATGTGTTATATTTGAAGTTTGGTTGAGTTTAGAATTTATTTTGAATTTATTTGAGTTTTTGGGTAAAAATGGTGAAATCTTGAATGTGGGGATTTGGTGTTGGTTTGGATGATTAAAGGGTGTTATTTAGATTCCCTTTAGGTTGGATGTTGTTTAGGAGCTTTAGAAATGTATTGGGAAGCTTTGATTTTGATAACTTTAGTGAAGGTTGTGTTTTGGTTCGAAATTGGTAAACCCAGGAAGAATCTGGGCATTGTTCTTCTGGCACGGTCGTGCCCCTTTATTTGGCACGGTCGTGCCCCTTTATTTGGCACGGTCGTGCCAATATTCACTTTTCTCTCGTCATGTTTGGCACGGTCGTGCCACTTTCTTAGGCACGGTCGTGCCAAGCTGGGACTCTGATATATTCTTCCCTTTTCTTCTAAAACTGTTTCCCCCATAACTTCTTCGTCCGGACTCAGTTTTAGGCGTGTAAACTATCGTTTCGAAGCTCTCTTCGAGTAATACAAGATGGGATGGGTCGTTCAGTTAAGTTATAAGTTTTATACTTCGGGATTTTATTGGGTGTTTGAGGGTAAGAGGAGTTGTATCAATCCTTTGTGATCGAGTTTTGCAAATCCATTTGAGTGGCCGTGTTGAGTTGTTGTGATCATCTTTGTGATATAAGTAAGGATTTCATACCTTGAGACCATTTAATTGAAAGCTAATTTACTGATCGGATTGATTTTAGGATAAGACTTAGTCTAGGTTTTAGGCGATATCCTATAGTACCTAGAGGGTTGTTTTGGAACACTAAAGTGTTGGGTTTGGTCCGTTTGTGATCATGTATGAATAGGTGTAACCTTTTGTGTTCGTTTGGGGTGTTGAGAATTGGTTCGTTTATGAACGAATATAAAGCGTGACATGGTGATTGGGTACCTATGGTTTTGATTAGCTTCTTTATGGTGTATTCATTTGGACTTCCTATTTGGAATTCTAGGTGTATAAATATAGGGAGTTGATAGTCTTAGTACATCTTCATGAGTAAACGTTTAAATTCATCTTAGTAATAGTCGTTATACTATTTGTGAGCGACCGTTTGGGTTGTGTTCCTTATGAATAACTTGTGGGTATCATCTTTGGAATGTATCTAGTATGGTTCCTCTTTATGGAATTATCGTATTCTAATAGTCTTTGTTGTTGAGCTCCTTATGAGCAATTCCGTTTATCGTTGTTGTGCTCTTTATGAGAAATTCCGTTTATCGTTGTTGTGCTCTTCATGAGAAACTCTTGTTATTGTTGTTGTTAAACTCTTCATGAGTAACCGTTGCATCTTTATGGTGATTATTTGGCATGGTTCCCTACTTTGGAACCCTAAACTGTTTAATTAAGCTAGTATTTATTACTTAGCATTTATTTGAAAGCACAGCTGGCATATTTGTTGCATCGGGCGATGGGAAGGATTATAATGGCAAAGACAAGTCCATTATAATGTTGACCATTGTTTTGCCCTTACTATACCCCCTTTTCCAGATTGGCCTTGGAAGGGTTAAGTTAGCTTCATTTGTGAATGTATCTAGCTAACGGGCATGACTTTGTGTCATGGTCCTTGTCCTTTGTGACACTCTTATGGTTATTGGTTTCGGTACCGGGGTTTTCTCTTCGGCTTTCATGCTATTATGAAGATGTTGATTGGTTGATCATTGAAGTTGCGCAGCGATCCTTTATTTGGATGTTCCGGTTTGGAAAACCTTGGCTATATCCTTTGTTATGTGTTTATTTCTGCTGCTATCTGATATGTGATAATTGCTATGTGCTATGTGATATTTATTATTGTTTATTGCTTATTGCTTAGTAGCATGTCATGTAGTTGCATTAGTAACTTACTGAGATTTATTCTCACCCCGTTTCTTGTTTCAAATTGTTTTCCTTAACCCCCCCCCCCAGGAGGAAAAAGGATTAGGATTTGCGGATCGAGGAGGACGTCGAGAGGATTGAGATTTTGGGCAGGTTGTTTGATCGGTTTGCATTATTTAAATGTATAACCTTTTGGGGATAGTTTTACCAACAATGACGTCATTAAGATTTGTAATCTTTTGTATTTTGGGGTGAGCTTGCGAAGCTTATTCTAGTAGTTTGTTGTTGTTGTTAAGCTTGGATTTCTAAAACTTTGTTTTAAACATTTTGGGTATAAAAATGGAATTTTTATCTTCATTATTTTGGTGTATTGTTGTAAGTCGACGTCCAGCTCGCGAGTTCCGGGCCCGCGGGGTCGGGGTCGCGACAGTTGGTATCAGAGCTATGGTTTAGCTCTATGTATAAGTATAGGAGGACTAGAATGACCTAGGAGGGTAGATGGGTTCGGAGTGAGTAACGATGAGTATTTTATGTAGTTATTTGTTTGTGATGGCTAGAAGAAGAGCTGGTGAAGGCATCAGTGGGACTCAGAATCAGAATGGTCTACGGGAAGAAAACCGTGTAAGGTTTCAGGATAGGTTTGAAGCGGCCGTGAAAGCAATTCATGACCAAGGGCCGAGAGAGGAACATGTAGCACCTCCGCGATATGGGTTGGAGCAGTTCTTGAAGTTGAAACCAAGTGAGTACGACGGTGAGCCTGATGTGAAGAAGGCCGAGCTATGGATAGAATCAATGGAGAAAATCTACGAGATCTTTGGTTGCACTAATGAGGATAGGGTTCTGTTTCAGCTTATAAGCTCGTGGGGGCTGCGGAACATTGGTGGAAGGCACTGAAGACCAGTTGGGATGCGACTCTTGTACCATATCCTTGGGAGTGGTTCGTGAGGAAATTCAAGGATAATTTTATCTCTCTAGTGAATCAAAACCGGAAAGAGGAGTTCCTCAGCTTGGAGCAAGGCATGATGTCAGTAGCACAGTACTCAGCTAAGTTCACATAATTAGTCAGGTGTTGTGAATACCTTGTGCGGACCGAGGAGCAGAAAGCGATGAGAATAATCAGGGGTTTGAAGACATCCATCCGGACTCAGTTTATAGCACAGCGGATTCAGACTTATCTGGATGCGGTGGATCGAGCCTACTTGATTGAGCAGGATATTGGGGAACACAAAAGGAAGACTGAGAGGGTTAACCCGGGTAAGCAAGGAGGGCAGAGTGAGTCACAACAGCAACATTCAGATAACAGAGGTAATTCTGGAGTGCAAACTCGATTCAGAAGGCAACTTCAAGGGCAACCAACAGTAGGAAATCGAGGTTCTAATAAGGGGACACGAAATGGGAAAGTCTGCAGCTACTGTCAGAGGAAAGGACACTCAGAAGACAAGTGTTGGAAGAAGCAAGGGAAAATGTGTGAAGTGTGGTCAGTTGGGACACTTCGTCAAAGATTGTCCGAGGTTTAGAGTTCATTCATCGGGGGCAGGAACTGGAATACCACAGGGTCAGAAGAGGGATGCTTCGGGAAACCCTAAAAGTTCAGGGTAGGGTATTTGCGACCAATCAGCACTCACCAGGTAACGGATAAATTTCAGGAGGTATTATTTTACGTCGTGAGAGCGAGCGCGTGCATTTTAGGATCATCGCATTTATGTGTTTCTATGCATTAGTTGCATTTATTTCTTCTGAGTCTTTGACTATGTGTTATAGGTGTCTACTCCTATGGAGGAGTTTAGGGTATCTGATGAAGTCTTATGTGCTTATGATGTGCTTAAGTATGGTTATGTCTTACCTGCTAAATTACCCATGCTGCTATTACAACATTTTGATGTTACTCTTGCTTTAGTTGATTGTTGTAGGAAGATGGTTATATTCTCCATTCCTGATTTCCTAAAATTATTTGAGACCGTTCCTTTGCGTAGAGTTATACCTAATTTTTTTTTATTGAAATCCGAGTATTTAGCTTCGGTCAAATTGTTGGGTGTAATTATCATTGTAAGGTTTCTACTTTCTTCTAAATAGTACCTAGTGTTTGAGGAGAAGCTTGGGTTAAATTGGGTTGTTGTGGTACAAGGTTGTAATGCTAATATTTAGATCAATATCCATATTGTATCGGTTGGGTTATAGGAGTTGAGGATTCAATGAGGATCTTTTGAGGAAAATTTTAGTCACTTTTAGTACATCTCCGTGAATGCATCGGAATGGATTAGTATGGAGAGGTGTACGATTTGTTATGGATGATGAGTTCGTTGTAGGAGTTATGATCATTAATGGTGGTAAGCGTGTTAAGTTAGAAAGGACTAAGTACATTTTGGGAGAGTAATAATTTCTCAATCTATGTTAAAGGCATTTCGAAATTTTGGGTAGATAGTGGTTCTATGGTTCTAAATCCCTTCTTGGTGGCGTTTCCCGAATTGGATCAAGGGTATGTGAAGGAAGTTGATTATCAATACTTGGGCATAATTAAGGAATATCATGAATTGGTCTTGGGTCAGTTGGAACGTTACTAGCTAATTGGGTTATTACGATGGTAGTACTATTGAGCCTAAGTATCATTAGGTTAATAAATGTATGCGTGAAAGATTAACGTGGCTTAGCTATTGAGGATTTGAGATTTGGTGACTTCCTTGGATATATGAGCACAGATTAATAACTAAAAAGGGAGTTAGAGGAAATACCGTGAAGATAAAATTTAGATCATTTTCGGACTACTGAGTATTCGTAATTATTTTAGGCTTTCAAGGATTGGAGTGTTATGACGATGACATTATGGCGTAAATTTAAGTGAACATTTTGTATAAAAATTTTGGGTTTACATTACACCTTTAGTTTAAAGTGCTACCTAGAGCGAGAGCACTATAATGGGAATCCTTAGAGATATAGCCTTTGATGAATATTGTGGAAATAAAAATTTCTTTAGCCTTTTTATATTTTAAAAGCTAATTTAGCTTGAGATGGTAATGTTTTGAATTTCTGGGGAATAATACTAAGTATGCGATTTACAAATAGTTAAGGTTATGAATAAGGCGAGCTTGAGGTACCTCGAGAATTATGTGTGGAATTAATTTGGATTCTTCGATGATTGAGTACGGATTTCGATTAGTAATGAAGATAATGATGGAATGATTCGGTTCGAGAGGTGATGTTATCGTAAGCATTATTTAAGGATACCTTTTAGTGGGTTAGATTGGATAATTGAGGAATACGAGGAATGGCGGAACTATCGTATCCGTAGCTATTCGGTCTTTAGGGTAAGTCTCGTTAAAATTCGGGTCGAATTTTCTTTAAGGGGGAGTGAATGTCACGACCAGAAAACTAGGCTCTATTTTATTGGTAATAAGTAATTATTATTTATTTATTTGCTTATTTATTTATCTAAATTATTATTTATTTAAATATTTATGTGTGCATTTTATGTTCATCATAATTATGCTTCGCATTTTATTTGAATCATTCGGGTTAGTGTAATATTGTTGGGTCTTAATAGTTAGTAGGGAGTGTAAGTATTTGTGTGTAGTGTAGAGGAGGGGCCTGAGTGTAAGTTTTGGAAATAATTCCCCTACTCCCTCTCTTCTCCCTCACCCCCCTACTCTTTCACCCTCACTCTTTCATCTCTCTCTCTCCCAGCTTTCTCCCTCTCCATTTGTCAAGAAAAGGGTAAGTTTTCTTTCTCTCTTCTCTCTTCATTTTCTTCATCTTCCTCCCATTATCTCTCATTTCTCATAACTTGAATCTTGTTTAGATCGTCGATAGGATCGCGTAGAGTCAAAAATATTTGAAATCCATCAACTTTGAGAAAATCCGGGTAAGTTACTTTTCCCCCATTTTGATGCTAAAATGTTCATCTCATGTTTATATGATGTTTGATGTGTTATATTTGATGTTTGGTTGAGTTTAGAATTTATTTTGAATTTATTTGAGTTTTTGGGTAAAAATGGTGAAATCTTGAATGTGGGGATTTGGTGTTGGTTTGGATGATTAAAGGGTGTTATTTAGATTCCCTTTAGGTTGGATGTTGTTTAGGAGCTTTAGAAATGTATTGGGAAGCTTTGATTTTGATAACTTTAGTGAAGGTTGTGTTTTGGTTCGAAATTGGTAAACCCAGGAAGAATCTGGGCATTGTTCTTCTGGCACGGTCGTGCCCCTTTATTTGGCACGGTCGTGCCCCTTTATTTGGCACGGTCGTGCCAATATTCACTTTTCTCTCGTCATGTTTGGCACGGTCGTGCCACTTTCTTAGGCACGGTCGTGCCAAGCTGGGACTCTGATATATTCTTCCCTTTTCTTCTAAAACTGTTTCCCCCATAACTTCTTCGTCCGGACTCAGTTTTAGGCGTGTAAACTATCGTTTCGAAGCTCTCTTAGAGTAATACAAGATGGGATGGGTCGTTCAGTTAAGTTATAAGTTTTATACTTCGGGATTTTATTGGGTGTTTGAGGGTAAGAGGAGTTGTATCAATCCTTTGTGATCGAGTTTTGCAAATCCATTTGAGTGGCCGTGTTGAGTTGTTGTGATCATCTTTGTGATATAAGTAAGGATTTCATACCTTGAGACCATTTAATTGAAAGCTAATTTACTGATCGGATTGATTTTAGGATAAGACTTAGTCTAGGTTTTAGGCGATATCCTATAGTACCTAGAGGGTTGTTTTGGAACACTAAAGTGTTGGGTTTGGTCCGTTTGTGATCATGTATGAATAGGTGTAACCTTTTGTGTTCGTTTGGGGTGTTGAGAATTGGTTCGTTTATGAACGAATATAAAGCGTGACATGGTGATTGGGTACCTATGGTTTTGATTAGCTTCTTTATGGTGTATTCATTTGGACTTCCTATTTGGAATTCTAGGTGTATAAATATAGGGAGTTGATAGTCTTAGTACATCTTCATGAGTAAACGTTTAAATTCATCTTAGTAATAGTCGTTATACTATTTGTGAGCGACCGTTTGGGTTGTGTTCCTTATGAATAACTTGTGGGTATCATCTTTGGAATGTATCTAGTATGGTTCCTCTTTATGGAATTATCGTATTCTAATAGTCTTTGTTGTTGAGCTCCTTATGAGCAATTCCGTTTATCGTTGTTGTGCTCTTTATGAGAAATTCCGTTTATCGTTGTTGTGCTCTTCATGAGAAACTCTTGTTATTGTTGTTGTTAAACTCTTCATGAGTAACCGTTGCATCTTTATGGTGATTATTTGGCATGGTTCCCTACTTTGGAACCCTAAACTGTTTAATTAAGCTAGTATTTATTACTTAGCATTTATTTGAAAGCACAGCTGGCATATTTGTTGCATCGGGCGATGGGAAGGATTATAATGGCAAAGACAAGTCCATTATAATGTTGACCATTGTTTTGCCCTTACTATACCCCCTTTTCCAGATTGGCCTTGGAAGGGTTAAGTTAGCTTCATTTGTGAATGTATCTAGCTAACGGGCATGACTTTGTGTCATGGTCCTTGTCCTTTGTGACACTCTTATGGTTATTGGTTTCGGTACCGGGGTTTTCTCTTCGGCTTTCATGCTATTATGAAGATGTTGATTGGTTGATCATTGAAGTTGCGCAGCGATCCTTTATTTGGATGTTCCGGTTTGGAAAACCTTGGCTATATCCTTTGTTATGTGTTTATTTCTGCTGCTATCTGCTATGTGATATTTATTATTGTTTATTGCTTATTGCTTAGTAGCATGTCATGTAGTTGCATTAGTAACTTACTGAGATTTATTCTCACCCCGTTTCTTGTTTCAAATTGTTTTCCTTAACCCCCCCCCAGGAGGAAAAAGGATTAGGATTTGCGGATCGAGGAGGACGTCGAGAGGATTGAGATTTTGGGCAGGTTGTTTGATCGGTTTGCATTATTTAAATGTATAACCTTTTGGGGATAGTTTTACCAACAATGACGTCATTAAGATTTGTAATCTTTTGTATTTTGGGGTGAGCTTGCGAAGCTTATTCTAGTAGTTTGTTGTTGTTGTTAAGCTTGGATTTCTAAAACTTTGTTTTAAACATTTTGGGTATAAAAATGGAATTTTTATCTTCATTATTTTGGTGTATTGTTGTAAGTCGACGTCCAGCTCGCGAGTTCCGGGCCCGCGGGGTCGGGGTCGCGACAGTTGGTATCAGAGCTATGGTTTAGCTCTATGTATAAGTATAGGAGGACTAGAATGACCTAGGAGGGTAGATGGGTTCGGAGTGAGTAACGATGAGTATTTTATGTAGTTATTTGTTTGTGATGGCTAGAAGAAGAGCTGGTGAAGGCATCAGTGGGACTCAGAATCAGAATGGTCTACGGGAAGAAAACCGTGTAAGGTTTCAGGATAGGTTTGAAGCGGCCGTGAAAGCAATTCATGACCAAGGGCCGAGAGAGGAACATGTAGCACCTCCGCGATATGGGTTGGAGCAGTTCTTGAAGTTGAAACCAAGTGAGTACGACGGTGAGCCTGATGTGAAGAAGGCCGAGCTATGGATAGAATCAATGGAGAAAATCTACGAGATCTTTGGTTGCACTAATGAGGATAGGGTTCTGTTTCAGCTTATAAGCTCGTGGGGGCTGCGGAACATTGGTGGAAGGCACTGAAGACCAGTTGGGATGCGACTCTTGTACCATATCCTTGGGAGTGGTTCGTGAGGAAATTCAAGGATAATTTTATCTCTCTAGTGAATCAAAACCGGAAAGAGGAGTTCCTCAGCTTGGAGCAAGGCATGATGTCAGTAGCACAGTACTCAGCTAAGTTCACATAATTAGTCAGGTGTTGTGAATACCTTGTGCGGACCGAGGAGCAGAAAGCGATGAGAATAATCAGGGGTTTGAAGACATCCATCCGGACTCAGTTTATAGCACAGCGGATTCAGACTTATCTGGATGCGGTGGATCGAGCCTACTTGATTGAGCAGGATATTGGGGAACACAAAAGGAAGACTGAGAGGGTTAACCCGGGTAAGCAAGGAGGGCAGAGTGAGTCACAACAGCAACATTCAGATAACAGAGGTAATTCTGGAGTGCAAACTCGATTCAGAAGGCAACTTCAAGGGCAACCAACAGTAGGAAATCGAGGTTCTAATAAGGGGACACGAAATGGGAAAGTCTGCAGCTACTGTCAGAGGAAAGGACACTCAGAAGACAAGTGTTGGAAGAAGCAAGGGAAAATGTGTGAAGTGTGGTCAGTTGGGACACTTCGTCAAAGATTGTCCGAGGTTTAGAGTTCATTCATCGGGGGCAGGAACTGGAATACCACAGGGTCAGAAGAGGGATGCTTCGGGAAACCCTAAAAGTTCAGGGTAGGGTATTTGCGACCAATCAGCACTCACCAGGTAACGGATAAATTTCAGGAGGTATTATTTTACGTCGTGAGAGCGAGCGCGTGCATTTTAGGATCATCGCATTTATGTGTTTCTATGCATTAGTTGCATTTATTTCTTCTGAGTCTTTGACTATGTGTTATAGGTGTCTACTCCTATGGAGGAGTTTAGGGTATCTGATGAAGTCTTATGTGCTTATGATGTGCTTAAGTATGGTTATGTCTTACCTGCTAAATTACCCATGCTGCTATTACAACATTTTGATGTTACTCTTGCTTTAGTTGATTGTTGTAGGAAGATGGTTATATTCTCCATTCCTGATTTCCTAAAATTATTTGAGACCGTTCCTTTGCGTAGAGTTATACCTAATTTTTTTTTATTGAAATCCGAGTATTTAGCTTCGGTCAAATTGTTGGGTGTAATTATCATTGTAAGGTTTCTACTTTCTTCTAAATAGTACCTAGTGTTTGAGGAGAAGCTTGGGTTAAATTGGGTTGTTGTGGTACAAGGTTGTAATGCTAATATTTAGATCAATATCCATATTGTATCGGTTGGGTTATAGGAGTTGAGGATTCAATGAGGATCTTTTGAGGAAAATTTTAGTCACTTTTAGTACATCTCCGTGAATGCATCGGAATGGATTAGTATGGAGAGGTGTACGATTTGTTATGGATGATGAGTTCGTTGTAGGAGTTATGATCATTAATGGTGGTAAGCGTGTTAAGTTAGAAAGGACTAAGTACATTTTGGGAGAGTAATAATTTCTCAATCTATGTTAAAGGCATTTCGAAATTTTGGGTAGATAGTGGTTCTATGGTTCTAAATCCCTTCTTGGTGGCGTTTCCCGAATTGGATCAAGGGTATGTGAAGGAAGTTGATTATCAATACTTGGGCATAATTAAGGAATATCATGAATTGGTCTTGGGTCAGTTGGAACGTTACTAGCTAATTGGGTTATTACGATGGTAGTACTATTGAGCCTAAGTATCATTAGGTTAATAAATGTATGCGTGAAAGATTAACGTGGCTTAGCTATTGAGGATTTGAGATTTGGTGACTTCCTTGGATATATGAGCACAGATTAATAACTAAAAAGGGAGTTAGAGGAAATACCGTGAAGATAAAATTTAGATCATTTTCGGACTACTGAGTATTCGTAATTATTTTAGGCTTTCAAGGATTGGAGTGTTATGACGATGACATTATGGCGTAAATTTAAGTGAACATTTTGTATAAAAATTTTGGGTTTACATTACACCTTTAGTTTAAAGTGCTACCTAGAGCGAGAGCACTATAATGGGAATCCTTAGAGATATAGCCTTTGATGAATATTGTGGAAATAAAAATTTCTTTAGCCTTTTTATATTTTAAAAGCTAATTTAGCTTGAGATGGTAATGTTTTGAATTTCTGGGGAATAATACTAAGTATGCGATTTACAAATAGTTAAGGTTATGAATAAGGCGAGCTTGAGGTACCTCGAGAATTATGTGTGGAATTAATTTGGATTCTTCGATGATTGAGTACGGATTTCGATTAGTAATGAAGATAATGATGGAATGATTCGGTTCGAGAGGTGATGTTATCGTAAGCATTATTTAAGGATACCTTTTAGTGGGTTAGATTGGATAATTGAGGAATACGAGGAATGGCGGAACTATCGTATCCGTAGCTATTCGGTCTTTAGGGTAAGTCTCGTTAAAATTCGGGTCGAATTTTCTTTAAGGGGGAGTGAATGTCACGACCAGAAAACTAGGCTCTATTTTATTGGTAATAAGTAATTATTATTTATTTATTTGCTTATTTATTTATCTAAATTATTATTTATTTAAATATTTATGTGTGCATTTTATGTTCATCATAATTATGCTTCGCATTTTATTTGAATCATTCGGGTTAGTGTAATATTGTTGGGTCTTAATAGTTAGTAGGGAGTGTAAGTATTTGTGTGTAGTGTAGAGGAGGGGCCTGAGTGTAAGTTTTGGAAATAATTCCCCTACTCCCTCTCTTCTCCCTCACCCCCCTACTCTTTCACCCTCACTCTTTCATCTCTCTCTCTCCCAGCTTTCTCCCTCTCCATTTGTCAAGAAAAGGGTAAGTTTTCTTTCTCTCTTCTCTCTTCATTTTCTTCATCTTCCTCCCATTATCTCTCATTTCTCATAACTTGAATCTTGTTTAGATCGTCGATAGGATCGCGTAGAGTCAAAAATATTTGAAATCCATCAACTTTGAGAAAATCCGGGTAAGTTACTTTTCCCCCATTTTGATGCTAAAATGTTCATATCATGTTTATATGATGTTTGATGTGTTATATTTGAAGTTTGGTTGAGTTTAGAATTTATTTTGAATTTATTTGAGTTTTTGGGTAAAAATGGTGAAATCTTGAATGTGGGAATTTGGTGTTGGTTTGGATGATTAAAGGGTGTTATTTAGGTTCCCTTTAGGTTGGATGTTGTTTAGGAGCTTTAGAAATGTATTGGGAAGCTTTGATTTTGATAACTTTAGTGAAGGTTGTGTTTTGGTTCGAAATTGGTAAACCCAGGAAGAATCTGGGCATTGTTCTTCTGGCACGGTCGTGCCCCTTTATTTGGCACGGTCGTGCCAATATTCACTTTTCTCTCGTCATGTTTGGCACGGTCGTGCCACTTTCTTAGGCACGGTCGTGCCAAGCTGGGACTCTGATATATTCTTCCCTTTTCTTCTAAAACTGTTTCCCCCATAACTTCTTCGTCCGGACTCCGTTTTAGGCGTGTAAACTATCGTTTCGAAGCTCTCTTCGAGTACTACAAGATGGGATGGGTCGTTAAGTTAAGTTATAAGTTTTATACTTCGGGATTTTATTGGGTGTTTGAGGGTAAGAGGAGTTGTATCAATCCTTTGTGATCGAGTTTTGCAAATCCATTTGAGTGACCGTGTTGAGTTGTTGTGATCATCTTTGTGATATAAGTGAGGATTTCATACCTTGAGACCATTTAATTGAAAGCTAATTTACTGATCGGATTGATTTTAGGATAAGACTTAGTCTAGGTTTTAGGCGATATCCTATAGTACCTAGAGGGTTGTTTTGGAACACTAAAGTGTTGGGTTTGGTCCGTTTGTGATCATGTATGAATAGGTGTAACCTTTTGTGTTCGTTTGGGGTGTTGAGAATTGGTTCGTTTATGAACGAATATAAAGCGTGACATGGTGATTGGGTACCTATGGTTTTGATTAGCTTCTTTATGGTGTATTCATTCGGACTTCCTATTTGGAATTCTAGGTGTATAAATATAGGGAGTTGATAGTCTTAGTACATCTTCATGAGTAAACGTTTAGATTCATCTTAGTAATAGTCGTTATACTATTTGTGAGCGACCGTTTGGGTTGTGTTCCTTATGAATAACTTGTGGGTATCATCTTTGGAATGTATCTAGTATGGTTCCTCTTTATGGAATTATCGTATTCTAATAGTCTTTGTTGTTGAGCTCCTTATGAGAAATTCCGTTTATCGTTGTTGTGCTCTTTATGAGAAATTCCGTTTATCGTTGTTGTGCTCTTCATGAGAAACTCTTGTTATTGTTGTTGTTAAACTCTTCATGAGTAACCGTTGCATCTTTATGGTGATTATTTGGCATGGTTCCCTAATTTGGAACCCTAAACTGTTTAATTAAGCTAGTATTTATTACTTAGCATTTATTTGAAAGCCCAGCTGGCATATTTGTTGCATCGGGCGATGGGAAGGATTATAATGGCAAATCCAAGTCCATTATAATGTTGACCATTGTTTTGCCCTTACTATACCCCCTTTTCCAGATTGGCCTTGGAAGGGTTAAGTTAGCTTCATTTGTGAATGTATCTAGCTAACGGGCATGACTTTGTGTCATGGTCCTTGTCCTTTGTGACACTCTTATGGTTATTGGTTTCGGTACCGGGGTTTTCTCTTCGGCTTTCATGCTATTATGAAGATGTTGATTAGTTGATCATTGAAGCTGCGCAGCGATCCTTTATTTGGATGTTCCGGTTTGGAAAACCTTGGCTATATCCTTTGTTATGTGTTTATTTCCGCTGCTATCTGATATGTGATAATTGCTATGTGCTATGTGATATTTATTATTGTTTATTGCTTATTGCTTAGTAGCATGTCATGTAGTTGCATTAGTAACTTACTGAGATTTATTCTCACCCCGTTTCTTGTTTCAAATTGTTTTCCTTAACCCCCCCAGGAGGAAAAGGATTAGGATTTGCGGATCGAGGAGGACGTCGAGAGGATTGAGATTTTGGGCAGGTTGTTTGATCGGTTTGCATTATTTAAATGTATAACCTTTTGGGGATAGTTTTACCAACAATGACGTAATTAAGATTTGTAATCTTTTGTATTTTGGGGTGAGCTTGCGAAGCTTATTCTAGTAGTTTGTTGTTGTTGTTAAGCTTGGATTTCTAAAACTTTGTTTTAAACATTTTGGGTATAAAAATGGAATTTTTATCTTCATTATTTTGGTGTATTGTTGTAAGTCGACATCCAGCTCGCGAGTTCCGGGCCCGCGGGGTCGGGGTCGCGACATTAACTTGGCCATAATTAATCTCAGACACGTATTAGGGACGTGGTAACGTGAGATAGACCAAAAACCAACCAAAGTCTCGGTATTTGTGTCTCACGGACAAGTGTGGTTGACTCGGCTCAGAAGGCGAGGTGGAATGGACCCGTGCACGCTAGAAGGGCACAAGAGCACCAATCAAGCTGCATCGTGGCATCCATCCCGGGTTTAAAGGGCATTTGGAACATGCAAGGTCAAGTGCGCATAGTGTGAAGCCATTCTATGTTCTCTTTTGAGTTAAAATAGAAGTTTTCGATTCGTTTTAACATCATGAGCAATGTATAATCAACATATGAACAAGCATGAATAAGCATAATCGACAAAAATGAGCAAGCATGAATAAGCTATTTACACAAGCAATCAAGCAAGAATCATATGAACAAACAAAGCCAAAACTTGTACATACAACAAATTGTGCACAACCAAAGGTCATTTGAAATCAAGACTTCACAAGAAGAACAATCCTTGGAAAACCATTTGCAAAACAAGTTGTGCACAACAAAAGGATTCAAATTTTTTTACAAAATGGGTTATGCACAAAGAGGCTTTAAAAACCCAAATTTATGTCCAAAAAGACTTATGCATAACCAAGCTTTAAAAACCAAGTTTTGGCTAGAAAAGAAGAAGGTAATGTGCACAAACAAATCTGTAAATTTGGAACCTGGATAAGCAAAAGCAAAAGGGACACATAATGTTTCTGCCCTGCACAAAATTGTCAAATTTTGAAACATTCTGTTCCCTGCCCAACATAGTCGTATGGCTACAGCATCCTGGCTATTATTTTTTTTTTGCATATTTTCAACTTCTGATCATCAAGCCCGAGTTTATTGCACATCCAGAACAGTTTCCACTCCAGAAGAGTCAAACAGAAACTCAGCACACATAAAACAAACACAAAAGTTAACGAAAACGGGGGACAGGAGTTTGACCCACACAAAAGTGTCCTCAAAGCTTCTAAAAGGAAGTTCGCAAACACTTTACTCCCCAGCGGAGTCGCCACTGTAAGGATCCCGCCCCCGCGCAGAAAACGCGACGAGTATGGGGGCGAAACGCCAAACACGGTTATCACGCAAAACATAACGGAGTCACCACATTTATTAATTATTTAACCCAACAAATGGAAAGGTTAGAGATTCTATTAGTTCGGAGGTCAGATTACGCCTTGAGAAGAGTTTTACATCACCCAAGTCGCCTCGGATAGGACCGAGTCTCCCTAACGTTAGTTAACAAAGTACATGTGTGTGTGTGTATTTCAAAAACGGGAGAAACTGACTTTTAACAAAACTGGTTAATTATTTAACAGAAAAGGGTTATTTTGCAAACATTCTGACCAGAAAAGGAAAAAACTGAAAAATGCACTCCCCGGCCAAAGTAGCCGTAGGGATGGGGAGGGCATTCCAGGAATTTTTGACAGTTTATCAGAAAACTGTCCAGTTTCAGACAAAACAGAGTATTCTTGCTGAAACTGGACTGAAATGATCATTTTCAATTATTTTCCTTAACAAAAACATGGATTTAATCATCCCTATGTCATTGATAAGAAATTAGACACCAAAAATAAAGGTTTTGGGTGTGATCAAGACAATCATTGGGGATGTTTTTGAGAAAGGTGATGAACCTGCCCTTTGGGCCAAAATTGCTATTTGATGAGTAAAGATTGAAACTTTACCATCAAAATGGACTTTTTATGAAAGATTAACCTTGAGGGACAACAAAAACAACATAAACATCCAATCTTTATGACCCAATCTTAAGGATTTTTGGCTAGATCAAGGTAGGGATGATAAAGATTGAGCCTTTATCCCCCAACATGATCATCATGGCCTAGTTTGTGGAATACTAACATAAAGACATGAGCTTTCACCTTGATAAAGAGATCTTTAAGCCATTTAGAACAAAGAAATCAAACCATGATCATCCTTAGGTTTGAACCTCTTTCACACAAAAGTACGAAGGGCACCTTGAATCATGCTCATGGCTTGGTTCACATTATATATATGTATATATATATGTATGTATATATATATGTATGTATATATATATGTATGTATATATATATGTATGTATATACATATATATATATATGTATATATATGTATATGTATGTATATACATATATACATACATATATATGTATGTATATATATATGTATGTATATACATATATATATATATATGTATATATATATATATATATATACATATATATATATATATGTATATACATACTTATATATATACATACATATATATATACATATATATAATGTGAACCAAGCCATGAGCATGATTCAAGGTGCCCTTCGTACTTTTGTGTGAAAGAGGTTCAAACCTAAGGATGATCATGGTTTGATTTCTTTGTTCTAAATGGCTTAAAGATCTCTTTATCAAGGTGAAAGCTCATGTCTTTATGTTAGTATTCCACAAACTAGGCCATGATGATCATGTTGGGGGATAAAGGCTCAATCTTTATCATCCCTACCTTGATCTAGCCAAAAATCCTTAAGATTGGGTCATAAAGATTGGATGTTTATGTTGTTTACATACATACATATATATATACATACATATATATATACATACATATATATATACATATATATATATATATATATATATATATATATATATATATATATATGCTTGAAATGGACAAGTCTTACAAGAATGTAAATTTGCTTGAGAGGACAAGTCTTACAAGTATGTAAACAAGAACAAGTAATATGATTAACAAAGCAAAATAGAGTTGAGATGAAGAGAAGATGGGGGAAGGGGACCTCACCTATGATGGTTCTAGTCTATCTTCCTTTCCTTCACTCAATTATAAGGGTGATTTCTCTCTCAGACACGATTTCTGCAGAGTTTCCCCTATCTAAACAATATTCTTCCCCCCTGAAATGATCAGCATGGGGTTCAATTTATAGAGGCTGAGGGTGCCCAACATAGCCGTACGGCTAGGGACCTCATGTTCCCAAACCATCCGTACGACTCGACTTGGCGAGCTTCTGGATTTTTCTAAGTTTAATTCTAGTTCAGTCCTGGAATATCAGGTTTATCCTAGTGAGGTCCTGGTCCATTTGTTTATCCCTAAATGGTACCAAGAATTCCTCTAAAGTTGGTCGAATTCATATTGGTGTACTTACAGCTATGCATATGAATAGGGATTAAAACATTAGATCTAACATTTTACGCATGGTAAGCTGCAAATCTAGCATAATAATAAGAACATCATGAATATATATGAGATAACACATAAGCATGAAGATCGCTACCCTAATGATAGAGCATATTATGAATTTTAGTAAGAACATGAAGAACACGTTATGAATCATATGAATATAGGTGTATAAACATAATGAAACTAGTATAAATCATATCTAAACTAAGAAAACATATAGAATCCTTCCCAATCTTGACAAGAATGAAGCCGAATCTTTTCCGCAGATTCGCCGGATCTTCGAGGTTGCTATAAAGGCTTGGAGAGAGAGTTCAGCCGTCAGTATTGGCTGTGGAACTCGGGGAGAGAGTTGTTGTTTTTTAATTATGAACTGAGGTCACCTATCTATAGGGATTACTGACTTGAAGCACTGGCCGCCCGGCCCTTCCTAGACTGGCCGCCCGGCCAAACCAAAAGGTTGGCACAGTTTCCAAGGTTCTGATCAATCTGGACTCTGGTGAAACCCTAAATAACGTCTATCTTCGATCCCTCATCCGATCAGTCGAGAATATCTTCTTATCTGGGTTTTTCGGGAATTCCTGGATAAGTCCTGCACATCTTGTAAATACTTGGGAGGTCCCTGTGAGTTTCTGGAGTGCCTAAACACTCATTTTCAGGTTGGGTACTAACAGTAGCCCCTCGGCGATGCTTATTGCAAGGCATGGAGGGTCGTCGATTAAGAAAATGAACAGATATGAAACATGAGTTTCAAATCGAGGGAGAAGTGAGAAAAAAGGTGACCAGGTTGGTCAAGCGGCTGAACCTTCGTCAGGCTACCTACGTATCCAAAGGGAATCAAGCCGGTCGTAGTTCGAGAATTTGGGGAGAAAGAAACGAGACATCATCTTTCGCAGGGAATAGACAAACATTCGTCAAGCAATAAAGCCGCGTGGACCCTACTGGGGAAAAGGAAAAAAGAAACGAGACATCAGACTCCAGCTAGGGATAACAATCCTACAGACACTATCTTGTATGAAGACTGAACGTTCGTAAGCAATAAAGTCATTGCAGATGGACTCTATTGGGGAAAAGAAGTAAGGCCATACGTACAGTTCGACAAGAAGTTTTAAGAATCGAGAACATAATTAGGAATGGATTCTAACTTCCTATAGAGTGCGCGTAATCGTATAATTTCTCGGTAAACTACGGTACTTAGATAGGTATAGTCCTCAGTATCGCAGAATCCGGTAACCGGTAACGCCGATTGTTTAGAGCTCGCACGGGTTACGCCAAATAAATTTATCAAATAGGAAGGGTTTAAGGACGTTCCCAGCCTTCCATTATAATCTTTAGGGTTTAAGGACGTTCCCAGCCTCCAATTATAAATTGATTTGGTTATTAAAGGAAATTATTGCGGTCTTCCGGACCAAAGGAAATTAATACGGTCTTCCAGACCAAATTTTAATTTTGAAAATTTATTGCGGTCTTCCGGACCAAATTTTAATTTTGGAAATTTATTGCGGTCTTCCGGACCAAATTTGATTTTTGGATATTTATTGCGGTCTTCCGGACCAAATTTGATTTTTGGAAATTTATTGCGGTCTTCTGGACCAAATTTGATTTTTTTTTTTAAATTATTGAGGTCTTCCGGACCAGATTTGATTAATTTTTGGCTAATGGTGCTAATTTTAGATTAAAAATAAGTTGAGGGGCTAAATTGTAATTTTTTCCACCTGGGGGAATAACTGGCCGCGTGGCCAAACCTTCTGATTGGTTGGACATCGTTGACGAGGATCACTGGTGGGCGCGCAAGATGGAGGGCTGAGATCGTGCCACGTAGCACGGACACACTGGCCGCGCGCCTAGTCCCTTCGTTGGACAGACCCTACAAACAGCCATCGGTTGTTGCTTTTCTTCTTCTTCACTTTCCTTCTTCTTCTTGGACGAATTTTGAGAGAGAAAAGATAGATTTTTGAGACGTTTTGATATTGTCGCGATGGATCTTCAGTATATTTTTAGCGCGGATCAACCTTATGAGCAAGGTGAAGGTGCGGGGCAACAATTCGAACAAGGTGGGGGTACGGAACCACCTCAACAAGACATCGACAGAGGGCGAGGATGGCTTCTAGAAATTTCCGTCCCGATGAGTAGAATTTCACGATGGGACAGCATTTTGATTTGTATGTGCGCCCTGATAAACATTGGTCTGGAGGGAGGCTGATGGAGACGAAAGAGGTAACGGTCTCGCTTTTTATCGCTTTTGGGTACTTTATGTCTTTTATTTATACTTGTCGTATTTATTTTAAGACTGCGTTAAATTAATTAATCGTTTGTGATTATTTAATTTCTGAGATTGTTGATTACTTTGGGGACGGCAAATATATGCGCAAGTAGATAAAGCATGCATGTACACTTCAATTATAGCACATAATTTATATTGCCAGTTGGGTAACGTACCTTTGCTGTGTTTACCTACAGAGGATGAAATCTCGTGGGTCCACAAAGGCAGTGGCAGAGATTGCCGCCGGCTGGTGCGGTGAAGGAGAGGATCAGAGCTCTGGGCTTTGGTCCGTTTTTTGATGCGGTTCAGGCTGTCAGGGGGACCCAGAAGGTGATGGGTTTGGTTGAGACGATGAGGGAGTACTGGTGGGACACTACCCACACATTCCATTTCAGCTGGGGAGAGGTGACCATTACTCCCACTGACTTTGCCTCTATCACTAGGCTCATGTTCATGGATGTGGAGCTACATTTTGATGAGTCTCTGTCTGCGGACCCACACCGTCAGGTTGAGTTGATTGGGATGCCATTGGGCAAAGGTGTGAAGGGGAATGGTTTTGAGTCAGGTCGCTTGAGGACCTTGTTGGATGAGGCTATCCGAGATTTTGTGGAGGGCATCAGCGACACAGATTGTCTGGTGCGGGCTATCCTGTGGTACAGCTTGTTACACACCTTGTTCCCGAGTGCAGGGACATTTTGTCGGTTTTCTTTGCTGGGTGCTCTAGCTGATCTGGAGCGGGCGAGTCAAGTCTCTTGGGGCGGAACCGGGCTGGCAAAGATGTACAGAGCCCTTGACTTTTGCTCGAGGTCAAGTACCTCGTATTTTGATTGCTTTTAGTTTGCTTTTGAGGTAATTTTCTGACTTGCTCCTTTATTCCATATCTGTCCTTTGTATAGAACTGTTCAGACTGAAATGCTGTCACTTTCCATAGGTGTGGGTCTACGAGCTGTTCCACATTGCTCCTTTTGACGTGCAGGGGATCAAGGAGGTACCGGTTATGAGGTTCTGGGCAAAGAGGAACCGGTTGGAGGGCCGCAGCAAGGCTAGGAAGACTCCTGATTTAGGGATCTTCGCCTTGAGGTTGAGTGGTCCGTTGTATGAAGACTTTCAGTTCTTTCCTTGGTTGGATCTGGTGTTGTCAGGGGTTGGCCTTGCCCAGGAGTTTACTGCTTCCCGCTGCTTTCTGGTAAGGTTGACTGGGGACGTCATGTATCTTGGCGAGAGAGTCTGCAGGCAGTATGGCAGACATCCTGTGGTGTGGGCCCCTCTTGAGCCATTGAGGAACATGTTGTATCCGGCTAGGCTGAGGACGAGCGGTGACTACCGAGTGAGGTATCCGGCCTATCTGTACCAGAGTGGGGCTGACTATGAGTGGTTTGTGGAGCATGTGCTGGTGGGTCCGCAGGTGTTGGTGAGGAGGCAGGCTGGTACCTATCCGGCTAGCTCGAGTAGAGGGGATAAATATGGTATGGATATGCCGCGATTCCTGGATAGCATCCGGATGCAGTGGGGCGGTGTCGAGGTGGGTTTCGATCTAACTCCGAATGAGGCTAACGAGGTTACTAGGGCCCAGCTTCCTCCCCTTAGAGCCACAGTATGATATCCTTTGATTTCTGTTTCGCACACATACACTTTGGACTTGTATCTGAACTGTGCTTATCTGTCCCAAAGCGCTTGTTTCGGAGCTTAGTTGCTGCTTGCACTTGCCGTCAAGAGGATGTAGTGCCACTGCAGCGTAGGGAGAGATCGCCTACAGAGGTTGCTTCTTCATCTCAAGCTCGTAGGAGGTTTGTGAGAGGCAGAGGTTTAGGAGCCGGTAGATCCCGTTACGTGCAGCAGCGGGGCCATGGTGTGATGATGATGATGATGAGGAGGAGGATGTTGAGTTTGAGGATTCTGACTCGGACTAGATGTAGTCCTTATTCCTGCACTTGTTAGCGGGAGAGAGAGAGAGAGGGAAACAAACAGATATATTTATGTACACTATTTTTATTTGCTTTTATATATATGTCATTAATTAGCATTTTATTTACATGCCTTTACATTTGGTACAATGCATGAGCTTTAGGGGTAAAATGGAGATTATACACATTGTTGGGTAATTCCACCTCTTTGTTGGACCTCTTTTGTGACTCGGGACCTTCAAAATGTCTGAGATGGGTCCATTCCGGCGTTTGATGGGGACGAAATTGCAAATCTGTCAGAACTGGCTTATGTGGCCGCGTGGCCAGCTATGGGGAAGGACTGGCCGCGCGGCTAATCCCTAGTCTGACACGTTTTTCATCAAATTTTTCCTTGTATGATTAGGACTTGAACTCCCAATCCTATTTAACAGCAGTCTGCGCAGACAGACGGACAGACAGCAGTTTTTTCTTCCTTTGCTCTAGATTTTGATCTTTCTGCGTTCTTCTGATGGATAGACACCCTAGGATTTCTGAGGAGAAGCAACGTTACTTCATCAAAAGCTTGAAGATATGGGTCCAGAAGCTTTTGAAAACAACTCGTGCCTCCTTGGATAGGAGATTTGGGATCAAGTGTCTTTGGTCCCTGTTCAAGGTTAAGTCTTATGAGAACCTGATTCGTGCTGCTGCCAAGTTCTGGGATAATGAAAATCATGTCTTCAACTTCTCTTATAATGAAATCACCCCAACATATGAAGACTTCGCGGCTCTTTATGGTGCGAACGTAACGGACAGGTAGCCATGCCACAGTATCAAGTGCCTCCAAAACTTCAGGTTTCCCAACTGCTGAGGATTTCCATCTAAGAGGCTAGAGGCTTGCTGTTGGATGGTGACATTAACCTCTGTGGGCTTCCCATCAGGTTCATTAATAGCACGGTGGAGTCCGACATAGCTTTGGATTGTCTGGCACTTTGTCTGTTTGCCTCAGTACTATTTCCACCTTATGTAGGAGTGGCTACGATGGGTTGTCTTGACATGGTGGACCAGGCTCAGGCCAATCGCAGTATTATCCCTTGTTTGCTTGGGGAGACTTTGCATGGTATTGGAGAGTTGTCCTTGGGAGCTCGCAAGATGTCTCGAGGCAGTACTCGGTTGCTAACTTTGTGGTTGCAGGAGAGTTTGCGAGTATTGGAGGATCCTGCCGGGCCAGTATCACCTTGGGTTCGTCAGAGTAGGCGAGTAAGGCAGCCATTTGCAGGGATGACTCGGTCTATATGGGTGACATATATGGCACAGATGGGTACGGCCCAAATTAAGTTGATGGTGCCTCATTGGGGGGTTATGAGAGCATGGTGGTCCCAAAGTAATCTCTGCATGATCCGGGTTCCTGCCTTTGATAAGACCACTTATTACTATGCAGTGCGGGTGTGCCGTCAGTATAGGATGTCTCAGATTATACCTTCTTCATGGGATGAGACTTGCAGCAGGGTTAATGCCAGGATACTTACTATTAATTCCGTGGTTGCAGTGCTTTTGGAGTGGTGTTGGTCTTATGCTCTCATGCCCAACACTCTGTGTATACATCGACCTTATGACATACTTCTGTCTCGAGAATACTTGGACTGGTACCAGACGACTCTGGGGAATATGGGACTGACTCTGAGACGACTGAGACGTAGGGTGGTGGTCCTTTATGTCTCGAGCAGACGCTTGAGGAGAGAAGAGACTCTACAACGTGAAGTAGCGATCGAGTTGACTTAACTAGCACCTCTTGAGAGGAAAAGAAAGAAGGAAGGTCCAACGGGGGTGACTCATATTAGGAAGACTTTATTTGATGACCCTACTAGACAGGCTAGATGCGGACGAAGGGACAAGAAGCCGAAGAAGGAAGAGGAGGAGGAGGAGTGACTCTGAATATCCAATCACAGCCATTGCAGACACATAGTTTAGATTTTAGTTTGTTTTAGTTTATTTAAATTTCACAGCATGTTATTTATTCATAGGTTCTTTCGAGCTTAGACTCATCAAATAAATGTTATCATGTATTGACTTGTGGAAATAGAGATTTTGCTTCAGTTATAAACAGATTGTTTGCTTTATTGAATTTTACTCAAACAGATTGAGACCGCACCTTTGAAGGCTGCCTACATTCCCCTTTTACAAGTAGGGTTAAGGGGCTCAAGCCACCGTAGTTCATTTATGATTGTAGAAAGGGAAGATAAAAGGGGGGAAGTAAAGAGAGGGTACCGCTGATGGAGAGTATCGCTTGTGGAGTAGACCGTAGTGGTCAGTTGTGTTGGATATTATGCCCTAGGCCCTTGAGAAAGGCCTTACGTTACATCATGATGGAGATAACAACCCTGGACTATTATATGTTTTACATGTTTATTATAATAATCCCCATCCCTAGTACTTATGAAAGACTAGTATAAGTTTAATTGATGATCATATGATGATCATGTGTATGTGATACAAATTAAGCTTATGGATACTTGTTGGAGAACAAGTACTGGACTTGACTCACCTATGATATTTATGTTATGGTTAAATGTCATAATTAAATCTCATAATAGTTATATCATTTGATATCCTTAGACCTGAGATTATTATGGTCTTCCACATGATGAACATTATGTTTGACGTACTCAAACGCTACCCCTAACCGGGTGGTTATAAAGGCTACGATTGGCATAATCGGATTCTTGTAGGGAAGAATGATAAGTCAAGATGGAATTTGTCCCTCCTCAAGAGAGATATCTGCTTAGGCCACTCGTAGAGTGAGATTGATGAAATACGTGGCCGCGTTCAAATGAATTAATGTGATCAATGTCGTTTGCTTATAATCAATCTACTCAAGATCGAGAAAGCATTGAACAATATAAAAGTTGACGTGGACCATGACTTATGTTCAATATGATATCGTGTGACAAAAGGATTATAATATGTTCTATGAGGATAACGAACTTCGTTAAGTTATATTAATTGGGTAGTCATGATGGCTTGCTAGAGTCTGCTCATGACTTATGGGTTTGACCTTGGTTTGACTCATTGCCAACTTAATATAATCCTATGGGGTCACACACAAAAGAACGAATCAAAGAAAAGTCTAAAATTGGAATTGCGTAAAAGAGCGTAAAATCGGAATTAAGGAAATCTGAGAAAATAAGGTTTTTAGAGGATTGGTCCGGGCGGACCTATATGGTGACCCGGGCAGATCTTTTGATTGGTCCGGGCGGACCCATTTGGTGCCCCGGGCGGACCACCCCTCCAGAAAGTCTATTTTTTTCCTGATTCGGATTTTGACGGGATTTGAACTAAATTTCCTAAATGGTTTAGGACTTTTGAGTTTAAATACACCTCTCTTTACAAGGTATAAACCTAATCAAAATATATCATTATTGGTAGCCTCCATGTGTTTGTGAAACATATTATTGAGTTTAGATTATGAATCAAAAGCTCAAGAACACCAATAATTTCATATAGCCTTTGAAGATTAGAAAAGTGTTTTCTAATAGGTCTAGCAATCCAGATATAGAAGCGTTCTAGATATTCGTTCGCATGTGGATACACATAGAGGATGTTTGCTTTAACATCTAAAGTTCGTGTTCCTGTGATCATGATTCAAAGAACGCGAAGAACGAGGAGATCAAATCTTAAAGCTTGAAGACATGAAGATTTGAAGATCCGAAAATTTTAAAGCTCCATCATGGTTAGTATTCTAAATTCATCTTTCTATTAATTTAATCATCATGAATGGATCTTGGGGCTTAGGGTTTTGTTGATTGTTATCGCTTTCTTCCGCTGCGCATGTTGCCTCAAAACCCAACAAGTTGTAGTAGCGACGGAGCTTACTGATGTTGACTGGTTCCTTGAATTGGTTGCCATCCAAATCTGCCATTCTAACTGCACCTCCGGAGAAGATCTTTTGTACGACATAAGGACCAGTTTATGTGGGGGCCCACTTACCCTAGAGGTTGAACTTGTTCGGGAGGCATACTTTGAGCACCAAATCTCCTTCTTTAATGTCTACCGGTTTAACTTTCTTGTTAAAGGCGTCTGTGGTCCTTCTCCGATAAGCTCTGATGTGTTCCATGGCTTTGAGTCTTCTTTCATCTAGAGTAGCCAATTGGTCATAGCGACTGCGGAGCCATTCTACTTCATTCACTTGATTTTCAAGCAATACCCTTGAGGATGGGACTTCTAGCTCGATGGGGAGCACTGCTTCCATGCCGTATGTAAGAGCGTAAGGAGTTTCACCGGTGGCGGTTCGTAATGACGTTCTGTAGCCCCAAAGTGCCAAAGGTAACTTGTCGGGCCAATCCCATCCTCTTGTTGCCATTTTTCTGATGATCTGCTCGATAGTCTTGTTAGCTGTTTTGATTGATCCATTAGTCTGAGGATAATACGGGGAGCATTTCTTCCTTTCTATTCTGAATTCGGCGAGTAAGCGGGCTGTCTCTGCTTCGAAGTGGCTACCATTGTCTGATATAATCAAATTCGGGATACCATAACGGCACATAATGTTTTCTTTGATGAACTGCGCTACCTTCTAGGAATTCAACACTTTGTAAGATTGGGCCTCGACCCATTTGGTGAAGTAGTCTACAGCCACTAGTACGAATTCATGACCGTTGCTTCCTGTGGGATAAATTTTATCGATGATATCAATGCCCCATGCTGCGAATGGCCAATGATTAGTCATATTGTAGAGGTCATGTGGCGAAATGTGGTTCAAGTTGGAACATACTTGACACTTGTGGCATTTTTTGACCAATTGGATGCAATCTGTCTCCATGGTGATCCAGTAGTAACCCAGGCGAGTGATCTTATGTCGTAGCATTCTTGCATTCATATGCAGACCGCATAACCCATTGTGTACCTCCTGTATGATGGTCTCGACTTTCTTGCTTCCCACGCATAAGATTAGGATCCCGTCATAGTGCCTCTTGTATAGAGCATTATCTAACAGTACGAACTGTCCCGCTAGCCTCTTTAGTGCTTGTAGGCTTTTGGCTTTAACGTTTCCTTTGAAGGATGTCTCCCCATGTTTAAGGAATCTGTAAATCTACGCATACCACTGATCTTTGACTATTTCTGACTGAGTCTGGATCTGACAACAATATACGGGATTCTCTCTTCGGCCAACTCTGAAAGGCTTGACTGACCTCCCTTCAGGGATTTCTACCAGAGATGCCAGGGTGGCGAGTGCGTCGGCGAACCTGTTTCTGTCTCGTGGGAGATAATGAAATGTGACCTCTCGGAATTGTATGATTAGTTCGTCCATGTAAACTTGGTATAACTGCAGGTAGGGGTCTACTGTCTTCCATTTCTTTGCCGTCTGGTTTATAATCAGAGACGAATTGCCGTATACTTCCAAATATTTTACATTCCGTTCTATGGATGCTTCTAAACCTGCTATGCACGCTTCGTATTCAGCAGCATTGTTGGTGGTTGCGAAGTTTAATTTTATTGCTATTGGAGTATGTTCGTTTTTAGGATCAACTAGAAGAAGCCCCACTCTGTTGCCTCTTTTGTTTTCGGCCCCGTCGAAAAATAATTGCCACCTATCCATAGCCTCCATTGTGAAGATACCATCGTCTGGAAATTCGGGGTCCGATCCTCGTTCCTCGGTACTTGGAGAATCTGCTAACTGATCTGCCATAGCTCTCCCTTTAACTGCTTTTATTGGAACATACGTGATGTCGAACTCTCCCAGAAATACTTACCAGTTGGCGAGTCTCATGGATATTGATGGTTTGTTAAACAAGTACTTGATCGGGTCCATTTTTGATACTAGCCATATGGGGTAAGATACCATGTAATGCTTGAGCTTGGAGACTATCCATACCAGTCCAGTGCATGTCTTTTCTAACGCTGAATAGTTGAGTTCACTGCCTTGTAGCTTCCGACTGACAAAGTATATGGCGTTTTCTATTCGAGAGTCCTTGGCTTCTTGTGCCGGCATGGCTCCAACGGCGGTGTCTGTTTTCGTTAAGTATAGCAGTAGCGGCTTCTCCTTGTGTGTCGGACGTAGGATTGGGGTATTCACCATGTACCTTTTAATCTGCTCAAAGGCCTCTTGGCAATCGTGATTCCATTCAACATTAGCGGTTTTCTTCATTAGCTTGAAGATCAGTTCACAGACTGTAGTCAACTGGTTGATGAAGTGACTGATGTATTGTAGTCTTCCCATGAATGCTTTGACCTCAGTTTCTGTACGGGGCGGCTTCATATCCATAGTTGCTTGAATCTTTCTCGGGTCGACTTCTATTCCGCGTTTCGTGACTATGTAGCCCAGCACTTTTCCTCGAACAACCCTGAACGTACATTTAGCAGGGTTCAGGCGCATGGAGTGTTCCCTCAGTCTTTTGAAGAATTTCCGTAAGTCAATTAGGTGCTGACCGTCGGAACCTTTGGAGTGTATAATCATGTCGTCTACGTAGACCTAGATCTCCTTATGAATCATATCATGAAATAAGGCAGTCACAACACGTTGGTATGTAGCCCCACCATTTCTAAGTCCAAATGGCATCACGGTATAGCAGTACGTACCCCATGGTATGGTGAAAGCAGTCTTTTCTTGATCTTCTTCAGCCATCTTGATCTGATTGTACCCAGCAAAACCATCCACAAATGACTTGACCTCGTAGTTGTCCGTTGCATCTACTAACATATCGATGTTGGGAAGCGGAAAATCATCCTTAGGACTTGCTTTGTTAAGATCACAGAAATCCACACAAACTTTGACTTTGCCATTAGCCTTCTTCACTGTAACGATGTTTGATAACCACGTCGGATACTCAATCACCCTTATGAAACCCACTCTGAGTAGCTTCTCAATTTCTTCTTTCACTTGCAGAGACCATTCTGGCTTGATACAGCGAAGTTTCTGTTTTACCAGCTTGGCGTTTGGTGCTATCGGAATTATGTGCTCTACGATAGAGTAGTCCATCCCCGACATGTCCTTATAAGACCATGCAAATACGTCAACATACTCCTTGAGCACCCAATTAGTGCTTCGCGTTCTTCGCCTTGAAAGAAGCTCCCAATCTGTGTTTCCTTTGGCTCGTCATCTGTTCCCAGATTCACACATGTTAACACCTCATCGGCAGCTTGGGCTCGATTTTCCCTTTGATTAATAACCTACTCTGAGATTTCTCGAATGTATTCGTTATTTAGTTCGTCTGTGTCTGCCTCTTTTAATGAATCGTTATTAACTACTTGTATATCATTAGGTTGATTAGTCAATTTATCATTTATATGAGTGGCTATAGCGGGATACTCGGAAAGATCGATACTTTCAATTAATGCACGAGGAAAGATAGTGTTTGCGATTACATCATAGTCTTTTCACTTGAGGTCATTAGACTTAGACGGAGACACGAACTCATAAGCGAGAAAGGAAGACCTAACTGATCTAGGGGGAATTGACTCTCTAGGGGATGAGCTGACCAGCCCCAGATTCTCGATAACAGTAGTCACAGGTCCGTATTCAATAACAACCACAATATCATCTTCGAGGCTCAGGTGTTGGAACAAATCTTGACCATCCCATGGTTCTGTTTTGTTGGCTTTACCAACTAAAGGCTCATCGAGTGACACGAATTCTGTATCGTAAGTCAGGTCTTTGTTCACCTTGATGACGTACTTATTCTGGATAGTAGTAATTCTACCAGCGGCCTTTCGGGGTTCCATGTACCTTAGCTCTAGGTTAGCTCGATCAAACTCGACATCTCTGAAGATTTCAAAACCCTTTTGTAGCTTCCCATTGTGGTCAAACCATGGCTCTGCGAACTCTAAGTTTGAGTACTCTTCACCTTCTTTGACGTAGTAACTGTAGAGAGATAGGCGGTAGGGTTTCATGTCTGACTTCTTGTAAGGGAGTTGCTTCTTCTTGAGCACCTCTATTTGAGTCTGTTCTGCCTTGTCATATGGAGTAAGTACGTACCCTAGTCCAAACAGGCCTCTGTGGTCTACTTCTTCAGTTAAGTGTGTGGGACCTTGCAAGTTCTTACCTAGTCCCAGCCCCGGTATGAAGCCCATGTTTCAAAGTATCTTGTAGACGGGTAGCACTTTTTCAAAAGCTCTGGTGAGATCATCATCACATATCTGAGCTTGTGCCACTATTTCGAACCCACTGAAGAGTTTGCGGTCTTCCTCGTGCTGAATTTGTAATATAGGTACTCCTTTCGTGTCGTGCCTTGTGCTGTTACTAGGTCGCTGTAGATAACCGTTACCTCATTCCCTGACTGAAATTTAACACACTGATGGAAGGAGGATGGGACAGCATTAGATTTATGGAGGCAAGGGCGTCCTAGCAGGATAGTGAAGGTAGACGGTATGTCGATGACTTGGAAATCTGTAGACAGAGTTTGTGTCCCCACGGAGGTGGGCAGAGTGACAATTCCCAATACTGATCTGGATATAGAGTCATAGGCCTTGATTGTCTTCTTGGAGGGCCTTACAGTGGTTGGGTCCACCCCTACTACGTCCATCATTCGTGACGGTAGTATATTGATGGCGGATCCGTTGTCCACGAAGGCTCGAGGGATTTTCTTCCCACTGATTTCGATGTGATGTGCAGGGATTCGTTATGATCGATGCCAAATGGGGGTTCATTGTCACGCCCCGAAAATTCTAAAAATCCATAAATATAAAATTTACGTAATTAACATCTCCAAAAATGCTAAATACCAAACCGGGCGCGTGAATTCTACTATAAACCAATACCAACAAACAATACCTCAACGAGATTATAACTCAGAGACTAGAAACAAACGCGGAAGCAAGAACAACTGTTGATAATATAAATTCCCAAAGGACCACAGTAAATACATAACCCTGGACGACCACGACCTTTCAACCATATACAAAGAGGCTCTGAAGAGTAACTACCCCAAAGGCGATCAACCTGCTCAGAAGACTCCCGATACAACGGACCTCAAACGATACCACTTGCTTTCCTGGGGGGGGGGGGGTTAAGGAAAAACAATTTGAAACAAGAAACGGGGTGAGATAGAATCTCAGTAAGTTAATAAATGCATCTACATGGCATAATATCATGCAACTCAATTATATAACTGAGCAAGTGAATCATATAACAACAAATAAGAAAGCTCCCTATCGTCAACCGTCCCATACCAGTTGGAAATAACGACTAACTCATCATGCAGCACATAAGACTGAAATAAACACGTTACAAAGGATACTGAGCCAAGGTTTCACCAAACCAATAGAACAATCGCTGCGCAGCTTCAACCGATAAACCAGTCAACAATAGCAGCATAACAGCTGAAGAGAGCCCCGGTCAGAACCGACCCATCAATCAATCAACCAATCGAACCATCTTCATAGTAGCATAATAGCTGAAGAGAAAACCCCCGGTACCGGATCCAATAACAAAGTAACGTGCCACAAAGGGCGGGAGCCATGCCACAAAGTCATGCTCCAAAACGTGTAGCTAGAATACTCACAAAAGGAGCTAGCTCATCCCATCCAAGGCCAATCTGGATGAGGAAGAAGGACCAATGGGCGATGCTATACTGGACTTGGCTGTGCCATTATAGCATTATCCATTGCCTGACTCGATACACAAATAACCAGCTGGACTTTCAATTAAATGCTAAGTAATAAATACTAGGTCGATAAACAACCAAAGTTTCCAAAGTAGGGAACCATACCAATTAATCACCATAAAAGATGCAAACGATTACTCAAGAAGAGTTCAACAACAATAAACACAAGGAGTTTCTCATAAAAGAGTCCAACAACATTGACCATTAGAACATAATGATTCCAAGATAAGGCACGTACCAAATACATCCTAAATATGATACCCGCAAGTTAATCATAAAAAGCACAACCCAAACGGTCGCTCACAAATGGCACAATGACTATTACCAAAATGACCCTAAACATTGACTCATAAAGATATACTAGGACTATGAACTCAACCATCTCATCACACCTGGAATTCCAAAGTAGGAAATCAGAATGAATACACCTTAAGGTTAATCAAACCGTAAGTACCCAATTGCCAATTCACGCTTTACCTCCGTTCATAACGAACCAATTCTAAACACCCCAAACGAATCCAAAAGGTTACACTTATTAGAACATGATCACGACCGGACTAAACCCTACACTTTGGTGTTCAATAACAACCCTCTAGGTACTATAGGACATCGCCTAAAACCTAGACCAAGTCTTACTCGAAAATCAATTCGATTGGAACAATCACGAACATATCATAAGATGCCCAAACATTCCCAAACAATACTTGATCAAATTACATAACACCATTGTTCACAAAGGAACCAATTTTAATTACTAAAGTGTTCCACGGTGCCCAACTAAGTCAACTAGAATAGTACTACGGAACTTAGACCGAGACTACACCTTGATCTTAAACCTCAACAAAAAGACAACCATTATAATCTGGAACCGTGCGGCCAATAGGATCATTTCATAGCACTCGAAAAGATCTTTCCAACGATAGTTTACACGTCCAAAACGGAGTCCGGACGAAGAAGTTATGGCCTTCGAAAGATTGGACAAGAAAACAATGATTTTCACAGAAGGTAGAGGGGTGCGCGCGCCTCCCACCAACAGGGTGCGCGCGCCTCCCTGAATCAGATAGAAATGCGCCACAAATGGGAAGAAGGGTGCGCGCGCTTCATCACCAAGGGGTGCGCGCGCCTCCTGAGTTCAGAAAGAAAAACACCAACATGGAGCTGGAGGGTGCGCGCGCCTCCAAGAAAAGGGTGCGCACGCCTCCTGCGCCGGACAGAGAAATCTACAGAAATTTTCCTGGGTTCTTCACATTTCCTTTACCCATTTCAATCCAACCCAAAATCAAAGCTCCCAACAAGAATAATAATGAACCAAAACAACTTCTAAGCCTATAAAAGACTCATCTAGCAACATTTGAACAACCAAACCAATGAATGACTCAAACACCCAAATTTCACAAAATATGAATAATTTACAAATGGGTTCCAAACCAACCAAAGGAGCTATATATAACAACTAGAGCATCAATGGAGTTAATGATGAACCATTTTAGCATAAATGGGGGAAAAGTAACTTACTTGGATTTTATCAAGGTTGACGGAATTCGAAATTTCTTTGCTCCCTACGATCCTATCGACGATCTAAACATTTTTCATATAATGAGCTTTAAGAAATAAGGAGAGGAAGATAACTAAAATGAAGAGAGAAGGGGTGAGCTTACCTCAACAATGGGGGGAGAGAGAGAGAGAAAAACGGGTGAGGGGGAGAGAAGAGAATACTGAGAGTGAGGAAGGGGGAGGAGTAGGGGGAGTTTTTGATGATTAGAAAATTTACACCTAGGCCCCTCCACTACCCCTTGCACAAATTTTCGCGACCCCGACCCCGCGGGCCCGGAGTACGCGAGCTGGACGTCGACTTAGAACCAATACACCAAAGTTACGAAGATAAAAAAAATTCCATTTTAATGCCAAAAGGTGATACAAGGTTTTATAAATCCAAGTTTAATAACAACAAAGTACAACTAACATAATCTCCACAAGCTTATACCCCAAAAATATAAAATATACAATTCTTAATGACGTCATTTTTTGGTGACACTATCCCAAGGTTATACATTTAAATAATGCAAACCGAATAACAACCTTCCCCAAAAAGTTATATCCACACTCGACGTCCTGTCTCGTGATCAGCGAGTCTAATCCTTTCCACCTGGGGGGGGGGGTTAAGCAAAAACAAAGACAAAAGAAAAGGGGGTGAGATAAATCTCAATAAGTTACTAATGCAACTACATGACATGCTAATATGCAATAGGCAATAAACAGTATAATAATCCATGTAGCACATAACAGTTATCAGATAACAGGTAGCAGCGGAAATAAACAATTAACAAAGGATATTAGCCAAGGTTTCCAAACTGATAGACCCAAATAAAGGATCGCTGCGCAGCTTCAACAATCAACCAATCAACATCTTCATAGTAGCATGAAAGCCGAAGAGAAAACCCCGGTACCGGAACAATAACCAAGTAACATGTCACAAAGGACGGGAGATATGCCACAAAGTCATACTCCAAAAAGTTAGCTAGACTACTTCACAATGGAAGCTAGCTCATCTCATTCCAAGGCCAATCTGGAAGAGGAAAATATGGGCAAAACAATGGTCAACATTATAATGGACTTGGCTCGTGCCATTATAATCTTTCCCATCGCCCGACACAACCACAAATACCAGCTGGACTTCCAAATAAAGGCCAAGTAATAAAATACTAGCACATTAAACAACCACTGATTCCAAAGTAGGGAACCTTATCAAGAAGTCACAAAGAAAGTGAAATGAACCAACAACACACAATTAACGTGTTCCAATAATCTCAACAATGATAACACAATTCCCATATCACATTTGATCACAAAGGATCCAGTTAACTCAAGCACTCAACCAAAACTACTCGCTCATCTCGAAGAGCTCAAGGAGAGCTTTAAAACGATAACTTATACACCTAAAACGGAGTCCGGATGAGGGAGTTATAAATTATCGAAGATTGTCTGCGAAAAGTACAAGAGGGTGAAGCTCAGGGCTTGTACAGCGAAGGGGGCGCATGCCCGCGCAGAAAGGGTGCGCGCGCCCTAGAGGATCAGAAGGTTTATGCAAAAGGGCCAAGGGGAGGGTGCGCGCGCACGCGTGAAAAGGGGGCGCACGCCCTATGGCATCAGAAGTTTTTTTTTGAGTTTTGAAACAAAGAGGGAGCGCACGCCCTCAAGAAAATGGTGCGCGCGCCCTTCATGATCAGAAGGTTTGTTTACCTCCAAAGGGTGCGCGCGCCCCCTTGCCCGGAGGGGCAATTTCCGGCCAAAATTTCTGGGTTTCTACCATTTTCAACCCAAAATCAAACCAAACCTAAATCTTCACCATTTCAAACTAAACTCAAGACTAACACTACCAATATATAAACTAAAGTTCCCTCACCATTTGGAAGCTAAAGAACTCCTAGAACATCATCTAGAAAACCTCAATCAAGGATGATTCAAATACCAAATTTCACAAAAATGAACAAAATGTAAATCATCTCAAAATCAACCAAAGAAGCAATAAATGGTAATCATAGTATCATCTAAGCATAGGATGAACATTTTTTTAGCATAAGTGGGGGAAAAGCAACTTACCCGGATTTTCTCAAAGATGACGGAATTCAAATATTTTTGGTTCTTTGCGATCCTATCGACGATCTAAACACATTTCGTAAAATGAGCACTGAAAAGATGAGAGGAAGAGGAAGAAAATGAAGAGAGAAGGGAGAGAGAAATATTACCTTTCTTGGCTATGGAGGGGAGAGAAAGAACTGGGAATGGAGTAGTGTGAGGAGGAGAGTGAGGGAGAAGGAAGAGTAGGGAGGGAGTAGTTAAAATTATTTTTGAAAAGTTACACTTAGGCCCCTTCCTCCACTTACTAACTCAACTACAATACTCCCTACTAACAACTAAGACCCAAACACTACACTAGCACAAATGACCCAAATAAAAAGGCTAGGTAGGCATAAAATATTATGAAACATAAAATGCACCATAATTATCCAAATAAATAATTCAAATAATTAATTAAGAAATTAAATAAATAAATAATCATTTTATTACCAAGAAAATAGAGACGGGTTTTCGGGTCGTGACACAAATAAACCCTTCCAACCCACTAACAATTAAATCCTCATAACCCTACACTAGCACAATTAATTAATTCAAATGCTAGGCATAAAATATTATGAAACACTAAAATGCACACATAAATAATTAATTAAATAAATAAACAAATATTTTTACCAAGAAAATAGATACGGGTTTTCGGGTCGTTACATTCATTGAGCTATGAGAAAGTGATAATGTTCCCGAAGTGAATGTTGCCGATCATTTGTGTGACATTCTCAGGAGTGGTGTCTGATGGAACCATAGTGGCGGCCAAGTTCTTCTCAAGCATTTGGCGATGAGCTAGAGATGAGGTGAGTAAAGACCAGAGAGAGATGTGAGCTTGAGTGTGTTTGAGCTGTGTGAGGATAGGATCTTCTTTCTCAGGGTCTAACGGTTCTGGCTCCTTATTGAAGACATTCTTTATACCCTTGGGGTCTGACTGATAGATCTGTCTGGACCTTGTGAGTAAGTTGATTTCTGTTCGCGTGTCATATGGGGACCGTGGTATTTTTGCCGATTCTGCGAAGATCTCGGCTATAGACAATGGTGGAGATTTAAGTGGACCGGAGTCACAATCTCCTAGAAGAGAGGCTTCTAAAGATAGTTCATCTAATGACAGCATATAACAAGAAGAATGACTATCATTAATAAACTTTGAAGTACAACCTATCTCATCATCACTATATGACTCGGAGTCTGCCACAATAGGTTCGGCCAGATCACCGATATTTGTTGCTACACTATAATTGTCTATAGAGAGCCTAGGATCTTCGAGAGAACCATCATGAATAAGTTTCAAGATGTCTTTCTTCAAGGCAAAGCACTCTCTTGTTCTGTGACCGGTTGCTTGATGGTAGTGGCAGTACTTCCATACATTGCTTCCCATGTGCGTAGAATAGCCCTTGAGTTGTCTGAGCAGTCCTTTATTCACAAGGTCATGGAGAAACTTCTTCATGGAAATTTTCAATTGATCGATGCAGTTTTCAAGTTCTAGCATGGTGATTTGATCAATTTCCATTATATTGACATCCAAGGCGATGATCTTCCTTGGGTCAGCAA